>CM034703.1:283193075-283204886 GCA_020142125.1 Phrynosoma platyrhinos
GTTGTTTTAATTTATAATTAGTTTAATACTGTTTTAAGGGGTGGGAGGTTGGATGGGAATGTGAATGTTTTTAACTTGTGTATTTTAATTGTTGTAACCCGCCCCGATTGCTCTGCAGAGAGGCGGGCTATAAATAAAATTTATTATATTATTATTATTAAACCTAAGCCAACCCTATAATGGGGTTTTCCTGGCTAGATTTGTTCAGAAGGGGTTTGTCTTTGTTTTCTTCTAAGGTTGAGACAGTGTGATTTAGTCCTAGGGATTTGAACCCTGGTCTCCAGAGTCATAGTTGTTGGAAATTTATGCATTGCATTCTCCTTTCCCTCCTTAGATAGACAGGGATTTCCCTCTATCTATGACATTCTATATAAAGATGTGACTCCTGTCACTCACACTTGGAGGCTGTTTAACAGACTTTCTCTCAGGATTCTAAACAATCTCCTCTCAGTACAGTAACTGTCTCCGCTCAGTCTCAGTTGAAGTAACAGCCTCCTCTGAGTGAGGTTAACAGTCTCTTCCTGCTATACCCAAACCATCACCAGTTAGGATAGGATTTAGTTTGTTATGTATTTATTTAAGTCATTATTATTTGTTTTTAAATTACAAACTGCATGTTTGTTGGTTTTTCATAGTAAATCTTTATTCATTAGGAAGGCAGATTTAGAATAAATAATCTTCCCCACATTTTTGCTGCTCTGCTGATGAAAGCTGAACTCTAACAAATTTAACTTTCATACTTGTGTATTTTTGTTTCCCTTTAAAAGGGTTAACATCCTGGGAAAATCACATTGCACCCCACAATAGTCCAGTGCTCACACAACTACACCATGCTGTCCGTCTGTTAAGGTGCCACTAATCCATATTAAGTATTGTGCATGTGCATCCTCAGAGAAATAACAGTTGTTTATTCTGATGTATTCAGGAAGAAAAAGCTAGTGGAAGTGATTCAGTTGCTGACAATTGCAAATGTCCTTGCATTGTGTGAAAGCTCATGTCAAAAGGTTAGTACCAAGTCAAACAAATTTAAATAGCCAGACTTTTATGTTCCAATAGCACCCATCTCTCATATATATATATATATATATATATATATATATATGCCCAATTTAGTACACCCTTCTTTCCCCCACCATTCTGAACAGCAGTGAATCAGTACAGAAGTATGAATGGTATGACTGCTGGGCCAAGAGCCCACACTGTGTGGGATGCTAAGTATAAAAACCATATAACATGTTGACAAATACCATCCTTGATGAAGGAAAAGCACTGCACAGTGCATAATGTTCCCAAATTTACCTTTGGCCCAGCACAATGAAGTCTTTATACGTGACGAGGATCACACCATAGGGAGAAATATTTGGGCAGCATTGGTTATCCATGAGGGCTTGAGACTAAGGACACACAACATTTTTTAAGTGAAAATGCTTGGTTTTGAAACAGTATGTTGTGGTTGCTTCAACACAGTTGGCTCCCAAGGGTGATTCTATTGAGGGCATTTAGTGATTCTGCAGGGGAAAAAATAGGAGATCTTATGCTACAATATATATATATTTAGCTAGCTTTAAATAAATGTGGAACATGAAAATAACAGTCATCAAGCTTCTCCCCCAGCTGCAAGACGAGCCTCAGTCTAGCTTGCTTTTCTGTTCACATTGTGGTAGGTATGGATTCCTGGGCTGGTTTGTTTCCTGATTCACTCTCAGTAAATTTCACTGTCATCTGGAGTCTCACTCCTTCTCCCCAGTGGTAACTAGTGGCTCTTTCATCAGTGGGAATAGAGAGTTGTCTCCTGCTTTTTGGTTGCATCTACACTGCAGAAACAATCTGGTTTGACCCCACTTAAACAGCCATGGCTCAATGCTATGGAATTCTGGGAACTGTATTTTGTTACAACTACAGTTCCCATAATTCCATAGCACTGAGCCTTAGCAGTTAACTGGATTATTTGTGTGGTGCAGATGCAGCTTTTATTTTACTCAGCCATGAAAATCTATACAGTCAGTCCTCAGTATTTCTGGACACCCCCCCAATGGATACACAATATTCATGGACACCAATATCCATGGATGCTCAAGGTCATGTTGTCCCCAATGGCAGCACATGCATGTGGCCATGCCACCATTATGGACAGCCCCTGTTGTCCTGTGTGCATGAGGTCACACCGTCATTGGGGACAACAGAATGGATGTTGAAAAACTGGAGCATGTCCAGAGGAAGGCGACTAAAATGGTGAAGGGCCTGGAAAACATGCCTTATGAGGAACAAGGGATATGTTCAGCATGGAGAAGAAACAGTTAAGAGGTGACATGATAGCCCTGCTTAAATATTTGAAGGGATGTCATATTGAGGAGGGAGCTAGTTTGTTTTCTGCTGCTCCAGATAATAATGGAACAACGGATGCAAGCTATAGGAAAAGAGATTCCACTTCAACACTAGGAGGCACTTCCTGACAGTGAGTGATGTTCAACAGTGCAACACACTCCCTCAGAGTGTGGTGGAGTCTCCTTCTTTGGAAGTCTTTAAGCAGAGGCTGGATGGCCATCTGCCAGGGATGCTTTGATTTTGAATTCCTGCATGGCAGGGGGTTGGACTGGATGGCCCTTGTGGTCTCTTCCAACTCTATGATTCTATGATTCTATGAATGTAATGGTGTGGTGCTGCATGTACGTGCCACTACAGGACAATGGGGGTTGTCCCTAATGGCGGCGCAGCCACTTGCATGTACTGCCATTGGGGACAACATGGGCTTGCCATCTGCAGATACTGAGGGTTGTCTGTATAAGGCAGCCCGAGTGTTAAGATTGGCAGAGGAGGGCTTTCTCTGAGTCCCACCATCTTTGCAGGCACTGAACAGGACTTAACTGTCCTGTCATGGACTTGGGAGACAGACTTCACTGTGGCTGCTCCCAGACCGTGGGATTCCCTTCCAGGGAAGGTCAGGTCAGCCCCACTTCCTGTTCTTTTTCTGTCACCAGCTGAAGACATTCTTATTTAGGCAGGTTTTTGAAGTGTTAATTTTACTTATGTAATGTGTGTGTGTGTAATTTGTGTGCTGTTTTTAACGTTTTAATGATTTTAATTTTTTATTGAAATGGTTTTAAATATATTGTGTTTTTAACTGTTATGCTTTAATATTAGTATTACTTAATTCTTTTTTTAAAATTCTAATTAATTTTTTATTAGAGTTTAATTAATATAGAAAAGAAATATACCACAAAACATTTGTCAATATCACAAACACAATAAAAACAAAGAAAAAGTACAAGAGAACAAGTCTAGACAAACACAATTAGCACACACTCTCCCTGCATCTCAGTCGACTTCCTGCACATCACTCGCCACAGTTCTTAAATTTATACATCACATTTCCCCCTTCAGGACCTAACTTAATTATATATACATGATTTTCCCATATACAGGAAGGAGTTTATCCTTAGATATAAAAACCTAACATTGCACCATCTCCTTTTGATTTCTTAAAAAATTATATGAAAGGCTGACACATCTTTAGAAAAATCTGGATTGGGTTTTTGGATTTTGCAATACAGATAAATTGACTGATTGGTTAAAAGGAAACGCAATCCAAATTCTTTTTTAAAAAAACTTTTGTAATTAATGTTTTAGTTCTACCCTTTTTAAAATTATTGTAAGCCGCCTTGAATCCCATTTTGGGAGAAAGGCAGAATATACATCCAATAAATAAATAAATATAAAAGAAAAGAAACTAGGAGTTGCTCAAGATGTTGGGACTATTTGGAGATTAGGCTTGAAGAGCTCCTTTAAAGTTTAGAATGAAAAACCAAAACAGATTTGATTGTGGGGAGGGAATCAAAGCAGACTATCCCAATAACATAGAAGCTATCAGCTGCCATCATCTCTCCCAATCTCTTCATTAATGGAATTCATTATAAATGGTTCCAACCCTTTCATTGTCTAGCGACAGGGTACTTTAGGACCTCCTTCCTCAAGATTTGATCCTCTGGGATATAAAATCATCATGGAGTCTCTGCTTTGGGTGTCTTAGAACAGTGTGATCTATGGACCTTATCCCACGGGGCCAAAAGCAGCAAGAATCCACTAAGAATCAGGCGCTATAGCGCTATACATTCCCGGGTGATCACACGACGTCGCTCAGAATCGGCTAAGAATCAGGCGCTATAGCGCTATAGTTTTCCGGGTGATTACACGACGTCGCTCAGAATCCAACAAGAAACCGCTCGGAATGCAGCATCATTCGGGTTCTTTTGAATGTCAGTTTCAGCGGGCATTGCAATAGCGCTAGCTTATCCATAGTGCTATTATAGCGCTAGCGCCATATTTATACTAGCGCTATAGTACTGCAATGATGCTCATATCGCTTTCTTGCCACTTTTGAGAGCAGCGTGGGATAAGGTCCTATGTCACAGCTGGCAGGTAGTGTCTTCTTCATGTTTTGGTGTTTTGGAGCTTAGTATCACTAGTATGAATCCCACCCAAATCTGTCTCTCCTTTCCATCTAAACCCAAGGGTGCAATGCTGATGCCAACAATCGATTGGATGGAGGCAAACAAAGTGAAACATAATCCAGGCAAGAAAGAGGTAGTCTTGTTCAATTAAAAGACATGTATCAAGACATAGGAATTCATATTGTATCCCTTTGAATCACACCAACCTTGAGCCACACCAACCTGTGTCTTCAAGGTTGGTGTGACTCAAAGAGGTACAATACGAATTCCTATGTTTTGATACAGGGATGCAGACAGCCAAAAGTGCTGGCCTGGGGATGGAGTTGGGGTGGGACGACCGTAAGCCGGCCACCCCAACTCAGCCCCAATGCTGCCATCATGCTGTGCACCCAACCGCACAGTGTGTGGTGTCAGGACACCCCAATGGCACAGCGTGTAGACATAGGAGATTATTGCATCGGCTTTTATTCCTGGGCTTCTCCTGGACCTTTTAAGGAACAGCATTTTCCCATTCTTTAAAAGGTCAGGAGAAGCCTGGATCAGATATGGGATGAGTACTGCCTGGGGACAGGGCTATGTGATAGAATCCATTTCTGTGCGTTAACATCTCTCACCTAGTGCAGGAATAACAGCAAGTGTGATAATCGCCTTAGTCTGTAATCAGAATGGAAATTGCAGTCAAGAAATCAGAAGATGACTAAGACTTGGAAGGGCAGCTATAAAGGAATGAGACAAGATCCAGGAGTGTCACGAAATATTGTTCAACATTAAAGTTAGGATTGTTCATGCTGTTGTATTTCCAATTTCTATATAGGCTTGTGAAAACTGGACACTAAAGAAAGCCAACAGGAAGACAATAAACTCATTTGAAATGTGATGCTGGAGAAGAGTTTTACAGATACCATGGGCTGCTAAAAAGGCAAATAATGAGTCCTAGAGCAAATAATCCCAGAACTCTCCTAGAAGGCAAGGTGACTAAACTGAGACTATTACACTTTGGCCATATCATTAGAAGACACGACTAATTAGAAAAGGCAATAATGCTTAGTAAGGCAGAAGACTGCATGAAAACAGGAAGACTGTGGTCCAGATGGCTAGACTCAGTCAAGAAAGCCACAGTCCTGTGCGCACGCATCTGCAAGACCTTTGCAGGGCTGTTGATGATAGGGTGACTTGGAAGTCTCTCATTCAGAGGGCTGCCATAAATCAAAGTTGACTTGATAGCAGTTAACAACAACAAAAATGAGAATATCATCTTTTTATCCAAATCCTAATTTGATACAAACTAGTAAAGCTTTTATTAGCACCCAGGAACTCTCAGATTTTAAAGCAATGAGCAATTTTAGTTTAGGGTTTTGTAAAGTGAATTAACAATTGACAGCAGACAAGCAGCAGTAATCCATCCCTTTGAGTTTTTATCTACAACTGCTCTGTTTTGTCTTTTTTTCTTCTTGATTTCAACAATACAATAATACTCTCTTTGGCAGTTTGTACACTAGACAGCATGTAGATATGCATGCACAAACAGAGACAGACACACAGGTTTCTGGAGGAGAATTTCTCTTTCTGCGCACACTTTTTCTGTGTGTGTTTACTCTGAAGTTAAACTCACTGAGTACATTAGGGCGTACTGTATGGAAAGTTTATACAGAAATACAGGAAATAAAAGAGGAATAAAGATTAATTGCCAAGGAGCTCTAGGATTTTCTCTGTATTATATTACTGTTTGGGGAGAGAGATGCTGTTCCCTGGCACATCTTGCATTGTACCTTATAGAGGGGGTTACTGCCTGTAAATTGGCTTAGAAATTGGATTGAGTTCAGCAGCACTTTAGAGCAATTGCACTAGAAATAAAATGGAACAAAGTTGTGTTCTGGATTGAATGTGGATGCATGGATATGTGTGTGCCTCATTCGTGGACATAAAGGGTGTTTCAGGGGGAAGGGGGGAGGTGGGAGAGAGGACCATGCAGAGGAGTATAAGCAGTTAAATTAGTGACAAGTCAATGATGGATGAAAGACTGTGCACTACAATACAAAAAAACCCAAAAGTACTGTCATCGGTCAAGAAGGATATATGTGTGTGTGTGTGTGTGTGTGTCACAGAAGGTGATGTTATATATATATATATTCATGTGTATATGTTTCTGATTTGAG
Organism: Phrynosoma platyrhinos; assembly: GCA_020142125.1. NCBI lineage: Eukaryota > Metazoa > Chordata > Lepidosauria > Squamata > Phrynosomatidae > Phrynosoma > Phrynosoma platyrhinos. The sequence continues at coordinate 283,199,680 of CM034703.1, forward strand.
ATTTTTTTCAGTCTGCTCCATGTATTCGGTGGGCATTCCTACCTCCAACCCTATGTGGCCTCTATGGTAGATTATCAGAATTCTGATACCAAATAGAATACATTTTGATTTCTTCAGCATCTCTAGTTGTGCTTTGTTGGGTGTGTTCAAAGCTCTAGCCACTGCAGGATGCTTTCATGAAATTATTATATAGATTGAATTATTAGAAACTCATCACATGAGGTTTATTGCCACAAAGCTGGCTGTCCTTTTCTTGGCCTTCAAGATAATGATTGCTTGTAACCTTCCACTCATAATTCAATATTCTGGTGATCTGCAAAGTCTTCAACAATCAACAACATACAGATAATAACAAGATTCCTGCTAAATCAGCAAGGACTCTAAACTCCAGCATCCTGTTTCCTCAAGGACTAACCACATATTTATGAAGAGACCACAATCAGAACAATGACACCTTCCTGGTTGTTTTCCCAGGCAGCTGGAATTCAGTGGCATACAGCTGTCCAGAACCTGAACTTCCATGAGTTTATCTAATCACCTTTTAAAATTCTTTAGGTTGGCAGCTATCACCACCTCTTGTGATAGTATACTCCTTAGGTTAATTATTTACTGTGTGACCAATTTCATTTCATTTTTCCTAAATCATCTACCATCCAGCTTAATTGTTATTTTCTTTTTATTATGAAACAGGAATAAAAACATTTTCCTATCCACTTTCTCTACACTGTACATAATTCTGAAATCTTTAGCAGATATTTCATCTTTCATCTTTTGGCTAAGAAAAAAAAAAACCCAAAGATTGGTGATCTTTCCATATAGAGGATTTGCTTGATCCCCTTTATCAGTTTTATTGCAATTAATGCATCCACGTACATCTATTCATTCTTCAACTATTGATGGCTAAATGTATGAACTGTGCTATATAATGCCCAGGGAAAGGTACAATATCTATACATGTCTGGATAGATAAAACATATTTTATGTATCCCATGGCATCCTCCAGGTGTGTGTGTGTGTGTGTCTGTCTGTGGGCATAGAACTCTATGGGCTTCAGTTTATGTGCCTGTTTGTTGTTGTTGTTCTGTGCCTTCAAGTTGTTTCTGACTTATGGCAACCCCAAAGTGAACCTATCATGGGGTTTTGTTGCCAGGTTCCTTCAGAGGGAGTTTGCCATTGCCATCCTCTGAGGCTGAGAGAGTATGACTTGCCCAAGGTCACCCAGTGGATTTACATGGCTGAGCTGGGATTCAATTCCTAGTTTTCAGAGTCATAGCCTGTTGCTCAAACCACTACACCATGCTAGATAAACCTTTGTTTCCTCAAAGCACTTTTATTCTAATTAATTATCATGAAAACTGTCCTTGGCATTGTGGAAATGGCGCTTTGAAAATAGGCTAGCTATTTTGGCAGTGAAGTATGAAAAGGTTTCTCCATTATAAATCAAAACCTCTCACTGCTTTTAGGCAACACAAATTCCCTGTCCCCTTACTTTAGATCTTGGCTCCTATTCACTCCCCAGACATATGAAGAGAACAAAAGGAAGCCAAATTCTTGTTTTATTGCTTGGAAATTTCTATTCCAGTGGTGAGCCAACTGTCTTAATTGACCCAAGAGCAACATGTTTCTTTCTTTATCAGGTTATGTTTTTATAGTGTGGCTCTGTGCAAAAGCCGCATGGCTTCTGCTTCCATGTGTCATCCGTGCAATTTGGATGTGTACCCAGGATAAAGGTTTCTGAGTCCAAACATCCCACCCCATTTTCACATTTGTACAGGGTATCTCACACTGTACTGGTTTCCCAGATGATCTTTGAAAAGAAAGTTGCATAATACACATACTCCCGATTATTTGTCAACAAATTTAGTCAAAGTGACACTCCAAAGATCAACAGTTGTAAGGGCATATCTAATGGGGAAAGGGCGCAGCATGTAGAATGCATGCCATGGATGGGAAAGGCCCAGAATTCAGTTCCTGGAATCTGTAGCTGTAGCTGGAAAATCTGAGATACTCCAAAAAATTAGAGCTGTCTGAAACCCCAAAGAGCTGCTGCCAGTCAGTGTAGACATTACTGAGATACATGAATAAAGGATCTAGCTCAGCAGAAGGCAGTTTCCTATATTGTTCTGCCTGTCTATTCACATCACTGATAACTCCATATTGAATTAAAGCAGGGGTAGGCAACTTTTCCCCTTTAATGGCCGAGGGACTTCAGCTCCCAGAAGCCTCAGCTATGTTGGCCAATAGTCCCATGTTGGCCAATAGTTCCTGGGATTCTGGGAGCTAAAGTTCCTCGGCCCTTAAAGGGGAAAGGCTGCCTACCCCTGAATTAAAGCATAACATGTTGTAACATCATAAATCAGCTGGGTTGTTACAGCTGTTCGTATGGCTGCCATTTCACTTGAGTGGGAGCCACTGCACAGTGGTAGTGAATTGTATGCAGAAGACCCAAGGTTTTGTATTTTTCTTCATTTGCAGGTTCCAGAAATTCCAGTTCAAACACTTCACAATAGTACTGAGAATGTGCTATTTCTGAGACATTAGAGAAGTGCTGCTGGTCATAATATACAACAGTCCGGTTGCATATCAGATTTCTCCAATCTAGATCCCTCCAAATGTTCTGGCAAACCACACCCACTAACTGCAGGCAGCATGGGCAATGGTCAGAGATGCCAGGAGCTGTAAGTCCATCTTAAGCTTCTCTTTGTTGTTAGCTGCCCTCAAGTCAAATCTGACTAATGGCAACACTGTGAATGAGAGTATCCCTATTTTCCACTGTTGTGCTCAGGTCCTGCAAGCCCATGCCCATAACACCTCTTAATGAGTCCATCCATTTGGTCTGCAGTCTTCCCCTCATTCTTCTACCCTTTACCTTTCCCAGCATTATTGTTTTTTCTAGTGATCCATACCTTCTCATTGTATGGGCAAAGTAAGATAGCCTCAACATGATCATCTTGGCTTCCAAGGAGAGCTCTGGTCTGATCTGTTCAAGAACCCATTTGTTTGACTTTTGGCTGTTTATGGTATCCTAAGGCTCTATATGGGGCAAATAAAACAATCTCATCTAGTTTTCATCAAAACCTGTCCAAATTACATACAAGATGATTGAGGCTAAATTTTTCCCTTTTCATTGCTTCAGGGCTTTAATCTAGAGAGAGGAGGGAAGTGGGGATTTATTTCAGTTATGATCAGAAAATCCAGATATTCATGGGTGTTTGTGGACTGTATTCCATAGTAATGTCCATGTGAGGTCGAGTGGAGGAGTTCAGAAATACATACATTTCAATGCGCGGGGAGGGGGACAGAGTAGCCACTGCTATGTGGCCATGCATACTATTATTTGTAGGATCAGGGTGAGTTCAAAAGTAAAAACAGTGTGTGAACAGTTCTCCTGATCTCACCACAGTGAGACTGAGATAACTCAATGGTAATTTTCCTGTCAGTATACATGTGCCCCTTGAGGAACGATGGGTGTCTAGAGTAATGATCTGATTCAGGGAGAGGGAGTTCCATTAATTAAAATGAATTCACAATGGTGGTACATGAAGCCTTGGCATTAGGCCATCATGACTCAGAAATTGATAAAGCAATATTTCCTCATGCACACCACTTGGTGAGATCATGCCATTTGGTGAGACTATGCCATTGCATACATGAAGACAGGAATGGCTGACATACCACAAGTTGAGCCCAGACCATGAAGCAAATAAATGCAAGCCTCAAAAAGCCTATCATTTTATAAAAAGAGTGACACCTGCACTTGGATGAAGAGAAAACATTGTTTTCAAAAGTTGCTCAAGAGATGGAAACTCTACAATTTTTACTCTTGGGATTCTTTGTAATGTACAGACCTCTGGGAAGAAGAAGAAGGTGGTAGACTATGATGATGTTATAATATCTTGGCCAACAAACTGATTTTAGCAGAAAAACAGCTCCAGCCCCTGGGTGTTTTTCCATAGCACCTGAAAGTCCAGTTTGAACATCATGTTTTTCATTCAGAAGATAACTTTATGGATGATACCACTGGATGTGTATAGCAAAAATATATTTTCATACAAGAGGTTGTCTGTGTGCAAAAGTCTATTTTATAAATATTGAGAAATCAATTTTGAGTTTACAGGAAGAAAATTACCACTGCAGTTGGCTCTGAGCATGACTCTTTTAGAAAAATTGAACTGGGGCACAGTTGTCATGGAACGTTTTGGGCTTGCACCAGGATTTTAGTCATGTTTGGAAATCAGTGGAATTTTTAAAATCTGTTTTTCCTTCTTTTAGAAAAAAATATTTCCAGAAGACAAATCATATCCTGATCCAGATCCTTCTGGTGGTTATCCAAGGAACTGTAGAACATCAGATGGTTCCAACAGGAAATTCAGATAGGGCAGTTTATCAATCTGAGACAGACAGAAGAAAAAAGACATGGGAATTATGTTACCTCTAAATGCTCCAGTATTTCATCTGTGGGATTTTATAGTCAGTCTTTCAGGAGGCAATGCCTATGGGGTGTAATAGATGTGGAAATATTGGAGAGCTGTTCCCTGTTTCTTTTGCCAGATTACCAATTTAAAAAGAAGGAAACCTTATATCCCTCTGTATTCAGGGGAGTGTGTTTCTGATGGACACATCAAAAGTAGCTCTTTGACTACATGAAAAGAACACTTATGTGGGAAACTGTATGAAAACAACTGAAGGTTTGTCATGTAAAATGAACACATGCTTACTTTTCTCTGAGTAGTACAGACACGTGTGGAAGCTATGGCTGGCTACAGCTTGGAATGGGTGAAAATTTCAGTTCAGTGCATTTTTTAAAACGAAGAACTGGCCAAAATCCACACATTTCTTAATATTTGTAACAGAAAGAATTTGCTATTGTAAAATAAGTTAATGTGGGGATAAAATGAATTTGACATTTTCAACTGTGCTGGCCCAGAGCTTTGAGTGCTTAGCTGTTCAATTTGGAATTGAATTCTTATGTATTGAAACATGTTAGACCTGAATTAAGGCTCCCTTTTGAGAGACATTTGGCAAGCAAGTAGATAGTATGGTTCTCCTAATACTGGGAATAGCTTTATACATGGAATTTGCCCTGTGCAGATGGGAAGAATTTAATTTCAGTTCATTTTTGAAGAATTTACAGTGTTCTCACCCTGCAGTATTTGATACCAAAATGTAATCATTTTGCAAAAAAAATCAACCTATTTCTGTTTTTT
>CM034703.1:283204986-283219386 GCA_020142125.1 Phrynosoma platyrhinos
CCCCCCCCATTGAACTTGATGGAGTAGGGCTTTGACTGGAATCAAGATAGCCACACTACTGGGAATGCTAATAAAGTCTGACTAAACCTGCACAGAAGTGGAAAATTATCATGTTTAGCTTGCTCTACCATTTTCCAAGAGATGAAATCAGAAAGTATTACATAAGATCTGCTGGCCTATACAAAAAAAACCCAAACAAAACAAAACCAGAATTAGTTGCACCAGTGGGACCTATTATTGGCAATAACAGAATTAAAATAAATCTGTGCTGGATAAAGCTTGAACCCCATAAAGAAGTTGGCACTGATCTTAAATTATCAGTTGTGTCACCAAAAAGCTTTGCTAAGCAAACATGGAGCCAAAGCCAGGGAAACATGCTGCGTTTCTCACACTGAACCTAATTGGAATGGAGCACATTTCAGTGGCATCTGTTAATACTTCTGGCATAATGAGCACTTAGCACCTGGTGCCAAACGTATAATGCTGGAAAAGGCATGGTTTGCTTGCTTGCTTATTTCTCCCTTTCACCACCTTCAAATTCTGATTGTGATATGTAGGACCTTCAGGAGACAGATGTGGAGCTGCACATGAACTCACTGTGGCTTTAAATTGACAAGACCAGTACTAGAAAGTAACTAGTATAAAATCAAGCATGTATTTCCTTAAGTATCTGCTAGCATCTCTGAGCTGAATTAAAAAAAACTGATCCAGAAAGAAAGAACCAGCATGTTGCAATAGTTTGAGTATTAGACTAGGGCTCTGGGAGCCCAGGATCCAAACCCCCACTCTGCCATGGAAGCCCACTGGGTAACATTGGGCAGGTCACACTCTCTCAGTCTTGGAAGAAATCAGTGGCAATCCTCCTCTGAATAAATCTTACCAATGAAAAGTCTATAATGGGATCACAATAAGCCTGAGCCAACTTGAAGGCACCTAGCACAAATAACAAATAATGAATCACAACAATTAAAGGTAGTGACTCATTGAAAGAATGTTTGGAAAACAATCCTTTTATTTCTACTGATAATTCCATCTTTCTTCATTCTGGCATTATATCTTGAGGATAATGGTTGGAAGGACAGATATGTGATTTCTACTAAGTATATCCAAATAACTGTTGCACATTTCAGGCATATTATTTATTCACAATTGGCCTTAGCATGCTGCACTGAACAGGACAGAGAATACTATGAGTTATCTGACTCACCAGTGCCAATTGCACATGGACTTGGCTGACTTCTTTTGAATTCTGCTCTTCATTCACAAAAGCATCCATAGAAGGCATGAATGAAAATTTGAATCATTATTGTGCAACTGCTTGTACAATTAAGCCACTAGTGTGTTTTTTTCTTCTCCACTGAGCCAACAACAAATTGATTCAGCCAAGCATGTTGTGCAGGTAACAGGTTTGTGGGGTGATATGGAAACAAAAAAACAAAAAACTAGCTATCCTCAATATCAAGAATGGGTTGAACTAACCAAGTAATGAGTTTTTGGAAAGCAGAACCTAGCAGTAGCTACCTGATATTCTTTTTGGAAGGGGACTTTTGCCAAGGTATGTTAGTGGGAACTTTATCCCTCCCATTGCTTCTATAAGGCAAGCACATGCAAGCTCTAAAGTTTCTATTATAGTGTTTTATACATTCAAAGATTACTTGTCTAATAATAATATCTATAACATTTAAGTTTCATGGTTGGGATTCAACACATTAAATGCACGCAGTAGGGATTTAAAGGACTTCAGGAAACCTAGCCTGTTCATTTTTGTACAAGTATTCCACTAGGATACCTGAAGTTGGTGGTTTTTTTCCTACCAGTTTAAACCCAGGATTTATCTACCTTTTTTCCTCATCTGCATTCCAAAACAAGGGGGATACTGTAAATGCCATGGACAAAGCAACTCTTTGCAGATTCAAATGTGGGATTTGTTGCTTTTAACATGGGAGAAGCAGCTTACTTAATTCTTATGTATAGTGGCCCAAGTCCAGGTCTATCTAGGCTACAGCCTTGAATCATCTACACACATACACAGGCCTTACTCCCCAAGATTTCATACTTCATCATAGACACATAAATATTTTAAGATGAATCACAAGATGTTTGAATTTAATAGGATGTTATGTTATATGCATGAACATAGCAAAAGCTAGGCTATATAAAGTAAAAAAAATATCTGTGCCTATTTTATGACATTCTAACATGAACTGGTTACCACAAATGTAAAATAATTCAGCCAATTCCTGGAAAAATTCAGTTTATGAACAGGAATAATAAATGTTAAAATGACTGGGAAATATTTAATTTTACACATGTTCATTCAGAACAGTATGAGATGTACTCCTTTGTATGTATGCATAGAACTGCAGCCTCAGAAAACACCAATACATTTTAAGACAGTTATAGGAGGTAACTAATAAAAATCAAGTACATTATCAATGAAGTAGAAATTTTAAGACAGTTATGAGAGGTAACTAATAAAAATCCAAGTACATTATCAATGAAGTAGAAATTTCAAGACAGTTATGAGAGGTAACTAATAAAAATCCAAGTACATTATCAATGAAGTATAAGTAGAAATGTACGAACAAAATTGCCTAACAATTTTATTTTTAACCTAATTGATTGGCTTAAGTGTGAATGTCACCTTTAACATTTCTGGAATTCAGTTATGAATGATATTATTTATATTATTCCTGTGCATTCATTTGTACTTTTGGCAGTTCATTCTCTCTGTAGAACTCTTCACCAGCACCACTTTGATTTTCACCAGATCTCTTCACTAGCCAACATTTGATTCATTGATTTTATTCCTATCAGCTTTCTTGAGTGAGCAATTTTTCATACATAGTCATCTCTTCACTTTTTCTTTGTCCCTTTGGGTTGGGAATTACAGCACTTAGGATCACAAGATTCAAAAGACTTACACAAAAGTAGTTCTCTAGTAGGATGAATTAAGAACTTTTCATATTGAAAGTTTTAGCAACTGATTCTCCCCATTCTAAAAATTAAAAACAAAGGACACATATTACTGAAACCAAATATTGTATTCCAGATATTTGTAGAACCACTTAAAGCCATGTAAAGACCCATACACACATATTTAAAAAGATAAAAGAATTGCCTTAAGAATGTAAATTCAGATAACTTTCTCCCTGACTTTGCAGAACAGCGCTGATATCCTACATTAGCTATTTAGTTACAAATGTGCAATTAAGTAACTTTTCCTGGCCCAAACCCCAGAACCCACCTCAACAGTCAGCAGACATATGAAATAAAGGACTGTTCAACTGGTGATTGGCTTCTAATTGTCACAGTCTCACTTGCTGGTGGGATGAGACTGAGAATGTCATCCTGTTTGCACCCTGCTTGCCACCTGAATAAAGGTGAGTTGGGGGGCACTTATAATTGTGTTAACAGTGTTACAACTGTGACTATATGGTGTTATTGAATATGGAACAGTTAAACATCCATAAATCTAGGTTATGAAAGTGTAACTTCAATACAGAATCCCAGCCCAGCTGTTTTTGCCTAAAAATCTAGTTGCTAGTCTCACCTAGGAGTTTATCACACAGGGGAAATCCCGTGCAGAAACGGGGCTTTAAATTAGAAAAAAAACAAACAAACGCAAAAGCGGTTATAGTTTTTCAGATGATGTCGCTGTTAAAATGGGGTTAACCCAAATGGAAAGTAGTCAGAAACGGCTTCTTTTTACTTTTGGAAAATCCAAAAAGTAAAAAGAAGTAGTTTCTGACTACTTTCCATTTGGGTTAACCCCATTTTAACAGCGATGTGTGCAAAAAACTAACCACTTTTGTGGGTTTCCCCCACCTTTTAAATCCCGTTTCTGCACGGGATTTCCCCCGTGTGATAAGCTACCTAGACTAGGCCTAGTGCATCAAGAACTGACTGGGGTGGGGGCAACACAGTGATCTGAATGGACACACATACGAAACTCAGCTACACCAGCCACAGCCAGGCCCAGGGCAGCTGCTCATACACGAGAAGGCCACAAATGGAACATCAGATAGGGAGAGCATTGTCCAATTCCTCCAGCTCATATAGGGTTTGGCCAAGGCTTTGAAAACTATGGCAGCATCAACTCACACCCCTACTTCTTCAGAAGAAAGAATAGATCCAGAAGGCACAGTGGAACCTCAAGGAGGAACTATGCCGCAAACACAGACAAAGACCACCAGTCAGACCATACTACTGGTGGGAAATGGCAGACACACACCCAGGAACTCCACCCACTGCAACAGGTATTCATCATTCATACTGGCTTCCTCAGCCACATGTTTCCTGGCCAGTAGCCACTTGGGTTTCCTCAGCACTTACTCTAGTAGTTTAATAAATACTAATAGCTTTTGTTTATTTTCATTAATGATTAGAGTATGGCAGTTCAGTTAGGTCCAAGGTTAAAATATTTTAAACCAGCTGGGATAAGGGCAGTCTTTTTTCTGCATCCGGGTGGTCCTTCTTTGTTTTGTACCGGACATCACACAGAACCTTGTTCCAGGAAACTTAATTCTGGGCTCTTTTAACCCTAAAACTTTTACTGAAGTGTACATGGAAATCTATAGAAAGAGGGAAAATAAAGAAATTTTATTATAGGGAGAGGAAAAAAGGGAAAGCAAGGGAAAGACTTTTGGCAGGGTGGATGAGAAATGAGGTTTTCAAAAATTAAGGCCACTGTTTTCTTCTTCCTCAAGCTCAAACATGGGATGAACAGAGTAAAATCATGCATGGCAATTTGTTATAAAGGTATTTCCCTCTTTTCATGTAAATGCTAATTGAATTAGAATGTTAAGCTTTTTAATTATTAATTAGTCATGTTAAAACTTTTCTACTAACTTTTCTATCTCTGAAGACTTCTAAAGTACAACTGATAGGCATCTGCAAGGATCTGGAGGTCCCTTTGAATAATGGCATTGTTCTATTTGTCCCACCGCTCTCAACCAACCAGAAAATGGCCACGTTCTGAAGGTTGAAGCTGAGAAAATGTAGGGTTTTGCAGGGGGAGATTTGGGGATTTTGGTCATTGCAGTCAGTAGAATATTTTATCTACTGCAAAACCAAAACAGAGCTTTGTGATGAGATAATTCTAAATTACCATCATAATTCACCAACCAAATGCCAGCTGGCAATTTTCCTTTCTTGAACAAGTTTCACATGTGTCCTTTTTGAAAAAAGTAAGGTTTTTGTTGCCTAGAACTGACTTGCAAGTAAACATCAATCCCAACATTTCCTATGTTGTTACTTATGTGTCAACACAGGGCTAAGACAATTGAATCATTCTTAGATTTCCCATATTGACCAAAAACCCTGTATCAACTGCTTTTTGCTTCCAATACATATTGCTAGCATTTATAGTTTTCATCGAATGCTAATAAGTGTTCTCTATAACCAGCTCTGGTTTTTTAATATAAAAAGAGTCCTAAAATAGCTTCTCCTAACACCCACAGCATGTTGGCAAACAGTACCTTTTGGCACTTTTCCTAAGACCACTGCTGGCCAAAAAAACAGGTCACCTGTTGTCCATAGTCTATCAGAAATCATTTTCTCATCAGCAAAACCTGGAAATCTTCCAGCCAAATCATTCTAATGACCAGTTAAAATACCAAGCAGCCTATAAATGTGGCAAAAAGGAGCTGAGAAAATGCTCTATAAATGTCTAATTTGGAACTAATTGGGACAGGTTTAAATAAGCTTATGAGCAAATCACAGTGTATGCATTTCTTCAGGAGAGATTTCCAGATTCAAATAAATGGCCTAAAACTAATTGCTAGTTCCAACTACAGTAGAGTTATTGAATCAGTGAAATTTACATAAGTGTTCACTAACTGTTCAGCAATTTATTGAACTCTTCCGTAGCTGGGAATAGCAACTGGATTCAAGACATTTTAAAAATAAAGATACTAGCATACCCTCCAGCTGTCCTGATTTGGCAAATGCTCACAATTAATCCTCTGCTTACTTTTTTTTAAAAAAATGCCCAGTTTCTCTATCCTCCTCCTACTTTTCCCCTTTGTTCTCAGCTTACTCCAATTGCTGCAAACTGAGTTCAAAGTGCAATAATAGTTTGCATTCACTTAACTCAGCAGAAAAGAGGGGCAGCATCTTGCTCTTCCCAATAGGCTCAGGCAAAAGGAAACTGCCTCATCATCTCCTAGCTTCTGTGGCCTTCCTTATTACTAAATTTTTGCCATCTTGATCATACTCTAATGTTTCTTAGGGGGGTTGCAGACTGTCAGAAATAGTGCAAATTCAGTCCACTTTTAGGGTTAGGGTTAGAGCTAGGGAATCATGGGGATTGTTTTTTTTCTGAGACATTGAGCCTTCTCTGTCAGAGAGCTCTAGTGCCACAATAAACTACAGTGCCCATGATTCCCTAACCCTAACCCTAAACCTAAAAGTGGACTGAATTTGCACTTTTTCTGGCAGTCTGCAACCCCCCCTTAGTCACTCGTCTCAGTTTTCATCTATGAAATGTTAGACAGTATACACCAGGGGTAGGCAACCTTTCCCCTTTAAGGGCCGAGGGACTTCAGCTCCCAGAAGCCTCAGCCATGTTGGCCAATAGTCCCATGTTGGCCAATAGATCCTGGGATTCTGGGAGCTGAAGTCCCTCGGCCCTTAAAGGGGAAAGGTTGCCTACCTCTGGTATACACTAAGGCTGCTGTTCTGTGCATCCTTACCTGTGAGTAAGCCATGATGAACTCAGCAGGACTTTCTTTTAAGTAACTATACTTTGGGTTAATGTCAAAAGACAAGCTGAATGTACAAAATGCTTTGAGGTATATAATTTTATTGCAGCTTAGAAAAAATATTTAAGCTAAACTAGTCTACAACTGCCAGAAACACCTGACCAGCATCACCAGTACCATGGTAGCTGGAGGATTGTAGTGGTTATAATCCAAAAATTAATATTTTCAGGCTTTGGATTCCATGAATAACAATCTGCCAGATACCTTCTATCTATCTATAGAGAGAGATTAAAAAGCAAACTAACAGCAGTTCCATTTGTTAATTGCCACCTTTCTGCCCCATAGGTTTGCCAGATGTAACAAATAACACCTGTTTAAATTCCTTCTTCTGCATAACCATTAACAACAGTACAGGAGTCTTCTCCACCTTTCTCTCTAGCTACTCTATTAGTGATAGGGGATGCTGTGACAGCGGTTCCTTGGGATACTTGCAGGACAATGGTAAAACAAACACACAACATTCAAATACAGAACATAAATCATCACAATAAACTCACAAATATATACTAGGACATCCTGCAGAGGTCAAAAGAGACTTCATGGCATGAAATCAATTTTTAAAAGGACAGAGAAATAAAAACCATAGAAATAAAGCAGTATCAAACCATAATGTAATTTTAAAAGAGGGGGAAAATAAAGGCATTGCCTGGTTCTAGAACAACAGTAAAGGCGGATGGAGGAAGCCTTCTTCAGGATAGATTTATCACAACTGTGAGCTGTTGTTGTTGTGTGCCTTCAAGTTCATAGAATAATAGAGTTGGAAGAGACCACAAGGGCCATCCAGTCCAACCCCCTGCCATGAAGGAACTCAAAATCAAAGCATAAGTTTCCAACTTATGGTGACCCTAAGACTACTATCACCGACCTATAATGGGGTTTTCTTGGCAAGTTTCTTCAGAGGTTTTGCCATTGCCTTTCCCTGAAGCTCAGAGAGTGTGAATTTCCCATTGTCACCCAGTGGAGTTACGTGGCCAAGCCAGTATTCAAACCCTGGTTTCCAGAGTTATAGTCCAATGCTAAAAACCACTACACCACACTGGCTCTATCATAATTGAAATGGCCCTTTCTCTTATGGCTGGCCAGCCTACTTGGCAGGAGTAGTCAAAGAAGAGCCTCAGATATGGTCTCAAAGTTCAGGTAGGAACATATGGGAAGTGACGGTCATTCAGATACCAAAGTCCTAAAGCTGTATACCTCTATATCCAAGAACTCATGTCTGAGTGAGAGGGTCTCCTCTGCATTTGACTACTGAGGGCAATATGTTATGTGGAGACATGAAAGAGGGCCATCTCTGGTGTTGCACCCCAACTGTGGAATGCTCTCCCCTTAAAGGTCTGATCCTGTGCCTTCCTCCAACAGGTGCAAATACAGTGAAGGTGGCCACAAAGATGATGATGGAGGCAGCAACTACAGACCTACCTTTTCTTATGTGATATTAATTATGAAGGAGTTGTTGTTGTTGTGTGCCTTCAAGTCACTCTGGACTTATAGCGACCCTAAGGCAAACCTATCATGGGGTTTTCTTGGCAAGATTTGTTCAGAGGAGGTTAGGCATTGTCTTCCACTGAGGCTGAGAGCATGTGACTTGCCCAAAATCACCCAATAGGTTTTCTTGGCTGAGCCAGAAATCAAACCCTGGACTCCAGAGTTGTAGTCCACTATGCCATGCTGGATCTCCATGCAGGGATTAGAACACCTGAATTATGGTATTAGTGTGAATACAAACTGGCCTCATATTAGAGTTTTGATAACAGGTGTGTTGAGAGAGGAAATCTCCCAATAAGAGGCCACCTGGGTACCCCTCTCTTTTTTTATTTGTATCCTCCTCACCTACATTTTGATATTCTCACAGATAAATTCTCAGGATACTATCCCAACTTCTCTTTTTCACCAGTTGAAGGAATTTAGGAGAAAGATAATAACAGAGGAAAGAGGCCTTATATAATGTGCTAGACTTTTATTTGTCATTGACATGTTTTAACAAGTTTCAATCTGATGATGCTTTAATTGCTTTGTAACGTTTGTATGCTATTAATTTATATCTTGTTTTAAGCCACCTTGGCTGTATCCACATTGCAGAAATAATCCAGTTTAACACACTTTAACTGCTCTAGCTCAATGCTATGGAATTCTAGGAATTGTAGTTTGTCATGGCACCAGAGCTTCCTGACAGAGAGGCTAAAAGTCTCACAAATCTACAGTTCCCAGAATTACCTAGCATTGAGTCAGGGCAGTTAAAGTGGTCTCAAACTAGGTTATTTCTGCAGTGCAGAAGCAGCCGTTGAGTCCCAACCTGGGGAAAATTGGGGCAATATTATTATTTTATTGTATTATTATTGTTATTCCCATTAAGAAGTCCCCACCACCACAACCTTTTTCTTTCTTTCTTACTGCTTAATCAAACACGTTAGTCAGAACAGGTGGCACATTTGATCTTTCATACATGAATACAAACAGGACTATCCAAGAGAGAAACAGCAAGGATGCTATTTAATATAACAGTGGTGTAGTAGATGAGGCAGAAGCATGAATAACAGTAGATATAATAAAACAAAGCAGAAATGTAATTTTCAGAGAATATTAATTATTTTGCTAGCGGCAATCAGATGAAAGAACACACTTTTTATATCCACCTCATTCTACACATTATCAGCTACTACACAAGACATCAAAAGGAGTATTGAATTAATCTGCAACATTCAGCAGAAATCCCACTTTTCCCAATTTCAGCAGGAATATCACTGAGCGTGATAAACCACTCTCTTATGATAACAAGCACATTTTGGATACGGAAAACATCTAAGAAAAATTGCTGGTGTTCTCATATGAAGAGCTTCAGAAGAGATCTTTGACAGTGGTGTAAATTTAAAAGTTTCAATTCCATTGAGTTCCATGAAGCTGTTCTGGATTTACTGCACCTTCTCAGCTAAATACTGATTCTGTTTCAAGATATATTGCTTTCAGCTTTATGTACAAGCCTCTCATTTAAATATTTCCTGACACAGTATATTTAGTTTCAAAGGAATAATTACAGCATGGCTGCAATTTATGTGTAAAGGCAAACAGAAGCATATACACTCTATGCTGACTTCCCAGTATGCACATATTATGCAAAGCTGTTCCATAAAATGGTCCTTCAGCAAATCTTAAGGTTTCCCATCAAGTGGTAAAATAAATTAATGTTTTAAAAGACAAGAGATTGGCATTCTGGACAGGAGGTTCATCCTTGCCTCTGTTGCTTCTACTCCCCACTGGCAAAATTGCCTTAAGATACTTACTGTTGCTGAATGATGTATATCAGCATCAGGATTATATGTTTTAAAGCTGGAATTCCTGTCCACAGTGGTGTCTTAACTGTTGAACCAATTTATTGTAAATGCAGCTCCTTTCTGCTGAAGCCTGGCTCTTTCTTTCTTTCTTTCTTTCTTTCTTTCTTTCTTTCTTTCTTTCTTTCTTTCTTTCTTTCTTTCTTTCTTTCTTTCTTTCTTTCTTTCTTTTTATATCATGTTCCACATTGATATTATGTAAGCAAGAGTGATGTGCAGTGAAGCCACCATAAATGTAATAGAATAATACTGTGTGTGCACTTGTGGATTGTATGTGGTGTTTGCTCTCTGCATAAACTAATTCAATTACAAGGTTTTATAGCTGGCCTAACATACGGAAGATTGATACAACCTCCAGGGCAAAATGAAAATTAAAAATTTATATATAGGATAGGAAGGATAATAAAAGTAGCCTATTTCCATGCTTCCAGGGTCAAGAAAAGACTCTACAGAGATGCTGAAGAACATTTGTGGGGTCTCCAAATATTTTGATAGACTTGAGAGTGACAAAAAAAATCTGGCTACTTTTGCTACAGTCAGATGCACACAATGATGGGATCATCATCATCCAGGATGAAGAGGAGCCACTGGTGAGCACCCTTTGGGTTGACTGACCAAACCCAATGAGGGCTCACCAGTGGCTCCTCTTCATCCTGAGGAGGTGACATAGAGTTCTGTCCTGGGTCCAGTTCTATTCACCATCTTCATCAATGACTTGAATGAAGGAACAAAGGACATGCTTATCAAATTTGCAGATGACACCAAATTAGGAGGGGTTGCTAATACCCCATAGGGCAGGATCAAAATTCAAAATGATTTTAATAGATTAAAAGGCTGGACCAAAACTAATAAAATTTCAGCAGGGAGAAATGTAGGATACGACTACACTTGGGCAGTAAAAATGAAATGCACAGATATAGGAGGGATGGTACCTGCCTTGACAACAATACATGTGAAGTCTTAGTAGACAACAAGTTGAACATGAGTTGACAGTGTGATGCAGCAGCTAAAAAAGCCAATGGAAGTACAGTGTCTAGATTGAGAGAAGTACAGTAATAGTACCACTATTCCACTTTGCTCAGGCCTCACCTGGAATACTGTGACCAATTTTGGGAACTACAATGTTGACAAGATGGAGTGTGTCCAGAAGAAGGCGACTAAAATGATGAAAAATCTAGAAACTATGCCCAATGAGGACTAATTTGGAGCAGGAGATGTTTAGGCCTAGAGAAAAGAAGGCTAAGAGATGATAGGATAGCCCTGTTTAAATATTTGAAAGGGTGTTATATTAAGGATGGAGCAAGTTTTTTCCTGCATTTCCAAAGAACAGGAAAAGAGATTCCACCTCAACATTAGGAAGAACTTCCTGACAGTAAAAGCTGCTTGACAGTGGAACACCCTACCTCAGAGAGTAGTGGAGTCTCCTTCTTTGGAGGTTTTTAAATAGAGGCTGGACAGCCATTTGTCAGGGGTACTTTGATTGTGTATTCTTGCATGGCAGAGGGTTGGATGTGATGACCCTTGAAGTCTCTTCCAGCTCTATGATTCTATAATTCTATCCTATATTGTCTGAAATGTCTGCATGATCCCCATGTGGTCTGGGAGAATACCTTCATCAATGTATGTTCAGCAATAGAGACATAGATGATCTGCCATTACCCATTACTCTAAATGGTTGGGGAGCAAGGGTAGAATGAGACAGGTGGGTTTCGTAGTGGTTGGGAGTTGTTGCACTTTCCCTTTATTCTCTTTATGAGCCCATTGACCTCTAAGATCTTTTGGAGAGGCGTTTCTCTCTGTCCTATCACCTTCTCAGTCTTGTTTGGTGGAATAAGGGGGAGTACCTTCCCTTCTTAGGACATTTTCACATGGGCCTTTTTGAGGAGGCAATCCTACCTCCGTCCGGCCTCACTCCGGCTCCATTTCCCGGTTGTTCAGACGCGCGCGGCGGCAAACCCTGCCCCTTCCGGTGTCATCCCTGCGTCAGTCCGGCTTTTCGCTCCGTGTGTTCAAACGCACGGAGCCCTAAGTCCGGCATCACTCCAGCCGAACCAACGCTAACTCCGGCTTCTGCGGCTTAAAGGTAATTCCGGCTGTCCAACAGGAATTAGCCTTTCGGCGGCGGAGCCATTCCGGAATCGGCGGCATGACCCGTTCCGGAATGGCTCCACCTGGCTTTAGGAGGGTAGTGTGAAAACGTCCTTAGGGGAGCAAGGATGTCTTCTTCCTTGCTTTCCTTCCATTGGCAAATTAAAATATTTTAATGTTGTCAGACTTTTAGAAAATGATTATGAGTTTTTAATGTTGTACTGTGCTGTTTTTAAGGTTTGCCCATAACCTTTTAATTATTTTAATGTTTTATCTATAGAAATTAATTGTTTCAGAAATAATATTATTTTTTGCATAGATTTTAATCTTCATGTTTTTAAATATTTTATTTATAACTTTTATAACATACGAATAAAACATAGCTAATGGTATCATTTACATACTAGTTGTTTCTAGTAATTAGTTATATTTGTAAGAATAAAAACCTTCTACATTCAATCATCATGTTTTTTAAATACCTTGTTAGCCACCTTCAGTTGCATTAACAGGAGCAAGATGGGATATAAATGAATAAATAATAATAACAACAACAATTAATTCCTCCTTTTTCAATACTCCCCCCACCACAAAGACATTGGCCAGCATTAAACCAGGTTTGAATCCCCGCTTTTTCATGAAACCCACTGAGTGACCTTGGTCACCCTCTCTCAGCCTCAGAGGAAGGCAGTGGCTAACCTCCTCTGAACAAATCTTGCCAATAAAACTCCATTATAGAGTTTCAAAGGATTAGGGTTGTCAGCAGTCAGAAACGACTTGAAGGCACACAACAACAAAACAACAGTGTTACTAACAGGATGCAAACCCTTGTTTTTTACCAGTTTATACTTTTTGCATATTAAATCGATTGAGCAGCAAATCAACTAAACTTTGTATGATTAATCAACTACATTGTTTTATTTCAGCCAAGGCTATGATTAAATACATAGATTGGATTCAATGGGTCAAGTATGTATCCTCCTCTTTGAAGCTCTGTCCCACAGCAGGGGTCCAAATTCACCAGTTCTGTCTTCCACTATTCAACTAAGAGCACATTTAAAATGGCTATAATACTGTATAAAAAACCTCAGTGTGATTAAGGATTGAATGCCAGAGATCCCTATCCTGACTTTAGCAAAAGTAGCATAAATCCAGAATAATTTTAATGAAGCCAGGGAAACTGAGGTCACCATTTGGCTGGGTGTCTGCAATATGAAGTCAAACCAGATTTGTGACTGCACTATTTCCTTACACACCAGGGTATTAAGAACATGGCTTTTTTTTTTAAAGGGAAGTGTAAATTTCAGGCAGCCTAAAAGTACATTCTGTGACTCTGAAAACAAACAAACAAACTCTCTGACGTAAAGAAGTTCTGTGGATTCAAAAATATTTTGATTGAATATAAATGTAAATAAATGGTGGCATTTCTCAAAAGGGATACTGAAAATTAGCAAACTCTTTTATTTCATGGGCGTGCGAGTGATATTTTTTCAATGGACCATAAAATCTAATCATGTCTGTCAAAGGTGTCACTGGAGAAAACCCATACTCTGCTTTTGGAGTGTGTGGCCATGCACCCTTTTTGCTAGATGCGTGGCCTATGGCACATACACAAGCGAAGAAGAAATACAAGCACACAATTGTAGAACATTTTTATTAATTGGTCTCTGGTCCAGACACTGTGAACATTTACTATTCTTTCTCCTTCTTCCTAAATTTATCTTAGATAGAAACAATGTACAAATCCAGAAATGGGAAAAAATGAACTTTTTATATTACAATTCCCAGAATCTGGATAAAAGGAATGAGCTTGGAATGTAGCCAGGTTGTAGCCAGCTGTGAGGTGTGTGTTACTTATTTTTGACACACATACCTAGGCTTTTACGCACATGGCTTCATGATATTTTATACAGACAAATTATACAGGACTTTGCCTCTAGCATATCCTAGTAGAAGAATGCACTGTACACACTTCAGGGGCAAGAAGGAATCTCTCTTGAACATTCTGTCTGGTTCTACAATTCTCAACAATTTGATTGCATTAATATTTTTTACCGTCAGTGGCTGCTTTCTATTTTTTTTTGCCAAATTGAAAGTTATCAGGATCCTAAAACATAACAAAAAGCTAGGGATGGAATAATGCCCATTTGGACATGGATTCAGTGGACAACACCTACAACAAAGTGCATTCATCACTTTTGTTTTGTGGTAATTGTGAGTCACAT
>CM034703.1:283229805-283247905 GCA_020142125.1 Phrynosoma platyrhinos
CTCCCTCAGATGACATCAGATGGTAATGGAGGGAGGGCTCCTCTTCTATATACCCTGAAGCCACCAGATCCCATCTGATGGGGGAAGTTAAGCAGGTTCAGCCCTGGTTAATAATAATAATAATAATAATAATAATAATAATAATAATAATAATTTATTTTATACCCCGCCTTTTGCCATGGCAATCAAAGCAGCTTACATCTAAAATTTGATTAAATAAAACTACCCCAAAATAAACAATAAAACAATATTGACAAATAACAATAATCCCCTCATTAAAAATATATTAAATACAGATATCAATTAAAAACATGATTAAAACAATAGGCACTCTGGGGTGCAGTGAAGATGTAAGAAGATATCTGACAGGAGGGAGACTAGGCAAATGGAGTGATCTATTTCAGGTAGGCCTGCCAGAAGAGATCCATCTTGATGGCTTTTTTAAAGCCATCTAAGCTGGTTATCTGACGGATCTCTTCCGGCAAGGTGTTCCACAGTTTGGGAGTGCTGGCAGAGAATGTCCTCTGGGAGATTGCCACTAGTCTAGTTTTTATTGCTTGGAGCAACTTCCTCCCAGAGGACCTGAGGGTGCAGGGCGGATTATATGGAAGAAGGCGATCCCCTAGGTAAGTTGGACCCAAGCCATGTAGGGCTTTAAAGGTCATCACCAACATCTTATACTGTACTCGGAAACCAATAGGCAGCCGGTGGAGAGATTTCAAAACAGGCGTAATATGATCACTCCTTGATTTTCCAGTGATCATCCTGACTGCCATATTTTGTACCAGTTGTAGTTTCCGAGTTAGGTATAAAAGTAGCCCCATGTAGAGTGCATTGCAGAAGTTGAGTCGTGAGGTTACCAGTGCACGTACTACAGTTTCTAGGTCCTTTACTTCCAGGAAAGGGTGCAGCTGGCGTATCAGCTGAAGCTGATAACAGGTGCTCCTGACTGTCACATTCACCTGATCTGTCATGTGAAGTGATGAGTCCAGGAGCACTCCCAGACTGAGAACACAGTCCTTATCAGAAAGCATGACCCCATCCAGGACTGGCAGGTGCAACCCAATGCCTGGTTTGGGGGCCCCTAATGTAAGTACCTCCATTTTGTCTGGATTGACCTTGAGTCGGTTTTTCCTCATCCAGTCCATTATCACCTCGAGACATTGATTGAGAGGAGAACTGCCATCTGCCATCATGGCAGCTGACCAAGATATGGAGAAATATATTTGGGTGTCATCAGCGTATTGATAACAGCCTGCCCCATGTCTCCTGATGATCTCCCTCAGCGGCTTCATATAGATATTAAACAACATTGGAGACAGGATGGCACCCTATGGAATGCCACATTTAAGCTCCGTTTTTGAGGAGCAGCTGTTCCCAAGTGACACCCTCTGGAACCTGCCTGAGAGGAAGGAACAGAATCACTGAAGTAGTGTTTCCCATTTCTAACTCTCTCAGGCATTCCAAGAGGATGTCATGGTCTATTGTATCAAAAGCTGCTGAAAGGTCCAAAAGCACCAACTGGGTCATGCTTCCCCTGTTGATGCTAAGATGCAGGTCTATCTACCAGCACGACCATGGCAGTCTCCACCCCATATCCAGGCCTGAAGCCAGTTTAAAATGGATCTAGAAAATCAGTTTCATCCAAGATCACTTGGAGCTAAAAAGTGACAGCTCGCTCGATCACCTTGCTCAGAAATGGTAAATAAGAAACTGGTCTATAATTTTTCAAGTCCAGGGGGTCCAGGGAAGGTTTGTCAGACTGAAAATTAGAGAGGGCTCCTTTATTTTTTATAGTTGTGCAAAAGAGGGAATTTCAGCAGATGTTGTTTGTCATGCAACCAGCTAACATGCAACACCTGCTGAAATTCCATTTTCTCCACAAACAGAGGTGACTGGAAGGCACATACACACACATAGAACTGTTATGTTGTACACGAGCCCTTTCCAGATTTAATTCTGGCAACCCTAAGGAGCACTGCTGAAGGAGTTCATCCTTCATATGCTGTCTGAAGCTTCTGGACATTAAAGTCCTTCAGCATCTTTTAACACAGCTCTGGGAACCACTACTCCATGAAAATCATATTCCATGAGAAAACTACACTACCCATATCATATATGAAAGAGCCAGAAGCAGTCCACGGTGCTTTGAGTACCACTGCAGAAGCAACCCTAAACTTCACAAGCTATTTTTTGAAGACTGCAAGAGGCTCTGATGGGAAGAGCACCCTGGCAAAGTTCCAGCATTTGGAATTGTGAATACTATTTGGATCTCAATCAATCTGTTTTTTGGATTGCCCTTGGACAGATACTGATTTATCATACTGGGCAGTTTGAGTAATGCCTTATTGCATCCAAAACTTTATGTTAGAATTCATTTTCTTTTTTTCATTTCCCTGAGGGTTTTGTTATTTCTATATTTATCTGAGCACAATGAGATGTTACCAATGCTCCAGTTTAGACAGTATTGTATGGTATATTGCACACATAAATATGTACAGATTTATTCAAGCACACATGCAACCTTGTTTAGCAATATTTCCAAGCTTACTTTAATCTTCATGCAGGCTTAATTATTAAAAAACTAACATCCTTCCTGCTAATTCTCCTGATTTGGTCCTGACACATTATGACTAAGATTACTTTGTCTTGCATCACGTGCTTGACATAGGTCAATAGTGTTCTTTACATGATCAAATATTATTCTTTTTTGCATCTGAAGTGAAATATTACTATATCTGAATTGCAACAGTTTATAAGTAGTGTTGAACTATAATGAAAATGCATTTTGTAAAGAAAAATGACACTTTGTAATAGCTTGGTTTTTTTGGTAATCTGAATTTAACATACGCTTAATTTATAATTACAAAGATACAACTTGAGGCCTAGTAAATGGAAGTTATGTGGATGTATATGTAGTTGACTGAGAGAGAAATGTAAGTCTAATGTTAGTCTAGTGTCTTATTGTATAGATGTAAATTGTTAAATGTGTTAGGTTTGATATATGTATGCTATGAAATGTTATGTTATGCATAGTAAAGTATGTTTTGTATTGTATGTATGATAATGTAATGAATGCATGTATGTAATGTTATGTAAGATATATGATTGTAATTTGCATGTTATTTTATATGAAGATTTAATAAACTCTATAAAAAATAAAAAATAAAGAAAAATGACACTTTGTAAGTCACCTTGAGGCCCCCCTTTTGGCTAAAATCTCTTTACTTTGTGTCACTGTCAGAAAGCCTCTTCAGAATGGGGCCCATAGTTGTTGAGCCTATTTTTACTTTATTTGGCTATGTGGCACTGTCAGGTATCCAAATCTGACTGGCTGTATGGCAAGATGGCATTACTGCCAATCACTATGTGATCAGTAATTGACTAGGATCACTTAGGAAAGAGGTGCCTGTTTTGTGAGGTTGTAGATCCGAACAAGGAAATGACAGCCAATGGATAGAAGGAAGTCAAAGAAGACATTGGAAAGGCAGGTTTACAGCTATGAAGGAACTGGACAAGAGCCTGAAGTGTCAACCTATACTACTGAATACTAAAGTTAGAATTGCCTCTTCCATTGTATTTCCAATTTATATGCATGGCTGTGAAAGCTGGATAGTGAAGAAGGCTAATAGAATGACAATCAACTCATCTGAGATGTGGTGCTGAAGAAGAGCTCTACAAACACTATTCAGACCCACAAAACCCTATGAGTTGGAAGTCTCTGATTCACAGGGTCGCCATAAATTGAGTTCAACTTTATAGCAGTTAACAACAACAAAGGAGTACCATATAAATAAACAAACCACATGAATGAAAGACAGCCATGTTGGCCCCAAACATACCACACATGTTAACTGTATAATTATTGGCAGGTTGTTTGCATTGCCATCAATACAACGTTGTTAAGGGAAAGTATTAATAATATCACCATCACTGTCAATAATTTCTGCCTACAATTGCCCACTGA
The DNA here is from genome assembly GCA_020142125.1 of Phrynosoma platyrhinos. Taxonomy (NCBI): domain Eukaryota; kingdom Metazoa; phylum Chordata; class Lepidosauria; order Squamata; family Phrynosomatidae; genus Phrynosoma; species Phrynosoma platyrhinos. The sequence continues at coordinate 283,233,773 of CM034703.1, forward strand.
TTTCTCCCCTCAGCCACGTCCATGGTGCAGACATCATTGTATGCCTAAGGTTATACTCCATCCATCTGATGAAGTGGATTGTAATTCCTGAAATCTCATGTTGTAGTATATCTGTTAGTGTTAAAAGATGCCACACAACTCTTTATTTTTCTAAAACCAGCTAACACAAAAACTCTCTTGGGAAACATGGAAATGGCTCTGTGCCAGGAAGAAAGGACCACTTTCATGGGAAGCACACTGAGCCCTTAAACCCATTTCCTTGGCAAAGTCACAATTATGTGAATTGGTGTGTGTGTGTGTGAACGCACATGCATGTGTTTCCCCTACTTCCCACTACTCCATACCAGCAATTGAGCTAACCCAACATGGAATGTGGAAGGACAGCAAATGTTAACCTTTCTCTTTCAAAAACAAAATACAGGTTGCTAAGTCTGTGTGGGCAATTTTTAATGGAGGAAGCTAAGAGGGTTCTAAATGCTGAAGGGTGAAGAGTTCATTTCCCTACTTACCTTGTTGTCATGTGCTTTTCCCATCACCACTATTAGAAGCCAAAGCATAAAATGTGCCAGATATGGAAATATGAGCAAATGGCAATAGTTTGCCTGATTTCCTCCTGTTACAGAATTTAGCTTCTCTCTGCTTGCAGAATTTGGCTCTATGACATTGGCTACATGTTGGCCTAATGATGGTAAGGATGGCCCGTGTCTGTACACTTCTGATTACTTTGGAAATAAATTGCATATTTGTTTTGTAAGTCAACAGTGATCCTTTCCCCTCACCCCAACTGTAATACTGATTTGATGTCTGTGGAACTGTCTAACTTATATGTCAAACCCTCTCATATGGCATTAACCACTAGCCAATGAGTGGATGGAAGTTCTTCTGCTACAACATGGAGCAATATACAAATCCATTCACCAGTCAGAAGAGAGGATGGTTCTAGAACTGAATATTGTACTGTGTTCTGAGAAATCTCACTTTTTGTGCTGGCCTCATAACTATATTCATTAACAGCAAATATATTTCTTTCTTGCAGTTCATCTATTGTAGACAAATGATAAGACAGATGCACACAGAGAAAGCCTTTAACTTCTGTCCTGTTTGGATACTAATAGTCATATGAAAAGCAATCAAGGCTATGACATAAGGCTTTGGGAAGCTGTTATGGCAATAAGAACATTTTTCCAAATTCATATTAGAAGATTTCAGGAGTCTCCCATATGTTCAGTTCTTCCCATTTGCTCCAGAGGTGCCAGGGCTGCTCTTTGAAAGGTTTTCTCTCCCAAGCCAAAGTTAGGATAGATTCCTCTGACCTTGCTGAGCAATACTCCCCCCGCACCTCTCTCCCAGCTGGAAAGACACATGCCACACAAGCTCAGTGCCAAAAACCTGCTTGCACAATGTGCTCTTGACATTTTTGCTGACTTTTTGAATTGTCCCCCCCTGCCTTTAATCTGCAGAGAAGAAGATATATGAACAACTACGTTAGCCCCATATTACGTAATTGTAAAAAGTCAATGAACGATATGCTGAGTATAAAGAAAACAGCAAGTTCAATAGCTTCCTCAGTGAATGGGATGGTATCAGTTTTACCTTTCTTCATTTAAAGCTAAAGTAGCCAGACCTCAAGTCTTTTACCAAATTCTCACATTTAATTGTTTCTCATACAAGTTCAGGATCAACCCTCCCCCAGTGCCATCCTGTTGTTCTCTTCATGAGAAGAAGGATGGTGCAGCCCAGAGGGAGGCTGAGCATGCTCCCCCCATGACATTACATCTTTGTCCTCATGAGAAGAATGATGGGCGGCCCCAAGGGAGGAGCGCACTCACCCCCATGCCATCCTGTCCTCTTCTCATGAGGGGAATGATGGGGCACCCTTGAGGGAGGCCGAGCATGCCATCTTCAGAAGACCCACCCACCCTGCACCCAGAGCCTACCCCCATTGGGTGACACCAGGTGTGGAGACACCATTGGGGAACAGCAAGGTGAGCAGGAGAGGGAGGGCAGATGGCGAGCACCCTTCTCCACTGCTGTTGCTGCCACTTCTCCTTCCATCACCCCTTCCCCTCATCTCTCTCACCAGGGTTGCCCATCTCAACCATGGATGGGGAGTGAAGAATTGGCACCTGGAACTGCCTGCCTGGGGGCATCAGGTCAGGTTGAGCTGCTGCAAGGGTGGTGACATCCTGCTCCTCCTTCTCATCTTCTTCCATGCCTCTCCCTCTTCTTTCTACAGGGTTGGGGGGGGATCCCCAGAGTCTGGTCCAGGGCCTTTCCCATCTTGTCTTTACTCCGGGGTGTGGGGAAACCAATCAAGACTAGATCCCTCCCTTCATCAGCAGCTCCCACTGACCAAAGCAGTAGGGAGGATGCCTGCCTGGGGATAGCATGAACTATCATCCTAGGGCAACACTAATCCTAGTGATACCACTGTTGGAGACCCAATGTGGTATAGTGGTTTGAGTGTTGGACTAGGACTCGAGAGACCAGGGTTCAAATCCCCACTCAGCCATGGAAGTTCTCTGAGTGACCTTGGGCAAGTCACACTCCCCTAGCCTTAGAGGTATTCTGAAGAAATCTTGCCAAGAAAACCTCATGATAAGTTCACTTTAGGGTCACAAGTTGCAAGCCACTTAAAGGCATACACCAACGGTTCTGATTTGATTACATATCCTGGACCAGTCTGTAGTCCATCAAGTTCTACACCAAGAGTTACTCTATATCTAGAGTTATGCATTTGTGACTGACTCTAATTCATGATCCTGACATATTCAATTGAGTAGGGAATATGCAGGGATCATGGAAGTCTTCCAATTCAGATTTACTGACCATCAGCAGTTGCAATATATAGGCATCTGCTCTCCTGTCAGTTGGAGAACAGCAAACTGATGTTTCCACCTGCCTCCTGTGAGTAATCTCCAGAGCAAGGAGGAATTGTGACAGGGATCCTGTTTGTGACTGTTGCTCCAGAGATCACTCATGAGAGGGAGGTGGAAATGTCAATTTGCTGCATCCTGATCAAATGGAGAAAAGAATCCTATTGTTTGCAGCAGCTGTTGCCCAGTAAGTCTGGACTGGGGAGGGGCTGGACAGGGAGATGCTACTTAGGCACAAAATTAAGATAGTTACGTTACTCAGTAGCTGATCTAGAATTGCTGTAATTTTATCTATAGATGTACTCCAGATGTACTTTAAAAAAATCATCAACAGTTAAAACAAAAACAATGCAAAATCATCTCTAAGGAAAAATGGTGTACTTCTATAGAGAAAATATAATACTAGTTACAGTACTCCTCAGCAACCATTCAGTTGACAAAAGACGTCCTGGATAAAGTGGTCTTTGTCTTCCTTTGAGAAGACCTGAGAGGGGGAACCTGTTAGCCTCCCTTGGTAGGGAGTTCCAGTGTTTGGGAGCAGCCACCTAAAAGTTCCTCTCTTGTATCCCTACCTAATGGTCCTATATAGGTAGTGAGACTTAGGTGAGTAACTTCTTCCCAAGATCTCAAAGTCTGATAAGTTAATATAGGAGAACAGTCAATAGCTTCAGATAGCATCAGTCAGGATATTGCTAGGTTGCCTGAGAAAGTTGACAGTGTCAGGGATGTAAATCCTAGCCTATTTCTTCTTCATCTGCAAGGATGAATAATTACAGTAGTTTTCTCACACCCACACATTCTGTTTTCTGTTAGGAAGCCCATTTTTGCAGTGAAACAGGTTTCATGCAAAAACAAACAAAACCCTATCCTTCCACATATTTTTCTCTACAGAATGATTTTTCCATAACTCTTCAGGATGTTCAGATGCCAAGAAAAAATGTGCAAAATTCTTGCTAGTCTAGAATTTTTCCCCCAGTGGGCTTTTCCCCATATTCAGAAACCCATTTTTCAACCCGAGAATGAATAATTACAGATATTATTTCCACTCCTAGTATTAAGTACTGCAGAATCTCATCTAGTCTTCTACTCTGTTTAATACACACGTTGATGGAGGAGAATGTTGTGACCTGTAGGATGCATGCAGCTCTGAAATCTGTTTTTTCAGCTCTGGAATCCCCCCAATGTCTTCCCTTGAAATTGCCCCAGTGACATTTCCTACTACTGGAAGCCTCTGGGAACAGTGGTTTTGGAATAAAACCAGGCCCTGCCCCTTCCAGCATTTCCAAATGATACTTCTGACCTTTCAGACCCTTTCAGTTTTGCTTTTTCATCATATTTTTCATGTTTTCAGAGCGGGTACAGCCCACAGTGGATTCTTGGGAAAGAAAATTGGCCCTGAACATGTCAAGGGGCCTTCTCTGATCTTCACTGCATTTGACAAATACTCTTTGTATATGAGTATGAAAGCTTTTAGGTCATACAAAGCCTTTACTTTGAATGCAACTGAATGTGTTAAAGTGGCAGCAGGCCCTAAGTATCCTGAAGGATCAAGATCCTGTCTGATTTTGAAAACCAAGCAGGGCCAGCCCTTGTTAATACTTGGAAGGAGATTGCCAATGAATACCAGGTGATGTGGTCTTTGTTTAAGAAGAAAAGTCACCTCTGGGTATTCCTTTCCTAAAAATAACTCCAGGAAATTTGTGGGGCCCCCATAGGTTGACAGGCAACTTGAAGGTAAATACAAAGTGGCAGCAGTTACCCAGAAGTAGTTCTGTCAGGAGTTTGACAACATTAAGTCCACCACATAAGTTATTTAGAAGAAACCAAGAACAATTTGAATTGGAGCACAAGATAGTGGTTCACCTAGAGAGCTAAAATGTAGTTCAATACAGAGAAAAGCCAGCTACTGCAGTTAGAAAGCATCTAGTTCAATCTGTATTTTATAGTCATATAAATCTTTGCATACAAACAATATTTTTGTTAATTTGTGTATATCCTAGTGTACATAGCTCTCCCTCAGGTGTTTTTGTTCTCATAGCCATGTGATGTAAACCATGCAGAAGGTGTGTGATTGGACATGACCCAAGAAGAGTAAGCTCTATCAGACTAAAGGTTTATCAGCTAGTCCATCTTTCTCTTCTCATAAAGGCATACCCTCCCAAAGACTCTGTGGCTGTGTGAATACTGGTTTTCGTCTGTGAAACATTGGAGAGTATGCCTTTATGAGAAGATAATATTAGACTAGCAGATAAATCACAGAGTGAGCTTTGCAGGTTGAGTAAGGATCTGTATTAGCTTTTCCCTGATCCTAGTACACTAATGATATGCCACATTTAACAATTAAATAGCATATGTTGGCACTCTGAGCTAGCATGGCATAATGGTTTGAGTATTGGACTACTACTGTGAGACCAGGGTTCAATTGTCTGCTTGGCCATGAAACCCACTGGGTGTCCTTGGGCAAGTCACATGCTCTCAGCCTCAGGGGAAAGCAATGGCAAACCTCCTCTGTACAAATCTTGCCAAGAAACCCCCCTGATAGGTCATCTTAGGGTTAATAGAAGCCGGAAACGACTTGAAGGCACACAAAAATAACAACAACAACCTTTACTAAGAATGGCTGAAAAATTCATTTCAGATTTGAATTTGATCACAATTTATAAAAACATGCAACATTTGAATGGGGGAGAAAGCGAAACTGACAAATTTGCCCATCCCTAATCTCTGGTAATGATGAAATGGTTGTTTTCTTTTAAACATGTTTGCATAATGTGTATCAAGGCAGAGAGAGAGAAGTTCAAGGCCAAACTGCTCTACAAGCACATCAAGCCCCCCCCCCACTTTTTTTTTGCTGGCTCATGCTTTTGAATTTCACACTAGGTCCCTTTGTTTAGAGGGTGTGGAGTGAATACATTTGAAGCTGCTAGCTCAGTAAGAAGTGCCTTTAACTTCAATTACTTCTTGGCACAGAGTTCTGATTTGGCAACCTTAATTGTTTATCTTTGGTTATAGCTGTGTCAGGTAAACTAATTTTGAGGGAGGGGGGGGATGAAGGAACAGATAAACAGTTCATGGAGAAACCAGAAAACACATTCAATCCTTCCACATCTTGAAAAATTCAGAACAGTTGTTCTTTTGTCTGTGCCTGGACCAATCAAATTTTTGTTTATTACAATGGCTTAAATCCAGTTGCTAATCCCAACTAGGGTGACACATGTCTTGATTGCATCTTATTTGATTAGTGTAACACTCTCTATGGGCCTTTGCAGACTGCCAGAAATAGTACAAATTGAGTCCACTTTAAGGGTTATGCTTAGTGCTAGGGAATCATGGGAATTGTTTGGTTTTTTTCTGAGACATTGAGCCTTCTCTGTCAGAAAGCTCTGGTGCCACAATAAAATACAGTTTCCATGATTCCCTGACCTTAACCCTTAAAGTGGACTCAGTTTGCACTATTTCTAGCAGTCTGCAAAGGCCCTAAGTGGATCTACCTGTGGAAGTTGTTGGGGAAAAAATCAGTGGGTCCAAAATGCTGCAGTCTCGGTACTGGCCAGGACTCGTTACAGGGAATATATAGTACAATTCCATTGTTGAAACAGCTTCGTTGGCTACTGATTCATTTCTAGGCATAATTCAAACTGCTGATTACAACCTATAAAACACTATATGCCTTAGGTCCAGATGCTCTGAGAGACTGTATCTCCCAGTAAAAATCTGCCTAGTTCTGCCTTTGGAAGAGGGCTTTCTCTTGGTCCCACTCTTGTCACAGATCCTTTTGGTGAGGACACATGAGAAAGCCTTTTTGGTGGTTAACTTGAGCCTGTGTAGTTCTCTACTCTCTGCTGGTAGTTAAATACTTTCTTATTTCAACAGTCATTTTGAAATTGACTGGTGGTTCAGAAGACACTTTTAATGGCGTGTGTTATATTTTTATTCTTACTGACATTTTAAATGCCCTTACACAGTTTTAAATAGTGGCATTTTAGGATGGCTCATTTAATTGTTTTTGAACTTTAAAATTTTTATTTTTATTCCACACATATATTTAAATTTATATACATAAAATAAACATTGAAGGAAAAAGCAAAACATACCTTATGAACAAAACAACAACAATAAAATAAAACCTCTTCAAGAAAATTGGGATATGTTCGTCTTTTTTTGAGACAACAATGGGGGGATTTATCAGTTAGGGTTTGATAAGATAATAGTAATGTACTTACATTAGAAATATAACTTGGATATGGTGTTTAGGAAGTATAATATAGTTTGGGCTAATGATTTCAGTTAGGGTGGGAAACATATTTTGATTCTATATATGTAGTGGTTGTTTTGTGTATTTATTTTGTGTTGGGGGGTCCATTTTTAATTGGTTTTGAAATTTTTAACATCAGGTTTTAGTTGTACTTTGTTTTAAACAATGTTGTAAGCCACCTTTACTCCCATATCAGGAAAAAGCAGGGTATACATTAAAGAAATAAGGAAATAAGTAGACTATATCTATTCAACAAATGAATTATATTATTTATTTATTTTTCAGAACCTCTCTGTACATCTTTAAAATATGTGAATGCTTTATGTGAGGTGAGCATTTTTGTAACAAATTTTTGAGAGTGTGAAAATGCCACTTTTGTCAAGACCTTCAAGTTCAATAAAATATAGTTCCATCCCCATCCTAGAATCAGTGTAACCAGACACTAATATATCATCATATGTTCTTCATTGGCTTGTTGCTATTGTTGCTGATGTGTGCCTTCAAGTTGTTTTTGACTTATGGCAACCCTAAGGCATTTTCTTGACAAAATTTGTTCAGTATTTGTAATATATAAATACTTCCCCAGGGAAATGTAGTGAAAATATCAGCCTCATATTTGTTTGTCTTAAAAGAAGAATATGTTTATAAATTGCCTTTTTTTTAGATGGGAGATCTGAACTGAATTCAGTCCATTTGAAACTGGAACCAACTTGGAATTTCAGTGGGATACAATCAAATGGTTGATTAGATCTGCAGCCCTCTAACTCCTTGGGTTTCATTAAAAGGCAGTCCTTCACCTGGCATCCTCTGGTATGTATCACTGATTCAAAGACTACTCTGCTTCATTAACTGTGTAATTACCCATTCACCCCTGCAAGAGAACCCCAATAATACACATCAGAATACAGAGAGGGCTGACAGTCCAGGAACCCTTTTAGACTACAGAATTATAGCACTGAGGCTCCACTTTTCCCATGGCTACACCATGGGGAATCCTGGGACTTGTAGAGCTCCCTACTTGAGCATTCTAATCCCCCTCCCTGAACTACCAATCCTAGAATTCCTTAAGATCTTTCCATGGCAGCTAAAGTGAAATCATAGCATTTTAACTGTGTAGTGTGAAAGGGCTCTAGTTCTCATTACATCCAGAAGTCTTAACCATTGCTTTGGAGTTTATCACATGGGGAAAACTGGAAGTTTAAATGGGTAAGAACCTGTGATTACCCAGCATAATAGGCACAAATGCACAAATGGTTTTCATATAACATTGTGTGCAAACTGCATAGAATTTCACAAGAAAGTGACATGAACTAGCAAATAGGCATTTTCTAGAAAATATTGTGAATTCATTTCCATTTCAGTCACAAATTCACTTTTTTTGCACAATTACTGTAGTGTGAAAGCTACTTGCTGTTTATTCCTGGGATTCTCCCTGGTGTTTGTTGCCAGATTTCCCATGGTTCTTTGGGGTGAGTTTACTTCCAGTGCTGTGGGGCAATATGGGGCAATACTGTGATACTGCTTGTAAAGCTCCTAAAATAAGTAGCCACCCTTCTTTGTAGCCAGAGCTCTTAAAACAAACAGCTGAAGCAAGGGCACACAGAGAGAGAGAGAGGAGAGAGGAGAGTGAATTGTTGGGATCTGTAGTCAAAGTGGAAATGTACAGATGTGGAAAAGTTCTAGCTGTGAAAGTTTTAGCCTGCAGGTAGATTACACGAAAACAACATAACCAAGGTCAGTGTGTGTCTAAGAACACAGGATACAAGAGAAAAACAAATTAGGTCATCAGAGTGTGTGAGAACCACTGGTCACATGACACAAGACAAAGGAATAAGGCTGGGTTTAGAAACTGTTTAGCAAATGTCTATAAAGGTATCAGCCTGGGGGGTGAAGCTTTTTGAGTTTTGTCTTGAGTGGATTGCTGGGCTTAGCCATGGAGTTTCTTTTGTTTTCTGCCTGTATAATGGATGTTCTACAATGTAAATAGTTATCATGTTAATCCTGCAACTGAAGAATAAAGAACCTTCTTTGGAAGAGACTTTTATCTCTGGTCTGATTTCATGGAATGCTGCAAGCTGCAGGGAGCTACAGATTCAGAGATGCATGGAGCTGATGAATGGCAGTTCTGCACACTCTCACCATAATTCAACATGAATGAATGCCAGAGCAGCAATCCCCAAGCTGTCCCCTTTCAGGTCTCAGAATCCCAGATGACTGGCCAACATGGCTGAGGCTTCTGGGAGCTGAAGTCCAAAATCCTTTAAAGGGCACAGTTTGGGGATCACTTCAGCCTTCCTTCCTAGCCAGAGCTCTTAAAGAAACAGCTACTGCAGCAAAGGTAGGGATGCGGATAGAGAAAAGTCTGAGTTCCCCTTACTCTTTTCTGTATATGTCTGTCTGTCTTCAGCTTCAGCTTCTCCCATAGCCAGTGCTCTTAAAGGAACAGCTGCTGAGGGAAGGCAGGGACACACAGAGAGAGAAAGAGAGATTTGTTGTGTTCTACATGTGAAAATCATTTGCGCATTTGCTCACTTTTGCGGGATGCACATGCTTTAATAATTATTGGGATGGAGGCACATATGGTCCCATTCACACATTTGCACACAAGTGTGGGTTATTCTTGGATTCTGCATGGGATAATAGCGCTTTGTGTGTGAAAACCATTTGCACAGTTTATGAATTAATAATGGGTTCTTACCATTTTAAACTTCCAAATTTTTCCTGTGTCATAAACTCCTTTGATTTTGGCAGCCTGATCAGGACAACTAGTTGCCTGTCAGAGTCGTGAATGAGACCTTAAAATATGGATGTAACTCATGCTTGCCTCCTGATCAATCCCATATTTATCTCTGTCATTTATAGTAAGTGGTATGCATGCAGAGATCTCCTTTACTATCTTAATTTGCTTTTTAAGCTGATGTTTTGCAGAACCACAGATAACTACTCCAAAATCTTCAACAGCTGTGGCCAACTTTCAGAGAAGAGGCCCCATATCCATGCAGTGAGCCAGCCAAAGCCTTACACAACTTAGTATAAACTGTCTTTTGGGATTCTGCCTCATCAATTCCAGTGACATGACAGACATCCCTCTACATGTGAGGGAAATCATTCTTTGCTAATGCTATCCCCCTGTCCTCTAGTTAGATCAAGACTTTTGAAATCACCTATGGCTCTTTCTTTGCATGTTTAGAGTCCACATGAAACATGAAATAGTATATATAGGACTCCAGAGATTTTCTTTCTGCAACAGTAACATTGTTTTCTTAAGTTAAAGAAATCATATAAATAGCATTATTAATAACTTTCTTTTCCTGGCTGCTGTTGGAAAACCCTGACGTTTCTTCAGACTATCTGTCCATTGTTTGTGTGAAACTTGAATCTTTCTGTAAGTTCCCTCACTCTAACAGCTGGTACAGTGGAACTCATGGCCAGCTATAAAATGGAAAGTTGTGATTTAGTGTTTGCTGTTTGATATTTCTAAGCTTCTATTCAGTATAAATATATAGCAGGAAGATTTTTTTAAAATGTACAAGATTGAATGGGCTCTAAGATTTTCACAGAAGGTTTTTCCTTCAGTCTCACCCTTTCCAGGTGTGTTTGATGGGAGCAAGGGAGAGGGCCTTCTTGGTGATGGCTTTTAAGCTTTGGACTCCCTCATTACTTCTTCTTGTACTTCTACTGGCAAGTGATTTTTTTTTTTTAAATCCAGCAGGCTTTTGGGAATTTATTGTCATGAGTATTTGATGGTGTGCCGTTTTGCTGATTTTTTCTTCTGTCTTATGATAATAATAATCCCACCCCTTTGAAACCAATCGGGGTGGCTAACAACAATAAAAACACATACATAATACATAAAATATCCCCATACTACCCTCCCCCTTAAAAAAATATTAAATCAAATTAAAATTTAAAATAACAAATCAAGTAAACAAATAACATATTAACAATAAGAGAACAGCATCAACATTCTAATTTATATTGACAGGGAAGGCTACGAGGACACTCCTGAAGGAGAGGATCCCGAGGCCCAGATTATTTAATCTGGAAGGGTTATAAAAGGTTTTAATTCTATAGATTGTTTAAACCCTCCAGGGCAACCTGGAGGTTTTTGGCCCCAGGGCTGTCTCAACCTCCTCCTGCTACCTTGTCCCTCTGTTCCAACAATGGGTGGCTGTTCACATGTGCATCTCACTGTCTTGCCTGGCACCATGGCTACTGATGAGGATCACTCACTTCTGAGGTCAGAACGAGGCACCCAGCCTTGATCATATGGCTTGGTGCCTCATTCTGACTTCTGAACGAGTGATTCTCACCAGCAACTGTGGTGCTGGGCGGAAAGCAGAATATGTTCTAAACAGCCACCTGGCATCAGAATGCTGGGCTCCAGGTCTTCCATAAAGATCCAGAGTAAACAGGGAGTTTTAAAAATATGTATTAAGAAGGGTATACCCCAGGTTTGGTGCTAAATGTGCCAGATGTCATCTGGGCTGTTTGCACCAGACTCAGAGTTTTGGCTGTGCATTGTCTGGACCCCCCACTAAGAAGACAGGGAGAGGCTGATTTATTTGGCCCGTGCAAGACAGGACCTTATTTGCATTTAACAATGACTTCTAATATAGTTTTCTAATATTTTAAATGTATTTTAATCTGTATTTGTTATAATCTATGTAAGTCACTTTACAAAGATGGAATATAAATAAATAACAACACCCTGAAGGTACAGCATGTGCAGCTATCTTTCTGGAGCTTTTGGTCTGGCACTGATAGCACATTCATTGAAGACTACCTGACAGCCCATGGAAGCCAACTTGAGCTCCCTGAAAAAAAGTTGTGATACAAAAATGTAATAAAATATGTGCTACTTTGGTGCAAAGGAACAAAACAATGCTGGCTAGAACAGATTCACTATTAAATAGGATGATTCTGCCTGTATACTACTTAGGTGTTTGGCTTCCATCTCATGCTCATATAGTTACACCATCCTATTTTGGAAGCAGACAATATCTGATAATAATTTTACAATTAAATCATTCAGATGTGAAAATGAAAATGTGGCAATTGCTTATATTACATAGTCTTGCCTTTGGGTATCGGTCTGGAGGATGACAACTGAGATACCAGAGACAGATCACAGAGAGAAAACTCATAAAATTGAACAGTTGGCCTGGACAAACACATAATTAACATGTTGTATATATGAGACTGCAGCTGGAATATCACACGGAAATGTGTGAAATTAACAGGGAAAAGTCAGTTCCATAGGAAATGAACATATGTCAGTATTTTGATTCCACCTCTGAATATGATGCACTTGAAGATGTCTCTCAAAAGAAAGAAAAAGATCCCAAAAAGAATTGCATCAGCCATTTTCAATATGGCACCACCCCAATCAATATATCTATTGTGCTGGACTACAACCCTCATAATACCCAATCAGTATGGCTATTAATCATATGAGGTTATGGGAGGGTGCCAGATCAGTTCAGGTTATATTAGACAATGCCAGATTGCAGATTGCTCTTGGGAGCAAAAAACTATACACAACATACTGGTGTGTGTGTGTGAATCCTTGTTACAAAGCAACCCTAGCTTCCTAAGAGGTGGATGAAAAACTAGCAAAGCCTTGACAGCAAGGATGCTAAGTTCAGCATTTCCCGTTAATCATTTGTTCCTATTCCTTTTCCATTTGTATTTGTTTATTCAGTTTCAGATTACATAGTCTTCCGAGTCACTCTCTTGATGCCCAGCATCCAATCATTTGCCACAGTCACAGAATTAAATCAGATGCCAAGGACAGATCCAGCCTTTTAGCCAAAATTTCACATTTGTGAGACTTCATATAAACTCTTTTTCTTTGTGACAACCTTTGGGTCAGATGTCTAGCTGATATATTTAGAAACAATTTTCCATGGATCCCAGCTCAATTGTATCAGTGTGTCTAGTCCTAATAAACTTAGAGGAATTATTGTTCTGCAGACAGCTCCACTGGCAATTGCAAAATGGCCTTTTCTTTTTGTTTGTGGAAATTTCACAACCATCCCTTTGACAAATGCAAGCCAAGATGGCATCTTGCAACATTAGTTTATCAAGGCAAAAAAAAAACACAAAACGCATATCTGCAGCATCATGTCCTCCAATGATCTACCATGTTGGATTTGGGCCTAGAATTTGTCATGAAAGGGCCAAGCAAAAGCAAAGTGAAAGCATGTCATCTTTATTAAATAAAGCTCTGAGCAGGGCTTTGAGAGTATAAATTTGACAAACAAATTGCTTTACATCCTTTTATTGAGACTGCATTGAACAATTGGCTGCAACGTTATACGTGCTTACATAGGAAGAGAACCCAGGCATACTTATTTCTGTGTAATATTATTCATAGAACTGGGATACACAGGCTAAAGCTCATACATTTCTTTCTCCCATGGATTGAAACTACCATGGATTGAAGGTTGTAAATAAGACTAGGAGAAGGGATTGCTTAAGTCACACCCTTCCAGGTATTCGTTCATTCCAACTCATCCCATGAACCAGGATTCACCACAAGATGAAAAGATACAAGAGTAGGTACTCTTCAAACAACCAGTGGGAAGTGAAAGGTCAAGTAGCCCCTACCGCAGCTCACTCCACTTTCAACTATGGTCTCTAAAGTTGTTTTTAATCATAAAAAGCCACTAGAGGAAAGAACTGGGTAAGTGTCCAGTACATACACTTTGACCTGCATGATAACTTTTAGGATAATGGCCATAGTATGACAGAGGCACTGCCATTTTACTCTACTCCCTACTCAGACAGTTTTAATTATGAATTTTAAACATTAATTTTATACTTAATCATTGTTTTATGTATTTTAATATAAATATTGTGTAGAGTTGCATTTTAATATGTGTGTATTAGTAACAATTGTGTTTTTAACTATGTTGTAACCCACCTCGAGCCACAAGGAAAGATGGGTAAGAAGTAAAATTATTATTATTATTATTATTATTATTATTATTATTATTA
>CM034703.1:283248005-283261025 GCA_020142125.1 Phrynosoma platyrhinos
GAAGCAAACTTTGATTTTGCCATTTTATATAAGGGGGCACCATTTTACTATGCCATTGTATTTACTGGGACCTCAGCATTCACAGATTTGGTATCCACAGGAGAGTTCAGGAACCAAATGCCAGAAGATACAGATAGCCCACTGTAGTTGCTCTGCTTCAGTAAGTACACTTGAAGGAGAATATAACTATCATCTCCTCACGTACACTGTGGTTCTGCAAAACGTTTTCCCTATGTTTGTTTACTCTCCCATCTTTCCCCCAAAGTGGAACCCAAGACATTTTTCAGGATAACCCTCATCTCTGACTCCTGGTGTTTGTGTGTATGTGTGTGTGTGTAGGGAGGGGAGTAATTCAGCAAAGAAAGAAAGAAATCTTTCTTCTCACCAAGATTCCATAAAAGGATATTCCATATACCCCATCCCAGGTGACTGGAGAATAGTAGCTAGGCTAGTTAAAAGTAAGGGACTATGCCATGGCCACTTGACTACTACTTGTCTAGAAGGCAAATGAAGATAGTGAATGAAGCAAATTAAGAATCTGAACTTCTGGAATTCATGGGGTTTGGTATATATTGTTTCTGTCATCCTAAAAGAGCTACAGTAAAACCTACCAACTCAAGCCTATAATGCTTTCATAGGTCCTGTCTGCACTGGTCAGGATAAGCCAAGGTATCCTGGCCCTATAACTGTCCTGACCTCCTCCTGTTACCTCAACCCTCCATTCTGATGCCAGGAGGCTGTTCGCACATGCATGCCACTGTGCTACCACATCAAGTCCACCACCACATCATGCCACTTCATTCTGAAAACAAAAGTGAAGGTTTTCTCTGCTTCCTCCTTGTCTTAAATTTTTCCCCAGCAGAGCAACCTGCTGCCACCATGTGAAGGTTCTCTATGGTCCCACTCCTCTCCTGCTGAGCTGGATGGGACCCCCTGAGACCACCTTTAATCCCAAAAGAACATGGATCATGTGGCTGGGCACCTCGTTTTGACTTCAGAGTGAGCGATGTGCAGCAGCGATGGACATCCCTGCTGGCAGAGCAAGATGTATTTCAAACAGCTTCCCAGCATCAGAACAGAGGGCCCTGGTTTTCTGGGAAGATCTGGAACAAACAGGGAGTTATTTTAATATGTTTAAAAGGGGTGCTGAATGGGATAGACATTGTCTGGCCTGTTTTCCCCAGAACCAGGGCTTGTGTTATGTGCTGCACAGTCAACCCACTGAGAGGACAGGAGGAGGCTGTTTTATTTGGCCTGTGTAGACAAAGCCATAAAATCAGAATTGAAAGTGATCTTGAAGTTCTTTTCTAATACAACAAAGTCCTAACAGGTGGCCATCCATGTCCTGTGGTGTTTTTTAATAAATAAATAAATAAATAAATAAATGCAATCTACCATCTTCCCAAGCTATCTGTTCCATTGTTAAACAAACCATCAGGAAATTCTTCTTAATTTTTAATAAAATGCTTCTCTTTTTGTAAGTATAAGTGTATAATTTCTTGTAGTTCTGTTCAGGTCCTATTCCATGAGAATCAAGACCAAATTTGCTCCATACTCTATATACAGTCTTTCAGATGGTCATCATATTGCTCTTAGTTATTCTCTTCTCCAAGCTAAAGTTCCTTAATTTTTTTTTTCATATTTTTCTCTCTCACTTGTGCTAATATTCTGTTGTGTAACTACATCAATATCACTAGACCGCCATGAATGGCAGTGGCAGCAGAAATGTTGTTATGGGGAGGAGGGTATTTTCTCCCCCTCCATGAAATTTTCCTTCACTCCCCAAATTGTAGGATCTTAAAACTTCAGTTTAGGCATCCAAAAAAGGGAGGCAGGCCAAGTTATCAATGGAATGTGAATAAAGCAAATATTAGAATTCTAGGTATGAATAATTTCCAATATCTCACAGCACGTAGTGCTAGAAATTTGGGACTGGTGGAAAATTTCATGGGGGGCAGAATTCTTATTTGGAAAGGCAATGCCTATATTTCTCTCCCTCCCCACCTGTTGCTACACTCCTGTCAGGCAGCACAGTCATGGGAGTAGGAAAGTCACAAACATATCCCTGTGAAGAAAGAAACAGGCATTTTAACACGCTGTCCTTCATTTTAATTTTTAAAAAATCAACACCCCCCCCCCACAAGAACTATAACTACAAATACCAGCACCTCCAGTAACACTTGTCCTATATGTTTTCTCCCTTTATTTTATACTGAAAATGATCTCTCTGTGTTATTCTCCAGCTATGAAGCTGTGCCATTGGCATCTTTATTTTATCACTAGTTCTTGCCTTCCTAAGCTGGTTTATTTTCTGACTCTTAGCTCATCATGTTTTCACTTCTCTGATGCATACAGCAGAAATAGATTTAGCCTATTTTATGGACACAACATCTTGTCTTTTTGCAGTGCTGTACTGTATAGATTTCACTTACTTCTGTGCACAATGAATCATGTATTTTTTAAAAAGTGGATCAAATGATTGGTACAAAGTGTCTCTAATGACTACATAGAGAGTAACAACTTTCCCTAGTACATTTCAAGGGTCTGGACTCACTCCATAATCCAGAAATCACTTACTGTCAAAATGTGCAGTGGAGCATGCAGAACTGAGAGTTCCCCCTTTACAGCAATAAAGCTGCCATGTGCTCACAGCATATTTATTGCTCATACTTTTTTATTTCTCTGCAGCTCCATCAATGACCCTTGAAATACTGACAATCAAAGGGTGGGGTCTTAATACAGGGTGGCCTCTTCTGCTTTTGATTGTATCCTCTGTGATCACAGCAATAGAGCATGGCTGGAGGGCTTTAACTCTTAGCTTCCTACAGTTATGCTCAGCTAGCCAAGCATAACCTTCAAAATACAGTGTGTTATTAATACATAATAAAGGTAGAGATTTCAGATCCACTTTGCATTCCCATAGATCATACACAACATGGTGCTTAATGCTGATTTTAAAAAGAGAGGGTTTGAGTTTTTTTTAAAATGGGGTTGCAATTTTAGCATACTGTGAATATATTTAAACATTCCATTTTATACATTGGGGAAGATGAAGATTCCTCATGTAAACCAGAGTGGAAGCAATTCACAATACAGTGAATTCTACTTGAGTGCTGCAATTAAATTTGAAATGGGGCCACAGCTCAGTGACATAATGCATGTTTTGTAGGCAAAGAATCCCAAGTTCTGTTCCTGGCATCTGTAGCTATCAGGAAATGATAGGAAAAACCAGTACTTCACACATGGGAGATTGGCTGCCAGACAGAGAATACAATGCTGGACAAACTGGACCAGTGCTCTGAGTCAGCTTTGTACCAATGGCCTATTCTCTGTTTTGTTGTGGCTCTGGCAAAGAGAAGTGAATGTAGACTGTTCAGCCACTCTTTGTAAACAATTTGAAAACAGTTTGTAGATAACACTGTTAAATGTCTATATACTGTAATTGATCCAGGCCCAATAGTTGTAAATTTGGCCGCCATTTGTCCAGTGCCAGTAGAAATTTTTCAGTTGGATAGCTTGAAGAGGTAGCCAGGACCCTTGGAGAAGTAAGAGACAGCATGTGTGTTTTAGATCCTTGCCCTTCCTGGGAGGATTCCAATGTGCCTAAAAAGATGTATTGGGAAGCTTTCAGTTCTTGGTGGCTTTAATAATAACAACAATAATAATAAATTTTATTTATATCCTGCTCCTCCGTCAAACAATCGGGGTGGCTTACAATAGTTAAAATTCCATACAATATGTTAAAATACTATCCAAAAACCCAAGACCCTCCCTCCCCCTAAAAAAGTATTAAGCCAATAATTATCATTAAAAACATAAAATTAAAGCAACCAAATGAACAAAAATCATTGAACAGACAAACATAGTAAGCAGTGATTGCAGCCAAGGGAAAGAAAAGAGGTAAGGGGACACCTGAGGCCTGGATCTAGTCAGGAAAGGCCTGCCAGAAGAGATCCATCTTAACAGCCTTTTTAAAGCTGCTTAAGGTTGTAATCTGATGGATCTCATCCAGCAGGCCATTCCATAGTCTGGGGACAGTTACCGAAAAGGCCCTCTGGGAGGTTGCCGACAGCCTAGTTTTCATCAGCTGCAGCAAGTTCCTCCCAGAGGACCTGAGTGTGCAGGGTGGATTGTATGGGAGGAGGCGGTCCCGAAGATAGGATGGACCCAAGCCATTTAGGGCTTTAAAGGTCATAACCAACACCTTGTACTGCGCCCAGAAACTAATAGACAGCCAGTGGAAAGACTTAAATACTGGTATTATGTGGTCTCTCCTGGATGTCCCTGAGACCACTCTGGTTACCAGCGTGTGCACCATAGTCTCAAGATCCCTTACTTCCAGAAAAGGGCACAGCTGGCGTATCAGCTGAAGCTGATAACAGGCGCTCCTAACCATCGCATTTACCTGATTAGTCATCAGGAGTGACGAATCCAGGATCACTCCCAGACTGCGAAAACAGTCCTTCACGGAGAGTGTGACCCCATCCAGAACTGGAGATTGCAACCCAATTCCTGGTTTCAAGATCACTACTGTGAGCACCTCCATTTTGTCTGGATTCAATTTCAATCTGTTTTTCTTCATCCAGTCCATTACTGCCTTAAGACAGTCATTGAGAGGAGAGACACCATTGGGAGCCGCGGCCGATGATCGGGACATGGAGAAATAGATCTGGGTGTCATCAGCTTACTGATAACACCCAGCCCCATGTCTCCAGATGATCTCACCCAGCGGCTTCATGTATATGTTAAACAACATTGGGGACAGAATGGCGCCTTGAGGAATGCCGCATGTAAGCTCCTTTTTTGCGGACAACTGGCCCCCTGCAGCACCCTCTGAGACCTGCCTGATAGGAAGGAATGGAACCACTGGGGTACAGTGCCTCCAATTCCTAACTCACTCAGGTGATCCAAGGGGATGCTGTGATCTATCATGTCGAAAGCCACTGAGAGGTCTAGAAGCACCAACAAGGTCACACTATCCTTGTTGATGTACAGACAAAGGTCATTGGCTAAGGCAACCATGGCAGTCTCAACTCCAAATCCCATCCTAAAGCCAGTTTGCAATGGATCTAGATAATCAGTTTCATCCAAGACAGCTTGGAGATATTGTCTCTCTGAACTTTCAAGACTTTTGTGATGTTGTCTCTCTGAACTCCTTCTCTGGGATAGTAAGTGGGGACACTGTTTTGTTGTTATTCCAGCCCTTCCTGGGGAGATGAGTTCAGATTCTGGGGGGATTCATGTTGAACACTAGACATAGCCCTCTGGAGTCCCTCAGGATTCTGACTTGTCTCTGTGGAATGATGAATGCAGACCACCTGACAGCCTCTTGCACAGCATTTTGCATTTTGCTGTCCTTCTGTTAGCAGGCAAAACCTCAGGCCTTTGATGGTGACTACATTTAAAAGGTGATCTTAATAATTGCTTTTTAGTTCTTTAATGGAAGCTTTTATCATTTTTTACATTCTTGTTTAATTACACTTTAATTCTAATCTTTACAATCTTTGTAAAAAATTTTAAACTACATTGTATTTGCTTTCAATTTTTATGTTGCCTTGAATCCAATATTTGTTGGGAAATGCAAGATATACGGGCCTTTATAAACTGCCAGAAATAATGCAGCTTGAAGCCACTTTAACTGTCCTAGCTCAGTGCTAGGGAATCATGGGAATTGTATTTTTTTCTGGAACATTGAGCCTTCTCTGTTAGAGAGCTCTGGTGCCACAATAAACTACAGTTCCCATGATTCCTTTGCACTGAGCCAGGACAGTTAAAGTGGTCTCAAGCTGCATTATTTCTGGCAGTCTGTAAAGATCCATACATAAAATAAAATAATGAGCTGGAATTCTATTGAGCAGTTACACGTTTGTACCTTTGAGTTACTCACATGTGACTTTTTCATTCATTATCACTATGTAGCTCCTAGTTTATGGGATAGCTAGAGGCCATGAAAGCCCCTCCCCCCCTGAGTTATCATGTACTGGGCAGCATCAGCTGCAATTCATGGGGATCCATTGTCAATTGGGATGCAGCTGACTTATGGTCCTGCCTCTTGTTGCACAAGTGATCCCTGGTGCAAGGGGAAATTGCTACAAGCTCTCCACTTCTGTCTGCTCCAATGGAGATTTTCATGGGAAACGGTGGGACCATCAGCCAGCTGCTTCTAATCCAGGGGTAGGCAACCTTTCCCCTTTAAGGGCCAAGGGACTTCAGCTCCCAGAAGCCTCAGCCATGTTGGCCAATAGTCCCATGTTGACCAACTGCTCCTGGGATTCTGGGAGCTGAAGTCCCTCGGCCTTTAAAGGGGAAAGGTTGCCTACCCCTGTTCTAATCTATAGAGGAAAAGGGCTGCATAGATTGCAGTAGCTACTGCTTGCCAATAAGTAGGAACTGCAGGAGCAGGGGTAGGCAACCTTTCCCCTTTAAGGGCTGATGGGCTTCAGCTCCCAGAAGCCTCAGCCATGTTGGCCAATAGTCCCATGTTGGCCAATAGCTCCTGGGATTCTGGGAGCTGAAGTCCCTCGGCCCTTAAAGGGGAAAGGTTGCCTACCCCTGTGCAGGAGATTGGGACGGGCTTCACTGCATAGCACCATAAGTATGGTGCTTAAGCATTCCTAATTCTCCAATAGGATTCCAGCCCTCATAAATAATAAATTGTTCCTCTTGCTATTTAATATATACATGAAACTACTGGAAGAGGTTTCCAGGGTTTAGGGATTATATGCTGCTAATATGCTAATGATCCCCAGCTCTTCCTCTTTTCCATCTAAATCCAAGATGGACAATAAAGGAAGCTAAAAGAAAGAAAATCAACTCATTTGAAATGCGGTACTCGAGAAAATATCTACAAATATCATGGAATGCTAAAAAGATAAATCAATGGGTCCTTGAAATCTCAACTCTTGTTGGAAGCCAAATGACTAAACTGAGGCTGTCATACTTTGGACATATCATCAGATGGTGTGACTCAGTGGAAAAGATGATAATGGTCAGTAAAGTGGAAAACAGTGGGAAAAGAGAGAGAGCATAAGATATATACTTGGCTATAAATCAACCTCATGCATAAGTCAAGAGCAGGTTTTGGTGCCAAAATTCAACAATTGGATAAGACCCATTGATAAGTTGAGGGTAAAATTTAGGGGCATGTAACAAAGGATCTAAAGCAGGGGTAGGCAACCTTTCCCCTTTAAGGGCCGAGGGACTTCAGCTCCAAGAATCCCAGGAGCTATTGGCCAACATGGGACTATTGGCCAACATGGCTGAGGCTTCTGGGAGCTGAAGTCCCTCGGACCTTAAAGGGGAAAGGTTGCCTTCCCCTGATCTAAAGGATGAATCAAAGGAAAACAGTGTGAAAGAACTTACAAAATTCCAGCAGCCATAACTGTTTGTTCTCATACAAAAGGCTGAGTGGATGAGAGAGTGTGGGGTGTATGTCAGTGCTTCCAGGATTGATTACACTTTTGATTTTAATCAGGAAATAGTTCCTTTTTAAAATAAGAGTTAAAGTTCAATATAGTACTTATATTGACCTGTGGATAAGCTGACTTGAGTTTTCTGGGTCAATTTTTTTACTAGAATTTCTAGACTTATACATGAATATATACAGTATTACAAGGGAATTGACTTAATCAAGGAAGCCATAGTCCTGAGTTTGAAAAGTCCTGGGGCTCTTGGAGGTCTCTCATTCATAGGGTTGACATAATTCAATTTGCAAAGAACAACAATATAAAAGATCAGTTATGAACTGGAAGGAGGAAACTTAAATCCAGGCAAGGAACAAAAGCTGCTCCTATTCAACTGAAAGACAGGCTAGGAAACATGCTGGATTAGACTACATTCCCTCTACATATTCAGGTTTATGGTTTGGGTGTGCTTCAGTACAGAACCCTGAACTTGGCTGCCCAGATTTCTACAGGAGCTGAAGGTGTGTATGCAACATAAAACTTAGTGCAAGTGTGCCTGTTCTTAGGACGTTATCATACGGGGCAAATCTGCTGGTTAATCCACACAAATCCCAAACAAAAACTGGATTTGTGCCTCGCGTTTTCACATGACATCACACAGAAACTGGACAGAAGGTGGACAGAAACTGGTGTTATCTGAGATCTTTTGAAATTCGGTTGTTTGGAGGAAATGCAAATGCGAAATTAAGGTAATTTTGCATTTACCGTAATGTGAAAAGCAAATGTGCATTTGGGAGCATTTCCCTGCTTTTCCCATGGTTCCAGCGTGCATTCCTCTATCTGCGCATGTGCAAGAAGCTCATTTCTAGTACATTTACGGGCTTTTCTCACTTGTGTGTGAACGTTAAATGCACTTACTGTAAATTCGCAATTAAGGTAATTACGTGTGAAAGCCATTGCGGAATCAAGGTTTATTTTCCGTTTATTTTCGGAATGCCTCATTTTCACTTTATTATCACTTTCTGGCCCACGTGTGATAACGTCCTTAGAAATGCCTGGTCTGGCTCCCCTGTGTACATATTAAAAGCCTGCTTAAAAAATAAGGAGCTTATAAGATTGTATTTAAAGTGACTTACCCCTATGGGATACAGTTGCATTTAATTTTAAAAGCTGTGTTATTGCACATAGCTGCAAATGCAACCCGTATGCAGCCCGGATCCCAGCCACACGTATCCTGCAGCTTTTCAAAAATGGGAGCTTGCCATTTTTGAAAAGCTACTGGATAAGTGTAGCTGGGATCTGGGCTTCATACAGGTTGCACTTGCCCGGCCGCAGCTATGTGCAATAACAGCCACTTTTAAAAATTAAATGTGACTGTACCCCATCAGGGATAAGTCACTTTAAATACAATGCAATAAGGAAAATCTTTCCCTGCTGGGGAAAGAAAGGTTAGTCAGGTTGCTGGCCTATTTCAGAACACAAGTCAAGTGCTGATATCCATTGAGCAAAGTGCTGGATTTGGGCAGGGAGAGCAAACCCTTCTCTTGGCTCCACCACACTCAGAGGCATACAAGTTGGGGACATAAGTGTGTGCCTTTTCAGCAGCTTCTCCCATGTTGTAGAACATCTTACCAAAATCCA
This sequence comes from Phrynosoma platyrhinos, assembly GCA_020142125.1. Taxonomy (NCBI): domain Eukaryota; kingdom Metazoa; phylum Chordata; class Lepidosauria; order Squamata; family Phrynosomatidae; genus Phrynosoma; species Phrynosoma platyrhinos. The sequence continues at coordinate 283,257,050 of CM034703.1, forward strand.
TCCCCCAAATAGATCCAACCCTTTGAATCACTCCGTCATCCCACAGACAAAGCAGCTACCAGCTACCACTACCCAGAAACTAATCCAAGTCACAGTAAGGGTTGACCCTGTCCCTTACTCAGTGCAGGAGGGTGGCCTTATTTCTCCTGGATTTCAGGACTGCTGTTTAGGAATTGTTTGACTGTTGTGGGATTGTTTAGGAATTGTTGCCTCTTTTCCCCTGTTCCATTAACATTCTGAATTATTACTTCAACTGTTATGGCTGCTTCACACAGTCATTTTGGTTTTGGCATGTGAATGAGTCCTAGATTCCAGGCATTCTTTGAACATGTTGCAAAACAAGCCCCACTCATTATCAAAGGAAAAAGAACATGTGAAGGAGAAAAGGGGAACATTAGAGTAATATCCTTTTCTGCTCTACCAGGTTCTGCAACTGCACAGCAGCATTGTTTCAGAGACTGTCTTTTTGACAATCTTTTTGAAACAGATACCTCTTTTTAGAGCAAGCTGGAGGGTTGGGGAGTAAAAGACGGTGGTAAAGCATTGCTTTCCCTTTTGAGAACCTCTTCCTCTTTTCCTAGAAAATAAGCTGTAAGTCATATGTCCTTGTTTTGCTGCTCTTCAAGAATTCCAGTTCCTACTTTGGGCAGATTGTAAATAAGGAAACCTGATCCCTCAAGGACATAAACAGAAAGAGAACAAGATGTCCATAGAAAGATACTGGAGAGAGTTCAAACCCCATGCTGCTTTATATTTGTATATACCATAATTTTGTCAGCAGTGTTATTAAATGCCTTGGACAGGGAAAGAAGGCAAGGGAGAGGCTTGAGGGTTGTAGGGTAGAAACAGCCTTTAAAGCAGAAGACAGAGCTTGCTTTTCAAGGCACTGAAAATAAGTGAGTGTCTCTGCACTTGTGCCTGTAATACTGCCAATACTTGTTTTTTAATTTGAAAAAAAAATGTTGGTTTACAGGCATACTACTTCTTCTAAGGCTACTACAACAGTACTTCTCAAATCTGAACTTTACCAAACAGTTTTAAGTGATATGTACATTTTAAACGTTCATCATCGCTCTCTGTTGTGTCAAGGCTACTGAAAATGAAAATTTGTCAAAACTAGATCACACGGCAAAAGAACTGATTCTTTCGTGTAAATTCCAGGCACATTTTTTCTTATAATTGCCATGCACGTATATCATAGTAAATGACAGTGGTGAAAAAAGACACTCATAAATCAAACTGGAGAAACTGGAGCCACATCTCAAGATGTTCAAATGATAGTTTAGGAGTTCCTGGTCAACAGATTTTTTGAAGTTTTAAAATATGTTTAGTTTAGTTTATTATTTATAACACAACATAAGAACAGACTTCTATAAGCACATAAATAGTATTGTTACTGATAAATTGCTATAGAAATCCATATTTTAAATTACCAATAATAATGGTGTTCTCCCCCCTCCAGTGTTTAAGAATCCAAGTATGGCCTCCACTGTCCTTCCCTAAGAATTCAAACTGTATCCAACAGTTCTTTCCAAAATCACCCTTGTAATCTACAGGGGCCTATGCTTCTAGAGCCAGATTTGGACAGATTCCATGTTTCAATAAATGTGTCCTCTTTTGTCCTCTTAAGGACTTATTACTTTCAATCAATTTTTCTTTCAATGCCAAGTCCCATATTTTCTTCCACCACACAAACATGTCTGCTTTCTCTTCAGACTTCCAGAGTTTAGCTTTCATCAGTTTTGCTAGGAATAGCCACAGAAAACTATTTTATATGCTTATGATCTTTATTCTTTTCTCCAGTCTCAAGTATGTTATCATATACTATTTGATATTTAGTAATCAAAATTATGTGGTTTGATACTTTAGATACTGTCTATAAATGGTCTTATATATATTCTCCTTTATAAAGACTTAAGCAGTTTTAAATGCAGCTCCAGACAATATAGGGCCTTTGCAGACTGCCAGAAATAGTGCACATTAAATTGAGGCACTGCCCTGGCTCAATGCTAGGGAGTCATGGGAATTGTATTTTTTTCTGAGACATTGAGCCTTCTCTGTCAGAGCTGTGGTGCCACAATAAATTACAGTTCCCATGATTCCCTAGCACTGAGCCAGGGCAGTGCCTCAATTTAATGTGCACTATTTCTGGCAGTCTGCAAAGGCCCATAGTTTCCTAATCTTTTAAAAGTAACTTCAGTGTTGAAATTAGCTTCCCATGTGAGCCCCACAGTGTCCTTTATACCAACATTCTACTAATGTAGTATAAAGTTTGCTGACTAAGCCTCTAATAATATTCTTAGAGTGCCTAAATACCCAAATGGCACCAGATATTGTCTGATCATGGCAAATAAGCAGGGTCAGCCATGGTTAGCGCTTGGATGGAAGACTGTCAATGATTGCCAGGTGCTGGAGGCTATATCTGAGAGGAAGGAACTGGCAAAACCACCTCTGAGGATTCCTTGTTAAGAAAACCTTATGACATTCATAGTGTCATCATAAGTTGACAGGCAACTTGAAGGCACACATACATACACACACAATATTCGTAGAAGCTATAGTTAGAGTTCCCGCAGTGAAAACTGGAGTGGGCTCCTAAACTTTTAATGGTTGTGTGGGAGAAGGAATTTCAACATTTTTCAAATGAGAAAGGAATAGTATTAAATATTCTTTCCAGCCCTAGCCACAGGTGACCTGAGGACATGTTCTAGGACAGACCTAGAACAGTCTTCTGTGAGTGGCTTCACCTAGCAGAGGACATTGGTGTCAGAATAGAAAGATGACCTTCAGAAACATTTGTTTGTCATCACTTATCCTCTTGGAAGAATAGCTGACATTCTTCCAGGAAGCATTTTGAAATGATGTTGGTTTCTATTCCTCAGGGAGATTGATTTTTGTGTTCTGCCTGTCTGACATTACAATGCTCATCTTTCATTTTTTGTATTTCAGACTGGTCATTTAATCCTTAGTGGCCAAACTCTACTTACACCAAGATTAGCCTTTTCCAGGTCTTTCAGTTTGCATTGTGGCCTTGCAACCTAGATTAGTTATCTGTTGCTACGATATGACAAGCATAGGTTTAAGAACATACCTGTTAAAAAAACATTCCTAAGATTTTTAAATCAACAATTTAGAATAATGTGAACCATTCACCTCCAAACATCTACTGCCACCATGTTTATTTATTTTGCTTCCCTTTGGAGCAAAACATATTTTCTGAAAGGCTTCTCAAATGCGTGGATGAAATGAACAAAGGAGCCTTTCCCTTACTATAAGCAATGCCCTACCTTTTTGAGTACGAAGAGATTAATCGTGTCCAGGCTAGAAATAGTTCCAGGTTAAGTACTCTTTTTTTGTTTTTATAAGGATTGGTACAACATCCATAAATATCTGAGTCATCAGAAGCCGAGTTTAATATCAGTGCTATTTTTATAGAGTGTTCTTTTTAATATTTCAGATATGATCCAGATAGTGCAACAAAAGTGTTTCTTTTAAATTCAGCATTTTCAATTAAGATGTTTCTTAAAGACACAAGAAGAAATAAAATTGTGTGAAAGGCTACAAGTGGTCTCAAGGTGACTCTTAGCTTTGTTCAACTCGTTGGGAGATAAAATATAAAAGGATATCAGAGAGAGGAGACCAGAGAGGACAATGAGAGCAGAAGAAACATCCAGGAGACAGTTCCTTAAGCTGCAATCTTGTACTTTCCTACCTAACAGTAAGAAATGCCATGTGGGGAATTGTGATGTCAGATTCCTATCTTGGGTTACATCTGCACTGCAAAATTAATGCAGTTTGACACCACTTTAACACCATGGCAAAATGGTATGGAATTCTGGCATTTGTAATTTGTGAGACATTTTGGGCTTGTTCCCACTTACATTTGAACCACTTTGCGATTCACCTTTGCTTCGTATTGGTGAATCGATTCCAAAAGGTCTGTCATTCCCATTATGAAAGTGGATCTTTTCATTAT
>CM034703.1:283274109-283289847 GCA_020142125.1 Phrynosoma platyrhinos
GACAAGGCATGGATCGTTCGAAAGGCAATATTGTTAGGAAAGGTGGAGGGAAGTAGAAAGAGAGGAAGACCACATGCAAGATGGGTGGACTCAATTAAGGAGGTCCACGGATATGAATCTGCAAGAACTCAGAAGAATAGTGGAGGATAGGGAGTCTTGGAGATGTCTCATCCACAAGGTTGGCATGAGTAGAGATAGATACGAGGTGGTTAACAACAACAACAACTCCACCAGTTGCTGCTGCCCATCATGAAACAGAAGCTGACAAAAGGGCTGGGAGAGAAGCAAACCAGAAACAGAAGAAAATAAGTTGTGCGTTTTATTTACTGGTAGTTATTTGAAGCAACAAACCATGGCAAATATAAACCATGGCTTGGTGTGATGCGCAAACACAATCTATAGCTCTATCATTTAGTGTGGGCCAAAAGTTCTGCATGAGAACTTTCCCATCAATTGCATTTTGCATCCTTCTTGTTTTTTAGATTCTTTGGATATTCAAATTCCATGTATGCAAAACTGGCAAGAGTACTGAGTATTGAAAAGATCTATAGTTAGATGGAGGAGAAGTTGGGAGGGGTTTTGATTAAAACAGATGAGCACAAGTGTACTGCATGAGTGCTTTGGTTAAAATGAAAAGGTTTCTAACCAATAATGAAGTCCAAACAAGACAGCAATGGAGAGTCAGCGTTCCAATTCAATGAACCAAGTCACCCGTTCCAGGACAGTACATTGTTTGGCGGAACTAAGTAGCAAACTCGATGTACATTGCTGAGATACCTTTTTTCAAAAGTAAGGAAGTTGGTTGCCTAATTCCTATTAATTTTAACTGAGTTAACATGTCTAAATTCTCTCCCAAAAACATCAGCCTTTCAAAAATTCATGCTGTTGGGGTTTGTTAAAGTGCACAAAGCCCCTACAAAAACTTTTGGTAAAATTGTATTGGATATTTCCAACAGAATGAGTTAAAGAACAGGTGATCAAATCCTTTGGGAAATCAAGGGAATCTTGCCATATGTGAACTGTTAAAATCTTATTTTAATTTATGAAGACATGTGACTTGGGGGGGATTTAAAAAAATTAATCAAATTAAATGTTCACCCATCCTAGTAAGCAATGGGACACTGCCTTCCTAACTATAGGAATCTATGTTGTTGGACCAACAGACCAATAAGCTTAGTTCTGTTCAGCAAGACCAACCATCCACCAGCCTCCAACAAATCAGCCTGGGAAACCCAAACCATAGTATATCTCAAAAAGGGGCACATTGTACACTGCTGAATGGTTCCAAATAGGGAACTAGCTTAAGATGACCGCAGATAATCTAATCCAGTCCAGGCACAACACTGAGATGATGGTACATAGGGCACTGAAGAGCAGTGCATTTGTTTTATGCAAGAAGATGGTAAAGTAACACCAAATCCCCCAAAATTGAGTTTATTAATCACTAAAGGTGCTTTTAAAACATCTTCTTTAGTTCCTGGCTTTTCAGAAGACACAGCCTAGGATTTTGCAAGATTTGCCCTGAATAAAAACTGCAATGTAAAAAGAAAGAAGTGCCAAAAAACCTGTATGACTTACTACAGCATGAGGTTAGAACCATGCAAATTTCTAGATCCTTCTGTTGTGCCCTATTAATGCCAAAAAAAAAATCTTTTAAATGTGTTTTAAATTTTATATTGTTGGATTTATTGTTTTAAACTTTTTTTGATTTAATGCTGTTTTAAGGGGGGAGGGATTATTTTGGATATTATGTATTTTTCATTGTTGTAAGCTTCTCTGATTGGGTTCCCAAAGGGCGGGATAAAAATAAATTATTATTATTATTATTATTATTATTATTATTATTATTATTATTAAAATGATATGATAAATTTCATCTTTATGTGTAATCTGGTCTTATATTTTCCACATATATTTTTCCATACAGAAAGAGTGAAAAGATGCATTTATTAAAATGGCACTAACCAATTTTGACCCATGCAAGCAAAATTATGCTCTCAATTCTGCAAGACTCCAACCATACATGGAAAGAGAGATCCCAAAGGTCCAAGCTGGATTCAGGAAAGGAAGAAGCACTAGGGATCACATTGCAAACATACGATGGCTAATGGAGTGCACCAGGGAGTTCCAAAAGAAAATCAGTATGTGCTTTATAGACTATAGCAAAACCTTTGACTGCATAGATCACAAAAAGCTATGGAATGCCCTTAAAGACATGGGAGTGCCAATACATATGATAGTCCTGATGAGGAATCTGTACTCAGGACAAGAGGTTACTGCCAGAACAGAACACAGAGATACAAAATGATTCCCAATTGGCAAAGGTGTCAGACAAGGCTGTATCCTTTCACCCTATCTGTTCAACTTGTATGCAGAACATATTATAAGAAAAGCAGACTTGGACACAGAAGAAGGAGGAGTAAAAATAGGAGGAAGGGATATCCACAATCTAAGGTATACAGATGACACCATAATACTAGCAGAATACCTCACAGATCTGGAACACCTACTAAAGAAGATCAAAGAAGAAAGTGCAAAGGCAGGCTTTATGCTGAACATAAAGAAAACAAAAATAATGATCACCGAGGACCTTCACAAGTTCAACCTAGACAATAGAAATAGTGAAAGAATTCCCATACCTGGGATCAAACATTGATAGAAATGAGGACTGCAGTCAGGAAATCAGAAGATTAAGGGCCTTTGCAGACTGCCAGAAATAGTGCAAATTGAGTCCACTTTAAGGGTTAGGGTTAGTGCTAGGGAGTCATGGGAATTGTTGTTGTTTTTTCTGAGACATTGAGCCTTCTCTGTCAGAGAGTTCTGGTGCCACAATAAAATACAGTTCCCATGATTCCCTAACCATAACCATAACCCTAAAGTGGACTCAATTTGCAAGGCTACCATGGTGCTAGCTTAACATTATACCAACATAGTAGCTATATCCCTGGCCTAGGAGGCGTTGGCTCTGTCATAACTCAAGTTTATGCCTGATCCCATCTCTACTTTTGACTGTTCTGCCAGCAGAGCAGCTTTGCCAGCACAACAGAGTTAAGAGCAGTTCTACTCAACTTTTACCTATTCCTGATTCCATACAGTTGGGAGATACTTTTGTTAGGATTGCATTGTCTGTGAGCACACAACTGATGCTTCCTCCTCTACCATGCACACCCCTTCTGGTGTCGTCTTCTTTTTCTCCCTGAGAGTTGCAAAGATCTTGATCTTTGTCATATTTACAAGGCAGCAAATGGCCTCATCTGCAGTGACAATGCAGTGAGGGGATATACTGATATGCAGCTTGTCATCAGGCTGAAGGATTTCATCAGCAGCAATGAGAAAGTTCAGAAAATGTGCTTAGCTTAGCAGTAGCATTGTGCAAGGGCAAAGAAAGTGAAGGCAAAGAACACATTTGCAACCTCCTTTGAAGATAATATGAGAGAGAGAGAATATAAAGTGAAATGGAAAAGTCTTGCTGTACCAAGTTATGTTTGCGTTTCAGGCACAGAAGCACACTTGCAATCAGGCCATCGTTTGATGAAATGCTATAAAAAGAGTGTAAAGTGTCATGCCTGTTGATTCAACTTGGCTGTCATTAGATAAAAATGACTTTTATGACACTGCTCTCTCTCTCTCTAGCAGCAGCTGCAGCTTTTCTAAATTTAGAAACAGTTCTTATTTTAAAAAAAACTACCATCAAAACAAAAGTGCAGGACTGTCCTGCTTGTAGGGAAGGATGTAATCATCTTCTGAACTAATGAGGTGCTTTTTCATTGGTGCTCCTTTGTCCAGAGCCACTGCTTCCCAAAGTGTTTTCCCTTACCTAGTGATCTACGTGGAAATGGTCTAGCCTTGGTCTTCATGGTAATGAGCAAACTACCTCAAGTGGTGTATGTTTCAGAAATGAAAGTAGCCAGAACTGCACCACTAATTGGACAACTAAAATGGAGCCATGCTGGAACAGGTTGCCAGTGGGCATTCAGATTGCTCTGAGATATCAAAGAATGGCATATAAGCTTTGGTTGGCTGTTTTGCCAACCAAAGCAACACAGGAGAGGAGAAAGGCACTCTTTAACTGTTTGGTTTGTTGTTGTTACATCCCTTCAAGTTGACAGCCACCTATGGCAGCCATATCATAGGGTTTTCCTGGCAGGATTTATTTGGAGGGCATTTGCCATTGCTGTCCTCTAAAGCTAAGAGTTTGTGACTTGATACTTATTTTCTGAATTTGGTGCCCCTAGAAAGGAGTACAAATTGAATTAAATGGGGTGTGTGAAATTAGGCCCTAAAAAGGAGTCGGGTGAGTAATGGGTATTTACAGGCCAAGTTGGAATGAGAAACCTGAAACTCAGTCTGAGTCCTATTCAGTATGCAAAGGGATCTTGTAGCACCTTCATGCATCTGAGAAAGTAGACCAGGAGTACAAAGGTTTATGCTACAATTTCTACAATTTCTGCACAGTTAATCTCAATGATGCTACAAGATCCCTTTGAATGATATTCCAGACTAACCCGGCTATGCCTCTGAATCCTATTCAGTAGCCAGAGAGAATACAGGCAGGCCAAGCATGCAGACATCTGCTGCCCATAGTTCTCAGAACCTAGCTCTGGTCTACTGTGCAGGATGTGCATTCAGAATGGACCCAACTGCTATGTTAGAATCTGATAGATCTGTGTACAGCTCTCCATGTAGTGAACCATCAAACTATGGATGGCACTTTCTCCATGAAATATCTTAAGATCCTGGATTGACTATATCCACCCAAGTTGGTGATTGTCACCCACAGGGAAGAAAACAGTATAAAGGGTTTATTTTTGTTTTTTAATTCCAGTCAAGCCTTGATGGAGCAACAAGGCTTTTGTAAACTTTTGTGTAGTCCTGTATCCTTGGTTGATGTTTGACTGGCCCTTCCTTCAGTCCTGCCTCCAAACTTTTCCTTCATCCCGTACTTGTCCTTCAATCCTGCAGGTTCATCTCAGCCTCCTGCCTGTGGCCCAGTCCTCACAGGCTATCACCAAGAAAAAGAAAAGCCTCAAGTGCTTTGAGGATCCTTCTTGGAGTGTTAGAGGAGAAGAGTATTTAGTATGTAGTTAGAGGAGAAGAATATTCAGAATTAAGCTCACCTTCCTGCCTCCCTCACTACCACCTCTACCTATCATAGAATCATAGAGTTCCTCCTGACACACAGAAATGAACAATTAAAGCACTCCTGAAATATGGCCATCCAACTCCTGTTTAAAAACCTCCAAAGAAGGTGGGTCCACCACCCTCTGAAGTAGTCTATTACACTGTTGAACAACCCTTAGTGTTGTTTCTTTCTAATGATTTCTAAAGTTTTCTACAGTTCTTTCTAATGTTTAGGTGAGATCTCTTTTCTTGTACCGTAATTTTAATTATTTGGTTCATGTTCTAGTCTCTGGAGCAGCAGAAAACAAGCTTTTTACATCTTCTATCTAACCTTCAGATATTTAAATAGGTTGTCATATCATCTCTCAATTTTCTCCAAATGAAACATATCCAGATTCCTAAGCCATTCTTCATAGGGCTTATCTTCCAGGCCTTTAATCAACTTAACCCTAACCCTCTGGACAGCTCTGTGAAAAATGCTTCTCTTGAGGGGTGTGAAAGGTGAGAAGTAAAAATGACTCTGTTGAAGGGTATGGATGGTGAGAAGTAATCATCTGTCATGGAACTGGTGACCCTGGATTTAAGCTTAAGTGACACTCATGATCAAGCACATCGTGTGGCAGTTGTTGAACTCAATGGAAACACTGACTCCAATTTTATCATTTTAATTATATGTTAATGGAAAATTGCCAAGAAAGTCCAACACAGTCACATTTTACATCAAAAAGAAACTTCCCCTAAGATATGTGGACTGGTTTTTTAAAACAACAACAACAACAACAACCTGAAGCTGAAAGAAAGATTCAAGAGGGTCAAATCTCTCCAGAATACTCAAGGGTTTCTCAAAACCCAAATAATAGAAGTTCACCTTCAATATACTGTGCAGGTCTGAAAAGGGAGCACAATGTCTAGGTGGTCACTTGCAAGATTGATGTCCAATGTCAAGGATTCTACTGGAGGAAAGAAGGCCTCCTTCAGCAAATGCAAATGTTGGCCAAGTAAGAAGAGGAAAAAGGAAGATAACCCACACAAATGAAATGCAAGCAGGCAACGAGAACTGCTGAAAGGAACATGCAGGAACATAATTACTAAGATCATTAACACCAAGCCCTCCAAATTATTAGAAGATAACAGAAACAGAAACTGAAAAATAAAATAATCACTCCACTGAATGACAAGGAAATTAAAAGTATGCTGATGGGGGAAATTAAACATATGCTAAAGGAGGGATAAGTCTATCACAGAGAAGCTAAATAAATTCCATTCCGTTTGTCTTCACTGCAGAAGATGTCGGACAGATAATCATACCTGATATTTTCAGAAAGAGAATCTGAAGACACAGAAAAATAATAATAACTTTAGATCTTATTTACAAAACAGGTCTTCATTTGAATCTAGGTGGCACAGATCCAAGAGTTCTTAAAGAACCCATGATATTGCTAATTTTCTAACACAAATAGGTAGCATTTCCCTATTATCAGTATGTGTATCAGAAAAATTGGGTAAAGACTGCTTTCATTCTGTTGTTTAAAAAAGAATCCAGAGAGTTTCAGGAAATTATAGGTTAGTTAGCTTAACATCTGTTAAAGGTAAATTGGTGGAAAAGAGTTCCAAAAGCAACGGTCTAATGTGCACTGCAGAAATAATGCAGTTTGACAAAGCTTTAACTCCCATGGCTCATAGTGTAGCAATGGGACTTTCTAGGGGATTTTAATTAGCTCAATTAATTATTTGGACTGTGCTATGAAACAGTCCTCTGAGACCATTTTCTACCTGTATACCAAGAGTCAGGAAATAGGAATCCACAGAGGCAGAATTCTCTAAATGAACTGTACTTTTTTTGGGGGGGGGGAGGATCACACAATACAGCAAGCACACACACACACACACATGCACTCAAATAACTAAGGAATATAGGAATTAGCATTGGGATAGTTCGAGGCTCCACCAATGGCGATACTCACTCTAGACGTGGTCACTCTGGCTGGTTCAAATGGGATGCACTGATGTTGAACTTGGTTGTGGGAAGTGCTGGAATCGATGGCCACAAGTCGGAACTAGTCAGAATTCACAGTGACAGAGTGTCCCCATGCATTCTATCTAGCCCAATGAACAAAGAAATTTGGGGTGCTTAAATAGCTTGAGGAAAAGATACATCAAAGGGGCCAAATCTGCATTGGAAAAAATCACTCAAGGAGTTTCAAAGGTGGGAATGAAGTTGTAAATTAGCTCTCTCTGATGTAGGTGCAAAGCATCCTGCTCATAAATTATCCTAGCCTTCCTATCTCAGAGGTGTGAATGTTCCCTTAATTGCAGCTCCCAGGCTTATCTGCTTTTTCTCTTGCCTTTGGGCTCATGGTCTTGCCTTTGGGCTCATGGCTACCTTGCCTATGTGACCAGGTAGGATAAGCTCCATGGCTACTTGCAGTCAGAGTACATTCAGGGCCATAGATGGGACACACACACTCACACATTAAAATTAGGAAAACTTTCATTATTCATAACAAGTGCTAAAGAATTCTGGGTAGTTTATTGTGGCATTGCTTTGACAGAAAAAGATAAATATCTCACAAAACTATGAATCCCAGAATTCCATAGCATTGAGCCAAGGCAGTTAAAACAGTGTTAAACTGCATTATTTCTGCAGTAAAGATTAGACCATAGTCATATTAGTCTGGATCAGTATGCAAAAGGATATTGTAGCACCTTTGAGATTAACTAAGCAAAATAAATTTGTAGCATAAACTTTCGTACATTGAGTGAAACAGATTCAGTTTATGAAAGCTTATGCTATAAACTTGTTTGTCTCAGTCTCAAAGATGCTTCAGTATTCCTTTGCCTGCCAGAAAGTTTATTAAAGTCAAAATTATCATGCATATAACATATAGCAATATCCTGTTGAAAATGAATTAGTGTAGTGGTATAGAATATCCAGTACAGAATAGTGTCGTTCAATGAAGGTAAGTCATCCTTGCCCAAAGTTTTACTATCATTTGAAAGAGAGAAAAAGCATCTGGACTGGGGTGATGCATTAGAAATTGTTTATTTGGACTTTCCAAAGGAATTGACAAAATTCCTCACCAAAGACTCCTCAGCAAATTTAGCAGTCATGGTGTAAAAGGTGAGGTCCTCTTATGGGTTGGTTGCAGCTATAAAACCTGATAGCAGGTGCACTCTTTCACACTTCACATATAGTACTGTGATTCCAGTTTAGTTGCCATGGCATCCTCCTATGGAATCCTGGGATTCATAGTTTAGTGAGGCACCTCTCTGGCTGAGGATTCTAAAAGCCCCTCCCAAAACTTCAAATCCCAAGATTTCGCAGGCTGCAGCCATGGCAATTGAAAGAGAAACATAGGCCTATAACTGTTTCATGTGAAAGAGACCCAATGCTTGAAAAAGTGAAATATACACAATGGAGTCACCAAGAATATGTAGTGGGACCAATGCTTTTTTTATTTGTTTGCAGTTACCTGGAATTAGAAGTGAGCAGTAAGGTGGCCAAATTTGCTGATGACACCAGATTATTTTTGGTGTGTGTGCATCTTCGAATTGCCTGTCAACTTATGGTGACCCTTTGAATTTCATGAGGTTTTCTTCAGCAAGGAATACTCAGATGTGGTTTTGCCACTTCCTCTGAAATATAGCCTACAGCACCCAGTATTTGCTGGTGGCCTCCCATTCAAGTACTAACCAAGGCTGATCCTGATTTATCTTCCATAATCAGACAGGATCTGGTGCTTTTAGGGTATTTAAGAGGCCAAAAGAAGACACAGGCTCACATGAAATGTTGTATACTAATTTATATGTAAAAATTTAGAAGTACTGTAATGACCTTATGGATATGAGAACCAACATTGTGTAGTGGCTTGAGTTTTGGACTATGACACTGGGAGACTAGTGTTCGAATCCCTGCTCAGCCATAGAAACTCACTGGGTGACCTTCGGCAAGTCATACTCTCTCAGTCTCAGAGGAAGGCAAGGGCAAATACCCTCTGAACAAATTCTACCGAGAAACACCATGATAGGTTTGCCTTAGGGTTGCTATAAGTCAGAAATGAGTCAAAGGCACACAGCAACAAGGGGAATGAAAACACAGTGCATGATGGAAGGGCTGTCCTAGTCAATTCTTCACTGATTTAAGGCCTAAGCAGACTGCCAGAAATAGTGCACATTAAATTGAGGCACTGCCCTGGCTCAGTGCTAGGGAGTCATGGGAATTGTATTTTTTTCTGAGACATTGAGCCTTCTCTGTCAAAGAGCTCTGGTACCACAATAAATTACAGTTCCCATGATTCCCTAGCACTGAGCCAGGGCAGTGCCTCAATTTAATGTGCACTATTTCTGGCAGTCTGCTTAGGCCCATAGTGAAATGTGTTGCATTTCTATTTAAATAATAATTATGGTGCATTTCAGCATGATGGTGAAGACTGTGACCAGACAAAGTGTGTATATTCTCTGTCTGCTTTCCCAGTTTCTATTCTGATGTACAACATCAAGGCCCATGCTCTCCTTCAGTATGGTTCTTTACTGGATAGCAATTCCACTGTCCATTAGTTTTTCATGTCCCTATGTTTCAGCCTTGCTCCATCAAGTCATAGAACTACAGCCTGTTGCACATTGTGCATTTGTACACTGTTCATATTAATTAGATTGTTTAGTGAAATCTTGGAGCCCCTCTGTTATTATATCTGAAGTATATATTTCTTCTCCAAGTGATATTTCTTGGTTCAGCACACAAAAAGAGTTTTGAGTAGCAATTACAAAGTGAGGTTCTTTTCTTCTGTGTCACCAGATAAATAATTCACCATCAGAAGATTTGGATCCTGTTCTTGAAGCTGGGGAATCTTTGTTCTATTTGATTCAGAAACCTGGCAACATTTCTTTTTCTTCTCCGGGAGAACTGGGTCACTTGAAACACTAAATAACACTCAGCTTGATACCCCACAAGATGCTCACAAAATGCCATTAACTGGCAGAAAGAGTGATTCAAGCAATAGGATAGCAAGGAAAGAGGCTTAATGTGTTCTTTACTGTATTTTTCTTTAATCGCACATAGGCACCATTTATTGTTAGGCTTTTACAATAGCTTTGTAATTTATTGCTGTATTCCTTTCAGCCTCGAGTACACAATCTCTGATTTAGTGCATGACCAGATCTCTTGTGTTTTTGATGGATGACTAGATGAAAAGAAAGATAGGTCTCATAGACAGGCTTAATCATTGCATAGGCCAGTATTCCATTCCACACAGTTAAGAATTCAGTTTCCTACTCATAGCATTCAATCATGTGAAAAGTAGGAGTAGGAGAAACTCTTGTAGGCTCTACTCTGTCTGTGGCACCCCTGTCTTGTGTCTGCCTTCAGTGCACTGTCTCCAGTGGGAAACTTGACAAATTTGCAAAAGGCCCATGCATGATTTAGATTTCTGAATCCCCTTGTAGTTTTTTGAACTTGTGAAAAATTCTAAATCAAACAGGGCATCCATGTGAGGCTCTCTGCTACAGAAATTTAGCCCAACAAGAATACCAGAATAGACAGAGTGGAGCCAAGAAGCATGCCCCCTGGTTTTCTTCCTCACATGACTGGAAATTCATGAGCTGGGGAGAAGTATGACTAGTGCTAAAGAGCAAACTGTTTACAACTCAATTCAACAGAGGAAGGGTTTGGACTCAAAAGGAAGGGTTTGGACCATCAGAATGTCATGAAAGTTCAAACCTAAAAATGAACTTGGTTCTCTAAGGCTCTTTTAGCAAATTTTATTAGTTGGGGGATTTATTTAGCTCAAGGAAGCTTCTGAGAAGCTAGGTAACTGTGTATACCAGAATCAACTGAGGAGGACTCCAGGTTTGGGTGAACTAAGAAGCTTTTTATTCAGAAATATGCAAGAGTGCAATTAAACACATGAGGGTAATCCAGACAGACACCACATAGAGCTAACCGAAGCAGAAGTATGGAAATTGGATAGTGGAGTTAAGGTGGGGAGGAGAGGGGATTATATTGTTTTAAGCGGTATGTATTTTATTGTTGTACACCGCCCGGATTGGCTTGCCACAGGGCGGTATATAAATATATTATTATTATTATTATTATTATTATTATTATTATTATTATTATTATTATTATCCTGTCCTAAAGAGCAGGCCACAGAAAGCAAGAAGTGACTCAGACAAAGTCTGAGGGTGACATAGTGACTAGATGAATCTCTCTGTACACACAGAGTACAGACTGAGGGCCAGCTCTGTGCAAGGAGGCAAGGTTTGGGACTGATATTTATATCTGAGATTCTAGGCTCAAGAGGTGCTAGATACTATCTTGCAATGTAACAAACATCTGATGGCTTTCTCATGGAATCAACAATGGGATTCTGGAATGCTTGGTGGCTTTAACTTCAGAACAACAAAAACAATGATTAGATTTAAGATAATCTAGATGGATAGGTAACTTGGCTGTGAACACAACAGGGGGTAAGTAGGAAGTATTAGCTTGCTAGTCTTCGTGCAATGAGACTTTCTTTGTCTCCTGGTGCAAGAGGATATAAAGACAGCCTGAGGGAGGAAGGAGTCATCAGTACATCCATTTAGCTTTTGCCTTGGTATTACCTGGGTTTTTCACATTTCTTAGAGTCTATGCTCTTTTCCCATGGAAAATTTCCCTATGTCTCAAAGGTCATAAGAACATGCCTGCTCCAGATACGAAAATATGGAAGCCCTAATACAGCATGGAGATGCAGGGTTACTAGCAACCTGGAAGACCAAAGTTTGGAAATAACTGATCTAGACCATCAAAATTAACCACAAACCATGAAAGAAAGATTATTTGAACAGATATACTATAGTCATTAAACCATCTAAAATGGGGGGCAAACCCATTGGTGATTAATAAAGAGTTCTGGTAAATAATAATAATAATAATAATAATAATAATAATAATATCAATAATAATATCATTTCAGTAGCCTCTCCATCCCCAATCTCTGACTTGTGAAACTTTTTATGAGCTTGTAACTCAATTTCAATGAGATTTAGAGTACACAGGATTCAGGCACATGGGTACAGTCACATCCATGTCAGCATCTCAGCCCTCTCACTACCAGCAACCATAGTTCTGCCCACTAAGTATGGAAGGAGCAGTTGTGGGCTTTTAACCTGCCAGTCTGTTTTTCTTTTTCTTTTTTCTAGTCCTCCCAGGGGCTGTTTTGTCCTCCCTGTTACCATGTCCAGGTAGCAATATGTCCCCCCTCTTCTTGGACTTTGAGATGCTGCCACTGGCTGCATCTCTGGCTGTCCCCACCTTTGGGCATAGGCTGAGGATGGTGGTAGCCAATTGCCAGTTTGAATTCGGTCACCACTGCTGCCCACTGCAGATCCAAATGGAAAGAGTTCTCCCTGACACTCTGGCATCCTGACCCAATGAGTCTGTGGTCTGTCACAACTGTATCATTTATGTATGTATTCATTTGTGCTTAATTTAGTTTTTAAGGAGGGATATAGATAGTGCTTTATGGGCTCTCATGGAATGAACAATTGCACTTGATTTTGTAATGATATCAGAAAAGCTAACTCATTTGGCAAGAAATCATTCTCTTTATATCAAACTTACAAGTTAGCAGATATTTGTTTGTGTGCTTCCTGGCTTGGAAGAGCCTAGGAACTAATATTGTGCAACAGTTGCCTTAAAACATCCAGTACATTTCTGATAGCTCTAACTCTTGTTTGCCTGAACAATTGACTCTTAGCAGACACTTATCAACAGAGGCCTAAACAAATTAACTTTATTATTTTTTGCTGACTGAACGTCAAGGTCTTCCAAGGCTGTAGTTGCTGTAGCAACACCAAGGCACCCACATTAAATGATCAACATGAGTGCCAAAGCTATCAGAGTTGAATGGCCAAAAGTTAAACATTAATTTCAATCCACTGTTTGCTTTTTTTTTCTTCTTAAGTCCCAAACTTTATATAGTTATCAATTGCTTGATGGAGCTGCTTTAGAACACCATGGAAAACATGACCATATGATTTTTAAATTTTTATTTTAATATTAATTACTAACCACTGACTCATTTGACTCAGGTATCTCGTGTATATCAGTAACTAGATACAACATGGTAAGCGGGGAAAATAGCCATATTAAACTGTTATGTAATAAAATGAAATGTGAACATTATGAGAACTATGTCCCATAAACTGGCATCATATTTCATAATCCATTATGTCTTGGGAACATTTCTCATAGGGAATCGGAGAATGAAAGCTGTATGGAAAACAATACTCTTTTTTTTAAGAAAGCCCTCTCCTCAGAAAGTTTGCTGAGGCATACGAATCATGCCACAAATGTCTCCCCTCTCTCTTTGTGGCAGTAAAAAGTAAAAATACAATCATAATAAATCAAATAATTAATTATTGTTGTTCTTTCATGATATCCCAGATCTACTGCTTGAGACAGTTGATTCAGTATAGTTATGGTGACCCTAAATTGACCCTATCACAGGGTTTTCTTGGTAAGATTTGTTCAAAGGAGATTTGCTCATTGCCTTCCTCTGAGGCTGAGAGAATGTGACTTGCCTGGGTTCACCCAGTGGGTTCCCATGGCTGAGCCAGGATTTGAACCCTCCAACATATCACAGATGAAACCTGAGATGTGTGACCAAGCAACTTCAGAGTATGGTCAAGATGGGGGAAATTATTAAGGAAAAAGAACGCACAAGCAAGGAGAGGTTGTACCAATTTGCTTTTGCCAGAGTCTAATGGGAAGGGCAGGATTCTTCCCCCTTTTCCTCTTCCCCCTAGTGATCTGTGCAAACTACTTTGTAGCAAGATCTTGTAGCACCTTTGAGACTAACTGAAGGAAAAAAGTTGGCAGCATGAGCTTTCATAGACTTAAGTCTACTTCCTCAGATGCATTTGGTCAATTGCAGATGCACGAACTGCATCTGAGGAAGTAGACTTAAGTCTATGAAAGCTCATGCTGCCAACTTCTTTCTTTCAGTTAGTCTCAAGGATGCTACAAGATCTCTTTATATACTGATTCTACAGACTAACATCGCTAGATCTACCACTTTGCACCAACTGAAGTAAGCTGATAACAAAGGAAGAAAGTGAGAGGACGAGTGAGAATCTGGGATATTTTTAAAGCAGATGAAAAAGTGGGACAACAGAGGAGTCATTGGGACTGTCCCTGCCAAATCAGGACAGATGGAGGATACACGCTATGACTAATAGGAGGCTGATTATTCTAAGAAACTTGGCAGCTGACAAAAAAGGGCTATAAGATAAATGACTATAGACTCTTATTAGGCTTATTTACTAAGAATCAGAGGCCCCTCATCTCCTGACCCTCAAGATCATTAGCTTTGAGCATATAGCACCCCATAGCTACATGGATGAGGATTTCCAAATTGTATCAGCCACACTGCACTACTGTCTCAAGGGTTTGTTCATAAATCTCTGTGAGGAACATGCATGTCAACTAGCCAGACTTTGGGGAGCCTAGTCATAATGTTATCTTCTTCACCTGCTCCTAGAATTGCAGAAGATTTAACTAGAAATAAAATCAAACCAGAATCCTATTACATTAACACTTTGATATGTACTATCAAGTAATAGGGAAGCAAGAACAGCTGAAATATTTCAAAATCAAACTCTTAGCAATTTTTAGGATATTCATTATTTCCAGTTACTGAGGCATATCTTCCAACATTTCTCAGATGAAAACCAGGACACATGTTGGCAAGCAACATCTCAGTGCAATCAATACAACAAAAGTTATTACATTTTGGAAGATGAGAGGTAAGCTATGAGACAAGAAAAATGAAACAATCTATGAGAGGCTACAGTGGTTTGGTTTTGTCTGAGGCTACTAGGAAGGGCCAGTGAGCAGAGAGCTAGTGTAGTGTATTGGTTTGAACATTGGACTAGAACTCTGGAAATCAGGTTTCAGATCCCAGCTTGGTCATGTAAACTTATTGGGTGACCTTGGGCAATTCACACTGTTTCAGCCTCAGAAGATGACAGTGGCAAACCCCTTCTTAAGAAACTTGCCAAGAAAATCCCATGACAGGGTTGCCTTAGAGTTGCCATAAGTCAGAAATGACTTGAAGGCCAATAACAAACAACTAGGAAAGGCACAATTCTATTCCTTCTGCCCCACCCCCACCCCAAGTTAAATGAGTACAAACTAGTTTTGCACTTTGAACTCAGTTTGCAGAAACTAAAGTAAGCTGAGGACAATAGAAGAAAGTGGGAGGAAGAGAGAGCAACTGGATATTTTTAAAGTGGCTGAAAGGATGGGAGGATGGAGGATTAATCTGGACTGTGCCTCACACATTGGCATAGTTGGATGGTATGCTGATGAGACAATCTATGACAGGCTACAGTGGTTTGGTTTTGTATGAGCCTAATGGGCAGAGAACTAGCATAGTGTATTGGTTTGAGCATTGCTTCTTTTTTTAAATCTCCAGACAATCTAAAGTGATTAAGCACTTGTAGGAGAGCAATAATCAGAATTAGTGGAGAAGTAGCGGAAAGGAAGTATCAGTGGAGGAGTAACCAGAGCTGAAATCTTGCATCTATCTTGAGAGTGCCTGCTGACTCTCTCAGTCATCCTTCTCTACCCCCACC
>CM034703.1:283291418-283309316 GCA_020142125.1 Phrynosoma platyrhinos
CTGAAATGACGCTGCTTTAGGGCCAGTGTGGTAACGTCCTCTGATTCATATGGATCAGTTCACTTCTGGAGGCAGCAAGGAAGCCAGGTTAAAAACCTGGACTTAATGGTTTTACAGGACATCGCTTTAGATCCATGGCAGGCAAAGTACGACCTATGGGCTTTGTGCAGGTTATTTTTGTGGCCCTCATTCCTCTCCCTCAAAAATCTGAATTTTCTTTGGTCCAAATCGAATACTGCATATCCTAGGGAGCAATTTTACCATGTTTTTGGTCCAGGAGAAGCCTTTTTTCCCAGTAGAAAGTAACTCATTCCATATTGGGGGAGGAGGCCTTAAAATTGTCCAGAGAATGCCAACTACTTGGAGAAACTGCCCTTCATGCCCTCTGAGGAGGTTAGTGGGAAATCATTTTGGGGGAGAGGGCAGCTCTCTAAGGTCACCTGGGAGGTTGATAGAGTCCCCTATCTCTTGATAATTTGAGGACCAGAGGAAACTCAGCTCAACCTTGATCACATCCCCCTATACATAGCCAGTCATACCATTATGCAGAATGAGGCAGCCACCTCAAGCAGCAGATTTTTGGGTGTCATAAAAATGCAGCAAATTATTTGTTATTAATTTATGGTTCTTATGTTGGATCCAGACTACCTTAAGTCCATTGATTCTAATTGATTTACTCTTAATTAAAGTTGGATCAAATCCATTGTATTTTTTTTTCTCAAGAAGGGTGGGGGGAAGGGATTGCAGAATTTCCTTCTTTATGTGCCAAAATAATTTGGTTGGCCTTGGGTACTCTATAGCTTAATTTGGAAAGGGACAACATTCACTGTTCCAAACAGGCAGTAAAATATTTTCAGCCAGCCCTGCTCTTATATCATCCTGAATGCTAAAAGGACATAACTAGAACCAAAGCTGGGAAAGTTTCTTTGTGAAAACGTAATTCATTCCCATCCTTTACTGTAGTGTTTTAAAGTCATTTGCTGTCCCTTGTTCGTTGCAGTGTTATAAACAATATTAATTTACATTGGTTGTTGTTGTTGTGTGCTTTCAAGTTGTTTCTGACTAAAGCAAACCTGTGACAGGGTTTTCTTGACAAGATTTGTTCAGAGGAGATTTGCCATTGTCTTCCCTTGAGGTTGAGAGAGTGTGACTTTCCCAAGGTCACCCAGTGAGTTGGGAAGTGAACCTGGTCTCCAGAGTTGTAATCCAACACTCAAACCTTTACATTATTTATTATTTTAATTGCTTTTTATTATTATTATTTTTAAAAAAACAACCCTTAGGTTCGATCAGTGAATGCCATAAAAATGTATTTCAAGATGACTTCAAATGCCTTCGAATGATCTTTAAAACCAAAGTAACTTTTAAAAGTATCTGCATTGCTCATGGCACCAATTTAGTTAACTCCATTCTTTCTTGCTATGATACTTTTGAAATTTAACTTGGGGTGCATCTACATTGTAGAAATAATGCAGTTTGACACCACTTAAAATGCTGTAGCTCCATGCTATGGAATCCTGGGATTTGTAGTTTTACAAGGTCCTTAGGCTTCTCTGCCAAAGAGTCTGGTGCCTCACAAAACTACAAATCCCAGGATTCTGTAAAATGGAACCATGGCAGTTTCTGTTTAGAATTCCAAATGTCCAAAGGCCACAACTAGGAATTGAAGCAAAGGACTTCCACAGATGACATCTCCATCCGGCTTAGGTCATTTCCATGTAGCAACTATAAAATAATCAGTGGTTTTCCTTGGAAGAGGAACCAATCTCTGTTTACCAGAATTTCCATTTCTGAAGCACTTTTTAAAAGAGAGAGAGAGAGACAAAGAACAGAAGCTCCTAGAGCTCTGTGCCCTTCCATTCCCCACAAGCACTAAATATAGAGGTTTTTAAAAACTGTGTTCACAAATAAAACTAGCTATGGCTGGTAAGATGCCATTATTTATCGTCCATGTTGATCTGAATGACTGCATTTAAAGTTCTGTGAATCTGAAATGTTTCACAGGTGAGACACAGATGTAGCATTGTTCCCTGGCAAGGACTCACTTTCTGCTCTTTATACCTCAGTCTCCGATTCAGAATGCTTCAGACATGTAGTCTAGTACCAAAAACAAGAATATGACCTCATGTTTTACAACTTAAAAAAAAAAGACTAATAAGAAAAGTAATGTAGTGAAGTGTAGCCAGTTTCTGTAACAACAACAAGGTAAAAGCTGGTCTGCTGTCTATGTGCCTCTCTAAACTATTTTTCTGAGATGCTAACAACACTTTCCCTTATTTAATGTTTGTTTGTTTGTTTAATATTTATTTATTTATTTAATAAGACATTTCTATACCATTTTTCAATCCCAAAATCCCAGAGTGGTTTATAATATTGCAGCATTAAAACCCATACAGCCCGTACAGAGTTAAACAACAAAACATCGATGAAACCATAAATACATTTTATTAAATTCATTATGATTAAGGGCAACTGACTAGTTTGGTGGTCAGGAAAATGTTCGAACAAAGAAATAAGGTTTCAACAGGCAATAGAAACTTCATTGGAAACTACTGCAGCATCTTCTAGCTTGTATATTCTTTCTTGTTAATACCTTTTATCATCTTGACTGCATGCTGATCTTGCTTGGCTGTACATGCCCCCGTTTTCATCTTGTGAAATATTGGAGGGTATGGGATGCTATTGTTCTGGAGGTTTTCCCAACACTCACGCACAGATTTCTGTGGCAGAGGGGACTGATGGGGAGGTGAAGGCTCACCATCATCCTATCCCCCTCTTTCTGATGACAGAATCAGAAGCCTCCCATTATGAATGTCTCCCTTCTATACATGGGATGCTTGTGCTGGATGCACCCTACTAACTTTTTTCAGCACTCCAACATCATTGTTTTTTGAATTCATTTTCCTATATTAATGTTAAATGGGTTGTTTTTTTACTTCATGATTTTTTTACATGTTATATTTGGACTTTTAAATGTTTTTGTGTTGTTTTTAATGTTTAAGGTTTTAAATTTGCTTCGAGCCGATTTGAGTCCCTATATTGGGAGAAAGGTGGAATGTAAATAAATAAATGTTTGTGAGTGGGTAAATGTGATTCTTGTCGTACTTACCACAATCATTCCCTAAACCCACATAAATGTTATTGTATTGTATATCTCATGGATATTACTGACCTTGAAACATCTCCATTCTATTTTTTTAAAAAAAAATACATTAATGGAAATTATTTACATCCTACCCTCTGAGTCACATAATTTCAGGGTGGCATGCAAATAATATCAGTTTCAAACAGTAAGAAATCATTTAAATCATCTGAAAGCATGTTGGACCATTGAAAACAAAATGGTTTAAAACTGTGTGCCTCTACAGATTTTGGACAAAATTATAAGACCCCAAAGACCTTGATAAAAAGGAGGGAATTGAGATAGCATTGGCACCAGCTGGGCCAACAATGGGAAGGCATTCCACAACCAGGACACCACAGTAGAGAAGGACCTGATCCATTTCCTCCCATATTGTATTTCTCTCACTAATGGGAGCAATTTCCAGCATATCTCAGTCCTTGGTCAGGCATGTATATATGAGAGGCACTCCTTCACATAGCAAGAGCTCAGACCATTAGAACTTGTGTTGTCATTCCCACCTTCAGTTCACACTGGAAGCAAGTTGAAAACCAGTGCCGTTCCTTTAACACTGGTGCCTAATAGTTTCTCTAAACCACAGTTTTCAAGTCAAATGGTAGTTTATATAACAGACTCACATTTGTGCACATGTTGAATTCCAGGAACAACAGAAAAACACTGAGAAAAGAATCTGCCCTGGTTTCATTGCCTGATTGACTTACAAAGTTGAATGAAGCCCTACTAACAGTCACAAAGCCTCCTGCTTGCTTCTTCTTCCCCATCCTTGAACAGGATGCTTCATATTGTCTCAACTGGCTTCCCATTTTCCTTGTTCATAACATTTCAAAGAAACCAAATGGGAAGATGTGAATCAGCCACCGGGGGGTAGAGGGGATGGAAGGGTTCCTGGAACACACATTTAGCCAAATAGAACTCAGGACATGGCCTGAAGGCACGTAACACAGCCACCTCATTGAAGCTAAGCAGGTGTAGATCTGGTTAGCATCTGAACTGAAGATCAGAATGAAACTCTGTATATGTTGCCTTCTGCATGACAGAAGAAAACAGATGGAATAAAAATGTAATGTAACATACTGTTCAATATTTCATAGATGAAAATTGGGATGCGTGTGGCCAAACAACAGCAGAAAATGGTCAGGATGGCAAAAGCTCTTAATCAGGAAGAACACACAAGCTGCAAGGTGCTGCAGCAGTTTGCTTTTGCCTGACTCTATTGGGAAGGCTGATATTCCACTCTGCTCTCTCCTCTCCCCTTAGTGCAAACTACTTAAGTGCAAACTACTTCTCACTTTGAACTCAGGGATTATGCCCAAGTGGATCCCTACCCTGTCATCCTAATCGTCCAGATCCAGGATGGAGTGGGGAGGTCGTCATTCAGCATTCAGGTTGGTTGATACTTAGATTTGGACCCATGGGTTTTGGAAAACCCTATTTCAGCTGTAATCAGTAAAGTTATGGGCTATTTTTTTTCTCCAACTATGTTTTTTCATGTGGTTATTGGGAGGTTGACAATCTTGCCATTGGGCAAGCAATTTCTCTTTCTTCTCCATTTATAAAAAACTGTTATTATGGTCATTACTAACAGATGGCAAGGGGGTGGTTTATTTTTTGGGAGGGGTTGTACAGCATCCATCCTTGCTACATTTCCTGAGGGTGGACCAGGAGAAGACCCACATAACAAGATTTTCAGAAACTTCCTTCCAGTCTGGTCCTCAGAAGACACAGCTAAAATGGCTGTTGTGTGAAGATTCCTGATGCCTGTCATAAGTGTTCACAACAAAGCTTTGTTTAAAAAACAAAGGAAAAGGGAAAGGGAAAGGGGAAAAGGGAAAGGAGACTTTAGCCACTGTGTGTAATAAACTAAAAAATGAATGGGGCACTTGATTTCTTCTTTGGGAAACTGGTTTTGTAAAGCAGGATAGGAACTCCCAATGTTTATACCAATGTTTTCCAGACAATCCATTGAAAGACTTTCCAATTAACTCCAAGGAAGTTATGTGTTAACCTCTTTCCACTTTGTAAACCAAAGCTCTTCAACTAAAAACCAAAAGCAGCAGCAGCAGCAGCAAAATCCAGGGTCTAAGCACCTGCTCCCATCTCCCTCTGAGTTTTGAAAGTAGCTCTCGTTCAGCAAACACAAATATGTTTACTGTGGAAACTTTGCACTGCAGCCACTGCCCTCAGTGCCCTGCCAGGTGTTCCCCCCTCTCCTTTTTATACCCACATAAGGAACAGATCCTAGCTCTAAGACAGCAGTATAGGGCATTTATTTAAGGCAGATGAATCGTTACTTAAACCTGCTGTCTTGTTAGGCTGATTTATTCACTTATTTTTAGATTGGTTGGAAAGATAACATGTGAGCTATTAGGATTGGGAGGCCAGCCAGAGTGTAATGCATATGCCATGGCCTCAGAGGTGTTGCAGTGTTTCCCTATCTGATAGACATGGAGGTTACTGTTACCAGTGGTTTATAACATCAGGCACTACTAATGTGTTACAGTGGGCAGTAAGTTTTCACATTGCAGTTCCACAGATTTCAAAGCAGTTGCCTTGACATTATTTACACATAGAAGAGACTAGGCCATCTATGTGTAAAAGGGGCTAATCTTTCCCAAATACATGCAAACCACACCACATTGGGGCATGCTTGTCCTAACAGGTGCCATAGCCATGGATTTCCCTACATGGGATGTATTGCTATATGAAAGTGGGTGAGAATATGGCCAGACATGTGAACATTAGGTAGCTGACTGCACAGAGAGATAAGGGAAGGAGACATTTGTCACTTTTGTTCAATATGTTTCAAGCACAAATTGCTTCCATCCTGTTTCTGCATCAGTTTCCTTATGTCCATTTACAAAAATCTATCCTCATTTTCATACATAGAAAATTCTGACAGTTTTGTGTGGTTTTTTTTCTAATGTAGACGTATTTTTCCAAGGAGTTTCCCCTCTAGTATGCATTCGTAAATGCTATATTCTCTAATGTGTGTAACATCATATGTAATTTTTGCTAATACTCCTATTAGGTACTCATTTTTTAAATTTGATAACTGCCTTGCAAAATTAAGATACATTCAAAAAACAGAAGTTTACAGTGATTTGAGAATTGCAACAAGATTGGTATGTATTCAGCAGACATGAGATGATGAAAGTTAATGTGATTGCTCCATATAATATTATTGCAAGGCATATTTTCTTCAGCAGGCTTGCACTATGTAAGATCTATCTATAACTGGGGATGGAAATGATATTTGCTCTTATTTGTTTTGGGGAAAAGCCTAGAGCCTCTGGAAACCTGGTTGGGAAGAGTAATACTGAGCTTTCACCCAGTATTCACACATCCTAACATCCTTGCAGACTCTTCCAACTCCATGATTCTATGATTCTTGGCCCACAAATGGTTTTTGCACAACCACCAAGCAATCCTGTAAGTGTTGATACAGTTTGCTTCATTTGTGATTATCTTTGGAGTCCAGTATTTTCCATCTGTGGCCACTGAATTACTTTGAAAAGCACTATTCTCATCTAACTACTGATGGAGAGCCAGTGAAATGGCTCCGCATTTCTGGGAGGAGTCATTTACAGCTTTTCATTACAGCCTTTCAATCGTACACAGCTAGTGGACTACATTTAGCTGTCCTATGCATATGCAAGCTTGAATGGATTTTGATGTTGATGTGACTCCATTGTTCAGTATGGATTTACAGATTTGGGTTTGAACTATTTTTTCTACACTGCAGCGGCCCTTATAACACATATACATTTATATTGTTGTTGTTGTGTGCCTTAAAGTCATTTCTAACTTACTACAACATAAGGCAAACCTATCATGGGGTTTTCTTGGCAAGATTTGTTCAGGTTGCATGGTACTATATAGTATAGTATTATAGTGAATATTCAGCCACTGTACATTGTATTGCCTATATACTTCAGATGGACTGTTTCCTTTATGTCAGCTCCTATTGATTTTGTATTGTTTTGTATTAGTTTGTAATGTATTATATGGCTTGATATCAGTTATTTTGTATTGCTCATAGGCTTCTGTTGTTTTGTGTTCTTTATCTTGTTCACTAAATGCTATTCACTGCCATATCCACACTTTTTAAAAAAAATCTGTTTGTAGTCTCCCCCCATCCCTTCTGCATCCCCTCCTACCACTTGGTGGTTTACCAGTCCATTTTGAGTAGCACTATTTTAGTCCATCCCCTTGCTTCATGCAAGAAATCCAATTCAACTTCTGTTTGAAGACCTCCAGGGGGAAGATGGACACATACTCTGCTAATTCATTCTATTATGCAACAGCTGAGAGTATACAATTTTTTTTTCCTAATACTGAACCAAAAATCTATATCCATTTAACTTAAACCCACATTGGAATTTTACCTGCCTTTTGAAGTAGCAGAAATCTTTGCCCTCTTCTGTGTAACATCTCTTCTTGCATTTAAAGAATGCAATCATGTCATCACCCTGTCTTCTCTTCTCCTTCAAACCTATCAATTCTTCCACCTTTTCCTCGTAGCAATTGTTTTCCAAGCCACTTTTTATTTTACGGATTTATGTCATATATTATAAAGGTGGCTTCCACAAATGGTAACATGAATAACAATCAAACAACAATTATTTATGTAGCATAAAAACAGCACAGCTGAAAAGATTTATTGAAGCCAGTAAACAGCACACATACCTTTTCTTGAAGAAAGCAATTAACTGTAAAAAGGAAATTTGGGGTAAATAAAAATGTGTTCTGAAAATGCAAGGAGAATGGGCTGGCTGGATTTCCCCAAATAAAATAGTTATAAACAATTAAATGAAACTGTGTTTTAGATATTGCATACCAAAGCCTCCCCTCTGCACCACTGCAATAAAGAATCCTTTCTTAAAAAGCAAAGCAAGACATCAGGCACTTACTTGACCTCTATTCTCAACATTGCTATAATTATTAGGTAGAAAAAAAGGAGCCACAAATATGGTCTTAAAATACGTTTGTGGTTTCCCTATGCTGTGAATTTAATTTTCAACCTATCCAAGAAAGGGTGAAGCTAGCAAAAGTACCTTTTTTGACTACATCTCCCAGAATCTCCCAGCAAACGTGGTCATTAACCATGTTGGCTGGGAAGTTCTTGGAGTTGGCATTTTCAAAAGGGAAAAATTCCCAGGTTCTGAAATTTAACACTTAGAATTCAGAGCCTGGAAATTTTTTTGGAGTTATAGTACCTCAAAACCTGCTCTGTAGTATATTGGGGCTGTCCAGAAGGCTGTGGAAGCTGGTGGCAGAAGTCACAGGACAAAGGAAGAAATTTGTGAAAAATCATCTCCCTTGAGTTAAAAAGCCCCAATAATTTCTCACTGGACCTCTGGCAGCAGGCTTCTATTTTTCCCCTAAATGAATATCATGTTCCTATACATGTCTTCTCCAAAGTACCTTCTCAGTTTGGGGTTTTTCCCTGAGCTTAAAATGTAGAGTTGCAGCCTAAAGTACAGGTATCAAAAATCTCACCAGCATTTCTTCTATATGGAAAATAGTTGGGGGGGGATGTTTCTCAAGCATTAGGAAACTCTGATGAGGATTTTCAAATTTCAGGACTTATTTGGAGCAAAATTAACATTTGTGTGCATGCAGAAAATAACTTTTTCACATAGCAAGCACCATTTCTGTGTTTAAAAATAGTGTGTGGATTTTGCATGGAGCAAGTCCAAAACTGTACAAAGATTTTCAAAGATTATCTTGCAGCAGGAAGAAAAGTATGAAATTCATTCACTGCTTTCTTTAAGAGTGAAAATAGCAAATAATTAAATCACTATTGAGTAATGCAATACCTGTTACCTTGTATAGACTGTAGTAGACATTGGATAGGTTGCTTCCATCGTTGTGATCAGTCAGCCTTCCCTGTGAGTATTTACACTTAGTTTAACAAAGGGAAATAGATTCCCTCCTCTTTTTTTATTTTTGCACAAATTTCAAAAATATGGGAAATGATGGGAAAAGAAACTCATTTGGCATCTCATGCTCACACTGGAAGTAAGATCTAGAGGTGTTATCATGTCTGGCTGAGACAGGCAGTCCTTGGTAGAATTTCAGCCACTGGGGGGATCAATATATTCCTTGTCAAAACCAGCATGCCAAGATGGAAAATTCTATAGCCTGGATACTACAACTTAGAAGGTTCTGTTGTGTATATCTACATTCTGTGCCTCCACTTGTATTGAGACCCAAATCAGGGGTGCCATCAAAGGGGGGAGGGAATGGATGAGCCAGACCATGTGAGAAGAGAATGACCTTTACATCATCTGGTCCTGCATTACTGAAGTCTTTAACAGCATCAACCAGTACTTTGAGCTAACCTGAAAAATAGGTTGGGAATCATTGGAGAATGAGTAATATCTGTATTGTTTTTAAAAAGGAGCCCTAGCTACCAGGAAGCAGCATATTTGTCTCAGTTCATATCAACATCACTGGATATTTCTCAAAAACTTTTCAAAGAACATTGCCATTGTCTCAGCTTCATGCTGCCTAGCTGTGTGGAACAATGGCCAGTCCTGGGTTAGCCCACAACGTCTAGACAACAAGGATTATTCAGGATATTATTACAATAATTATATCCTTAAACTAAGCTGATTTTGAAATAATAGCATGGAGGAACAATGTCAAGAAAAGGAAATCAATGCACCCCTTGATTTTTCCAGTGATGAGTCATTTGTGATGACAGTGGTAAGGATTGTTAGGTACCACATATGGGCTTACAAAGTATTCTGTGTAACTCATACAAAATCCACCCAATTCCCTTCATGATTTGAATATATGAGTTAGTGTGAGAGTATGCCGTATGGCTGAAATTGGCTCTTTGCTCCCTTCCCCCCACCACAGCCGCCTTCCTCTCCAGAGATGGATGATTGCTAGTAATTTTGACACCACAGTTCCTATATCTTTTTGAGGTGAAAGAGGATTTGAATGGTCAGCATTGTTTGTTGCCATTAGTACTATTACACTGTTGGAGCAAGCCAATCTACTTTTGGGAATTTCAGCCAACTAAGACCAACAGCCAACAAAACAAAGCATTACATACAACTCTCATCTGGAAGTTATTTTTATTTATGTTATTGTAAGTTGTCAGGGTGATGCCTGGGCTTGGGCCCCAAGGTGGAAAAATCTGGAGGTTGCTACACGGTAGATATCTTTCCAGTTGGGAGGATTGCAGGCTGTTATGCTGAGGCTTCAAACTGGGTTGCCTCACAACAACACACACATGGAAAGAGAAGGGTGTGTTGTCTGGTGCCCTGTGCTTTATGATGCCAAGAACACTGGCCATCATTTTTCATGAGGAGAAAATAGAAGATGGCTTTTCACAAAAAGCATTTAGTCAATCTTTCTCACCTTTAAATGGACACATAATATTTTAAGTTCCCTTGGTACCAGAAAAGGATAATGAATAGTGCTAAGAACATTAAGAAATTCTCTGCTGTAGCAGATCTAGACCCATGTCATCAGGCAAATTACTTTTCCCACAGTGGCTAACCAAATGTCTTCAGGATGCCAGAAATGGTCCTCTACAATCATTGGCCCAGTAATTCACCATCAACAGTAGTATATTGTCATAGGTCAAGAAAGTCCCATATCCACTGTACCTAAAAGAAGCGTTGGTATTAGGCATGGAAGATATAGATGGGAAATCCAACTGAGCCGCAGATTCATAGGACAAGCTACTGTTACTGTCTCACCTCCTCATCTATGGGGCTGTACAGACTGCCCCTAAGGGACAGTGGGACACCACCCTTTTCCTTGCCAGATCGACACTGGGGCTGGATCACTGCCATGTGAACTCTGTGCCAAGGGAGAGCCATGATGCCCCCCACCATACAGTGGGGAGTGCAGCATAAAACCAGCATGGCCCCCATTCTGCCCCCAGGCTGGCTCTTTATGCCAGTCTGTACAGCCTAGGGGTGAAACAGATCACCCCGAAGGAGTGGCTTGCCGCTGCCCCTTTGAGCATCGGATCAGGGCCATGGCAACCACACACCGTGGCCCCGACTTGGCATTTTCTTGGCACAAAAAGAACTGGCAAAATGCCACTCCTTTTTGTACTGGGAATAGGGTGTCTTTGCTGCCATCACAGTGGTTTTTCCACATTTTGGTGGTGTGTGGTGTCTAAATGCCATGTTGCTGAAACGCTGCTGCTATGTGGTTGCTCAGGGGGCTTCATAGCAGCCTCCTGGTGGCTTGCCCCCAAGCCGCTGGGACACCAGCTCTTTTTGCTGGTCTGTTCAGACCCTAAGTTTGTTTTTTTTATCAGATCCAGTGTGGCTCTTATTTTCTTAACTTTATTTAGTACATCCCATCTATTCTTTTATTTTACTTTATATTCCAACATTGCATTTTCCTCTTCAGTTGTTCTTCCCACTTGCATATGTGATATCATAGAATCCTAGAATCATAGAATTATAGAGTTGGAAGAGACCACAAGGGCCATCCAGTCCAACCCTCTGGCATGCAGGAACTCCCAATTTAAACATCCCCGACAGATGGCCATCCAGCCTCTGTTTAAAAACCTCCAAGGAAGGAGACTCCACCACATTCCGAGGGAATGTGTTCCACTGTCGAACCGCCCTTACTGTCAGGAAGTTCCTCCTAATGTTGAGGTGGAATCGCTTTTCCTGGAGCTTGCATCCATTGTTCTGGGTCCTGTTCTCTGGAGCAGCGGAAAACAAGCTGATTCACTCCTCAATATGACATCCCTTCAAATATTTAAGCACGGCTATCATATCACCTCTTAACCTTCTCTTCTCCAGGCTAAACCAGCTCCCTAAGTCGTTCCTCATAGGGCTTGATTTCCAGACCCTTCAC
Organism: Phrynosoma platyrhinos; assembly: GCA_020142125.1. Classification (NCBI taxonomy): domain Eukaryota; kingdom Metazoa; phylum Chordata; class Lepidosauria; order Squamata; family Phrynosomatidae; genus Phrynosoma; species Phrynosoma platyrhinos. The sequence continues at coordinate 283,303,402 of CM034703.1, forward strand.
CATTTTAGTTGCCCTCCTTTGGACACGCTCCAGTTTCTCTACATCCTTTTTGAATTGTGGTGCCCAGAACTGGACACAGTATACCAGGTGAGGCCTGACCAAAGCTGAATAGAGTGCACTATTACTTCTCTTGATCTAGACACTATACTTTGATATTTTGCTCTGTGTTGTTTCCACTATGTACCCTTTAACCATTAAACCATTTGTCCCTCTGAAGAAAGGAAAGGGGAAAGTGTGCATATTTCCTCTTGACAAATCTGTGTTGGTTACTTGGAGTCTATAATCCTCACAGACATACCTTGTGGTCCAACAAACATACTGATGAGTGCAACAGTGGGCTGTGTTGTAAGTTATGCCATTAAGCATACATGAAAACAACTATGGAAGTTGTGTTGGTGTAGCAGCCTAGGAAGGTGGGTGGGTGGATGCAACTGTAGCATAAACTACCATGACAAAGAAAAAGCTCATAGTCCAAACAGTTCCCACAGAGGTGTGAAAAAGTGAGCCATGTAATTTGTGTCTGGTATTTTCTTTGGCATCACCCTGGCTGTGTTCTCCGAAAGGCAGCAAGAACTAGAAGCTTGAAAGCTGCCAGTAACAACAGAGAGGCCCTGATAGTTAACAGAGATGAGATACTTTGCACCAAGGCTTGGGGAAGTTACTCCTTTGGAGCACAATTCCCAGGATCTCCCAGGCAGCACAACCAATGGTTCTGCTTTGTTCCTGCTGTATGTCCTCTACTCCTCAAATTAAAAGAAACTTTAAATCAGGATACAACCAAATGCTGCTTATAAAGTCACCACCCCAACCAGATAACTCACTGTGGTGCCTTTAAATTGGACCATCCTTCATTGGTAAGAAAAAAGAATAGGCCAATTCTGATTAATAAAGTCCATCCATCTAGCATGTGGCCTTCCTCTCTTTCTACTTCCCTCCACCTTTCCTAACATTATTGTCTTTTCCAGTGATTCATGCCTTCTCATGATGTGCCCAAAGTACAACAGTCTAAGCCTTGGCATCTTGGCTTCTAGGGATATCTCTGACTTGGTCTGCTCTAGAACCCATTTGTTTGTCCTTTTGGCTGTCATCTGGTCCTTTATGATAAAAGTTCTACAGAAAATGTGTTTTAGAAATTGACAAACATAGGACTTTATCGCACTTCCAAAAACCCAACTGCTCCCCAACAGGATACAGTCAGGTTGTGGGTATCAGACTTAATTCACCACCAATGCCACCAGGCAAGTGCAACCTGGCTAAATCCCAGGTCCCAAGCATGCTTCAGAGGCCATTTTTCCAAGACAGCAAGCTCCCATCTTTGAAAAATGGCCTCCGAAGGATGCCTGAGACCAGGATGCAGCTGGGTAGCACTCACCCAGTGGCACTGGCGGCAAATTAAGTCTGATAATACCTGATAGCAACCCACAAGCTGACTGTATCCTGGGTTTGTTATAAAGTCCATACACTTTACTACCACACCCTTCATCAGTTCACAGATGAAAAGCAGGACACATATGGCCAAGCAACATCAACAGCTCTTTGAGAGTTTTGCCTGCCTGCTATTAGGATTTTTAGTTGTTATTGCTGGTTGTTGTTTTTGGTTTTTTTACTTGTTTTAAAATTTTTGATGTTTAATACCATGTTAAGAGGTGGGTGGGTTTTTGGGATTGTATATTGTATATTTTGTTGTTGTAAGCTGCCCCAGTTGCTTCTGCAGAGGGGTGGGATAGAAATTATTACTATTATTATTATTATTATTATTATTCAAAATGTGGTCAAGATGGCAAAAATCAGAAGAACACACAAGCTAGAAGTTACACCAGTTTGTGCATGAACCTATTGAGAAGGGCTACTGAGAACCAGTATGGTGTAGTGGTCTGAGCATTGGACTATGACTCTGGACATCAGGATTCAATTCCTCGCTCAAGGGTAAAAAATCACTGGATGACCATAAGCAAATCACATTCTCTCAGCCTCAGAGGGTGGCAATGGCAAACCCCATCTAAAGAAACTTACCAAGAAAACCCTATGGAGTTTATCACACAGGGAGCCCCATGCAAAATCGCTCTTTAAAGTGGAAAAAAAAAAAAAGCCACAAAAGCGGAAGCTTTTAATGAATGGGATTTCTCTTGTTCTGCCCTGTGTGAAATGTGAAAGCGTTGTTAAAAGGAGGTTAATCTGAACGAAAACCCCTCATTTTTACTTTCGGGTTTTTCTGAAAGTAAAAAGAAGTGTAAATGAGGGGTTTTTGTTCGGATTAACCTCCTTTTAACATCAATTTAACAGCAACGTCATGTGAAATCATGACCGCTTTTGCGGTTTATTTCTAATTTAAAGCCCCGTTTTCACATGGGATTTCTCCCGTGTGATAAACTCCTAATATAGGTTCACCTTAGGGTTGCCAGTAGTCAAACAATGACTTGGAAACACAACAACAACAATTGAGAAAGGCAAGACTCAACCCATTCCTCTCCTTTCCCTACTGCTGAGTTAAGTGAGTGGAAACTGCTTTTGTATTTTAAACTCAGTTTGCAGCAACTGAGGACTGAGGACAAAGGGGGAAGTGGGAAGAATAGAGATAAATGACATTTTGAGAGCAGCTGGAAAAGTGGAATGACAGAAGATTATTCAGGACTGTCCTTACCAAAGCTATTTTTCTGGCCCTTAATCCTTTGGTACGCCCCCCTCCTCGACTACTTTATTTCTGCACACGAAAGGGTTGAATTCCCACTCCTGGAAACTCCTCAGAGGGAACAATTTACCTTTGAAGTAGGTTACCGGAGGATTCTGCACTTTTAAAAATCAACAAAATCCTATTTTCAAACCCAGAAACTGACTTGAGATCCATTGGGTTTTTGAGGGTGGCATTTTTGTCAGTTTGTCTGGCCCCCAGAGGGGGTGCCAGGGACAGAAAATTGAGTCCTGGACCTTCCACAGTTGCTTTTGTTTTGTTGGTTGTGTACCTTCAAGTCATTTCTGACTTATGATGATCCTAAAGAGAACCTATTATGGATTTTCATTGCAAGATATAGGATTCATAGGATGAAACCTTGGCAAATAAAGCAGAATCATAGCACTATAACTGTGTAGCATGCAAAATTAAAAGTAGGGTTTCAAAATAATAGAAATGGTTTAAAAATAATAGAAAGGTAGCATCCACCATCTAAGAGCCATTTCATTGTAACTAATCAGTTGCCATAAGCCTGTGGATTTTTTTAAAGCCTGGAATAGCAGCTTGATAGTAACTTTGGAGAGGGGATATCTTGCAGGTTTGGGGCAGGAACAGATGAAAATCCCCTTCCAGCCACAGGCAGTTTATTACTTCCATGTTAGTGGAGTGGTGAATCCATTCCAAGGTTTTTGCTTAACTCAAAGGGACCCATCAAAGGTGCTGAACACTATCCCCCAAATGGTTCCTGCTATTAGACCCCACTACTGTAAAACACCTGAATCAATGAGAAGCTGGTAAATCCATATGTTTGCATGCTTCATTGAGTAGGTGTATTCTATTTGGGACTAATAATTGGATTTAGGACTATGAATTCAGGGTTAGAACAGAGGTGGCTTTAACAGATATTGTTGTACTGAGACTCTCATGTGCCCTAGGACTTTATTGCACCAGTCTACTGAGTCACGGCAATTGCATTGTTGAAGAAAATGGGAATATGCCAGTTTGAAAACAATGGCTATCACACTTCTCACAATTGAGCTATTATGCTGCTTTGGCAATCCATGGTCTCACACATGCTCTTCAGTGCCACTTCGCTAAGTCCGCCTTCCTTCTCATGTATGCCCTACTGAACACATGTGTGCCTGTTTGGGAATGGAGAGGGGGAGACAGGGAGGAAAAGGGATAGAAGGAAAATCACACCCACTCACTCTACATGACTTTCAGAATATTGGAACTGCAGCAGAAGGAACCTATTACACTACCTATCCTATGGAAAAGCAATGATAATTGGGGGCTATTGACAGATTTTTCCTGTCAATGAATGAAAAGTTGTGTTCCAGCAATATTGAAATGAAAAGCAGCAACAAGAGAGACATGATGTCATGTGATACGTAGCAGCCAAAGACATTATTTTCCTAGTATAATTGTGATTTATTAGCCTAGTATGATAAAACCCTAGTTGGCAGAGACAATTGTAAGACATCCTGGGAGCTGAAATCAAACAACAATTGGAGGGCTGCCCATTCCACATCTTTGGATTAGAATGTGGACAGATTTTCTGTGTCAGTGCTGGCTGTTGGATTCCATGTCAGTGGAGAAATGACTCCATTCCCAATTTTAGCCTGAGCACTAAAGGACCTATCAGAAGTGCTGAAGCCTATCACTAAAACAGATTCAGCACCTTTAATAGCTCCTTCAAGATTTAGACTAAATTCCAAAGCCAGTTCACTTCTAACGTACATGGGTGCCACCAACTGTAATAATTTCTGATCCAACTCTACATATTCTCCAGGTTTCCCTGTGGCTGTTATTTACATAACAAAAGAAGTATGTTTTAATTTGGTGTTACTTGCCTTCAAGTTGACTCTGACTTATGGTGACCCTTGGCAAGATTTGTTCAGGGGAGGTTTGTTATTGCCTTCTTCTAAGGCTGAGAGATTGTGACATGCCTGAGGTCACCCAGTGGGTTTGATGGCTGAGTGACGATTCAAACTCTGGTTCCCTGGAGTTGTAGTTCAGCACTCAAACCACTACTCCACATTGTCTTTCTGTATTTTAATTGGATCCACCCAATGAACAGCACGAGAACCAAATGTGGTGTAGTGGTTTGAGTATTGGACTATGACTCTGGAGACCAGGGTTTGAATCCTGACTCGGCCATGGAAATCCATTGGGTGACCTTGGGCAAGTCCCACTCTCTCAGCCTCAGAAGATGGCAATGGCAAACCTCCTCTGAAGAAGCATACTAAAAAACAACCCAGATTTAGGTTTGCCCTAGGGTTGTCATAAGTCAGAAATAACCTTACGGCACACAACAAGAACAAACAAAAATAACATCATGTCTTGGTTTGGCCATAAGGATCGGATCAGATCAAGATTCACTTGGGCAACTATCCCCATTCTCTCTATTGTTGTTTCTGGAAACTGATATTCCCTGGCATATTTCCTTCTCCATCAGTGGCATTCTTATCTCAACTGAGGTCCTCAATAATCAAAAGTAATATTCAGCAACCAAAGTTGCCATATTGACTCTGCAGTGTTATATAAGGCTAGCTCATGGAATGCCCCTCAGTGATCAGTGATGCATTGATCCAATAAACCTGCTGAAAAACAAAACACTTGTAACTTAAAGAACAGATTGTGTTAATTTTAACAAACCCAGTTTAGTTCTAGAGGTCTGAACCAAATGTAATGAATGATTAAAAGGATTGGTACACAGCAAATAAAGACATCTTTACTGCTACCTTTCTAAAGGAGGAAGCCTCTTTCAGTCTATATTAATGGATGACAGTTTAGTCACTAGGTATAGTTAATCAATTACCTGGATTTTTTAAAAGATGTGTTTATGAAAATTTCCAATTATTTGTTGCAAAGATAGAAGGCTGGAAATAATTGTCAAAATAAAAGAAGGGATGGAGGGGTGCTGGATATGACAGCATAGCCAAATAACAAGTCATGTCATTTCCATCCCTTACCTCTGCTGAACAATTAACCTCTGTGTGATAGTTTTGGTGCCCTGCACATAGGACCCAATCTAACCAAAACAGATCAGAGAGGATATCCTGGCCTCTACAGGAGAGAATAGTGCCATCCATGAAACATAAGCTTTACAAAGTTCCATAAGCAAAAACAAGGCAGGTCTTTGCATGCAAGAGACTTACATTTTAACATTCATGATGCAAGAAACTATAGAGGAGGAGGGGAGGGGAGTCTAGGAGAGCAAGGGATGTGAGATTGGTCAGAGGTG
>CM034703.1:283314840-283346628 GCA_020142125.1 Phrynosoma platyrhinos
AAAATAAATACAATAAATTCAATAAGAACTGAATGAAAGGCAAGATTTTGCTGTTACTGTGTGTCTTCACATCATTTTTTACTTATGGTGACCCTATGGTGAACCTATCATAGGGTTTTCTTGGCATGCTTCTTCAGAGGAGGTTTGAGGCTGAGAGAATGTGACTTGCCTAAGATCACCCAGTGAGTTTTTATGCTTGAGCAGGAATTGAACCCTGATCTCCAGAGTCATCGTCCAATGTTCAAACCACTACAGCACACTGGCTAAGATAATAAATGTTCCTCCTCCTCCTTCCACTGTTTGTAGCATTACATCCATGTCTTAGCTGTTAAAATATAAAATTCTAGCCACTGATTTATTTTTTAAATGTCTAGCCCACACATCTTTCAAAATGGTACTCATGGCATTGATCTTGGCAGCACCCCAGATTTGTTTACTGTCTGCACCCCTGCCCAGGATCCTTCATGAACCCAGCAATAAATTGTTGACACATTGGAAACCAAAGAAAGATTGAGACATCTTTTCTAAAATTTCATTTCCTTTTTATTGTCAAAGTAAATATATTTTATGACGAACAAAAGAAAAAATATACAGATTGTAACTTATGTACATTGGTTTTAAAGATATTTTTGTTTCCAATTTACACAATTTTTTCATATGTTATTAAAAGATATTTTATATTGATATGCAATATGTACAATTTTATTTACATACATTCATAGGATGTGAGATAAAAACCAGTCAATAGAAGGAAGAGTCATTTATACTTATTTCTAGAAGATACAAGGAATGCATTCCTAGAGGAAAGTAGTGGAGCTCTTGCTCTTAACATGACAACACAGTCTCCATTTTGACCTACTAATACTAGAATTGCAGTGTTTTATTTCCCCACTTGGCTCATGCACAAAAAAGAAGAAGAAAGACACAAGGCATTTTTGTAAAGGGAAGTTCATTGCAACCAAGTCTCATCCAAAGCAATGGAACTTAAGTAGGCTGCAACTAATCCTGTCTTCCTACTTTCAATGGGATCAAGTAATACCTAATGTCTATATTTTGATTATAGACACTATCAGAGATAACAGAGGAAATGCACTGTCCTTTATATATCTTTATCCTTTAAAAAAGTCATTTCTTATTAACAGATTCTATTTTGCTAGGAAGCGTCATACAATCAGCAAAGTACAAAAAGAAGAGGAAGAAGGGGAGGAAGTGTTGCCTAACACAATAATTTCACATCCAGCATCTGATTATATGTATGTATGTATTTATTTATATATGCATATATTCTCTTCTGAAAGCCCTTTACAGCTACCATGCTAGCTGGCTAGAACACCAGATACCCCAACTGCATTGTTTTCTGAATAGTGGCCTGTAAGGATACTCCACACCTGGGTACCGCTTGCCTCCTAAGGCTCTAAAAGTGCTTTCACAAAACATTCAACTTAAGTCTTAAGTTTTCTCATCCCAGGCACCAGGGACAAGGATTTAATTCCATATTGTAAACATGGGGAAATGGCACCAGCATATATTTACAGAGCCTGGAATTTTTTAAAACAACAACAATAACAATCAGTAATAGTTTGCAGGGCTGCCCCCAAAGTAGTTAGCTACTGCTATATTTATCATTTTAAGAGCAACGGTTTAGTTGCCCACTTCTCAAAATGAAATAAAATAATTATCATATTGTTATTTTTTCTTAAAAAAATTGAAAACTACAAACACATTCTCCTCCAGTCTGTACATTATCACAACAGAGCACAAAGTATAGCAAGTTTGTGCTTCAACCATCTGATATTCTTCATCCACTGTTAAGTGAAGCCACATCCCTGGAACCATAGGCGTAACATGTGAAAGTGACATTGCAAAAGGGGCAAAGTTAACCCTTGTAACATTGTAATCTTAATGTAATGCAGTTATGCTTTAGTTATTGGGGACAGGAGTTAATTACAAGGTGCTCATTATTGCTATCTAGTTACTTCCAAGCTTTGTTTATTCACCTTTCAGTCTCCAAAGATGCTGAATGATCACCATTACTGTTATGACCATTAGAAATCATATAAAGGCCATGTAGAAATCGTATAAGGACCATGTTTTTTGCCAAGGTTATGCCAACTATTGCAGAAATGATTCCGAACTGATGCCATACACACAGCAAGCAACACTTCTATCCAGTCTTCCCACATAGTGATCAAGGCACGATGTGCCTTTGCACTGATGTCGGGCAAGTCTAATTTCTACAAAGATGTGCACATCACCTCCTCACCAGCGTTTACTCTTCTGTATAGCACCATGGCCACTGTATAGTTTGGGATTCAGGAAAGGCCAGGAATCAATGCTCCTCTCCAGCATCCACCAACCACACAGGAATTGTTATCAAACCATCAGTCTGATTTGGAGTCTGTGGAAACACACGTGAAGAGGCTGAATGGGGGCTCTGCAGCAGACAAGACTCAATAGCATGCTTGGTCTCCTGCTGAGTTTCTCAGCAAAGCCCTAAAGAAAAGCCTCTGGGTTAATGGCTGAATACCTGGAGAGGTGCACCTTGGGTCACCACCTGTCCTCTGAAAGCTCCAGAAGGCCATTCTTCTGCACTATGGTGAAAGGTCTTCATTCATGGCAAATTCAAACTGGCTAAAGATATGGGCATTTATTGTATGTGTGTGTGTAAGAGGAAATACTGTCATCTTCCTAGACATTCAAAATGACTTGGGATGGGAGACTGACAACTGTATTCAGCATTTTGATTTGCATAGTATGAGGATAATGAACATGAGTGGGATGTACAGGATCATGGCCTCAGGCATCATCCCTGATCTATGCTTGCAGAGAGCCTTAGGTCAGGAGACTGGGGGCTGAGTACTGAGGTGCATCCCACCCCCTACACATTCACGGTACTTGTAATTGAAAACATTGCATTGTATGGGTTTATTTCACATGTAGGTCATTGAACAAGGAACACAAATTCCTTTCTTCCCTTCACTACACCCCCTACCCCTGGTGCCAATGTTTGATTTCAAAAATATTTCATTTAATTTCTGTCCTGCCATTCTTCCATACTCAGAAAATGGCAGAACAGGATTGAATATACAGGATAGGAGCTGGTGAGTGAAGGGCAGAAACTATTGATGGGTCTCTGGTTTTGGAAAAACTGTTATGGGTTTATTGAAGTGCCTAGAAGAACCATGATTCTGATTCAGTCAACTCCAGTAAAGCTGAGTTCTGTCTGTAACCAGAATTCCAGTTTGAAAAGTAATATCCAGATTCTCCTAGGTTCTAAAGTCATCCCTCCACATTTACAGCAATAGCAAGTACATTTCTATACCACTTATCAGTGCACTTAAGCACTCCCAACAGTTTACAATGAGTAAGCCAATTGCCCCCAACCATCTGGGTACTCATTTTAGCGACCTATGAAAGGATGCCTAGCTGAGTTGACTCTGAGCCCCAGCTGGTATTGAACTCACAACCTTGTGGTTTGTGAGTGAGTGACTGCAGTACAGGCATTTAACCATGGTGCCACATTTGCAGCTTTGACTTTTGTCAATTTGATTATTCATTGATTTTATTAATATGTTCTCTCTAGGAATCTCTAGGTCCTCCAGCATGACTCTATGGTCAACATCCACCAGATGTTGCACTGGAGGACCTAGAGATTCCTAGACAGAACACTTCTCTGGGCATTTGTAGGCCCTCCAGGGCAATTCTATGGTTACCTTCTGCCAGAGGATGATCACAGATTTGTGCTGGAGGACCTAGAGATTCTTAGAGAGGAGTTCTCCCAGGTAGAAAAGTGGGTTTTTATTTGTAGTTTTTCCACTTTCATGGGGGCCCTGCATCCCTAATCCCAGCAAATGTGGAGGGCCCACTGTACATCCTCGCCAAGCTGGATGGGAGATTCTGGGAGCTGTTATTCAAAAAAGTAACTTTTTCAAACTCCACTGGTTGACAAACACACATACATACAAACCCCCAGAATGGCTTTTTGCTTTTCTTGTTTTAATAATTGCTACCTTTTCCTAGCTAATGAACCCCAGTGGCACTGCACTACTGCCATCTCAACAATGACAACAATAAATCATACTCACAAAAAATAAATTCCAAAAGGAAATTTCTGCTTCCAAACTGGACAAATAGGCCAACATAATAAGATTAAAAAAAACTATTTAAAACAAACAAACAAAATACACCTTACAATGAATAGCCCTGTACATGAGCAAAGCCCTCAGGAATGCCAAAACTATAATTAACTAGCAGCAAGTAGCCCATAAATTATCATGGCACAGGAGAAAACATCTAAAAATAAAACACTGTAATTTTCAAGGGAAGCAGCAGCAAAGAAAGGGAAAGGAAGAAGGCAAAGGTGGCAGGCGACAACAAAGAGGATGCATGTGTGAAGTCATGCCATTGGCTGTTAGGTGGAGACAAATAAATTATTGTGAGAGAAAGGTACTGAAGACAGAGCTGCCAGCACCTGTTCTTGGACGGACAGGTGAAAAGAAGCAGGCAGGCAAGACGCATCAGTTCACTGAGCGCATAGAGCGGCTGCTTCTAGGAAATCGGTGGACTTTGACATGCTTGGACAAGTGGTCGCTTCGAGCAAACTTCTTCTCACACACAGGGCATTGGTAAGGCTTCACTCCAGAGTGCGACCGTCTGTGTCGAGAAAGCTCGTCGGATCGTGAGAACCTGAAAGTGAAAGAGGAAAAGCTATCAGCTGATTGCCTTCAGCTTTGGAGCAGTTATCAATACATGCAAAAAAATATTTGTCATTGATATATAATGCAGGGGTTGGGAATATTTGGCTCTCTGGGTATCTTGGAATAAAACTCCCATCATTTCCTACCACTAAACATGCTGGGAAGGTCTGATGAGAGTTGTAGACCAACATACCTGAAGGATCAATTGTTCCCCACCATTTTTACAGTGCTGTAAAATATTTTGGTGAGAAATAAGTCTCTCAGCCTCGGAAGATGGCAAAGGCAAACTCCCACTGGAAAAAATCCTGTCAAGAGAACACTGTGATAGGTTTGCCTTAGGGTTGCCATAAGTCAGAAATGACTTGAAGTCACACAATATCAAGTTCTTTATATGCATTATTCTAGAATCATAGAATTGGAAGGGACTACATGGGCCATCCAGTCCAACTCCTTGATGTGCAGAAATACATAAAGCACTCCCAACAGATGGTCATCCAGCCTCTGTTTAAATATCTCCAAAAGAGAGAGAGAGAGAGACTTTACCACACTCCAAGGCAGTGTATTCCACTGTCTAACAGTTCTTACAATCAGGAAATTCTTCCTAACATTTAGGTGGAATCTCTTTTCCTGTAGTTTGAATGCATTGCTCCATGTCCTAGTCTGTGGAGCAGCAGAAAACAAGCTTGCTCCATCCTCAATATGATATCCCTTCAAATATTTAAACATGGCTATCATGTCACATCTTAACCTTTTCTTCCTTGGCTAAACACACCCAGCTCCGTATTAATCCTCATGATAAACCCATCACAGTAAAGACTGTAAGCAGAGGACACAATCAAAGGCTATGAGACAGTGGCTTGCCTACGACCTCCTAGGGTATTTTCTCAAACAGTAATATTTTACTTAATAAATTACTTATCTCTTGTGCTGTCTACACTGACAAAGGATGGGTGGGTGGGATGGTGATCAAATACTTCTTTTTCCTTGACTCTATCTGTACCTGATGAGATTAAGAGTATACTACTGAAATAACTACTACACTGCTTTTCAGGAGGGTTTCTGTAGCCTAGCGCAGCAGCCTCTGAAGTCAAGCTGACTACCAGGGACCAAGTAGTCACTACAAGACTCCAGCAGCTACATGAGACCTGATACACCTTATTTTCCTGCGTATAAGACTACTTTTTAACCTGCAAAATCTGTGGTTAAAGTGGGGGGGGTCGTCTTATACGCCGGGTATAAGGATAAGGAGGATAGAGGTGCTAAAACTCTATATTTTGACTGGGAAAATGGGGGGTCGTCTTATACGCCGGGTCGTCTTATACGCCGGAAAATACGGTGTATATGTGTGTGTTTGTGTATATATGTATATATATATATATATATATATATATATATATATATATATATACACACACACACACACACACACACACACTGTAGGATAACTAGAGAGAATTAAGACATACATTTTTAGTTCCATTGTTTTTTTTTTACCCTAGTGGTGTATTTTACCCTAGTTAGTTCCAATGCACTTTTTACCCTAGTAGTGTATTTTACCCTAGTAGTGACCAGGTTTCCTAGTGTGTAAATAGCACTAAAGTGTAAATATTTCATTGTCTGGAAAGAATCTGCCCTATGCGATTGAGCTGTCGGTCTGTCTCTGTCTCTCTCTCTCACACACACAATCAGGGGTAACTGTGAATTTCTGTCAGAAGAAAGATGACTGTGCCTTTAATGGCAATCCCTTATTCATTGCCACTAAGCTCCGTTATATCCTAAATATCTGGGGTTAGGTCAATATCACACTACACTCTTATAACGCTATTCTTCTACTTTAATTATTATGGATGCCTCATGTGGGATTCTGGGGTTTGTTGTTTAGTGAGATCCAAGAGCTCTCTGGCTGAAAATTCTAAATGCCCCTCTCTAAACTGCAAATCCCACAATTCCACAGGAAGCAGCTATAGCAGTTAAATTGTAATATTAGCACTATAGCGTGATATTACTCTGCAGATGTAAGATGTACACATAATGCTTTCTTCAGAAGGGATCTATTAAACCTAGCCCCTTCCCAGCATCTCTACCTCCAGAAGCAACTATCAAGAAAAAGCCTGCTTTGATAAGGCTACTTGATAGCTCCCCTTCCCATTATATTAAAAAAAAAAAACTTTATCAAAGGATTGAGGTGATCATGTGCAGTGTCTTGTCTAGACTGAGCTGTTTTCCCTCCCCCTTGCAATGGCAATTGTAGGAATCTGGAGACAATTCTCCAAAATGTTTGGTGAGACATAATCCTTGGGCTGTTAGCAACATAGAACCAGCTGTCTGCCCTCAAAGGTACTTAAAAGCATCTGTTTCATATCTATTGATGCTAATTTAGAACATGAGGAGACACTATAATGGCATGCTGCAATTTCAGCAATATCTTGATCAAAATAGAGCTCAATTAAACGAATGCTAATACAGACAGGGAGGAAAAGGTGACCCTGCTAAACTGGGAAAATTAAGCCCTGAAAGTCTTATGTTCAGGGGTAGGCAACCTGGTGTTCTTCTGATGTCTTTGACTACAAGTCCCACAATCCCTGAAAACTGAGCAAAGTGGCTGCCCATGAAGTTGTAATTCAAATCCATCTGGAAGATAGGAGGTGGTCTATTCCCAAACTACAGTAATCTCCAAACACAAAGAACAATGCAGTCAGTCCTGCTGGTACTTGACCTTGCAGCCTCTACCATTCCATGTTAGGAAGGAAGGAAGGAAGGAAGGAAGCGAGCTGTATGTTGAGTTGCCACAGCAAAAACTGGAAAAAGCTTCTGTATCTTTCATTGTTGTATAAAAGAGGGAATCTCAGCATTTGTTGCTAGTCACACAACCAGGTAACAAGCAACACCTGCTGAAATTCCCTCGTCTAAACAAACTATAAATGTACAGGAGCTCTCTCCATTTTTCATCCTGTCAATCCTATCAACTTCATCTGGAAATGCTACTCTTTTTACTGCAGCTCCCAGACTCCCCCAAGCAGCATAATCATTACCCATACTAGGTAGGGAAGTTGAGGACATGCTGTTAAAAAAAAAACTACACCCAAGAAAATATTTGGGACCTAGAGTCTTGCCCCTACCATTTGCTCAGTTATGGAAGGCTTCAGCATGTCTTTATATTCATTCTTTTTAGAAGTACATCCTTTTCACTTTTAAGTTCTGACGTTAAATAAGCCATGGGCACCCAACTCTAGCTAAAACTCCTCTGGAAAAATCTAAGTGTTCCTGACACACCACACAAAATACTGTCCCTCTGAACAGTGGTGTCACAAAATGGGTGTCAGCCAGAACAGTAGCAAAGTTTGGCACAAAGAAGAATTCCAAAGAAATGTGGTCAGCTGTAAGTTTATAGTAAATAAATTAAGTCATGGTAATTTAATACTCTGTGTGTGTGTGTGTGTGTGTGTGCCTTCAAGTTGTCTGTTGACTTATGGCAAGCCCATGAATTGCATAGGATTTTCTTAAGCAAGGAATACTCAGAGGTGGTTTGCCATTTCCTTCCTCTGAATTATAGCCTACAGCACCTGGTATTCCTTGGTGATCTCCCATCCAACTACAAACTAGGGCTGACCCCACTGAGCTTCCAAAATCACACAGAATCGAGTGCCTTTGGGGTATTTAGGCCCCATTTAATACCAATTGGAACCTAAAAGAGAGGGGAAATGTGTTTGGAAGATTATATGCTTTTTTCAAATGGGAAGAGAATGTCAATTTTTCCCAACAAAAAGGTGTTTCTCATTATGAAAACTGGGAAGGCAATGTGCTGCCAATCATTGGTTGATGCTTTTATTTATATCTGTTTCTGTTTTAACTTTCCTCTTCAATATCAAGGCAGGCCAAAGCTTCCAGTTTTTGACCCCAATATAATTCCAAGTACTGAATATTAACTAAACAGGGATTTCATTGTCTGTGCAAATTATCTGATATTTATTTCATAAACTTGAGCAAAGCGAGAAATACTAAGTCCGATGGAACCTGTTTTTATCACAAGCAAAATCAGGTAGGGGAAGGAGATGTACATATCCAAGACGTGTGCTATTGAAGCCATGGAAAGCAACATGAGTTAGTCTGATAAAAATATGCTTTGCATCATAGCCAAGCCTGCAGTTGATCAGGTAAAAATGTTGCTATGCTCTTGGCTTGCTTTCTTGGAAAGATCAGCTTACCATACCCACACCCAAAAAAATATCAGTGCTCTTTGTGTATTTACAGAAACAACAACAATAAAAACCTATAGGTTGGAACATAACAATTATGTGGGTTCGTATGTAAAATTCTCTTACAACAGCAATCTCTGTAACTGCTTTACAAAATTGTATTTGTTCATTTTGGCTTGCTGTTATATAGAGCAAATTTGCTGTGCAACATCTTTGTAATGATGCAACAGAGCTCAACTGCTCCATAGACACATAGTTCTTAGGCAAGCAAGCAGCAGTCCTTTTGACCCACTGTTTACTCTGGAAAAAAAGGCCTCCAGACCTTTCCACTGGGATTGTTACTATAGTCTTAAGGAGCACCTGAAAGCAGACTATGGACCACCATGGAAAACTGTATTGTTTAAGAGCCACTACACTAACACAAAGAGCAATTCTGGTGTAGTGGTTTAACCATTGGACTATTCTGGAGATCAGGGGTCAAAATCTATCATGGAAACCCACTGGGTTACCTTTGGCAAGTCACACTCTCTCAGCCTCAGAGGAAGACAAAGATAAATCCCTTGTGAACAAAACTTGCCAAGAAAATCCCATGATAAGTTGACATTAGGCTCATCATAAGTTGGAAACAACATGAAGGCTCACAACAGTGTGTGTGCATGCTTTCAAGTCACCTGCTGACCTATGATGACCTAATTAATTTCATAGGGTTTTCTTAGCCAAGGAATATTCAGAGATGGTTTTGCTAATTTCTTCTTCTGAAATCCTTCTTAGAGCACCTGGTATTTCTTGGTGGTCTCCCATCTAAGTACTAACCAGGGTTGACTGTACTTGGCTTCCAAGATCAGACAGGATCTGGTGCCATTAGGGTAGTTGGGCTCTAATAGAACATTAACAAGGGCAATAGCCAAGCTCATATCCAAAATATCTATATGCAGAAAAAACCCAGAATCATGGCTACCTAAGTTCCAATGTGTCACTGAAAGTAACCATGAATAACTAGCATTGCCATGTCAGGACTATCTTAAGCCCAGAGATATCAAGTCCAAAACTTGAGACCTAGGGATGACTCTTTGTGATATCATAGGAAACGGGCCCTGATTATGTTATGTGGGTAATATTACAAGGGATAATCCCTAATCATTAAGCATGAAACATTAAGCATAATCACAGTTTCACAGAGCATGTCATCCAATTTTTTTAATGAGGAACATGTGTATATACCCCTCTGCCTGATAACTGGAGAAGTGGACCCTTAGATCTGGGAACCCCATGAATAACCCAGAAACATACATGGAGTCTTTTGAAGGAATACTTGATATATGTTACATTCCAATGCCTATTATCAACAAAATTCAGGTGTCACATCTTAAAACATTAAGGATGGAGGTTAAATGTCAATGCCATAGTTGAAATGCCAAACATCAAATTAGGTATTTGCATGAAACCTAAGTTCAAGTAGGTAAACTAATCCAGATTCCAAACTGGATTTTTGAATACAAAATCAGCTTGGAGGTTAATTATGGCAGTCTAACAACTTTTTTCCCCAATATCTTTCATAATGACAAGCCCACAACTCTTTTCTATTTAGTTACTTGCATAGGCAAATGCTTCCTCCTGAGTTGTGGTAACATTTAGCTGTTTTGCTGTCCATTTCTATTGAAGACATCAATATATTTACAAAGGAGATTTTCTGCAAATGAATAATATCAGATTTAAAAGGCTACCTCTCTTGGGATCCAGATGAGATATTAATGTGAGCATTTGTGTGAAGGATATCATTGTCAAGATCACTCAGCTGCAGCATCATTCTTGTTGCCTGATCAACAAGTTTCAGAAATCATGAAAGATCATTCCCTCCTAGGGAAGATATTTCTCATCTGCCTGAGGTCTTGTCTGATTGTGCAAAGCATCCAATTAATTTATCTTGTAGAATCTCATAACGGCATAACAGTAACAAAAAACATCAACATAACTGAAAATGAATCATCTCTGGCTTCAGCATGTCATATTACCTAACTCCATAGTGAGTTTTCATGCCTGCTATGCAACATCTTCGTGGGTATGAATGTGAATAGCATACCCTCTAAAAATACTGGGAGTTATTTCTTATGGAGAAAAGGGCGGATACAAAAGCACTCCTTGAGAAACTGCTTCTTCAAAAAAGCAGAGTGAACCTGCTTTTTTGTTTTCCAAAAAAGCAAGTTTCGACTATTCTCTTACAGATGAGGTGTCAAGTAGTTTCATCAGAAGAAAAGAAATGGCCTGGAAATTTAATAGTGAATTTTGCACCTATAAGCTATATCTTTTCTTTGTTTTCATAAATCACCAAAAGCACTGAAGGATATTCCTCTAATTAGCATTGTAGGCTTCTTCTTCTTTTAAATGTAAATTATTACAAGCAATTTTCAATATAATAAAGCTACAATTACAAAAGATAGAGAAACAGAAAATACAGAATTGCCTAACATTACCAAAAAAAATTTTTTTAAGAATACACACACACAAAGAAAAACAAGTGAAACATTGGGATGAAACAGGCAGGGCAAATGAAGTGGCTTCTGGCCACTTGGGAAGTGCACTGTTTAAATGACACACACTTCCCAAGTGGCCAGAAGCCATGCCAAAGTTGTGCTCCAGTCTAAGACTGGAACAAGAAGGAGCCGGAATAATTGGATTCCTGGCAACGCTGATTGGCCCCTGTGTCCACAGCCCGCCTTGGGAGTGGGCATGTGGACAGCGAGGTTCCAAGCCACTTCCAGCTGGAGTGGACTCAGGCCGCTCTTTCGTGCCTGTCTGTTGTAGGCCAATGATTTCCAACTTCCTTACCAATGGTTATATATGTTCTATACTCTTACTTCCTCTATTGCAAAATATCTCACACTTCTATTTCTTATTTACTCTTATTAATATTCAGAAACCCGTAAAAGTCTATTTTTAAAAATCCTGCAATTAGAATAGATGATTATCCATATTACACAACTTCTACAAAGAAAAGACAATCAAGATTTCTCCATTTTACAAATATCACCAATAATTCCGCCTTCCCTCATAGACATCTTATCAACCACCTAATCCAGCAATTCCAACATCAATTTATTAACACTGCGATCATCATTGTTGGCTTCTGTGCCCTTCCTTCCTTGCTTTCCTCTTATCTGTGTGGAAGGGGTGCAGAGCTAAAGGACCTCCCCAAAAAGCCATCCTGGGCATGTTTTTGGGGCAACAGTTTTCTCAATGACATCTTGGAAGGGGTGGTCAGGGGCCCACTTATGCTTTCTTTGGAAGTCCTGATGTGGCTCATTAAAGAAGACTGGCAAAAAGACTGCCTCATTAAAGAAATGCTCAGGAATGTAGGAAACTGAGTGTTGAGTTCTTTGGGTAAAAGGCCATAGCTCAGCTGCAAAGCACATGTTTTGCATGAAGAAAGTCCAGGGCCCAGGCTCAGTTCCCACATCTACAGGGTAACTCTGAGAAAGATTCTCATCTGAAACTGCAGCTTCCTATATTCCTTAGATGTTTAACAGTGGTATAGAAACAGGATTGTCAAATATCCAGGATATCAAAGCAATACAAATAAACTCGGACCAGCTTTAGGCCTGAGAATCATTTGCTCCTCCAGACATTGTTGGACTGTAACTCCCAGCAGCCATTGTCAGTACAGTTAGTGCTGGGAAATGTTGGGAACTGCAAGTCCGAAAGATCTGGAGAGCTGTATTATTCTCATTGTTGTATTAGATTGAATTCTCCCCCTTACTTTCAGTTCAAAAAAGCAAAAGTCCCCTCCCCAACTATGTGGTTTTATTTATACCAGTCAGTAGTGGCAAGCCTATGGCACACGTGCCAGAGGTGGCACTCAGAGCCCTCTGTGCCCCAGCACAAAGTTCTCCAGAGTTCATTATTAAAAAGCCAGAGGGCGATGGCACTTTGCAATAAATAAGTCGGTTTTCAGTTGCAGTTTGGGCCCTCGGTCTCTAAAAGGTTCGCCATCACTGATTTATACAGTCAGCCCTCCATATCCACATATTTTTTTATCCATAGATTGAAACATCAACAGATTGAAAATATTCTAAAAATATATAAATTCCACAAAGCAAATCTTGATTTGGCCATTTTATACATGGAACACCATTTTACTCTCCATTGTATTTAATGGGACTTGAACATCCACAGAATTTGGTATCCACGGTGGGGGTGGGAGGGTGTCCTGGAACCAAATCCCAGTGGATACCAAAGACCCACTGAACAGACAGCATTTACACAGCCTGTCCCAATCAGTAGGGTAATTACATTGTCATTGTTGTGCTTTTTTCAAATGGAGCTGCAAACTCGGTATGGGAGGTGGCAGCAATTTAAGGACCTTTTCTTTTTAATTTCAGCCTCCTGACTATTGAAAAATAATGAAAAACTGTAGCTGCACCCATAACTGTTATGTTCCTATTTAAATATGTACCAGGGAAACATTAGTTAATTGTTCTTGAAAACATCATCAGTCTTAAATGTATTTGCTCAGGGGAAGAAATCCTACCCATGTTGGCACAAAGAAAAAAGGAAAAGGGCTAAGAGGAAAAATACCAGAAGTATCTTGACTTGTATGTTCATTTGGGATGATAACGAAAACTGGAAAAGAACAGAGGCTCCAGATGTACTCAGCACAGTCATGTGAGGTCCCACTCTTTCTCTGAACCTCTGAAAAGTAAACATGTTCCACTGATAAAAAAGAGCAGTTTAATTCCAGGCTCCGTTGGCAATAGCTGCTTGCCAATCTGACTTTGATGTTCAAGAATATGCAGCTGGAATCCCTGACTTATCCTAGCAAGAGGTAATACTTGAAGGAAACAATGTGCTTGGGAAATGTGTAGCTACCTCTCTCTTTCCCTTTTAGGAACAAATCCCAAGTGGAAAGGTATGGAATGACATAAGAATAGCCCCAGAACAGGTTTAGATCTTCCACTTTAAGATTTCCTAAGTACACATCAGGAAAAGACTCAGATTAGCTTCCAAGACAAATTTGCCAAAATGACACAGCTTCTTTGTATTCAGTTCAATTAATCCTTAACCTAAGCAATGCTTATATTACCTGAGTTGGCTGATGTGTGTATTTAGCTGCTTGCATAAGTGTTTGGCTCACCAAAAGAGGAGGAAGGAGGACACAGAAGATTGTCAATAACCTTCCAGGAACAGGAATATCTGGTTTTAGAATAATCACTGCTCAATAGGAATTGATCTGCAAGTCTCTCATAAATCCCTCATCATACTGACTACCTTAATGCCATTTAATGGCCAGATCAGTTGGGGCAGCAAAGATCAAAGGAGGTTCTGATTCACAGGCTTCTGTTGTTTCTTGGTTAAAGAATGTGAATTGCCTTTGCTGAAGGATATTATTCGGTTCCTATACTACTTAAGACTCATATGCCACAACCTCTCTTTTGCCTATAGTAGGTGGCACACCAGGTCCAAAGCAGCCAAACTTCTACTCTGTAGGATGGTTTATGCCTTTCCCTCTTGATGTCCTCTTCCCTGCTGCTTTGACAGATCCAGGCAGGCAGTAAAAAAGATGGACAGCTGTCATTTTTTGAACTGCATGAAAATTTATGCAATCTACCCTCAAGATTTTCATATAGAAGAATCCTTAGAATGGTAAAAGAAGAACTGCAGAGACTTGTTAGAGCAGCAGCATTTTTGTTCCCTTTAACCTTAAAAAGATTTCTTTCTCAATTGGGTCAAGGTGGAATCTTCTGTATGTAGAGTCACTGAATGAACCCATGCTCATACCTCAGCTCAGAAAGCCCCTATGCCACAGCAAAGGCTCTCATTTGGCTTAGATATATGAAACAGAATGATTAGTCCATCTCTTTTTACATGACTCATTCAATTGGCCTCTTGACACTTTCACTCATACCATCCCTGCTTTGCTTTAATTTCCTGGAAATTAGGGACATCACAATTGTGTGCTGTTATAATAATGAAGTACCTCCTTAGAAGGACTGTAAAACAAAGGAGATTGACACACCGACTTTAATTCCCGCACTAGGCACGGGATGTAAACACACATGGACGGACTGTATCACACAGTCTGTACCCAGGCAGCACTCATCCCATACCCGATCTGGACTTCTCACGGATCTTTTAAAGCATGTTCTTTAAAAGGTCCGGGAGCAGCCCAGATTGAGTATGGGATGAGTACAGCCCAGGGACGGAGCTGTGTGATACAATCCGTCCCTGTGCGTTTACATCCTGTGTCTAGTGCAGGAATGAAAGCCGGTATGCTAATCTCCAAAGAGGATCAGAGTCACTGGCAGGCTTGGGGTGGACTTGTCAGAATTCAGATCCCCTGGCAAAATTGTTTTTGCTAGTAATAAAAAAAATGCACCCCACTTTTCTGAAATGTGTGTGTGTATGTTTATGAGCCTTCAAATCATCTGTTGACTTATGGCAACCCCATGAATTTCACAAGGTTTTCTTAGGCAAAAAATACTCAGAAGTAGTTTGCCAATTCCTTCCTCTTAAATATAACCTACAGCAGCTGGTATTTATTGGAAATTTAGCCATACTTTAACTAGTACCGCTTCTGCTTTATACTTCCATTTTCAACAACTATCCACAGAAAAACCTAGGCAACTAAGAACATTCATTTACTGAAAACCTGCAAAGACCTGCTCTTGCTCAAAACTCTCTGCACTTTTTTCTGAAACCTGGCAGACTTGATTCCCCTAGAAGGAGCAACTCCCCCTGAAGAGTTTCTTTGATTCTGCCAAGAGTTTTTAAATTATTCCCTCTTTTAAATTCCCTCTTTTTTTTTAAAAAAAAAAATAATCGAAATTTAAAGTCACATACAATACTTTAGCTAAAAAACTAGACATACACTGCAAATGCCTCTCACCTATTTCTTTGAAAATTGCCCTCTTGCTCTAAAGGACTGCTCCTCCTACAGTTTCCATTCAACTCTGATGGGGGGGCACTATTCCTCTGTATTAATTTCCAATAAGGTTGATGTGGGGCAAAAAGACTTGGATTTCAGACTCTGACTCAAGATTCAGATTTGAATTGAGAGATCTCTGAATTAGTTCAAGCCAAACCAGCTGTTATCTGCATCGGAAAACTGGGATCTGAACCAAATCTTGTGATCGGTACACAACATTATTTCCCTAGAGCCTGAAAGCAGAGAAAGGATGAGATACAGTTTAAATAACCTCTTCCTGCCTTAGAGAAGTACATGTGATATATATATCTGATATAATAAATAAAAGCTAGTAAGAATTCTAGAATTAGTATTTTCCCCTGCAAGATAACATTTGTATTCCCATCACAGTAGTGAAGCACAGTTGGTGTCAGTTACTGTTGGTGCATGGAAGAATTGCAAACTAATAGACATTTATCAGGCCATATCTGGAAAAACATACTAACTTTTATGTAGGCCAACAATGAGAATGAGTACTGTGCCATTTACTGACCACAGATTTCCTCAGGGCTGGACATGTGAATTCACATACAAGCTTTTTTAAAAAAGTAATAATACAACCAATCTGCTAACTCTACTTTTAGAAATATAGTAAACAGGCTTATACCACATCATATATGTGGTTCATTAGTGCTGTCTGTGTCAACTGTCTGCCATTCTCCAGTGACTCAACCACAGACCTTTCCCATCAGCTGCTCCCCGATCACTGAACTGGAGGTGAGTTTATATGAGCCTTCAGGTCACCCTATGAATTTCATACGGTTTTCTTAGGCAAAGTATACTCAGAGGTGGTTTTGCCAGTTCCTTCTCTGAAGTGCCTGTTATTACTAAATGGCGGTTCCATTATGCTTTTCTGACAGGACATGCATGTGGGGATGGCTCCATTACGATTTAAACATGGGAGAATTGCCGGAGAAAAGCACGGGAGTGTGAACCCTGACCGTGCAATTATGTTGATTTAAATTCGATTTAATGATGGGAGGAGGACACCATGCCTACCATGTGATAAACTCCTATGACTGAGTCCTAGCTGGTTTGTTGTTGCGTGTTTTCAAATCATTTCTGACTATGGCAATCCTAAAGCAATCCTATCACAGGGAAAGTTGGCAAGATTTAGTCACAAGAGATTTGCTATCCCTTTCCTCTCAGGTGGAGAGAGAGTGAACTGGCCAAAGTTACCCACTGGATTTCCCCAGTCTGGTCTCTCAGAATCCCAGTCCAACATTCAAACTACTCCACCATGCTAGTTCATTAGTCGGTAATGATCCTTTACTTTGGTACTGGTGACAGAAGTTGCAACTGGATAATCACAGTATAAATACCAATGTCTCCCCTAAACAAATTTTCTCTTTTAGGAAAAGAAATGCCAGTTTAGTTTTTTCAAAAAGGCATATCATTAAATGCCAAAAGGTTGCTTTATTTAATCCACAGATGTTCCTGGAATGATCAATTTTTTTTAAAAAAATGTGTTCATTACTAATAATAACCAAGTACTGGACAAAAATGTTTGTTTATAAATTGGGAGTCAGAAACTTCAGTGGGTCCAGGGCCCACATGGTCTTTTAAGAATGTTCCCCACATAGCCAGAAGTCCATTTCTGATTTTGGAAAATCCTTTTAAAAAAATGTTAAACAGTGTGTGTGTGTGCATGAGAGAGAGAGAGAGCATTCCTACCAGAAAAGGCAATCCATTTCTCTCTCTCGCTCAGAAGAAGGGTGTTAAAGCATGTCATAGGGAACAAAAACAGACTTACAGAGCCACATGTTATAAATGAATTTTGTTTACAGCTGCTAGTTGAGAAATGAGGAGAGTACAATAGTATTATGAAATATAGCATCTTCCCACCACCTCCCAATACTAACCTCCATCCGCAACCAGGCCATGTGCATGCAAAAGGCTTTTCTCCTGTGTGCCTTCTCAGGTGGGCTTTTAAATGGCTGCTTTTGGTATACATCTTGGTACATCCAGGGAAAGTACATTTGTGCATTTTAATAAGTTCTGCTGCTGGATTCTTTTGAAATTTTTGACCCATGATGACCCCCGTTTGACCCTGGATTGTACCTCCTGGCCCAAGAGGTTTTGCTGCTATAGGAACTGGGGCTATGCGGACAAATTTGGAAGAGGAGTTCAAGTTAGACGACTGAACAAGCTGTGGCACAAGCGCAAATGTTTGCCCTTGGATGTTGACCAGGAGCTGTGCAATTTTAATATTCTCTTGAACTGGCCCTTGTGAATTAGGACTCGTGTTTGATTGCTGTTTAACTTGTACTGGTTGGATTTGGAGCATGACAGGAATCCCTCCATCAAGGGACACAGGTCCATTCGATGCATGGCTACCTTCCATCATGCCATTCGACAGATCACTTTTACTGTCTTTTAAACTACTACCGGGCACCATCTGGTCTTTTTGCTGTATGGAAGCCACAGTAATCTGGCTACAAGCTCTCATGTCTTTGGTCTCACTTTTAGGCCCATCCTTGAGCTCTGTCTCCATGTTCTCTTCCAGAAACTCCTCTATCTCCTCAAGGGTAGGCTGGAATGGTCCAGCATCATCCATCTCCACCATAAACTCAGGCATCCGAAAATGTTCCTCCTTCACAATGGGCTGAAATCTCCTTTTGTCCCACCAGGAGGTGTGGCCATTCCCCAAAGATGCCTGGGACAACAAGTAGTCCAAGATACTGTCCTGACTCTCAGTGCTTGATGAGCTCCCATAGCTTGAGCCAAGAACCTGGGAATCAGGGCTGGAGCATGAGCAAAAGCTGGAAGAATCACTGTCATCTTCAGACAAGGGAGAGGGCAACATTTGGTATGACCTCCCAATTGCTGCCATGTCCCCAAAATATCCAGTCGAAGGCCTGGTGGATGAGAAAGATTCATCCGCAGGAAGCAGGTGATCCACCATTCCGGGATAATCTCTTTATACGTATCCCACCGGCATGTACCACGTGAACGAAAGCCTAAATATGGGAAACACAAACACTGACAGTCAGAAGTCAGGTTTAATCATTCATCTCAGTGTGCTAAAACTACAAAGCTTTTTTACGGCTTGGTTTAGAGACCTGGTGGAGCTTACATGTTGTTGCATGTTTTGATATTACTCCTATCACCCAAGAGGCTTTGTTGAGTGCTTGAAAGCGTTTTCCAAGATTGCACCACGTGCTTGCAAAAGCATTCTCTCAGAAAACCATTTCCCAACTATATGTCCTATAGATTTACAACAACCTCCAAGAGAAAGAGAAAGAGAGAGAAGGAAAGATTTGGTTCAATGTCTTTCTTCTTAGTTACAAGACGAAGAGAAAGAGAAAAACATTGAAATGTTTACTGTCCTCAAATCTATGTATCAAATTAGTTTTTTGTTGCTGGGCTGTAGATTTCCATTGGCTTTATTTTTAACTTGCTCACATACACAAATATAGGCTAATCAGTGTAATGCAAAGCTCAGTGTGGCAGGAGCTAAAAATATTGGCTTGACTTCAACAGTGAATACACTGGGAGGATTTTCCTCTACGGATTAATGAATCCAGTTTCTAGCCGCATTATCTTTTGTACTTTTCCTGCAGCATGAACCAAACTGGACAAAGTAATTATTGTACTTTGGAAAATAGAGTTCCATTTCTTTGTTTATTTTGTTTACCTGTCACCTCATTAAAAAAAAAAAAGATTACAGGCAATGAGAGACAGAGAGAGAGAATTAAAATTTGCCTCTGGCATGCAACCACTGATGTCCACAACACCCCCTGTGATAAGAGACTTCACTTCCACCTATTCTTTGGGCTACCATTTGAGCATACTGCCTTGCCTCAATATAATAATAATAATAAATTTTATTTATATACCGCCCTGTGGCAAGCCAATCCGGGCGGTGTACAATAATAAAACAACATACAGCATAAAACAACATACAGCTAAACATTATAATATAACATTTAGATTGAAACCACATGACAGCATCTAAATTTGGAAAATCCTTCTTAGAATTAGCATCTCATTCTGGCTTTGGATTTCAATAGCATTATGCTATTAATTCTTCTTCTGTTATGTACCCGTTCATTCTACTTTAGAAGGAAGGCCTCAGTCTGTCATTTCTATTAAAGCCCTTCAGAAAAAAATAAGCCATGGACCTCAGCACCTAGTCTTTCAGGTAAAATGTATGTAGGAGTAATGCATGAGCGGCCAGTTGTACATTCAGTTATCAAAGGAAGTAGCAGAGCTTGGAAATGTACTTTTGGGGACTACAGTTTCCAGAATCCCTGAGCAAATATGCCCGGTGTTCATGCTCGATGGAAACTACGATTCTCCCCAAAAGTACGTTTTCTGAAGAAACTGTCCCATGCCAGAGAATACAACTCTTTCTGTGGAAGGTTACATATGAACTGGTGCATAGCCTATTCCTTCTCCACACCATTATGTTTAACTTGCTCTTGCTACTACAGCCACTTTACTCTGAGCTGTTGCTCTTGTCCAGCAAGGGGAGGGAAGGATGGTTAGGTGATTCTCCTAGAAGTCACACTGCTTCTTCTGCACTCTCTCTTGCAAAAGCATAATTGTTTCTCCACTTGAGGCAATAAAATCCCATGCCTGTGATCCGTGGCTGATTTAGCAAAATACATTTTTACACAATGTCGCTCACATGCTCCATCAGCACATGTCCATTAACATTCCACAGGAAGCCTGAATAAGTAAAAGTACATCTCTTTTAGATAGGACTTCCTGATTGATGCAAGGCTAGGGATGTGGGCAGTTAATTCTGAAGAAAAAACACTTGTTGGCCTGCCACGCAGCACACTTTCCTAGTTTACACACTAGTGCCAGCCTTCTCATCCTGTCAAGTGACAGGACATATGAAATGCCCACAAGGGTTGGACAGGAGGTTCACACAAAGGTTAGAGCTACCTTAGCTTGTAAGTGTTTTGAGTAGTAAGAGTGATTCCTCAGATCCTTGAATTCTATGCCTAAAGAATCCACCTCATGCCACATTTTTCTCCCTGGGCTACAAGCTATACAGTGGAATCCTGTACATGTCTTTCATCTTTCAGGAAGGACTGGAGCTTTAATCTGTGCAAATGGTAAATTAATTAATTAAGTCAAGATTTAGCTGAATATCTGATAGGATAAATGTTTTATCAGCACAGCAGAAAGTAACAAATACACACTGATATCTTACATCAGTTACTTAAGGAGCTTATTGTACTGCTAAATAGAACGTCTTACCTCTCTCAAATTCAATTTTAATTCAGGTGGCATCCAGGTATTATCAGAGGGATTTTGCCACCGAATCCATCACCCACATCCAGCCCGGGTCCAACCCTGGCCCCAGGAGCGCTTCGGCAGCCATTTTTTTAAGTTGGAAAATTCTCAGTTTTGAAAAGAGGTGCACTGAGTGCCCCTGGGACCCAGGCTTGACCCAGGCTGGCCCCAGGCAGCAGATTTGGCAGCAAAATCTCTGCGATGGTATCCGGATGCTGCCTGAATTAAGACGTTTTGTTTTAGCGGTGTGATAAGCTCCTTAGTTATATATGTGTAACTAAGGGCTGATGCAGACGGCCCATTGGGGGCAGCTCTGGGCCACCCTGGGAGCAGCGGATCGGGGCTGCGGCACCAATCTTTCTTTTTGCCACCCCCAAAAGAGCAGCAAAATGCTGCTCCTTTTGGGGGTGGCAGAAACCCACTCTTTTGCACCTTTTTGGTGCAGCATGTATGCACACTGTGCGAAGAGGGAGCCCTGACTCCAAGCACCATACGGACGGGCGCACGGCATCGTGGAGTTGGGGCGGTCAGCGTGCAGTTGCCCTACCCCAGCTCCATCCCCAGGCCAGCCTAAACCGCCAGTCTGCATCTGCCCTAAATAACATTTTCTGGCCTGACCCCTGCAGCCCAATTAAATGAAGATTTGTTCAGCTGCCCAGCTGAGTGGAAGGAGGATGACATTTCCAACCGCTTCTCACTAGTGAATGACTTATGGCAAGAAACTGTGACAGGGGTCATATATACGACTGTTGCAGCCTTTCTTGCTTGTGGGAAAGGGCTGGAAAATCCTGATTAATCAGCAGCTTAACAGACCTCCTTCACATGATCCTACTGTTGGCCGTTAAAGTGCGTTGGGGGGTATTTGTGTAGTCTTACAGTAAGGAGATTATTGCACCACTTATAAAACTGGCTTACCTGAGCCGTCTTAAAATTTAAAACTGGTGGCATCCTGATGTTACCAGAAGGATTTAGCTGCCAAAATCACCACCTGGGGCCAGCCTGGGTCCATCCCCACTCCCAGGGCTGCTCCGGCAACCATTTCCTTAAAACGGAAAACCCCTGGCTTTGAAAAGAGGCGCACTGAGTGCCCCTGTGAGCAACGATGGACCCGGTGGCGATGTTGGCAGCTAAATCCTTCTGATAACATCAGGATGCTGCCCATTTAAAATTTTAAGCCAGCTCAGGTAAGCCAGTTTTATTAGCGGTGCAATAAGCACCTAAGACTACACATTCTTACTCAATACAGAACAGTTACAGATCCATAACTTTAGGTTATACAATAGTGAATGCTAGACATATTTGTTAATTTGCTCAACCTGTTTGGATGCTGGTGTTCTAGCAGAACTGGAGATGAAAAAGAAAATATTAATGATAATGTTTTCTTCTAGCAGTTAGTACATTTGTACGTCTCCTTCAATATCTAAAATTAAAAACAAAATACGGTAGCACACCTATACAGACGATATGTAATAAACATATGTATGACACAAACAGCTGCTCACACTGTCAATGAATTTAATGTAAACAATTGATTGATTAATAAACCAATGGGCAGATGTTTAAACAATTAAGTATTATTTTAATTTATACATTTTCCTCATTTTTTCTTGGAAAAGAAAATACACAATTAGTCTATATAATGTTTAGCCTATGTAAAAGATGTATAGTATCTTCTTGCATTCTTCACTGTATAAAAATAAAAGCAAATACAGTAAGAATTGCGACAATTGTTAAAACAGCAGTGTATTCCTATTCAGCATCAGGTTTCCAAGCCAGTCTCATCAGGAACCGGAAGGTGGGGAAGTTACCTTTTTGGACTATGGTCACCAGAACTGCCCAAACTAGCTGGAGGATTTTGAAGGTCTAGATCTTAAATAATAATTTTTCCAAGATCTGAATTATGGAGAATCTTAAGATGTTCTACAGGACTCAGTTGCATCCTCCATCCATGCTTTTGAAAATGTACATGAAACCATTGAGAGAAAAAATGGGGTGTAAAGTATTGTGTGATCACACAGTTCTTTGTTTTTCTTTTAACCTTTCCAACCTAAGCTAAGCATGGTAATGAGAACCCCAAACAGATGATCTCAGGTTAACAAGAGATCACATGAAGGTGAACAAAGTGAAACTCAATCCAAAATTAATGAAGGGAGATTTGATTGATCTGGGTGTTGGCAGTACTGGGTGGGGTTGCATACCTCCTGAAGGACCAGGTGAGCAGCTTGGGAAAGCTTCTGGGTCTGGCATTACTCCTGGAATCCCAGGTGGACAACTGTAGCCTGGAGTACCTTTTTACCCACCTGGTGGAACCACTGTAGCATTTCCTACAAAAATAGTAACCTATTCCCAGTACTGTTCTGAGATCTGGCAATGACAAAAATAGACTGCTATATAGCACTCTATGTGGAGCTACATTTGAAAACTATTCAGAAACAGTATTAAAATGACCTTTTATGTTTTTTTTATTCTCTATTCTTATTTAATTTTATTTATTATTTCCTTTCTTCCTTTCTCTTTTGTTTCTGATGGAGAACTAATAATAGGATGTATATACTAAACTACTAGTTAGATGAGTGGGAAGCCAAATACAGTTGCCCCTCTGTTTTCATGGGAGATATGTTCCAGACCACCACCACCACCAGCAGCCGCGAAAACATAAAATCATAGATATTCAAGCCCCATAGGGTTGAAGGGGGGCACGCACTGCACCGCACCCCCCCCCCATTTTATCTCCTTCTGTTTCCTGCCCACAAACAGGCGAGGAACGTGGACTTGAAGTGTGTAAAAATGGAGGGGCAAATGTATTGCACTAGGGTGAGGGGGTTAAGGGGGTTAATACTAGATAGATTTATTTTTTCTTTTCTTTTTATTATTCTATAACTTTTTCTCTTCTTTTATTTGTTCTATTTGTTCTATTGATTTATTCTTTATTTTTCTTTCTTAAATATAATATTTTGTTAGTTTATTATATGATTCCAATGCTTTATATAAAACGATATATACTTTTTCATTTGTTGTTGCTGTTAACTGTCCTCGAGTCGATCTCGGCTCATGGCGACCCTATGGATGAGACATTTTATTCTGTAACTTTACTTTATTTAATTAAAAAATATATTATTTTTAAAAAAGAAGGAAAACTATTTGGAAACTATTAGATTAATATCAAACTTTGGCAGCCTGCATTTTAGCAAACATTTGTCATTGGCCTCTAGAATCCTTATTTTGTCTTATCGGTCTAATTTGCCCTTCTTAAATGTATTACTGCTGCCACTGTATGTTGTTTCCTTTTGTTTGTTTAGTTAATTTGAGTTGTTTAACTTTTATGTATTTAAATGTTTTAAATTGTCTTTAGTTTAATACTTTTTTAAGGGAGGGTGGATATTGTCTTAGGATTTTATATGATGTATTTTATTTTTGTTAGCCGCCCCGATTGAACTCAGAGGGGTGGGATATAAATAACATTTTATTATTATTATTATTATTATTATTATTATTATTATTATATTGGGAGCACACAACACCAGTAGTGAAAGAACCACATTAATTTCAAATAAATCCACACTAGTATATACCTTACTCTATGCAGGGGTGTCACTATATAGATGTGGGGGGTGGTAAGCCACACAAGATGACTCCCTAAGGGAGAGTGACAACACTGCTCCCCAAATACTTGTCTTTTGCCATAAAACAGGCTGTGGGTTTTGCCTGGATCCCTTTAAAACACTGGAGCTCAGCAGAAGAGATGGGGTGAGGATGGGAGGAGAGAGAGGCCTAAGCTTTTTTTTTTAAAAAAAAATTACACATTTTAAATTTTGAAATTTTTTAAATGTTTTTATTATTTTAAAGTGTTCTTTAAAAAAACATTACATTTTACCAAATTTTTACTTTAACCGCATGAAACTATGTACATGTAAATACATTTAGGCTGTGCATATGATGCTGTAATTTAAAGGTATCGTTTTAATTTTGCTAGTTGTTTATGACACAACTATTGCCATTACATTCAGTGATACATGGGAATTTTGATTTATGAGAAACATTAGTACAAAAAAAAAATTACCAAGGATTCTGTATAGTGTGGCAGGGAAGGAGGTCAATTGGGAGGTGACACTGAGTTACTGCACCGGGTGACACCAACCCTGGTGACACCACTCTTTGTAACAAAGTCCAGTGGCTTGTAACATCCATTTTTAATGTGAGTAAAATAAAAATCATTTTTAAAAAACAGGAAACTGCACTGGGTGACAACAGCTCTAGTGATGCCACTGAATCTATTAAGCTTATCACACAGCACTTAAGGAACGGAACAAAACGGAACGGGGCAAAAACGCATTTTACTGCATGGGATAATGCCACCGATGCCGCCAGGAGTCCCCAAGGAGTTTCCCAGATGTTCCTGGCAGCCAATTTTGAAGAACATTTTTGAACCGTTCTTCAAAAATCAGCTGCCAGGAACAGCTGGGGAATGCCTTGGGGACTCCCAGCAGTATCAGTGGCATTCACCCATGCAGTAAAATGTGTTTTTGCCCCGTTCCGTTCCCTTCCATTCCCGTTCTTGTAAGTGCCATGCGATAAGCTTATATGATACCCTAAATGAACTTTTCCAGGGTACATTAGGGCACAGATGGGCAGGTGGCAGATCAGGACCTAGTGAATGATTTGCAGAAAATCTCCAACTCCCAATTGTTAAACAACAGCAATTTTAAGTCTAAATTAGACTGTTGGGATCCCTGATCCACAGTAATTCTACAGATGCCACCTGGGAATGGTGGGAGTTAAAGCCACCAGATTGGGGTGACTGGGGAAGCCCTGCTCAGAATCCTATATTTCCTTGAAGAAATGTTAAAGAAACAGCAATGTTGTTTTTTTAAAAAATAAATAAGGAAAGAAAAAGAAGGCTTGTGTCACCTTTAAGACTAACCGATTTATTTCAGCATTCAGCCTTTGTAGAGCCTTCTTTATGGAGTTTTATTTCAGCATTCTCTCTTCTTCAGATGCATCTGCGGCCCACTTTTACATCTGAAGAAGCAGGCAGTAGTCCATGAAAACTTACACTGATATAAATGGGTTAGTCTTAATGGTGCCACAAGACTCCTTTTTCCTTCTCTCTTTTTATAACTTTTCCCAAAGTTACCTTGTTATATTACACAGCTTGGAATCTGCATGTTATGTTGTGTTCATGGTGCTCTGAATCTGTTTTTAATGTCCTGATGGTTTGGTTGTTTTAAGATTATCACTGCCAGTTCTGCACACATTGTTGTGCCAGGTTAATCAAATAATTAGAAATAACTGGATCAGACAGGAGATAGACTAAGAAGCTTATTGCACGGCTAAAAAATGTGATTTACCTTGCCCGGTTCGAATCCTCTTCCAGGATGCAGCTGGTTGTTATTTCTCACATTTTGCTGCCTAACCTACCTAAAACCTGGCTAGAAGTCATGCTCAGCTGGACAATTTGCAAAGTCGGGAGCTTTCCGGCTGTACAAATTAAACAGCTGAATGCAGATTTTAGCCAGGTTTAGGCTGGATGCAACCAGGTGGTGGCAATGGCTACAAATATGTGTGGTAATACCTAGCTGCATCCCATATTTGTCACTAATTCGTAAGAGGTAAATCAGTTTTATTAATAATGCGATAAGCTCCTAAATTCTCCCTTATTGCTCAGCTAAATAACGTGATTTACCTCTCCCGAATTCAAGCCTAATTCAGGCTGCATCTGGGTTCTGTCGCATGTCTTTTCCCTTCAAAACCGCCATCCAGGCACATCCCCGCTCCAATGTGGATCCCAAGACACGCTCCAACAGCCATTTTTCTAAATTGGATGCTTCCGATTTAGAAAAATGTCCAACAGAACACATCTTAGGACCTGCATTGGAGCGGGGATGTACCCAGATGGCTGGTTTGGGGGGGGGGGTGCAATAGAACCCCGATGCAGCCCAAATTAGGCTTGAATTTGGGAGAGGTAAGTCACATTATTTAGGATAAGTGATAATATCCTAAGAATAGGTCCCCCACAAAACTCAGTGGAACTTACTTGTGAGTAGGGTTGCATATAGCAATACACTTCTCAGGTTTACAGTGGTGCAGGTATATCGGTATTCCAGTGATGTTTTCTGTGATGTGATATGCTCAGAAAATAGGAAACTGAAGCCTCCAACATGAATCTTAGTTCCTTATATCATATTTTCTTGTCTCTGAGAAGGCACATGCCTCCTTTAAATCATAGTTCCACAATCCAGCTTTGTCAGGCACTGTTACAATGTTATTACAAAACAGTAAGTCCCATTTTGCTCAACAAAACTTATATCTAGACGGAGAATCCCAGGTATAGAATTGCATCCTAAAGTCCACCTGTGTCAAGGGATTTAAAATCCAAGGGATTTAAAGCCCACCTGTGTCAAGGGATTTAGTCCTGTCTTGGGTTGTGACTAAAGTGTTTACCGCAAAGCAAACAAAGAAACAAAAAACCTATAGGTATATCTACTGTGAGAGCCAGTGTGGTGTAGTAGTTTAAGCACTGGACTATGGTTCTGGAGATCAGGATTCGATTCCAAGCTCAGTCATGGAAACTCATTGGACGAGTCACACACTCCCAGCCCCAGAAAAACCCATTATAGGTTTCCCTTAGGTTGACCATAAGTCAGAAATGACTTGAAGGCACAGAACAACAACAATATCTACTGTAAATAAGGGCTGGAAAAAATGTATTCTAGAAGGCAAGTATGTACATCAGAGGTATAATACAGGAAAAGAAGCACAACTGAAAAGATAGAGGAGATTATCCCACTGCTGAAATAACCCGGTTTACCTCTTCCGAATTGAAGCCTAATTCAGGAGGCAGTTGGTTCCTATCTCAAAGATTTTGCCGCAGAAGCCGCCGGGAAAATCCAGTCCGGCTGCAGCCTGGGTCCCCAGTATGCTTTGGTAGCTATTTTTTGAAGTTGGAAAAGGCTGCCGAAGCATGCCAGGGACCCGGGCTGCAGCTGGGCTGGACTTGCCCAGCAGCTTCGGCAGCAAAATCCTTGTGATAGGACCCGGCTGTCACCTGAATTAGGCTTCAATTCAGAAGAGGTAAGCCAGGTTATTTCAGTGGTGGGAGAGAGGCAAACAGGAAAAACACAGAATCTCTCAGTATAGATTTTAAAGTGTTGTTGCCAGCTTGGAAGCTGTAATTTCAGCTTGTGATAATATTTAATGGCAGTGATTTCAGAAAATATGGTCTCTATGTCAAGATGAGGAGAAAGGGAGCAGGATTCCACAAGAGCCTGCAAATTGTAGGGCCAGTTCTTATTCAGATAATATTTCCATATCCATATGGCACAAATCATCACCATCTCAATGAAGAAGCATGAACACGAGGTGAATGGGTCAGGAGACATATGTGAGATCTTACACCACTTTCTTTGTCCTGTTAAAGCTCATACTCAATCCAAGGGGAAATCTGGGTATGGAACACATGTGCTCAGTCAGTCATTCTCCCAAGAGTGATCATATGCTTTCTCTGATTTGGGATTGTAATTTACTGTTATATTACTATATGTAATGTAGCACTAAGGAGTTTATCACACGGGGGAAATCCCGTGCAGAAACAGGGCTTTAAATTGGAAAAAAACCCCACAAAAGCGATTAGATTTTCAGAAGCAGTTTTTGACGAGTTTCCATTCGGATTAACCTCATTTTAACTCCATTTTAACAGCGACGTCGTCTGAAATTCTAACTTTTGCAGTTTTTTTCCAATTTAAAGCCCCGTTTCCACACGGGATTTCCCCCGTGTGATAAACTCCTAAATAACGTTACAGTCATGGTAGGCAAAATGTCTGTTTTCCTTTTTTAAGGTGTACCACCATGGGTCCTGTGCAAGTAGAAAGGAAGGATGTAAAATAAATATTAATAATAAAAAATATCCCAGGATTCTGTAGAATAGAGCCATGACAGTTAAACTGGTATCCAATTGCATTATTTCTACAGTGTAGATGCACCCTCATAGGATCTGTGATTCACATGCAGCCAGCTTGTGGTGGGAAAAGTTGGCCCATGATTTTACAGCACCATACTTGCTCCTCAGATCTCCTTAGGATTATCACAGCATTGCCATCTTGATATTGATCTTAAGTGTTGTTCGTTCTGAACAATAGTTATCTATGTAGGTCACCAGCTAAATACTACAAGAGCAAGAACTGTACTACTTGCCAATGTGCTGCTATATTTTGAGCAAGCATTTAGAGAATGCAGAAAGCTATGCAAAAACGGAGCTGTTTGTCACTTCAGGGCACTACAAAGGAATGTTGTGTCATTGCTAACACTGTAAACCTACTTGGTGCCTTTTAAACAGCTGTGGATACACTGGCAGCTACACGCTCAAGGTGGCAACATCTCTTTGATGCACAATAACTCCATAAATCTTACGTTGCCCTTACTACACAGATTGCGTAAACATCATATACTTGTTTTCATTGTGCGAGTACATCGGTTTGAGACATAATGATCAATGTACCTTCAGAGAAGGCCCTTGCATAAATTCACTGGAATGCTGTGGCCGAGGAATTCCAAGAATCACTTAACATGCAGACGTCATCGTTTCCCTGTCGTGTGAAAGCACAAAGCCAAAAGCATCCAGCACTGGCTTTCTTTTAAGGAGAGAAACCTAAGTTCCAGAGTCTGCTGAATGGCAGAGAAGAAGGCTTACAACCAGTCAGCCTTGTCCCTGCCGTCAACACATTTGCTGGTCATGGCACTAGCCATGCAATACAGCTGCAGTGAAAATGGACCTTGAACGGGAAACAGATGTGTGCATATAGAGCTTCTCGTTGCGAAAAGAAATACTCGACCAATCAAGATGCCCCTTGTGTGGAGATGTATCCAGATTCAGCAATGTTAGTTTGGTAGGGGGATTCTGGGAGATGCAGTCCAAAAATAAGTTTGTTAAGCTCTGAGCTATATGTGCATATATATTTATGCACATAGTGCTTTGTTGTTGTTCTGTGCCCTCAAGTTGTTTCTTATGGTGACCTTAACATGGGGTTTTCTTGGCATGTTTCTTCAGAGGGTGCCATTGCCATCCTCTGAGGCTGAGAGAGTGTGATTTGCCCAAGTTCACCCAGTGGGTTTACATAGTCAAGCTGGGATTCAAACCTTGGCCTTCAGTCATAGCCCAATGCTCAAGTCTCACTATAGTTGAATATGTAGGCAGATGAGGATGGGAAAGGGATTGCTGGCATGAGCACATAATGTGTTCATTTATTGGGGAATGTTTGAGCCTTGATTTTCAGTGGTGCCAATCAACAAGAGCAGGAATATCTACTCCCATGTGCCCATGCATACATACACTGGTATTAATGCATTGCTTTCTTCCTTGCCATGTCTGACTCTCTAGAGATGGCTTAACTAAATGGCTGCACTTTAAGACACTGTTGCAGTGATCCAAACCTGTCTTCCACTGTTGACTCTTTGGGGCATCAAAGAGCCCTCAGAAGTACCTTGGGGATGACATGGACACCCACACACAACTATGTGCAGCTACAAACAGAGTAATTCCATAGCTGTCATAGCTGTCAGGACACACGCTATTGCACAAGGTCATCTACTACTGTAATCTTTTGCAGCACTCTTTAAAAAGCAATCTTTAAAAGGCCCACTTTGCCTTTTGAAATGACAGAAGCATTTTGCTACTGGTAATCCAAATGAGCATGTGGGTCAGATAGTTCTGCCTGCAAGAAAAAGCCTCCAGATAACAGCCGAGTATCAAAGAGCTGGACAGAGACTCCAAAAGTGAAAATATATAACTGCACATGCTGTGTGGAAATGCATAAAATAAGCTTATTTTGTGGACTGGTTGATTCAACCCAGTCTTCCCTCAAACAGCTTGTGTTGATGGCATACATTTCATCTTCACAACAACCCCATAAGGTAGGCTTGTCTAATAAATAATCACATGGCCAAGGGAACTTGTTTAAACCAGAAATTTTTTTAAAGAACATCCCACGGGTGTTGCACTGTTTTAAAGTGTATGGTTTTAAGTGCTTTTATCTTTTCTAATTGTATTCTATTTTTTAAAAAACTAGTGATCAGTTTTAATATTGAAATAGTTTAGTTCTATTTTAATGGTCACTTTTGTATGTTTTTAATTGTACTGTGCTTTTAAACTGTAAGCCACTTTCAGTCCCAATTTTGAGGAGGAAATGGGATATTAACAACAACAACAACAACAACCTATTTTGTGGTTCCACTGAGATCGCTCTTAATTCAAGTCACACTTTCTCTAGACCAGGGCTGGGCAATTCATTCTTGTGACTCCAGCTGGTGGTTGCCACCAAAACAGCACCACTGACCAAACTATAGAGCAAAAACCAGTAGTAATACCACTTCAAAACCCACAATTGGGGACTTTCCTTTCCAGTGGGGAAGGAAAAACTCTGCCCTGCAAGACTCTATGGTGTGAGAGGCTGCTCCATAGAGAACCACTGCAAAACCTATTGAATTACAGGGTCAACAAGAACTTCAGCAATGCAGTTTCCCATGAAGAAGGGGATCAACATAGCCTCTCCCCAAATTTGTCCACCCTTATTCTAGACATTTGGTCATTGTTCAATTTATTGAAACCTGTCAACATGTGGGAACTTGAAGGAAGTACATGTATATTGTCAGCATAAAGGAATGAACAGCGCCTATCCTGAAGCTCCTCGTGATC
>CM034703.1:283373716-283391653 GCA_020142125.1 Phrynosoma platyrhinos
TACTCACAGATTGCCACTGTGAGGAATCATGACAGCTTAAGTCCAAGCCTTTTGGGGAGTTCTTCCCTCCAGGTGAGACAAGTACTTTTTTTTCACTGAAGTTTCTGTAATTTCTGCAAAGATGTCTGCAAAATTACTGTCCTTTCTCTTTGTGATGTAAAGCATGCACATGTACACGTGCACACACAAACAGCATAGAAAGAAAGACTAGTTGATTAATGGAAAAGATGGAATATTACACAAACCATCCATCTGCTGCTTCCTGATTTTTTTTTTTTTAAGTTTAGGAACAAGCACTATAATTTTGCTGTATCTATTACAATGTGTCACAATTGCACTATTCGTGCAAAAAAAAAAACCCACATGTTCTGATGAGAAGTCTTGCTGAAGAAGCAAGACATATCTGATCATACAGGAAAGGGGACATATTATATATTTTCTCATTTTTATGTGCAAGAATCAGACAAGAAACAATTACGCTTCTAACTTTTTCTGCAGCAGGATCATGCCTGTGGAACTTCCTCCCAATGCAAGTCAGGCTGCTCTATCTTGTCAAGCTCCTGATTTGTTTTGTCAGTTGTTTGAATTGTCAAGTCGTTTTTAGTCTGTTTTTAAAAACTTTTTTTTCTGTTCTGTATTGGAATTGTGCATTGCTTTCAGGACTCTGTTGGGCAGAAAAGTTGTTTATAAATTTGTTGTTGTTGGATGCCTTCCAAGTCATTTCTGACTTGTGGCAACCCTAAAACAAACTTATCATGGGGTTTTCTTGTCAATTTCTTCAGAAAGGATTTACCATTGCCATCCTTTGAGGCTGAGAGAGTGTAACGTTCCTAAGATCACCCAGTGGGTTTCATGGATGAGCAGGGAATCAAACCCTGTTCTCCAGAGTTGTAGCCCAATGCTCAAACCACTATGCCATGCTGGCTCATTGTTTATAAATACTATAATATATAGTACATGGCCCCTCTGAAATGATCTGGCAAAAACTGGGTCTTCAAGACCCCTATTCATTTGACCCTTCTCAGGAAATACTGATCAGAAATGTACTAAATTATTAAACCCTAAGAAATATTAAATGTGTCCAGGGAAGTAGATTTAAGTCTACAAAAGGTCATGCTGTCAACTTCTTACTTTTAGTTAGTCTCAAAGGTGCTACAAGATCTCTCTATATAAGAAATATTAAGGCAGTGACTATGGTTGAATAATAAAGGAATAATAAAGGGTGTCTGAAATCTATCCCATGCATACTTACTTGAAAGTAAAGAACATTGAACAGTGTTTTTAATATAGATGTATGTTTTATCTGTTTTAATTTTTTTGTATGATTTTAATCAGTTTTATATTTTTTCAATGTGGTGTTTTAAAAAACTTTTTGTAAACATTTTTAATTTGTTGTTATGGAAGCGGCCTTGGGTCCCGGCCTGGGACAAAGGTGGCATATAAATAAAGTAAGTCAATAAATAAAATAAAATAAACAAATGGAGAGCACATCTAAGTATGCACTGTGTTTGTAAGACACTTCATATTTAAAAATGTTTCAGGATAATAGATAGGGTAAGCAATTTACCCTTCCCCTGCAAGTACCTGCAAGGGGGACCTGCTTGCCAATGTTGACACACACACACACACCTTAAAAACAGTTTTAAGGTGTGTGTCCCTGTTTTCCTCTGTACAGTATTGAAGGCTGCTTGTGGAACAGGTGCTTCAGAGAGACTCTTGTATGTGGGGCCACACAGGATTACTTTCTGTGTAGTAAAACAGGCAGATGAAGAGCAGGTGGCAAATATTAGATTCTTCTTTTGCACTCTTGGGCACAAATACAAGAGATCCAGATAAGCTAGGGATAGTTGAGAGGCTGTGCTTGAACAGCTTCAGCATTAAACAACAGCAAAGATGTTGTATAGCATTTCATTCCTGGAAAAGATACACACAGGATGAAGTTGTCCTGGATCCTGGACAAGCCAGCCAAGGCCTGTAGAGCTGTAATTCCCAAACTCGGTGCCAGACCATAGGAGCATGCTGCAAGAAAACTGCTTGTGTGCCATGATACATTGTAAAGCACATCATTAGAGGCTCCTGGGAGCTCAAGGGACCCAGCCTTTGCAATACACTGCCAGCCATGTCTCTTCTTGATTCCCTGCTCTTAATCCTCTTTCCACAGGATGGTTTATCTGGCATAGTATCTATCTTTCTGCATGGAATAAAACTGGCTCATTGAATCACACTTGATGTTAGGACACAGCAGAATCATTTAGCCTGAGCTGAATTTTATAGCAGTTCTTGGGGACTGTATTCAAGTGAAGAGTGGAATCAAAAGGCAGGACCAAAATTGCCATGATATTTTAGTTGAAAACTCTTACTGCCTGTAACTAAGCTTTAGGAAGCATTGCAACATTTTTAAATGGGAAGGAATAGATGCCCCCCCCAAAAAAACCCTGAAATCCATCAAATGCTAGTGGCGTAAGGAAAGGGGAATGGTTACTGGGAGCTTCACAGAGGGACAGATTTGGTCCCAAGGCACAAGGGTCTGCACCCCAGGGGAGTGACAATAGCTTTCTGATAGTTAACACAATAACCTTTCCAGTTCTAGTTGAAGATGCAGAGAACTGAGTCTGCAACCTTTCACATGCAAAGGCTCTACTGCTGAACTATTTGATATAGCAGCTGGGAAAAAGTGGGGTCAGGGCTGGGATCATGGTGCTTGAGAATAGGGAATTAATCCTTTCCTCTCTACCACAGTCCCCACCCCCCAAAAAATGTTCCACCTCAGAAATCAAATCTCATATTTAACAGCACAATGGCACTCCACTCCTAATGTAAATGGCAGTGGCTGGATGGCGAGATAGGCAATTTCCATTGGGATTGCCTTATTTAATAAAATATTTCTGTTTTCTTCTCTGAAGATCTCAGTGCATATTTTTAAATACTTTAAATTTTTAAAAGTTAAAACAATTTGAGCAGGTTAAAACAAAGGAATAAGCACATAAAACATAAGGCAAAACTCACAATCCAATAGGCCAGAATCAAGCCATAATCATTGGTCCCCAAAGGCTTGGGTAAATAGCCAAGTTTTAAACTGGCACTGAAATCTGACCTGTGTTGATGCCAATAGTTGACCTGGAAAAAGGTGCAAGGAAATACAGTATATCCAAATTTCTATTCAAGAAAGAAAACATTGCCAATACAATATAAAGACCCAAGTCAGGACAAGATGTGAGGTGGAAATCCAACTTGGCAGACTTCAAGACGTGCTCTTTTCTAACTGGGACATTAGTTGAGACTTTATGCTCAGAATATTCATCCTCTCCAACTGCTACATAAAACTACCTAGTTGGCTTCTCTTCCTTTTTACAAAAAAATTAGTATAGCAATTTTCTTCAGTATTTTTAATGCAGAAACTGCCTAGTTTCTCTGTTTCACCAATAAAGAAGACAGTGTGCTTTGCCCAGGATGGAGGCAGTTCTAAGTACTAATTGTATTTTGTGCTTTCAATAACAGAGGATGAAACTGTTCTGCGGGCAGGTGTGACCTGAAGCCATTGTCTCACCTACTGTACCCTTCTTTGAATATATGAGAGTCTGTCTTCTTCATATCCATTTCAAGACTGACTATGCTGACACTTCAGCATCTTTCCTCACCTACTTTTTATATGATGATACAATATTAATTTTGTACAATAAAGAACACAACATCAGCTATAATTTAAAGATGAACCAACATAAAATACAGCAAAGGGTTTAGTGACCTACATAGCACTATTAATTTTCATAAATTACCATGAAATATTGGAGTGAGGCTTCAAGAGCTATTACAGTTTATACACTCAATAACAGGAAAGCAGCTATTATAAAATGTTGTCTTGTGCTTGATCATTTCTTGCTACCCATAACTGATGTGTAAGTTTTATCAAACCTAAACTCCTTCATTTAATGGGACAACAGGATAACTGAGTCCTATCTGGAGCAAGCTTGTTTTCTGCTGCTCCATATGATAGAGTGTGATCCAATTGACTGACAAGGAGATTCCAACTAAATATTTGGAAGAATATCATGATGGGAAGAACTGTTTAACAGTGGAATAGATTACCTTAAAAACTAGTGGACCCTCTTTCATAGGAGATTCTTCAAGTAGAGGTTTGATTGTCAAGAGTGCTTTAGTTGTGGATAGATAACCCTTGGGGTACCTTTCAATTCTACAATTCTGTTATCCCAATTTGAATTAATATACTTTTTCCATATCGATAGCAGTGCGTGGTTTCCATATCGCTGTGGGTGGTGAATCCATCTGAGGTTTAATTTTATTTTATTTTTTACTTATTTAATGTCTTGCCTTTCTCCCAACATGGGATCCAAGGCAACATACAACTTTAAAAATCACACTACAATTTCAGTACAACAGTTAAAACACAATTAAATCACATTTCTATTTTAAAAACATTATTTCAAAATGCAAGTTTGAAGGAATTTTTAAAAACACATGTAACACATAATAAAATGGGGCGGAGGAAATCCTCAGTGAAAGTTCGGTCTGCCATATCATTATTAAAAGCCAAACACCTCTTTAAAGAAAAAGGTCTTTAGCTGCCAGCAGAAAGACAGTAGGAAGGGAAACAACTGGATCTCCCATGGAAGGGGGGTCCCACAGCCTGGGAATAGTCACAGAGAAGGTTCTCTCCTGCATCCTCATTATATATGCCTTTGATGGTGGAGGGAGTGAAAGGAAGGCTTCTACAGATCTTAAAGCTCAGGCAGGCTCATATAGAGAAATAAGGATTTGCAAATAGTCCTTGTAAAATTTCAAGATAATCACCAGCACTTTGAAGTTTGCCCAGAAATTGATCAGGAGCCAATGGAGCTGTTTCAGCAAGGAATCTTCTTGTTGTTAACTGCCCTCAAGTTAATAATAATAATAATAATAATAATAATAATAATAATAAATTTTATTTATATTCCGCCCCTCTGCTGGGCAATCGGAGCAACGAACAAGGTTAAAACAGAACAAAAGTTAAAACAATTCCATCTCCCCCCAAACCCTAATCCACCCCCCAAAAAATCCACTTTTGTCAATTCTGTGGATGAGACATTTGAAGCCCTTCTATCCTCTGCCTTTTTGCTCAGGTCCTTCAGGTGCATGCTTGTGGCCTTTCTGATTGAGTCCAACCATCTGGTATTGGTCTTCCTATCTTCATATTGCCCTCAACCTTTCCTAGCGTTATTGTCTTTTCTAATGATTCATGACTTCTCATTGTGTGGCCAAAGTATAACAGCCTCAGTTTAGTCATCCTGGCTTTCAGAGAGAGTTCAGGCTTGATCTGTTCTAGAACCCATTTGTCTGTCTTTTTGGCTGTCCACAGTATCCTCAGCCCTTTTCTCCAGCACCACATCTCAAATGAGTTTATTTTCCTTCTGTCAGTTTTCTTCATTGTCCAGCTCTGACTCTGGTCCTCTCCCTCTCCCATCCCTGCCCCGCCTAGCCCTCTGGGGTACAGTGCTTTCCTGATATAGAGATCTGAAAATCTCAAAAAATTAGAAACCTTTTGTTTTGGTCTAATACAGGTGTTATACTAAAATGCATTTTACAGTTGAGATGGAAAGTCAGAGGAAGTTGCAAATGATCAAATTAATTTCTAACAGGTGCTGTGATGATTTCCGGGGGCATTTAGGCATCTCTTTGGACAGTTCCCTCAGAAGCAAGTTGACAGACTTGTTGGCAGTCCTAACAAAGGTTTAACCTAACTATAATTCCAATTTTCTGTGGGTTTTCTGACCTCTGCTGCCAATCTGTGGGGAGATCTAGCAGTGCAAATATAGAAGTACTCCTTTAGTAAACCTGCCTGAATTGCACATGCTGCCATTTGGTAACCTATTAACTGTGTTCTCTGGATCAAATTACCCGTTATGGGATTTCTGTCACTCAGTGACAGCAGCTGTAATCTTGCCAGGAAACTTTACCTCTGCTGGTGTTGAAATGATATATGGAGAGATGATTGCAGACTTTGACGTCATTCCAATAAGACAAAACTCAGCTGTTTGTCCAAAGCTAGGATTGCAAGCAGGTGCATTGGAAAATAGAGTTCTTATGCAAGGAGAGAAGAATCGATTTGATCTGAAATACTATTCTACTTTCTTCTGCTTTGGTCAGACCTCACTTATCCTGTCCACTTCTGGGCACTTCTTGATGCCCAGATATCTTTCAAGAAGGATATTGACAAGCTGGAACATGTTCAGAAGAGCTTCACCCTGAGAAAAGCTTTTCCCTGCAAATCTTAGGACTTACATCTGAATAGGTGTGGCAATGACTGCACTGTTAATTGTGTCACCTGTTTGTTATATTGAATAGGGCTAAAAATCATAATTCTGAGAGCCAGGATCACCAAGAGCAGGTTTTCAATCTGCTGGGGGATTTTTTGTCTGTTTGTTTACAGGTGCCCTCCCTGGCATCCCACTGTCCTTCAACTGCATATCTCTGCAGTGGATGGGAACTACTTGGGGTGACCATGGACCATCCAGCCAGCTGGGTAAGCAGCTCTGGGCCAGGATATAGGATGGGTGGCACCTGGCTTGACAACAGTACATGCAAAAGGGATCGAAGAATCTTAGTAGACCACAAACTGAACATGAATCAGAGTGTGATGTGACACCTTTAAAAAAAAACCAACAATATGATTGTAGGCTGCATCAATAGGAGTGTAATATCTAGATCAGTGATTCCCAAAGTGGATGGTACGTCCCCTCCGGGGACAGTGGAATAATCCAGGGGGTGGTGAGGGGGAAAGGGAGGTGGCAGAGGGCCTTCAATGAAAGTATTGGTGCACAAGAAAGACAAGGGGAACCAACAGACTTTAAGACGATAGTAAGGATGAGGGTTACATGAAATTTGCTTTCAGAGTGCCTTAAAACCATCACAAAGTTTCACTTCATACGGTGATGTCTCCTGTTCTTCACTGGTCCATGTGAAGTCATTCTATTAGTCACATTTTTCACTAGTGATGATGCCAGCAGTTCGGATAGTCTC
Organism: Phrynosoma platyrhinos; assembly: GCA_020142125.1. Lineage (NCBI taxonomy): Eukaryota > Metazoa > Chordata > Lepidosauria > Squamata > Phrynosomatidae > Phrynosoma > Phrynosoma platyrhinos. The sequence continues at coordinate 283,380,731 of CM034703.1, forward strand.
ACAAGGCTTGGGCACAGCCACATTCTGTGGCGTGGAGTGGCACCATTGTGGGACAAACTGACTTACTAGAGCAAGGAGTTAGAGGATGTGTCAGTGGGGAAAAAGTAGCTGCAAAAAGGAGCTTTCAAATTTGAAACCCTGCTTAAGCTATGTCAGTTTTGCCAGAACTTGCTCTTGCTTTCTTTCGTCAGACAGGCTGAGAGAAGAGGTAGCACTGTGCATGTGTTGGGGGGAGACATCTCTCTGAAGGAGAGGGAGGAGTATCTGGGGTCGATTCTTGGAAATAGTCCTTCACCTTGGAACAGCTCCTGTACTTAAAATATCTCCTTTTCCCTGTCTACACCAGTCTCCAGTCCCGAGCATGTGGTCTCTGTAAACCCACTTCACACACACTGGATGTGCCCTGGGTGACAATGGGTGAGAGGGTTCTTGGTCATTGCTCAGCCAGCTGCTCTGTTGCTGGTCTGAGGATGACTGGGTGCAAAGGGAGTAGCAACTAAACAGCAAGTTGAACAGCAACTGAGAAGCTTCTTGCCTGTGCTGGCCTTTACCACAAAATGTGTATGGTCAAGAAGCTTCTGGGTCCTTGCTCAGCCAGCTGCTTGGTTGCTGCTCCCAAGGTGAATGTATGCAAAGGGAGTAGTGACCATGATTGGTTGTTTTAAAATTGCAATAGAACAGTAGACCTAATATCAACAAATTGGCATTGGAGGCATTAGAGTTGTTGCCCAAGAGGCAAGGGGGCAGCAGCCTGAAAAAGTTTGAGGGCCACTGGTCTAGATCAAGGGAAGCAATAGTAATAGAATGGTGAAAGGTAGCCATTTGTCATAACACTGATCCTGGACTTAATTCTAAATGGCATTCAGGATCAAGCACATGTTGTAGCAGTTGAACTGACTGGAAACACTGAGCTCAGTTTTATTATTTTAATTATATGTACAGTCAGCCCTCCATATTCACAGATTGTGCATCCACAGATTCAACCAAACACAGTTCAGAAATATTTACTAATTGGGGTTTTTCCCCCCCTAAAAAGCAAACCTTGATTTTCCTGTTTTTATATAAGGGACATCAGTTTACTATGCCATTTTATACAATAGAATGTGAATTTTGGTATCCATGGGGAGGGGAGGCTGGAACCAAACCCCAATGAATACTGAGGGTCCATTGTACACAGGTGTAAGATGGACTAATGCTTCAGTATGTCACTAACAGGATGTTGGACTGTGGTACCAATGAGTCCATATGCTATAGCATGGAGCAGGGGATACAATTCTGAAGAAAACAGTTCCAAATTTTAAAATGTGGGGGGAAACAATAAACATGTCCTAACAGCCGTGAGGCATTTCCCTAGGGGTAGCTCCCAAGCCCATCTTGAACATCCCAGAATTTGAAGAAAAGCGACATACACAGGGGCAGCCATTAGTACTAACACAGCCAACTGTGGATGCCTCGCCCTGGTTACCAAGATGGAAGAGACATGCTGGGTCCAAGGCTGGAAATAAGAAGTTACAAACAATGGCAACTGGTAGCTCTAACATTAGTGGGATAGAGTTTTAGTCCAAAATTTAAAGGAGCTATCCAAGATACAGAGCAATATCCCCACAATAGGTTTGGCAGCACCCTAGACAGGTCCTTTTCAGTGGACACTGAAACATGGGAAACTGAAACCACCATAAGTTGAAGTCAACAACAACAACAACAACAAATGAGAACAGTTGACCCTCCATATCAACAGATTTTTTTTATCCATGGATTCAACCATCTACGACTTGAAAATATTTTAAAAATATACTAATTCCAATAAGAAAATCTTGACTTTGCCATTTTATATAAGGGAGACCATTTTACTGTGCCACTATATTTAATGGGACTTGAGCATCCATGGATTTTAGTATCCAAGGAACTAAACCCCAGCAGATATCAAGGGCCCACTGTATTGTTTCCAGTCATTTTTCAAACACTGTTTTGGGGGTATTTTGACAGGAGTTTGTCATGTTTTATGCAATTTTCTTATCCTTAAACACACACTTCCCCCATCTCTAAAGTAATAGAAAAGTAACAAGCAATGCAACGGGCAAAAAACAAGTTACTTTTTGACATTGTAATGAACAGTGACAAAGGAATTCTTTTTTAAAACAATGTAACAAGTAATGGGGATGATACATTGTTTAAAAATAGGTTTCCAGGCTCTGGCTGATCTGACCTTAGCATTTATTTTATACTGTTTGCTATGATGTAGGGCGAAAAGAGAGAGAATTGAATATTTTTGGACACCTCCCTTCCCCTGACAGTTTGTCTAACTATTAACTGCAAAACAACCCCTAAAAACCAAACTAACAATTGGCTGTAAAGTGTTTTTCCCCTGTTTCCAGTTTGATGTCATGTATTCTAGATTAGTGCTTCTTAACCTATGTGGTGTGAGGGACAGGGACTGGCACCATATTTATTGGTTACAATTGCTTACTAACCAACTAGTCCCATGGAGTTTCTGATTTAAGCAGTGAAGGTTATTAGAGGAGAGAGGCAATGGATGAATATGGGAACATACTTGGGCATTTGGGATGCCTGGAATGTAGATTCAAAAGTCTCCATAGTCGTGTCAAAATAATTTGTGAGTGAAAGCATAGAGAGAGGGCAGAGGCAAAATTATGTGTCTTCTTCTTTCCAAAGTGGTGTGATGGACTGATATACCAAACAATTAATGCAGACTTTCTTCCAAATGTCAACAGAAGTTAAGAAAGCTGCCTAGTGCTCAGTTATCCAAGGGAGGGCAGGAAGCAGATCCCATGGAGCAATGAATATCAGCAAGCCCAATTCCTGGCCTCAGGAACTCATATTGCACTACTTTGATAAAGGCTGAGCTTAGGATAGTTCCTTTTGGGAGGCTACAACTCCCAGTAGCCATGCTAACTGTGGGATTTTGGAAGCTGTCCAAAAAAGGAGACTTTCCTAAGAACGCTGTTGAAAAACCTAAGTTAGAAAGCCTGAACTGGAACGACCATTCTTTCATACTCGGAGTCTGAGCAAAGTGGAAAGTTGAAGGATATTTTGCTTCCGTCATTACAGCAGCAAGACCACAGCAGGTGCAGCCAGTCTATTTATAGGCCTATCAAGTGTCGGCTCAAACTGTTTGCACTTTCTATAGATTATACATCAAGTGCAAGCCGAAAACACTTGAGGGGGGATGAATTAGCACAGGTTAAAGAAGCAGCCTCTTAATTGAATACATCTGGGAAACGACATTTTCTGGACTTCTGCCCAGAGCTTCATACAAGCTCTCTGAAAGCTAAGCTGGTTGCTTTACAAACAACACTGGGTCCAAAGAAAAGTTCCAGGCATGTTGCTATTGTTGTTGATTTACATTCTAAGGCAGGTGCTGTTTTTCAGCCTTAAAGGTATATACAGATGTTTTTCTTACCTCTGCATTTTGCTTAATGCAGAGCAACAGAGCACCATGTGGTCTAACAGGGGCTGAAAAACAAAAGGACACAAAGGTGTCATGTGTATGCATCCGTATACCTTCAAGTCGCATGTTGACTTGGGGACCCCATGAATTTTATTGAATTTTCTTAGGCAAGGAATACTAAGGGGTGGTTTTGACCATTTCTGACCCTGCTCAGTTTTCAAGATCAGATGGGATCTGGTGCCTTTAACATATTTAGGCCTCTAAAAGTGTCCTAATTCCCTCCTATTACTGTTGTCTATACCTGAGGCTTTCACTGGAAGGCAAACCTCTTCTTCCTCCAATTGGAGGAAATGGAACAGGGCTAGCTTCTTGTTCTTTTTGACACTGATAGCACTTTTGTTCCTCATTCCATAAATACCCAAGTAGGTCCTATTTCTGTTACACAACACAGATAAAATCAGTGCCAATACGTTTGAAAGGGATAGTGTAGTGGTTTGAACATTGGACTATGACTCTGGAAACCAGGGTTCAAATCATGAATTGGCCATGTAAACCCATTGGGTAACCTTAAATAAGTCACACTCTCTCAGAGGATGGCAATGAGAAACCCCTCTGATTAACTTGCCAAGAAAATCCCATGATAGGATTACTTTAGGATTGCCATAAATCAGAAATGCAAATCCCATGATAGGATTACTTTAGGATTGCCATAAGTCAGAAATGATTTAAAGGCACACAACAACAACAACATGTTTGGAGGTATCTACAGATTCTTTCCATTGTGGAATGTGTGCATTTATTTGATGAGTCCAAAGGAGCACTTTGTCTCTACAAGCCCTGGACCATTCCATCTCTGGTTATGAGACAAAATACATTGTGCAGTGAAAAGGGATACCTTAAAAATAAAAAAGGCTGTTTTTAAAAGCACCCCTTCCTGAACCAACCCCCCCTCCCATAATGAGTATACAAAGGGATCTTGTTGGGGCATGTTATTGAGGCAAAAGAATAATAGCAAAGTTTTTGGAGGTGTTTTAACAAAAATAGCTTTACTTAGCAGAAGTCATGAAGTTGAGGCAAAAACAAAAACAGTACAAAATGACACAGTACACATCAATATAACATTACCATTGCAGCAGCATGAAGAGCAGTGTTACCTGCAAGGTCAGAACCAGCATGTAGAGCACACTCAGAATGCCCCCAAATAGTATGGAGAGCATATACAGAAAGCTACCAGCAACATGGAGAGCATATTCAAAGAATGCTCCCAAAGGCCTAGCAAACACTGCACTGCAGTTATACCTTCCTAAGTGATCAATACATTCATCTGGCCTAATTTGCTAATTACATGAGTTTGTTACACTCTCATCCTGTCACAACTTACAACTAGCATACCCTGACAAATCTTGTAGTACCTTTGCGACTGAGAGAAAGATGTTTGTAGCAGAGGCAATGTCTTTCTCTGTTAGTTTCAAATCTGCCTTGTAAACTGATGCAGACTCACATGGCTGTGTCTTTGAATATGACCCCAACAATGAGATACGGTTTTGTGCAGACACAAGGGAGTTTAGTGCTGTTTGTCACCTAAATGTGTAGTGGTTAGCCCTACTTCATATTAATTAGTTATGGTAAGACGTCCATACTCTGGGAAGTTAGCATGCTTCAATACAGTCATGACTGAGATACCTCCCGGCCACAGCCAGCAGTCTTCACCGCATCTTGTAGCTTTTCTCTTCCCCACCCTTGTTCCTCACCCCATTTTTCCTACCTTCCTTTATGGTGCGCTGTGACTTCCCTCTTTTCTGCTCCTCAGAGCCCCCTTTCCCTACCCTAGCCCACTTCTATTCCTTTCAAATAACTTGTTGCCCACCCCATTCCTTGTTCCATTTTCCCCACAAAATGTGCCTCCAACCCACCTTTTACATTTATTCATTTTTCTGATAGCTACACAATTCTAGCATGCCTCTCTTCCCCCATTATACCTCCCGTTATACCGTCATCCAGAGTTTCCAAAGTTCTCTTGTTAGTAGTAACTCAAGGGCACATTCCCACTTGCATTTAAACCAGTTTGCAAGTTGCATTGACACTGGGTCACTGAATTGATTCAGGCTAATGCATAGTTATGGAATTATGGAAGCAAATCATTTTCTTATTCCATGCATTCGTGTCTTTTTTGACATGATTGTCATTCCCACTAGATTTGTGCCGGTACAGAATGCATGCTTAGTATCGATTAAGATCGATCCGTCCCACATTTTTTTAAAAAATGTCAATCATATGGTGCATCATTGGTGACACAAGGAAGGAGAGAGAAGGGGGAAGGGAGGGCTGGGAGGACCAGGCACCCCTCCCCATGGAGACCCATCCAGGAAAAATGGAGGACATCCCCAAATCAAAGCCCAAATCACTGCTAGGAAGGTGAATGCATGCATCTTTGATGTCATGTATTCTAGATTAGTGCTTCTTAACCTATATGGTGTGAGGGACAGGGACTGGCACCATATTTATGCCCATTGGTTACAATTGCTTACTAACTGCTCAAAATGGCTATCTCTTTAAATTCTGCCACCTTGGAGTAGATCATCTTTCAAGCTGGGTCCTTGCCACCAAGTGCTGCAAAATGGAGGACACTCCAGAAAGAAGCACACTCCAAGAAAAGCTCCAAAACACTGCTACTAGAAATATTAATCCATGCTTCTTAGTCCTGCTCCAAAGGGAGGGCCATTTGGGAACTCCTCCTTGGAGAGAAGGCTGGAATGGAATACGTGTCCTGGAAAAGGTCACCCTGCTTCCAAGGCACTCTATTTGACAGGAAGGAAAGCAAGAAAGTCTCCCACCCTGCAGCATGAGCTTCTTTTGGCTGCCTCCACCTCCCTCCTGACTGGCTCCCTGACCCACTTGTTGAACATGCTTGCAAATCGATTCTTTTCAGAACCACCAAAAATTTTCTTTGAAAAGAGCTTTTTCTTTTTTTCTTTCTTTTTCTTTTTTCTTTTTTGCTTTTGCCTTGCTTCACTGCAACTCAGACTGACTGCAGTCAGGTCTGAAACCATTTCTAGCGTGAATGAGGCACATATAAACCAATCAGCAACAAATGCCTCCCTGAGCCCTAGAAAATATGGTTTAATCCACCACAAAAGGGGGCCTTTGATTCCTTCCAGTTGCCTCTGGAAGTCAATACTGAGAATGCAACCTGGGACCCATTCACACTGTACAAACATAGTGCAATGATTCCACTTTAACTGCTATGGTAATGGATATGAGGGGGGCCCTCTATAGCTGAGAATTTTAAACTGCAAATCCTGGGATTCCATAGGAAGTTACCATGGCAGTTAAAGTGGAATAACAGTCTTTGAAATAAATCTTTGAAATAAATAGCATGCTATAATTGTGTAGTGTGAATGGGTCCCAGGGCATCCATAATTCTCCAGCTTGTGGGAACACATTCTCACAATTATATCCCATCTTGTAGAGTTACCCTAAGCTCCAAGTATTCAGTTCCTTTCCCCCCTCCTCCACAAATGATACTCCTCCTTTTTTAAAATTTATTTTCCCCACAATAATTATGGAATGGTTGCATGAAGACAGACGCATACACCCAAAACATCATAGGACACATCTCCATCCAGTAAAGGCAGAAGCATAAAATTCTACACTAGTAAGCAAGCCAATGGAAAATACTGAATGTTGTTTCTTAATAGGTTTTTCCTGGTATTAGAAAACTCAGACATTTACAAAGAACAAGCCAAGCCAAGAAGAATGTCATTTGGATTGCCCAAAATCATGCACAATGAAACACTCTCAAGCCATCACTACAGCATGTTAAAGGGAGCATCTGGGTTGCCTCTGGTCCTGAGAAGTGAAGATAGCTTTTCCACACTGCAGAGTTAAAGCAGTTTGACACCATTTTAACTTTCATGGCTCTATCCCATGGAATCCAGGATTTGTAGTGTGGTAAGGTATTCAGCCTGATCTGTCAGAAAGGTCTGGTGCCTCACTAGACTCACTATCCTACAAAGGATTCTGTGGGATAAAGTCATGGCAATTGAAGTGGTGTCAAGCTACTTTATTTCTGCAGTGTGGATACACCTGTAGACAATTAGAGATATATGATCATTTGCTACCACAAAGGGTGGAAGGAATAGAATGAAAGTTTTAACAGTATCCATCTCTGATAGCAATTATTCTTATCACCACAGAGGAAGGGCACTGACCTGCTGTGCAAACTGTGGATTGGAAAACTCAGGAAGAGCAAGTTTAAGGGCAATATTGACATAAGAGGCCATTTAGCTAGAAAACTGTCTCCAGGATCCGTTGACATCCTGGTTCATGGAACAGCTGTGCTTCCAAGCAGGTGTGGCCTGGGAGAGATCGAATGATTGGTCCAGGAGCTGGATCAGTGTGGGTTGGAAACAAATCAAGGGATGACAGCTGCTTTGAGGATGCACAGAGACCTAGAGCTCTCATTTTTGGCCAGTAGAGTTGCCAGATGACTTGAAGAACCTGTCCTAAGCTATTCCTGTGCCATTATTAGCGGCACGAACTGCAAAAAGCCACCTCTGACATTGTTCGGTATGGAGAAGAGTATTAGTGCTTCTTCTTGTCTTTAATGCTGTTCAAGGGAAATTAATGAGCTGACCATATTAATAGGAACTCCTGAAAAACTATCACACATGATCTGTAAGGTGGGATGGGGGGCACATTGTCCCCTTTACCTGAAAGGGTATCTTTTCAGTGTGCAACCGTGCAGCCCTGTTGAGTTGTTCTAATTTGTCTAAGGCTTTATGTTTTGATTGTTCTTTAATGTTTTGATTGTTCTCATTTTATTTGATTTTATTACACCAGGCCCTTGGTATCCACTGGGGTTTGGTTCCAGGACTCTCCATCGATACCAAAACATGTGGATATTCAAATCCCATTAAATATAGTGGCACAGTAAGATGATATCCCTTGTATAACATGGCAAAATCAGTTTGCTTTTTGGAATTTATATATTTTTAATTATTTTCAAACTGTGGATGCTTGAATTTCTGGATAAAAAAAACTCCATAGATATGGAGGGCTGACTGTATTAGGAGTCTTAAGTCCCTTCTTTGGAGGGCAGGGAAGGTACATGTCTAGCAAACTAACAAACCTTCTTGCAGCTAATATACAATGCCATATCTATAGCCTGAAACTATTCCTCTATTTTCTTCACCCAATTAGTGATGTGTGAAAAGGCAGTTTCTATTAAGGGGTAGAAGGTTTATTCTTTCTCTATCCAGCCTCTGCTCCACCACACTCCCCAAAAATCCTCGGTCTCAAACACAGCTAAGAATGTTTGGGGGGGATCTCTACTAGTGGCATTTATGGAAAAATCACACACCCTCACCCCATGATCCTACCAGCCAGAGAGGGAGTTGGAGGGAGCTGAATTTTTCCCCCACCCCATCCTGAAGTTGTAATAGGAATTAGGAACTGTGTAAGAAGTAAGAACTGTGTTATTAATTAATTAAAGAAAAAGCAAAGACATCACTGCTGGCTACATATTAAACACTACATGTTATTTGGCTCTTATGCAACTTGAATATTTCCTCCTCAGTCTATGTTTCCCTGCACAAAGATAGTGTTCCTACGTTATAGTATTAAATCTTCAACATTTCAGGGACACCATTCATAAAGAATTACTTAGAGGTGGTAACAATAAGGAGGGTTTACTAAAAAAAAAATAATGTGAGTTTGTCTTTGTATGGAGAGGGATTATATGAAATTTGATGAAGCTTCCATAGTGTTAACATCTCTTTGCAGATAATGGAAGCTGCATACTTTATATACTTGTGTATAAGTTGGCTTATTGTATAAGTTGAGAGCCAGTTTGGGGGCCAAAATTATGGATTTTGATATGACCCACAGATAGACTGAGGGTAAAACGTAAGAGCATGTAACCACAAGGTTGCGAGTTCAGTACTAGCCAGGGCTCAGGCTAGACTCAGGTGTGCATCCTTCCGAGGTCGCTAAAATGAGTGCCCAACTGTTGGGGGGCAATGAGCTTACAGTTGTAAACCGCTTAGACACCCCATAGTGTGGTATGAAGCGGTATATAAATGAAGCTGCTTTTGCTTTGCAAAGTATGTAAAGGACAAAGCAAAGGAAAATGATGCCAAAGAACTTACAAAATTCCAGCAAACATAACTATTTGTGCTCACCCTAAAGGCTGGCTGGATGAAGAAGGAATTATGGTAAATCATGGCTGTGTGATGTGTGGGGAAGACAACCAAGCACAGGCAGGACTAAAATGCATGCATGTCAAAAAGGATTAAAAGGCAAAGCAAAGAAAGTGCCAACTATATTAGCAGTGGTTATAGTCTTTAACTTTTATGTAATAACTTTGCCTGATTTTAACTCAGAAAAGCTGACAAACAAACAAATGTCTTATTCAGATTCTTAAAAGCCTTGATTCCTCATTGTTGGAATAACATCACTGGAATCTTCTTTTTTTGAGTCAAGTGGTGAAAGGCAAGAGCTTAGTCCATCCTGGGAGAACCTAAAAGAAGCATCATATTTCAATTTTTAATTAATTTCTAATGTTTTAAATTGTATTGTTCTTTTAATTTGTAAGTTGTTTTATATTCCACTGGGGGGGGAGCAGGATATTTAATAACAGTAGTAGTAGTAGTAGTAGTAGTAGACTTATATATCAGTATGTACAGTAAGGGATAATTTGTCACGACTCCTCTAACTATGATGGACAATAATTGTGATGAACAGGGACCAAGAAAACAACCGAACTCTGACAGGAGGAAATTTTAAATTAACATTGCAGGGGACACTTGCTGAGTTGGGCTTGAATAAGTGAATAAACAAGAGAGGGATCTTGGCCCTAGAAAATGCCCATGTTGCATAATATATAACTATGTTAAGTGCTGAATAAAACTATTGTTTTTTGTTCCACATCCAGCTACTTGTGGAAAAAAACAATGCCTCAGCACCACTAGGAAACAACCCAGCAGCAATAATTTGGCAAAGCTAGAAAATTAGTGTAAATAAAACAGCTAAAAGTGAACAATAACTTTCTGTAGTGAGCTAGCCACTCCTAGCTAATGGACATTACTCAAGGTCTGGGGAAATGGTCAAAACAGGATCTTGAAAAATAACAAATATATCCTATAAAGCTGTTTGCTTCTGACTGACTCACCACTCATGTGTTTTGATTATTAGAGTGGAAATGGACATTTTTGTACAGCTCACGACCTGAATTCACAACATAAAGCCTGCCTCAGAAATGGAAGTCAGTACTTGGGCAGAAAGCAAACCACACACGTGTTATAAAAGTCTAGAGGTGGGGCAGAGTTCCTCTTCAGACACTAAAGGCTGGAGAAGAGAGGATTTATAGTAGCAGTCAGGAGTGTTAAGTCTTAAAAACAAGGCATACAATACTTGCAGGACAGAAGAGAGGCCTTCCTCCTTAAAATGTAACAAGAACTTCAGACGAAAGTGATAATAAAGTGGAAATGAGGCATTCCAGAAATAAACTGAAA
>CM034703.1:283408697-283430216 GCA_020142125.1 Phrynosoma platyrhinos
AATGTGGATTTAAATCTGCAAGTAATGCTTCTCTCTACCACCACCCCAATTCCATCCATCCATCCGCAAATATTTATTCACTACACACACAAAAAAGGCCGTCTTTGGACTAAGTTTTCCCTCCAAAATATTTACATCTACGGTAATTCATCTGCCTCTTAAATTCCTGTCAAGGGGTTTAAAAATATTTTCAGGACCTTCTCAGCCCAGGTAGTGTTTTTGCTCTTGACAGGTGATTTATAGATTTGTGCTTTGAAATACAACATGTCCATTCAAAGCAGCTGATATTTTATGCTTGTGAGTTTCCTGAGCCTAACCTTTCTGAACAGAGGGAGGAGAGAGAGAGAGAGAGAGGAGTTACAGTTGCTTAGGGCCCTACCTGGCTGTCCATTTAATTAATAATAATAATAATAATAATAATAATAATAATAATAATAATAATAATAATATAAGCAAGCCACAAGCAAAGTGATCAACCTCCCAGAGAACCTTCTCAGTGACCATAGTCTGGGAGCAGTCACCGAGAAGGTCCTCTGGGAGGTTGATCACTTTGCTTGTGGCTTGCTTATATTATTATTATTAATATTATTATCATTACTATTATTCTCATCATCATCATCATTTGGAGCTAAGGGGGTCGTATGTATATCTCGTCTCCTATGATATATTACACTGTAACCCATCCTCAGTCGGTGGGAGGGGGCAAGCAATAATTCACAAATGCCTTCTGCTTCTTTGTTGTAGAAGTGGAGTTGTTAAGCTTCCTGTCTTGCTTGTCTTCTCAAAGGAAGATCATAGGCTGCAATCCTATGTGTACATTTAGGAGAAAAGCAGCAAGCAATTTTATGCACACTTACTTAGGAAGAAGTCCTATTAAACTGAGTGGATTTACTCCTCAGCCTTGCGCCACACATCTTGTTGAATACAGTTATCTGTAAACTTCCTTTGGGTTTTGTCCTTCATGACTGTTGCCATTTTATAGTTAAGTCATTGCAATCTTAATGGTTTCCTTTCAAAATGCTCTTGTATGCCAAGTTTCCTCTGATTGAGGATAAATGAAGAGTTCCCTACAAAGCCTAGAAATGACCTGTGAAATTGGTCACTTTGCTAGTGGCTTGCTTATATTATTATTATTATTATTATTATTATTATTATTATTATTATTATTATGCTCTTCTCCCAAGATTAGGAGTCAAAGTGGCTTACAGTCTAAAAAAAAAACCACAGCACAGTACAATTAAAAACTTACAAAATTGACAATTAAAATGGCATTAATACCAATTTAGTAGGTTTTTAATTGTCATGTGTTTTTTAGACCAATCTTGGGAGAAAATAAATATAATATTAAAAAGATCATTCATTTTTTGTTTATATATATATATATATATATATATATATATATATACACACACACACACACACACACACACACACACACACTACATCAGGCACACTGCCCTGTTTCACTGCCATTAATAGAACTGCTCACAGTTCTTTGAAAGGAGAGTCCTGTTCATCTATGTGTCAGTATGCACATAGGTTTTTGAATTACACAGAATTATTTGAGGCACCAAATCCCATCTCACCTTTCAAACTAAGTTTGGTCAGCCCTGGTTGGTACTTGGATTGGAGACTGCTAGTGAATAATAGGAGCTGTAGGCTACGGAGATTATCAGATGGGGAAAAGGATATCCTTGTCCCATCCTTTTCCTATCCTTATGGCGTAATTGCAAAAAGATTTTCATATGATGTCATATTTATCCTATCAGTGTCCCGTCAGTGAACTGCAATTGACTGCGATCAAGCAAAATACTTTCACATGATGTCACACTTATCCTGTCATTATCCTGTCATTCAAGTGAAATTGTCCTGTCCTTTTGTATTAACGGGAGTTTGTGTTACTATAAATGACAAGACAATTCCACTTGAATGACAGGATAATGACAGGATAAGCGCAATGCGTATGAAATGCTTTTGCATGATCATGATAAGGATGGAGAGTGATTCCGGACTAAATTGTCCGGACTAAATTGTCCTGGCCCCGGACTGTCCCCTCTCCCCTCAGTGACATTTATTTGAACCCTGGTTCCCTTGGAATGTGCAATACTGAGGTATTGGAATGTTTTAATTATTTAGTTATCATGATCTTATTCTGTTTAAAATTGTTAATGGATTTTAACTATGTCATTTGTTTAATAATGTTTTACCGGGGGGGGGGGGGAATGCTGTTTATTGTGAATGTGTTTTATGTTGTAAACCGCCCGGATTGGGCAACCATTGGGCGGTATATAAATAATTTTTATTATTATTATTATTATTATTATTATTATCCTGTCCCCTTCTAATAATCTCCTATATTTCAGAGGAAGAAACTAACAAAAACCACCTCTGATTACTCCTTGCCTAAGAAAACCCTGTGAAATTTATGGGTCACCATAAAATGACAGGCGACTTGAAGGCATACATACACACAGAGAGAGGACAGAGTCTAAATTGTTCTAATCACGGCTAACAGTTGGACATTTTTGTATTAGCAACCACAGCCTCCCAACCTAAGAATAATTATTTCAGTAGGAAAACTGAAGAAAACACCTTCTCCCACGTGAAGCTTCCTCTGTTGCTTTGAGATTGGTAACAGGCTAGGTCATGAAACCCACTGGATGACCTTGGGCAAGTGACACTCTCTCAGCCCCAAGGGAAGGCAATGACAAACCTCCTCTCAACAAGTCTTGCCAAGAAAACCCCATGAGAGGGTCACCTTGGGGTCTCTATAAGTTGGAAATAACTTGAAGGCACCCAACAAAGATATGTGGTGCCCTCTCCTTTCGGTGGTTGATCACTGCTGAGCTAGCATTACCAGTGGTGGCCCTCAGTGATGCACATAGCTTTCATGCGAGCGTGACTCTGGTGAGTCTGTTCTGGGTCAGAGGAGCTATCCAAGGTGCTAAAAGCTATCTCAAGAGCCAGCAGAGTGTAGTGACTGGACTCATTGCTGAGCTAGGACACTGGGAGACTGGGGATTGAATCCCTGCTCAGCCATGGAAACTCATTGGGTGATCTTGGACAAGTCACATATTCTCAGTCTTAGAGGAAGGCAAAGACAAACCCTCTCTGAACAAATTCTGCAAAACAACAACAACAACAAAACTCCATGATAGTTTTCAAGGCACGCAACAAATCTCAAAATATCTCAAAATAGACTGAACACCCGGAGAGTTCAGGTCAAACCCCTCGAGCTGATGCCCTGCCCACACTGAAATGGAAACTATCAGCTTTAGAACCATTTTTGTTCCAGTTTGTCAGACCCTGTTCAGTGCACCATTAAGACTTTAAAAATTATTATTGACATCAGTTTTTGTGGTTTGTGTTTGGGTTAGTGGTGATTTTTTAACTGCCCTGTATCTTTAATAAAAACACCCTGCTGCTGCTAATGTGTTTTATTTTAAACATTGTTCCTCATTCTGCTTTAATTTATTGGAAAGTGTATATAACTTTTCTAAATAAAAAAAAATAGGAGAATAAATCTCACAGTCGCCACCCATTTTATCTTTGATAATGATCAATGAGCCCTTTGCAGAGCATGGCAATAAATATTCAAACTCATATCTATTTTCCCCCCATGGTGGGAACAAGTGTAACTGCTGTATTTCTAATGTGAAGTCGTAGGCTTTCATGGCTGGTATCCATAGTTTTTTGTGGGTTTTTTTGGGCTGTGTGGCCATGATTCTATGATTCTATTCTTTCTTCTAGAACATGGCCACACAGCCTGAAAAAACCCACAAAAAAAAAAAAAAAACTATGCTATATTTCTGTTTATTACCCAGATCAGGAGCATGGCATTTTAACACTAGAGGGTATCTCAGAGGTCATCTATTCCAAACCTTCTCTCAGTTTAGGATATTTATTTATTTATTTATTTATTTATTTATTTATTTATTTGGTGTAGCAACCACAGCAGAGGCCATTCACTGAAGGAGAGGACACCATCATCTGTGATAGCCTGTTCTGCTATGAAACAGCTCTGGCCATTAGCATTTCTCCTAATATTTAGTTAAAATCTATTTCCTTAAAGGTACATGAGATTTGTCACCAAAAAAAGATGTGGCTTTAACCTCATTTTCCCTACTAACTATATAGTTAATCTAGCTCAAATTTTTAAATGTCAGATGAATAGTGTTATGAAATATTGAGAATAACATGTTTAGCAGAACATTCTTATTGACACACAGATATATTTGTATTTTGGAAATATCTTTTTTTGCTGCCAGGAGTTGGTGTCTTCATGAATCTGGGTGTAACTGATGCAGTCAACTAACCTTCCACTTTTCATGACAGGTTTTTTCTGCTTACATGCTAGAAAGTGAACATAAAAATACCTTTACTGGGAAGCGAACCTCTAGTACAAACCTTGACTTGCATTTTGTGAAGGCAGATTGTCTCAACCATGTCTTCAGTCTCTTTTGCCCGATTAGATACAGCTCTGGGTACAGACAGCTCTGAAACCAATTACAGTAAGTTTTCATTTTTTTTTTCCTTTCATTAACTGAATTGGCACCTTTGGTGTTTGAGTTCATGTCATGGTGTGAGCAGTTGCTGAAGCAGAATTCTGGGAAGTGTCATCAAGCAACCAGACTGGTGGATGATTTGTTGCCCAAATGTTTAATTCCTGGAGCACATAGTCTGTTCCTGGATGCAAACAGCAGGCTCTTTCCAAAAATACATTTTCTTGATGTTAAACATCTATGAAATATGTGTTTGTGAATAGCAGTGAAATCTTCTGGCCATCAAACAAAAGATGGTTTATATTCATCTTTATATTTCTTTATGAATGTTTATATTCATAATTTTCATTCAGATATTCATAAAGCACTCAAGATGCAGCAAAACTGATCTTCAGTTAAATTCCACATCACAGCAATGTAATTTATAAGAAGAAGATAAACATTCACCATTCACTGTGCAATGGTCAGAGTATCTTCCTCCTCAACCCAATCATAAACATAAAGTTTAGAGATCAGTTTCAAGAAAATGAATTTTTAGAAATATGGTTCGTTTAAATTAAAGTATATGACTAGGCCTTGCTCATACCGTATGCATTTATCTTTATCCTTTTTTTCTTGTTTCTGATTCTCTCTCTCTCTTTCTCTCTTGCAATCACACTTTAGAAATAAAAAAAAATGTGTGTGTGTATTTTAAAAATGGCTATTAGTTGATATTGGTCTTGTCCAAGCATCAAGTGACCTCCAGTCAAGGTGCATGGTAAGAAGGCAGAATACTTGGAAAGTTTTCTCTTGGTCCAACCACAATCGCAAGCATGCTTGCAGAGGACCTATGAGAAGGTCTTTTTGGTGGTTCCCATCATGTGGAAGGAGGTTAGGCTGGCCCTCTCTCTCTTCTTCTTCTGCCAGCAGATTTTTATTTCAACAGGTATTTGGCTATTAATTGGTCGCCGTGGAAGAGACCTTCAATGAGGATGGGGTACTTTTATTCTCACTGTTACATTTTAAAGGCCATTAAACTGTTTTCAGGTAGTGCTGTTTTTAATAGGACAGTACATTTAATTATGTTAAGATAGGATTTTAACCCTATTTTATTTTAATCTATTTTATGAGCCACCTTGGAAGAAAGGGAGGATATTTTAAAAAATAAAATAAATTATTATTATCGTTAGTGTTAGTATTTACAATGAATGTATTAAACCTAAAATATCCTAATGTGGCAAGGTCAAAGCTAGAGCAGAAGTGGACATGTGCTGAAACATAGCAGGTAAGGCCCATTTGAATATGTGAGCCAGGGTCTCTTTTCATACAATAGGATACTATATCCAAGCTTAATGCCTGAATAAGGCCCAGTCTTCCAGTATCCTAAATGGAATCCTAAATATTTTATTACTTAAATTGTTTCTAGCTGAGACTTTTTTTTAAGTGCAAGGCAGGCTAATAATGTAATAATGAAAATATAATACAGTCAGCCCTCTGTATCCGCTGATTTTTTTAATTCATGGATTCAAACATCCATGGCTTGAAAATATTTTTAAAAATATATAAATTCCAAACTTTGATTTCGTAAATTTTTATAAGGATGCCATTTTACTGTGCCATTGCATTTAATGGGACTTGAGCATCCATGGATTTTGCTATCTGTGAAGGGTCCTGGAACTAATTCCCAGTGGAATCTGAGCCCACTGTACAAATGTAGTGTGGAAGACAGTGTGACCAGGAGCCCATTCACACTGCAGAATTGTAGCACTAGCATTCCATTTTAGTTGCCATGGTTCTGTCCCATGGAATCCTGGGATTGGCAGTTTAGGGAGGGGCCTTAACCAGAGCACTCCAGTGCCTGACCTAAAAGTACAAATCCAAAAGTTCCCTAGGATGGAATAATAACTGTCCATGTGGAATAGCAACACCGTAATTCTGTAGTGTGACTGGACCCTTGGTGCCCTGTGTGCCTGTTCACACCTTATCTGTAGATGGGTCCCTTTAAGACCCTTGCTTTCCCTTCTTAGGGTTCTTCATTATTTGGTGGCACTTAGACCTCAAACCCCTTCTTGAGATATAGGGTTGTTCTCTCTAGAGTAGAGGATATGTGGATACCTGAAGGCCTGTGGCTTGAGCTTTGATGCCAACATCTCAGATACCTTCTACCCATTCTGTAGCCTTATACATTGTTTCTGACTCCTGATATATGGGCAACTAAGAGTGGGGTTTGATCTGCATTGGAACAGAATCAAGGCTGGAGTCTCGGCTGGAGTCTCGGCAAACAGGAGATGTGTTTACCATTCCCTCGACAAAGTCTTTCTCTGGACAAGAAGCAGAAAAGCCAGGTAAGGTGCTGTCTGATTTTGGAGGTTAGCCTCTTTCCCTTCTTTGTTTGGCTTTACAACTGATAAGGCTCTCCTAGCAGATTGCTGGATGATCTGTAGTAAATCAGCAAAGGGTTCTGATTTCCAGTTATGTACAAGAGACAAGAATCTTATGAACTACTGGAACGATCCCATGTGTGTCTGGTTTGGATTTTATTTTCTTATTTGAGGTTGGTATTCTCTTTCATCCTCTGCAACAACAAGGCCTCAAATTTGCCTCACAGGCTTCATAGTTTTGCTGTCATTGCCTCCCTGAACAGCCATTCCATGCCAGTGGAGAACGTGGGGGATTAGAGAAGTGTTTAGCTGTGCCCTGTAGCCAGATGCAGACTAATGACATCATTTAACTGAGATCCTGGTAGTGGATGATGTCATTCATTTGCATCTAGATATGGGGCATAGCCAGACACTTCTCCAATCCTTCTTCTACTTTCCACCAGCCATGGCATGGCTCTGAGTTCTGGGGATGGTAATAACTGTGAGTGCTGGGGATAGTAAGAGGGAAGACATAGCAGAGTTCCACTCATGGAACACTTACATTGTGCTGGACAATGTAATATCTTGGCCACTATGCGTTTTGTAAGCAATATGTGTTAGTATAGCACTCATTCACTCACTCACTCACAAATTTTTACTAATTTTTAAAAAATAATTAACTCTGAACATTATTTATTGCATTTTTGTAAATCTTGTTATTTGATTTTAACCTGCTGTAGTGCAGGAACTAAGATTCTGATTCTGATACAAGAACCACAACAAAAGATTGTTAATCATCACTGGTCTGTAATAGCTTAGATGCAGATCTGTATTCTCTATCCTACTAGTCAATGTGAGAACTCAGTATAATGAATTATAATAAATAATGAATTCCAGACTATGGTGATCAAAATGGTGAAGGGTCTGGAAACCTTATGAGGAGAGACTTTGAGAGCTGGGTATGTTTAGCTTGGAGAAGAGACGGCTAAGAGGTGATATGATAGCCCTGTTTAGATATATGAAGGGGTGTCATTAAGGATGGAGCAAGCTTGTTTTCTGCTGCTCCAGAGAATAGAACCCAGAGCAATGGATTCAAACGAGAAGAAAAGAGAGTCTACCTCAACATTAGGAACAACTTCCTGACACAAAATGCTGTTTGAGAGTGGATCACACTTCCTCAGAATGTGGTGGTTTCTAAACAGAGGCTGGATGGCCATCTGTCAGGGGTGCTTTGATTGAGAGTTCCTGCATGGCAGAAGGTTGGACTGGATGGCCCTTGTGGTTTCTTCCAACTCTATGATTCTATGCTTCCATGAATGCAGGCTTCTGAGGGGCCAGTTAGGCATCATGTCATGCAGAGTTCAGAAAAATTCTTTTCTAGAACTACAACTCTCATCATCCCTTGGAATACTTGGCATTGTAGTCAAAAAAGTAACTTTTCCAAGCTCTTGAAGCCAGAGATGTAACTCTGTTATTTATCTGCTTGTTTTATTTGCCACAAGCAGTGCTGGTGCTGCTTGGCTAATGTCTTCCTGTTGCTTGCAGATGTTGTTCAGGAGTCAAAGGTGTGGTTGGACAAAAATCCCTTTAAAATCCCATCTGATATTGATATCTTCTTATTGCGAGACCAACAGAGGGAAAAGGCAAAAGCGGTATGTATGAATCACAAGAGATCCCTGAAAGGAATTCTTCCTGATCTCAAGAGCGTGGCTGTTCAGTACAAAAGTGTGAACGTTCCCCCCCCCCCATCCCCAAAACGTCCACCCATATTAGCAGTGAGGAACATGCCCCTCCTCCAGATATTGTTAGTTTTCATCTCCAAGCAGCACTAGCCCACATAATTAATACTGAAGGATGATGTGAATGGCAATCCAGCCAGAGCAGGAGAGTCACATGTTCCCCATCCATGTCTGGAAGCAAATAACAGGAATTATGCATTGATATAGCACAATTTTGAATATACTAAAAGGAATCTCTAAATTTCTTGGAGTGTGTCCACATTACACAGTTGTAGCATTTTGATCCCCCTTTAATTGCTGTGGCTCCATCCTATGGAACCATGGGATTTGTTGTTTCATAAGGCACCTAGAATTCTCTAATTGAGAGTTCTAATACTGCAGTTCTTGAAAGTGCACTAGAAAATTCTAAATATCCTTCTCAAACTATAGATTCCTTAAGATGGAGTTATGGCAGTTAAAGTGGTATCAGACTGATATAATCATGCAGTGTGGATTCACTTTTTAATACAGAGTAGGATACAAAAGCTATTATTCAATTGGTCTGGATGCGATATAAAAAAGAAGCTGCTTAATGATCAAGTTAAGTGTGTGTGAGAGTGGAGTGAGGAGAACTGATTAGGAATAAAAATAGCAAAACCAGTGATTGCATATATAATATTTTGATTTGTGTTTGACATGAATTTCAGGGATCCCTTATGACAAGGGTGGGCAGCTGCCAGAAGCTGGGCTGCACTCCATGGAACCTTATCAATCAAGCAATTATTTTACTTAATTAATTTGCTTATTTACTGACTGACTTTATTTATATGTCACCTTATAAGCCAATTTTAAAACACCACATAAAAACACTTGTTTGATGGACACACTAATCCCAGGCCCTCACTCCTGAATGATTTGGGGGGAAATAACCCAAAAGCTCCCCAGGGGGCATAGGGAGCCGTATTTTGCCAAAAATGGGGCACTGCTTGGTTAATGTAATGTAATGTGGTAGTGCTCAGCTAATGTAATGTTTGAACCCCTGGTGGGCTCAAAGAGATCATAGCTGGCCACATGTAGCCCATTGGTCTCACTTTCCTCATTTTAGCCTTATATGCAATTGATCTGAAAATATATTTCTTTAGAATTCTAATTGCTGGTTTTAAGATTTCAATAAGCAGAGCTATGAGGCCACACTGCCTGCCTCCAAAGGCATGTGCCATTGTGAACTTCTGTGAAAATGAGAGAAAACAGCTTAATCTGTGGTTTCTAAGCATGCTGTGTCAATGCTGGAGCTGCAAAGGAGACAAGGAGCCAATTTTGCTCTCTGCTTTCTGTTGGAAAACCTTTGCTGCTATGATTCTCTGTCAGATTGTTGAGACTGTAAATTAAATCCTAGGCTTAGACTGCATGTGTATGATATGAACCTTATATCACAGAAAGACCATATGTTTCTGATGTCCAAATCTTGGATAAGCCCCAGAACACAAAGCATCTTGCCATTTGGGAATGGGTAACACATATATAACATCTCATAAGCAGAGATAAGCACGTCAGTTTCTGTCCCAATGACATTATTTTGCTGTATGTAACATACAGTGAAGTGGTGGCTGGTGACTCCCACGTCCAGGGAAAGCGACTGCTTGAAGTGTTAGTTTTACTGTTATAGGAGCTATCCAGTGGTGAACCTAAGCTAGGGATAGGGTTCAGCAACTTGGATAGTTCCTTTAATGTTTGCAATGCGATCTTTTCACTGTTGCCTGAAAACTGGACAGAGCTAGTCATCTATCCCATTACCTCTAGGAGCGAGAGCGAAGGAAGACGCTGAAGGTCCATGAGAAGATGACTTGCTCCACTATGCAGAATGCCAAACATTCTGGGTTCAAGAAAGAGATCCAGATGGAAGAAGAAGCTGAGGACAAAGAGCTGGCAGCAGAAGCAGAACGGCTTAAAGCTCTCCGAGAAAGCATCTCATGGAAGATAGCAATCACTAAAGGTAGCCAAGAGAACTTTCCAGAAAACAGCCAGATGACAGGACAGGTTAGGCTCAGGAGCCTGTTCTAGTGAAAGCTGTGTATTCAGTCTAGTGGAAGCCAATGACTCCAATGCCAATGGGGCAGTGAATCCAATCTGGCTTTTAGTCCAAATTTTAAAAGAGGTATCCACAGTGTTGAAACTATTTTGGGAAGAAGGTTCAGTACCATGAGTCACTCTTTAAAGAGCAAAACTCAAAGCAGAGCCACTATTCCCCTAACTTTGGAACCACTAGACAGAACAGACTGTATAAGCTTCTAGGTCAGGGGTAGGCAACCTAAGGCCCCCCGCCGCCGCTGCCGCCGCCATGATGATATTAATTATTGTTGTTATTACTTGTTCTTGGGGTTTTCTTGGCTTTTCTGGGGCTGAGAAAGTGTGCATGCATATATATATATATATATATATATATATATATATATATATATATATATAATTTTTTTATTTTTTATTTATTTGTTTGTTTGTTTGTTTGTTTGTTTGTTTGTTTGTTTGTTTGTTTGTTTTTGGTGCTTCGGCCCCCCAATTGTCTGAGGGACAGCAACCCAGCCCCCGGCTCAAAAAGGTTGACTACCCGTTCTAGGTTTTGCTCCAACTTGTAGTAATTAGGGAGCCAGGTCTCCTGGACTGAGATTCTGAGATTTCTTTGTTACTAATAAGGCTGATGACACATCTGCTTGAGCTTTCCTTTCTTCTCTACATAGCAGCAATGCTGTGTGTGTGTGTGTGCGCGCGCGCGTGTGCGTGTGCGTGTTATTAATGGATTTCATAGCTGAGAGGAAGAATGGATGATCCCAGCAACAATCTATTATTGTGAAGCTATTACTGTTATAATATTTGTAGTTAATGGAGCAGATGTTATGGGAAGGAATAGGTGTTACCAGGCACCATATATCCTTGGTATCTTCTGGGATTTGGTTCCAGGACCCCACTCCCACCCTCATGGCTAATAAAATCCATGGATGTTCAAGTCCCATCATATACAAAGGTGTAGTAAAATGGTGTCCCTATATAAAATAGCAAAATCAAGGCTTTTTTTTTTTTTTTTTTTGGATTTGTGTGTGCATGTGCATGTATAACATTATCAAGCCACGGGTGGTGGAATCTGTGGATGCAGAATCCATGGATACAGAGGGGCAGTATTACTGTGAACGTATCACCACTGTAATGTGGTGTACTGGTTTGAGTGTTGGACTACAGCTCTGGAGACCAGGGTTTGATTCTTAGCTCATCCATGAAACCCACTGGGTGACCTTGGGCTAGACACATGCTCTCAGCCTCAGAGGAAGGCAATGGCAAACCTCATCTGAACAAATTTTGCCAAGAAAACCCCATGATAGGATTGCCTTAAGGTTGCCCTAAATTGGAAATGACTAAAGGCACACAACAACAAATCACCACTGCATTGTGTTGGGAAGACTTGGTCTTACATGGGTTAATGAGAGCAATTAGCTTTTTAAAAGGCTTACTGTTGGAGATGAAGACTGCTAGAACTAATTTATTGATAACAATCAGCAGAATTGCCCACTTTTTTGGAGCCTCCTTGTGAGACCAACATGATAGGCAGAATGGCCATTACAAATAATAATAATAATAATAATAATAATAATAATAATAATAATAATAATAATAATATTTTATTTATAACCTGCCTCTCTGCTCGGCAATCAGGGCAACGTACAACCAATTAAAAAGACAACAGTTAAAACATTCCTTAAACCCACACCCTAGCCCTCCCACCCCTTAAAACTAAATTAAACTACAGTAGAATTAAAATCAAATTAACACACTTAAAATATCATAAAATCAATTCCAGCAAATGTGTTGTGGCGCCAGGAAGGGTAAGTGGGAAATCACATCCCATTCGATGGGCGGTTATTCTGGGAAGGCCTGCCGGAAGAGATCCATCTTTACTGCCTTTTTAAAGGCAGCAAGAGTGGTGATAAGATGGATCTCGTCTGGCAGGCCATTCCACAGTTTGGGAGTGGTTGCAGAGAAGGCCCTCTGGGAGGTCTGCAAAAGCCTGGTCTTCATGGGCTGCAGCAGGTTCCTCCCAGAGGACTGAGGTGCGCATGGGGGATCATACGGGAAGAGGCAGTCCCTGAGATAAGATGGACCCAAGCCATGTAGGGCTTTAAAGGTTAAAACCAACACCTTGTACTGTGCCCGGAAACTAATCGGCAGCCAGTGGAGTGATTTAAGCACAGGTGTTATATGCTCCCTCCTAGATGTCAAACTGACTGCCATGTTTTGTACCAGTTGGAGTTTCCTGGTTAGGCACAAGGGTAGCTCCATGTAGAGTGCATTACAGTAATCCAGCCATGAGGTTACCAGAGCATGTACCACAGTTTCCAGATCCCTCATGTCCAGATAAGGGCACAGTTGGCGTATCAGCTGAAGCTGATAGCAGGCACTCCTGACCACCGCATTCACCTGACTAGTCATGTGAAGCGATAAGTCTAGAAGCACCCCCAAGCTGAGAACACAGTCCTTAGAGGAGAGTGTGACTCCATCCAGGACTGGAGACTGTATTCCCAGATCTGGTTTCAGGGCCGTAACTGTCAGTACCTCCGTTTTGTCCGGATTTAGTTTCAACCTGTTTTTCCTCATCCAATCCATTACCGCTCTGAGACAGTCATTGAGAGGAGAGACGCCATCTGAGGTCTAAACCGATGATCTGGTCATGGAAAAGTATATCTGGGTGTCATCAGCATACTGAAGACACCGCTCTCCATGCCTCCAAATGATCTCACCCAGCAGCTTCATATAAATGTTAAACAGCAATGGGGACAGGATTGCAATCATTAGTTTGCAATCATTAGCAGAAAACTGCCTTTGTCGGTGGGATGGGAGATGTTTCTGCTTATTTTTCCCCTTTCCTACTTTTTTCTACTTAGAAATGCACATACCTAAATCTCTATCTTACAGAGAGAAAAAACAGCTTTTGGGAAGGATCATTTGGGGGAAGAAAATGGCTGGAGGGAAAACTGTAAGTGGCATATGTGCATTCTGCCTCATGGTTGAGTCAGTGAGCTACATGCCAGATAAAAGTCACCATTGGTAGGGTAGCAGCAGTCTGATCTCACAAAAGTATTTGAAGAATTTACCTCTGAGGCAAAAGTTAGGCAGAATATGAGCAGCAGTAGAGGTTTTGGAAATGCAGAAGAATTTATGACGGGGTGGAAACTGAGCAGATGGATTAGCAAGATGAAGTCTGTGGGAAGGCTCCCCACAGAACCCTGTTAACATCTTCCCAATCCTCATCAGTTGTTTTAATCACTGTGGGGTGCACAAAAACAGGTTGTTTTTTTAAACAGTAAAACACACACACACAAACTGAAAAAAAGCTTCAACACATCTAGAGATGATTTCCTGGTCCCAGACCATCACTTCCAGGCTGGCAAAAATGGTGGTGTGGTTCACTGAGAGTTCTGAGAAATGGACCTCCAGACTTTGGTTTATGGTAATGGAGAGGGACTTGCAATCCACATGGCAGCTTAATTTCCAAGGCAGGCACTTCTTACCATCTCAGTGAATTGATCACAGGTTCTGAAACCCATTAACACAGTTTTGCATTTAGTCTCGTTGATTGTTCTTGCTTGCCCAATTTTTCTTATCCTCCTTTTCCCCCAGATCAAGTTGTAGAAAAAGAGCCCATTCATGACTACATCAATCAGAAACGGCAGATGTTCTTGCTGCAGGTATTGGATTATATTTTTTCGGAGATTCACTTTTGAGCCACTTTTGAGCTCTTTAATTATCAGGCCTCATGACTGGTTTTGAGAGTCGAGATTGTCTTAGAAATAAATAAATAAATAAATAAATAAAGTAGAACTGCTTTTTATTTCCTGACTTTTTGGGGTGGAAGAAGGGTAGGTTACAAATGTGAAATTAAGTGGAGGTGCTAACTTTCAACCTGCCAAGAACTTTTTTGAGATTAAGGGGTTTTTTTTTAGATGTGCTGCCTCTTTGCCTACATTCTGAGGTGATACAATACTGAGAAGACTAAGGGCCTAAGCAGACTGCCAGAAATAGTGCACATGAAATTGAGGCACTGCCCTGGCTTAGTGCTAGGGAATCATGGGAATTGTATTTTTTTCTGAGACATTGAGCCTTCTCTGTCAGAGAGCTCTGGTGCCACAATAAATTACAGTTCCCATGATTCCCTAGCACTGAGCCAGGGCAGTGCCTCAATTTAATGTGCACTATTTCTGGCAGTCTGCAAAGGCCCTAAGACTCTTGAACTGTTACCATCATGTAAGGAACTGTGGGTTCTTCTACAGAAGCCCGGGGGGGGGGGGGGGGAGACAAGAAAGAAAAAGATCTCTAATGAGAAGAGCAATATATTTATTGGAATAGATTCAAGATTTGTGTTCCATGGATAGAAGAACTATGCAAAGTTGCCTCTTCCTTCCTGTTGCTCATAACCCAAATGGCCAGGGCCCACTCTGTGTAGTGTTTTCATGGAATGAGAGGGCTGCCACATAGAGAAAGGAGGGAGTCCATCTCCGCCAGCCCTGAGCTATACACTGGGCTTTAATTATCCAAGGCTGTAAACCAAGTCCCCTGAACTGTGTTAATGTCTATTTACCACCAAGATCTGCTAGCACTCCTGCAGAAACTTAGGCCAAGTTGGAAGACACTCTTGATAGCTTGCTAACAGACTACCCAAATCACCTTGTCTTAATTTGTGGTGATTTCAATGCCAGAATGGGTAATGACTACTCCCCGATGGAAAGAGCCATACACTGTAACTTGGAGGAAGAGCCCATTCTATCCCATTCTTCTGTGAAAAGAGTGTGAAATCTGAGGGTTGCCCATGATCAACCTGATTCGAATCTAGGTGTGATTGCCATGTGGGAAGAGAACTGTCTGTGACACTCTTCTCACAAATAACAAGTACATTTTTAACAGCTCTTGGGAGTTAATCTGTCAAAAGTAGCACTTCTAATTTAACCCTCATACTTCAGAATTGATGAGTTGGTTGTTGTTGTTGTTGTTGTTTTAAAAAAAAACTGACCTTGGAAGCTAACCAGGGTTAGCCCTGGTTAGTACTTGGGTGGGAGATGGCCAATGAATACCAGGTACTGTAGGCTATATATCAAAGGAATGAACTGGCAAAACCACTTCTGAGTATTCCTTGCCTAAGAAAACTCTATGAAATTCATGGGGTTACCATAAATTGACAGGTGACTTGAAGGCACACACATGCACACACACACAATGTTAAAATGTCCTATCCTATCTAGTGCATGAAGATTAAGCAAGGGGAGGGGGCAAAATGAGGCCATTGACTCCCAGTAAGAATTCTGCCCCCTCAACAAAAGTTTCTTTAGTTCTCCATTAATTTCTATCATTGCTGAGTGAGATATTGAAATTTGTTCACACCAAGAACTAATACAGTCATTTATCTGTGTCATTTTTGTGCTGCTAACTTTGTCAGCTAGTTTATCCATAAGAGCTACAGACTAAATTCTTTTTCAACCAATCACTTATAGATAAAGCCATCATGTTTTTCCAGTACTATTTACATTCTAATCTTGTTGGAGGTTTTTAAAAAGAGGCTGGTTGGCCATCTGTCAGAAGTGCTTTGATGGTATAATTCTGCATAGCAAGGGATTGGACTAGATGGCCCTTGTGATATCTTCCAACTCTATGATTCTATGAACTCTTATATTTGCTGTGTTCACTTTCCTGCAGTAATTTCACCTTCCCCTTTTCTTTGGATGCCTAATCGCTATTTCTAAATGCACAACTAAAGTTTTAAATTACTGCATTGCTAGAGGTTTGCGGACAGAAGGAAAATTTCATTTGAGGTGGCAGAATTCTTATTTTGAGGGGGCAATGCCTTCATTTTGCCTCCTCTGTAGTTGCAACCTTGGAGTTAAGGAAGATGATTGGCTTGATATTCTGAAAGAAAACTATTTCTGGTTGTAAAAGGTGCCACAAGAGTCTTCCCCCAAATTTCTTTCCATACCTTTTATAGCAGTCACTATATATTAATTTTTAAAACTAACATTGTTAAACCCTCTTTATCCTGCATCCAAAGTGGCATGCTATGTGTGGCATTGTTACTTCTGATGTGTTACTTCCAAGTTCCAAAGACCACAAAAACATTAAGAGGATTTTTCTGTTTGCAAGGTAGAGGTAGATTAGGCCATCTTCTCACATCATTGCAGCACATGGATTCAGAAAGTTCTAAACTGGAGGTTGGCTAGTTCTGACAAAACATATTTTTGGTTGAAGAAAATACATTTGAACAGTACTTGACAAACCTCATGGGAGCGAGTGTGAGGAGATGGGTTCCTAGTCTTGACACAGATTTTTTTTTTTTGCTCTACTTTGTAAGGATCATTTCGTATGTTTGTTTGTTTGTTTGTTTGAATTTCTTCCTCTTCATGTCTTTCAAGGGTTGCTTTAGTGTGAAGACAATCAAATGTGAATAATGAGCCAAGCCAATTGTTTCCCTCTTTCTCTTTCTTTCTTTCTTTCTCTCTCTGTCTCTCTTTCATTCTTTGTTTGCTTTACATTTTAGTATGCTGTAACTGTAAAGAAAGATGAAATTCAGAAACTGGAAAATCTGGCAATTGAAGAAGAAGCCAAGCTGGAAAAAGCAGAGGAAGAATTAGAGAGGGACGCTGCCATGTTTGATGAATTCCTGAAGGAGAATGACAAAAATTCTGCTCAAGCCCTGAAAATGTAACAGTAGCACCTGAGCTCTATATGCTAGCACTGGAGGGGAAGAAAATATGTGGCCATCCAAGTGCTGTTGTACTGCAGCTTTCACTAACCCTGTAGCCTAGATAGGTAAGGGTGAGGAATCATGGGAGCTTCAGACCAACAACATCTGGAGGACAATTGTTAGTGGTTGTTGGAAGTGGAGAAATGAGCTGAATGAGGCAAATGGAACCTCTGAGTCTAGGTCCCCCCCAAAAAAACCTCACAATTTAAAAGGGGGGGGGGAAGTTTGTGAGACAAACATGAATACAATGTGCTTGTCCTATAATATATATTTAAAGTCTCATGTGATATATAGATATAGATATAGATATATGTATATAAAATCAAAAAAGAGTTAAAATTGATTGGGGGTGGGAGAAGGAGTCATGGCACCCCAGTACCACCCCAGTAAATTTCCTTTACACCTACATATTCCTTGTGCTTTACACCTACATATTCCAAGTCCAAGTACTGTTTTCTCTCTTTTAAAAAAGAGGTGATGGTTAGAGAACAGCAAAGCAGCTAAACTGTCTTTGCTGTTCTCTAAATATTATACCGATTTTACACTCCTCTCCAAAGGGCAGGTGTGTGTAGAGACTGTGTTGGACTCAAATAGGTTCACAACAAGATCTAAGATGCCTGAAGGGTACATACTATATGGATGGAAATTAAGAGATGGCTTTAAAACTGTGTGATCGTCCCCCTGCAGTGATTTCCAATAAATGTGTGCCCACACACAAAATCTAGATGGAGAAGGTTGAGGGGGAGGGTCAGAGATGGAACAAAATCTGGAAGCAGCTTGTATATCCTTTAGTAACTCTTTTTGACTTTGAAGACCATTCCTCTTTTCTGTCATTACTTTCCTCATGCCACCATTGTGCCCTAACTACTGCATTTCTGCCTTCTGTAGTGCTGAAAAAGAAACCAAAGCCAAGCTGGAGAAAATAACTGAGATCCGGGAACTGACAGCACAAATGATGAACATCCAAAGGTAGCAATAGTTCAGAAAAATATCACAAGTAAATATATAATTCCCAACTTGGGGTTTATTTGTTTTTCTCCCTGGTAGCTATACAGAAGTACTGATATGCATAGTGGCTAATGGTGTAACTTCACAGAAGTGGACTGAGTGCCAGAAATTTGGGGAGATGAGTGTGTGTGGGGGAGTCTAGGTGAAATCCAGAGTCTAACGTACACTTTTAAATAAATGGTGATAATTCCATCTTCTTGAAACAACAAGATCAATAATGACGATGATGGTGATGATGATAAACAGTAACTAAAGGGACCACCACAAAACATAAGATGACAAGACTTCTTACTGTCCCTGCTACAATTGTAGCACTGGATGAAATGCCGAGTACAACTCACTGCTTCCCTTTCAGCAGAACCAGCTGCTTCTCTTATTCCCATGCACCCCTCACATGAACCTCTCACAATCTTCTCTGGAAGGCTGAGCCACCTTCTAGAACAAAGGTATGGAGGATGGAGAAGTTAAGTAAAAATCTTGTTAGGTAGCTTGCTCTTTCTTTCTTTCTTTCTTTCTTTCTTTCTTTCTTTCTTTCTTTCTTTCTTTCAAAATTTCAAAAATTGACAGCAAGCAGTTCCTTGGGGAATTCACCACTCCCTCTTCCCAGAACACAACAGAGCAGTCCTAGGCCTTGGTCATTCTAGTTTTGTTTGGTTCTGCCTTGTCCAGACTGTGGGAAACTGTAAGTTTTCAGCAGAAGAGACAGTGGCAGTTCCACTGAGAAGACTCTGTCTAATATCACTTTAGAAGACGTCAGAGAGGTTTTAGTTTTAAATTGGTATATAAGGAAATGACTTGAAAGCACACAACAACCACCAATACTCTAAAAACCAGGAAGACAGAATCCTTTGATGATGAACCTACAATTTTAGAAAGTGAAGTGGAAGCCGCTTGCAAAGCACTTGGGACAAATAAATCACAAGGAACAGATGACATTTCTGTAGAGCTGTTTTAAGGTATACAAATGGAAATCATTCAAATTCTAACAAAAATCTGCCAGCAAATGTGGAAAATAAAACAATGGCCCACAGACTGCAAACAGTTCCAGTTCCCAACAAGGTGGGACACACACACACACAAAGGATTATAATAGTCATTGGACCATTGTATTAATATCCCATGCAAGCAAAGTGGTGCTCAAGATTTTACAACAAAGACTTTTACCGTATATAGAGTGAAAAATGTCAGATGTCCAAACTAGGTTGAGAAAAGGTACTAGAGATCATATTACAAACATATGTTAGTAAATGGAATATACCAAAAAAATTCAGGAGACCAGCCTGTGCTTTATAGATTGCAGCAGAACATTTCATTATGAAATGAAAAAAGGATAGATTGTTCTGAAGAAAATAGGAGTGTTACAACATTTTATTGTTTTGTTGTGTAACCTGTCCTCTGGAAAGAGGCCACTGTCAGGACAAATACGGAAAAACAAAATATGTAGTTTTCATTGGCCATGGGTTCAGACAGGGATGCATTTTAATCACCCTGTCTGTTTAATTATACACAGAACAAACTAAAAGTGGGATTAGATTCAGATAAAGAAGGTGTGGAAATTGAAGGAACAAACAACAATAATTTAAGATATGCAGATAACATCATACTGCTGGCAGGAAAATAGCAAAGACTTGGATCAATTACTGAAGAAAGTCAAGGAAGAAAGTTCAAAAGCACATTTACAGTTGATCATTAAGAAAACAAAAATAATGACCACAGATGATTTACACAACTTTAAAGTACACATTGAAAACATTGAGATAGTGAAAGATTTCCTATACCTTGGCTCAGTCATTAATCAAAATGAGGACTCAAAACTGAAAGTAGGATTAGATTCAGAAAAAGAAGGTGTGAA
This sequence comes from Phrynosoma platyrhinos, assembly GCA_020142125.1. NCBI lineage: Eukaryota > Metazoa > Chordata > Lepidosauria > Squamata > Phrynosomatidae > Phrynosoma > Phrynosoma platyrhinos. The sequence goes on from CM034703.1 coordinate 283,428,890, forward strand.
AATTGTAGGAAGAAACAGCAATAATTTAAGATGTGCAGATAACACCAAATTACTAGCAGAAAACAGTGAAGATTTTGAACAATTACTGATGCAAATTAAGGAAGAAAATAAAAAACCAGGATGTACGAGTAGCTGAATATTAACAAATCAAAAATAATTACCACAGAAGATAACTTTAAAATGGGTGATTAAAAACATCAATATTTAGAGATTTTATGTACCTTGGCTCAATCATTAATCAAAATGGAAACTGTAGTCAAGAACTCAAAAGAAGACTAGACTTGGATAAAAGAATTAGATTAGATCCTCAAGTGTAAAGATATTTCAGTACCAACATCAGGATCATCCATGCAATAGAATTTCATTTACTATGTGTGAATGTAAAAGCTGAAGAAAATTGAAGAAGAAGAAAAAATCAACACATTTAAAATTTGGTGCTTCAAGACTTTTAGAGATTCCATGGACTGCTAAAAGACAATTGAAATGGTCCTCAGTATTTCACAAGAAGCTCTCACTAGAAGCCAAAACTACTAAACTGAAGCTATTGTACCTTGGACATACCATGGGACAACATGAGCCATAGGAAAAGGTAATAGTGGTGGGGAAAAGTGGAAGGCACTATGAAAAGAAGACCACATTATAGGTAGATTGATTCAGTCAAGGAAACCACTACCCAGAGTGTGCAAGATATGAGCAGGGCTGAAAATAACAGGTGCCTTTGGAGGTCTCTTGTTCATAGGATTGGCATGATTCAAAGTCACCTTGACCACAAATAACAAAATATTTCCATCTCTGTTGACAGGTGTCTTCTTAGGGTGAAGTAATGTTCCATACCACAGTCTGCCATCCATCCACAGGGCAAACCAAACATTATATATGTACAGTGGGTATTTGGTATCCACAAAGGTTTGATTCCAGGAATCATAGAATCATAGAGTTGGAAGAGATCTCAAGGGCCATCTAGTCCATCTCCCTGCAGGAACTCACAATCAAAGGACCCCCAACAGATGGTCATCCAGCCTCTCTTTAAAAATCTCCAAAGAAGCAGACTCCACCACACTCCAGGGGAATGTGTTCCACTGTCCTACAGCTGTTACTGTCAGGAAGTTCATCCCAATGTTGAATCTCTTTTCCTATAGCTTCCATTGTTCCATGTACTATTCTCTGGAGCAACAGAAAACAAGCTTACTCCATCCTCAATATGACACCCCTTAAAATACTGAAACAGGGCTATCATATCACCTTTTACCCTTCTCTTCTCCAAGCTAAACATACCCAACTCCCTGAGTCTCTCCTCATAAGGCATAGTTTCCAGACCCTTCACCAT
>CM034703.1:283441524-283464148 GCA_020142125.1 Phrynosoma platyrhinos
AAACCGCCTGGATTGGGTAACCATTGGGCGGTATAGAAATAAATTTTAATAATAATCTCTTTAGCCTCTTTTAGGAAAAATCTAAAAACGTATTTATTCCGATTGGCTTTTCCATCCTAGTAATGGTATCTTTTCTCCATGTACCATTTGTTGACCCCGGATTGTCTTTGTTCCTCCCTGACATCTTGTGGTTTAGTTGATTCCTGTTCTCTTCTTTGAACCGGTTTTAATCTTTGAATTGTATTGGTCTTTTTAATCTTTTGTAAGCCGCTTTGATCTTCTTGGGAAAGCGGGGTAGAAATAAAATTTATTATTATTATTATTATTATTATTATTATTATTATTATTATTATTATTATTATTATATCTGGCTTGCGAACACCTATACATTCTATGGAGTAGACTGTTGCTAATGCGGGATGGATAACTTGTGGACTTCTGGAAGTTGCTGGACAATCTTCACCACTCATTATGCTAACAAGGGATCATGAGAGTTGAAGTCCAATAACATCTGTAGGGTCACAAGCTTCTGCCTTTACACTAACAGAAAGATGTCTACTTTTCTGAGAAAATATCTTAAGCATTATTTGGGAACAGTTGTCAAGATCAATGCAAAACAATGGTATATTAGCTATACAATTTATTTTCAATGCCAGGATTAATATTTGCACTTGCCTACAGGACAAAATGTTGGTGAGCTTGCATCGAAAGGTACTGGAAGTCTATCGACGTTGCATTGGAGAAAATGAGGCAAACCTAGGAACCCTACAGATGCTAACTGTTATAGAACACCAGTTAGATGATTTACTGGAGTGTCTTGAGAGGGTACCCCCCGCAAAGATAGAACAAGCTGAGAAAGCCAAAGAAAAAGAAAGACGGATGAGGTGAGAGGGCTATCGGAGTGGGGGAATTATATCCAATTAGAGCTGTCCACCAACAAAACTACTTCTATCTGTGGGACAAGAGCAAAGATGATGGCTCCTTGAGCCCTTGCAAATCAGCACCAAGGTTTGAGATATTCCCTGTATGAGATCTGGATTCAGTGGGGTGCTGTACCCCACTGCAAAAGTAGAAGAGTCCTTACTCAAGTGTGGATCTCACTGAGAATCATATCACCTCTAATCTGTGTGAATGGATAAAGCTTTATGGAAAGCTGATCTGTGACTGAATCAGCATCAATTGGGCTACTGGTTGTATCCACATCAACACAGGGAAGACTGAGCTCTAGTGAGTGAAACTGAAACACAAGTGTCAGTTTCCACTGCATGGCCTAATACTGAGGAACAGAGAAGCATGTACATATTTTTGTACTTAATACATTTCCAGCTGTTTAGTGACACCTGAATTAGTATCATGACGCAGATGTAGGTAGCAAAGTCTGTTTCTACCTGTGGATTTTCCTGGCTAGATTGAGGCTATATTACTTTATATATCCAATGCATCACAACATGCTGATACCTGGCCTTTACTGTTCAATTATATACATTTATTTCTTTCTATTCATTAATGATCTCAGAAGCAGCTAAAAAGAAAACCAAGACCATTCTTAAAGCAAAGCTGATGAAACCAACATTCTGACATTGATAAGCTAACACATGCAATAAGAGAGAACTTGGTTTTGATCATACTATTCATGTTAAATAGCTTATCAAAACCAGAAAATCAGGAATTATCAATACTGCTTTGTGAGTAGTTGCTGTTAATAGTGCATTTAGCAGCAACCAGAGTGTAGATTTTTTTTGGGGACACCCTGTATATATTTATATATATGCATATAATCTTCACTTTAGGGTATATCAGATAAACTAGTTTCCAATTTAAAGAAAGCTTGCATCATAATAAATGTGACAGTCTTTAAAGTGCAATAAGATTTTTTGTGCTTCAGCATGGAATTTAAAAACTGTCTGCTACCTTTGAACATAAATTTGAAGGAAGAGGCAGATTTGGTACAAGAAAAGTGTTAGTGCACTTTTATTGCGTAAACACCCTAAAAGCACCAGCTCCTGTCCGATCTTGGAAGCTAAGCAGGTTCAGCCCTGGTTAGTACTTGGGTGGGACACTGCCAATGGCTACCAGATGCTGTGGGCTATATTTCAAAGGAAGGAATCGGTAAATTGATCTCTTTGTCTAAGAAAACCCTGTGAAATTCATGGGATCGTCACAATAGAAATAGCAATAGCAAGTACATTTCTATACCGCTTACCAGTGAACTAGTTCTCCCTAAGTGGTTTACAATGTGTAAGCCAATTGCCCCCAACAAGCCGGGTACTCACTTTACCAACCACTGAGCCACGGAGATCCACTGAGTTATCTTGGGTGAGTCACACTCTCTGTCTCAGAGGAAAGCAAGAGCAAACCCCTCTGAAGAAATCTTGCCAAGAAAACCCTGTAATTCGCCTTAGGGTCACTATAAGTCAGAAACAACTTGAAGCACACAACAAAAAGGGTTTTGCAACTCACAGTTCTAGCCTTTGATCTGGTTCTTTGTTTTGCCAGAATAAGAGAAGAAAAGATAAGGCAGCAGAGACTATTGCAAGAGGAGAGGTTGCAGCGGGCTCTGGCGAGAGCACAAGCAGATGTTAAGAAAAAGGTAAGTCATGCTGACTTATTTGTACCCACTTTCATAATTTCAACTAGTTATAAAAGCTCTTCTATTCAGTATCCTGCTATGGTTCCAGCTGCACTGAACAGTGCTTATAAAAAGGATAATCTCTCAGTATACTGCCTGCATCTGTACACTGTTCCTAAGACTGAGATTTGTCACACCTTACATGCCCAAAATAATGTCTTGATGGTGGCTTCACTAATTACAACACGGTGAAAGGCTATGATAAAAACAATTGTGTTTCCAGTTCCTACAGTCTATTACATTTAACAATGATCAGAAAGCTTTAGAGGTCAAAGTAATCAGTCCAAACTGTTTTAATTCATCAGTCTTGTCCTAATTCATTAATCAAGTGACGAATAGGTTGTTTTGCAGAGTATGGGGAAGGGCAGCCCAAAAAGGCCCTTTAAAATCTTTGTTCAGCGTTAGAAGAATATAAACTTTCTCTCTCAGTATTTGTGAAATGCAGAGATTGCTGAGAGAGAACATAACCTAGACATTTTTTTGCATCAATCATTTCCTACAAATCTATCTTTTCCAAACCATGCATAATTCTACACAGCTTGGCCATGCCCTCTGTGTGTGTGTGTGAAACTTTGTTTTTAATGTTTTATACTGTTTTAACTTGAACTGTTTTAGATTTGTTAGCTGCCTTGAATCCCTATACTGGGAGGAAGGCAGGATATAAATAAACAGAATAATAATAAATAATAATATTGACTGTTTTTTCTGGCTAAAAGACTCAGAAGTTAATGATTTTTCCTCCAGCCTGAGTAATTTTGGATGGCCATCAGACTAGTCTGACAAGTTTATGGTTATTTCCTTTCATAGTGATCCCCAGTAGTTCACTTTTTTGCAACTAACATACATTGTTTTGATCAAACAATCTACCTAAAAATTTTTTTAAGAGCCAACAGCAATGGCCATGTAAATATAAAATTAGAATTTTTGTCCCTGTGTGTTTATCTTCATTGGATTACATTTGCCACTTTCACAATACATTTTTGTTAGCCTCAATTGTCACCTGGGATTACATTTGCCACTTTCACATTTTTGCCAGCCTGAATTGTCACCTGGAAATTTTCAACTATAGGTCAGAAAGAATACATCCTTCTACAGATGTCTCAAACTTTACATCCCTCAATTAAAAGGTTTATTCTATGACTCTATGATTCTATGATTCATAGTGTCTTCTTTCTGTTCTTTAACCACATTGTTGAACAAGACATGTCCTCTTAACAACTTACTGTGCTGCTCTTTTTGTCAAAGGGTTTTTGAAACTCTTCAAGTTTACATAGCTTACCAGGTCATCTATAGCATTGCTGAAATAGTTATTAAATAACTGTGAGATCTTTTAGAGCAGGGATAGGGATCATATGGCCTTTCCGACACTGGGGGAAAAAACTTCTAGAAGTCCTAGCTAACTGAGAGAAATGTTGAGAATTTGGAGAGCCACAATTCCCACCCATTTTAGACATTCAGATCTTTGTGGTCTGAAGACTTCTGATATACTATTGTGGCAGAAAACTCCAAAAGTGGAATCTGATGTAAAGGTACAGAATTTCTCCGTTCATAGATGTAAATGTTTACTACCAGAGCCGGTAACCAAATACAGAAGCAAAATAGTTTACACCTTTCTTCTCTGATTTTGTCAGCCACTTTGGGCTGTTGTACAGTTGCCCTAGCTTTCTCCAAGATAGCACTTACAGATGCCTAGAGGTGCTAAGGTCTCCTTCTCTAGATGTCTTCAAAAATAGGCTGGACAGCTAAGGTCTTCAGATGTTTTGGATTTCAGCTCCCAGGATTCTTGGCTTCTGGCCATGGTGATCAGGGATTCTGGGAAGTGAAGTCCAAAACACTTGGAGGATCCGTTTGGAAATCATTGTACTAGCTAGAGATCCTGCATTGAGTGGAAGTTTGGAGCAGATGGCCCATGAGGCACCTTCCAACTGAGTCTACAATTCTATAGTTGGACGGCTCCCTACAATCCATGGCATTCCAGCTGGTGTATTTCAGACATAATGCCAAACCCATCTCACCTTTTCAAACCATTTTGCAGTGCATCTGAGCACTGCTGTTAGGGCAGGAAAAACACAGCACTCCCAATGCTACTCTCGTCTCATTTTATGTAGAGCTGTTACTGCCCACACCATTTGAGGCATTTACAACTACCAAGCTATTAGTTTTACAGTGGCATTAAGGCAACTCACTAGTTACTACCTAGAGAGCTTTTACTAATATTATCTCAGAACCAAACTACCTCCTCATTCTAAACTAAATGCACTCAACCACATTTGCAACAGGATCACTAGAACATATGCTACATAAAGAGCTCTTATACTCATGTTTAGCTATACAAAAAAAGGTACTGTGATTCCAATAACTCTTCCAATTTTAGTGAGTATTGTCAACTTTTGCTTTTCTGCTCTTCCAGCCAAACACTGGTAAACACTATTAGGTGTATTTGCTTCCTTCCCAAAAGATGTAAAGGGGCAGGAAGAAGGCTGAAGCAGGTTCTGCTTTTGCGGATGGACCTGTGGTTCATGATTTGTTATCTTAGGCTGACCTTTCATGTTTATTTTTAGACTGGCAGAAGATTGGTTTTCCGTTCTGAGCCTCCTGCCTTCAGAGAGAAAGAAGATGAGGATCAAGGGCTCATCGACAGAGAAAAGGAAGAACTGCTCTACTACTTTACTTAGCAGCCCAAAGCTGCAACAAATTATGAAGCATACAGAATGTGACAAAACTGAATGGGAGGACTTTGGCAGACAGTCTGCAAATTATTTAAGAAACTACACCTGCTTTAAATTACATTTCCTAATACTAGTTACACACTTACACTAGATGACAAGAGAATGTTTATGCTGTTTTAAGTTAGAAAATTGAAATCCTTTCAAAGAAGCCTTGTTAAAAAAAGTTTACAAGATTGCTGAAGCAGTAGGACCCCCAAGGTTAGCAAGAGAAAGCTAAGTTGCATAAATATGTTAATTTTGGAACTAAAAAAAGCAGCGGCATGATCAAGTTTCTTCTGCTCAAAGTTGAAGTCTCATAAGTGGGAAATCCTATATACTCAGTCAATCTTTTGCAGCCCATATGAAAATAATACAAAAAGCAAATGAATTGGAGAAACTGGACATTAGTTATTTTATTAGTCCTTTTATCTCAGCAATGATTTAATTGTCCACTGCCAGCAGCAGACTTTTCTGAAATCAATCTGATGCTTATCCTTCAGCTGTTAGGAATTTATAGTGATATACAAAGCCAAGTAAAGAAACTTTTTAGAAGAAACACATTTACATGTCGCATAGAAGTGTTAACTTGTTCTTCAGTAGGTATGACTCTGTAAAAGAGAAGACAGTGAATCCAGTTCATATGCTTATTCAGTCAGTAATCTTCTTTCAATTGTAATAGCGCCCAGTCCATCATGCATCTATAGCAAGGGTCTGCAACTGGCTGATTCAGGAAATGTAAAGTCCTCCCCACATCTTGGACAGCTGCTTCCAAAAACATCCAAAATATTTAATGTATTTTTTTTTTTATTCAACGTGTTCCCATGCACTGTTTAGGAAAGTGTGCAACAATTGCCAGATTGCTGAGGCATTTTAAGTCAATGCAAGTTTTCTTTAAAATGTTGGGGGAGCCAAAAAAATGGTCTTGCGGCCACATGCAGCCCACCTTTCCCCTATCCCTGATCTAAAGTAACAGTGAACACAGAGGATGTGGAGGAGTAATTTGTCTTCCCTAAAGAGATAAGGGGCAAAGAGAATATTATGTCATGATGCCTTCCCATGGATCACCTGTTCCATGCTAAAGCTAACTCTGGTGCTTAGGAAGGGACAGGGTTTGCCTGTTCTGTACGATCACTGACAAGGTAACTGTGTGAAGAATTTGAGGTGATCATTTGGGGGATAATATGTCCCCTACAGTTTTTAAAACTGTGGCATACCTTTACAGATTTTAATTTCTCTTAACCTGAACTTCAGTGTTGTAAAAGTGGGAAAAGCCAAAAGGCTTTAAAAATTAATAATTTCTTCACTCATTCTGGCTTGAAGATTTCATTTCAGGAAAATAAAAATACTTTATGCATATGTTTTCTATTGCAGAAGTACAGTAATAGGTCAAGATAGTAGCCAGGCAGGTTTTGTACAACTGAATGTCTTTTTAAAGAATGATAACTGAAATTTTAAAATGCAAGGTAAATAATCCCTACAAAATGTTTTCAAATAGCTGCATTTTTCTAGACATGGAAAGGCACAGTAATCAATTAGTACATATCTAATTATAGACAAGCTGACCCCTCCAATTTCCATTTGGCTAAAGTAAAAACGATTAATGGTTCAATATGGTAAGATTAGAAAGCAGTTGTTTTCAAGGCCATTTCAGACATACTGTGCTCCTGATGACATAACCCAAACTGACATGAAAACCAAGTAACTCATGTTAGCTATTCAAGGAAATGCCCCCATGGCTCCTTGGATCCCTACTAAAGATGGTAACAGCCCCATTGTTCAGGATGCTATAGCAATAGTACTCTACAGTCTATCTCTTTGCCCGTGATGCCAGGTAAGCCGAGGTGGCAATAGGACAAATCCAATCATAACTGGGCATGAATTTCTCATTGTATGAGGAGAAGGAGTTGCCAATCTGGAAAATTTGCTGATACAGGCACCATTTTTCTTTCTAATTGACATACGTCATTTTAACGCACCTCATCACTACAAATATATGCAAGGTTAATATGACAAGTCTTTCTGTTGGCAGCTTTTGTTTTTCTAAAAAATATATATACAGAAGTTAATTTGCACTCATTCAAAAAGAATAAAAATTCATACATACAACACGCTGTTTTTTTTAACAAAGTCCTATATATGTGTAACCAATTGGCTAAAGTTCCAGCCTTAAGATTTATTGTTGAACACCGAGATCTTGTTTGTTCCTCTGCTTAACTAAAATTTCAACATTTGCTCTTTAAGTCTATATAATTTATCTTCCTATCACCTACAATAAAACAGCATATTTCTGTTTAAAGATGCATTTTCCTTCTCTGTCAAAAAGTTACTTGCCTGTTTTATCACTCATTATGAACACTAGTTGGAAGCTCTTCACTAAAGCAGCCTGAGCGTAAATAGCCAACAGAGGATAGAACCTTTTGAAGACTTGATATTAAATCCCATGCAACTCAGCAAGACTTATTTCCACGCAAACATAGACCAGATTGTGCTATATATAATTAAAGTGACAACTTGAAAGGAAATGGCAAAACTGGCTTGTATTACTGTAAACTGCATCAACAGGTGTAAGGATTAAAATCTGGGAGGCAGCCTCCTAGTGAGCAACATATAATGCAAAATGATCAGTGATAGTAAGAACAAGAAACACATTGTTCTACATCAACTTTTACGACCTCCAAGTACTGTACTATTCCTTCTGCCTTGAAACTATATTTAGTGAACTGTCAGTTTGTGGCAAAACAGGAACATATAAATTGGGACAGGTAAATCTGGAAGGCCAAGGGGCCAAATTAGCCCCATAGGAAACCTTGGAGGCTGGCAAGTGCTCCTGCCAAAAAATGCCACCAAATACCTCTAGGGGGTATGTGGACATTTTCACCATGTTTGAGTTTTTAAAAAGGACTCTTCTGAGATTAAAATTGGCCCAGGGAGCCCTAAAAATGTGGTGTGCTCCTAGTGGACATTTTGGAGCATTTCAGGCCTTTTTAAAAAATTGTTGTTGATGATGACCTCTGGTGGTGGTGGGGTTTCAAACATGATGGGAATGCTCTCTACATCATCTCAAGTTCATTTGGAGGCATTCTGTAGTAAAAGAAAAAGTCAAAGAAATATTTTTGACCCTTAGTAGTGAAAAAAAATGGCCGCGGGGCCACGTACAGCCAGCAGACACTTTGCCCATCCAATTTAAGTAATCTTCACTGTCATGCTGCCATTTTAGACAAAAACTGAATTAAGAAAACCTCTCATCATTTACTAATTTGAACATCACCCAAAATTGCCAAGCATAACTGAGCATTAAGCATCAGTATGGAATATCATCACCATATGTTCACTCTAGCATAGCATTCCAAAGCATCCACTTCTGCATGTATTTTTATGATTACCAAAGAGAATATACCAAGATCTCCAAGAATCTTATCAAACAAAATTTACTGAATAATTTTTCATTGCACGATAACCATCAAGCAAGCCACAAGGCAGCACTGGTGTGTGCATGCTTTCCCACTTCTTTTTGTAGAAGCAAAAACAGTTGCCTATTTCTCAAGATTCTGCTGCACTTGATGACTGAATATCTTTCCCCCCCCAAAAAAATCATTCAAGATCTTGTAGATTAATGGTGCTTCCTGTAAACTGAGAATTATCAGAACTGGCATCCTCTTCAGCAGAGTTGTGTGTCTCCTGTTCAAAGCAGAATAAAAAAAGAAAATTCACATACAGCTTTTCAATTAAACTACATGATGTGAAGTTGAAGGCTTTCATGGCTGGCATCTATAGGTTTTTGTGGATTTTTCAGGCTATGAGGGCATGTTCTAGAAGAGTGTATTCCTGATGTTTCGCCTGTATCTATGGCTGGCATCTTCAGAAAACATTGGCATGGAGATGTGTGGGGTATATATACTGTGTGACCCTTGGTTGAAAGGATTAGCATGTAAATCTATGTATTGTTCTGTTGAGGCGAGGCCTCTGGGTGGGAGCATATGTGAGGAGGATTAGTGTCTATTTACTTAACAGTCCATTGTCTGCTGGGACCCCCCCCCCCCCAACCCTGGGTGAAGTTTGTTTGCATTTGCTGAGTCCTGACTTTGGTGTTTTTGAGGACTGGTAGCCACACTTTGTTTACTTTCAAGATTTCTTATTTCCTGTTGAAACTGCCCAGGTGTTTGTGGATTTCAATGGCTTCTCTGTGCATTCTGACATGATAAGTTGTTAGCTTGGTCCAGAATTTCAGTGTTTTCAAATAGCATTTTGTGCCCAGGTTGGTTTATAATGTGTTCTGCTACTGCTTGATTTTTCAGGCTGGCCCAGTCTGCTGTGTCTCTCATGTTCCTTGATTCTCGTTTGAACGTTGTGTTTTGTGGTCCCTATGTAGACTTGTCCACAGCTGCACAGTATGAGGTAAACTCCTGCAACCGTGAGAGGGTCTCTCCTATCCTTCACTAAGCGCAGCATTTCCTGTATTTTCTTGGTTCGTCTGTAGATCATTTAGAGGCTGTATTTCCTCATCAGTTTCCCTATTCTGTCTGTGACTCCTTTAATGTATAGTAAAAATACCTTCTCTTTGGATGGTTGTTTTTCTTCACTCTTGTGGTTTTTTTTCTGGATGTTTTGGTGGATGTTGTTCAGATGGTTCAAAAACATGGTTAATTCTTCTTCTCCATCGCTCCAAATGATGAAAGTGTTGTTCACATATCGGAACCATGTTGTGGGCTTTTTTGGTGCTGTTTCCAGGGCTTGCCTTTCAAATCACAGAACAATACACAGATTTACATGCTAATTTACATGCTAATCGCAGCAGACAATGGACCGTTAAGTAAATAGACACTAATCCTTCTCATATATCCTCCCAGCCAGAAGCCTTGCCTCAACAGAATAATGCACAAATTTACATGCTAATCCTCTCAACCATGCTAATCCTCACAACACAGTATATATATACCCCACACACCTCCATGCCAGCATTCTCTGAAGATGTCAGGCACAGATGCAGGTGAAATGTCAGGAATACACTCTTCTAGAACACGGCCTCACAGCCTGAAAAACCCACAAAAAACCTATAGACTGCATAAATCATGCAGGCATTGCACTCTGTGAAGCTCACTGATATTTATGCTTATTGGATTAAATTTGTAAATTTTCTCAAATGGCAAGCTTATACATATTTAGTAACAAAAATAGATACTTGTCTGCAGCATGCTTTTGTATTTCCTGTACTTCTAAACCCATCAAACCCAAACAAGCAACTAAATTTGTATATAAGACAACTTACTGTATGCTTACAGCTATCAAAAGAAAGAAAGAAAAAGAAGAAAACAGGTAGCAAAAGTGACCAGCAGAACTATTGCTTTTAGCATTCAACTTGCAATTTTATTTTATTTTTTTTAATTTTTTTTTATTTTTTTGCAATTTTAATGAGTTCTACCTGAAGGATATGAACAGGTAAGTCCACTGTCAGCTGAGAATGTGAAGAGGACTGAGCACTGAGTTGAAAGGGCAGATCTCCCTCTCCTGCGGAATCATCCTAAGGGAAATGAAATAATAATGAATTTCCCAGTATGGACAATACCACAGCAACCATGCAATCTTCTGCTACCAGCTCATGGATATATGAGTTATTAGTCATGCATTATTAAGCCATCATCCTGAGCAAAGGAAGACACACCTATCACACACCAGCATTGAATGATGGACTTGAAAGAATTCTCATTACTTTAAGCATTCACTATAAGAAGGCAATTAATTAAAAAAAAATGTAATTAACACTGTAAATTAATGTTGCAACCTTACACATATATAGACACTTGAAAACAACCTCCACTGAATTAATGGGATGTTTGTCCACAATTAGAACTGGGCTGTAAGACTCCCATTACTCTTCTCACAGATCCAAGCCAAAGAAGTATTTTAGCATGCTTTTAAGAATTGTATTTCTTCATGAAACAAACCTCTTCCAGAGTCAGTTTATTTCTCCAGTACTCACTACTACTACTACTGCTACTACTTATTATTATTACTATTACTACTACTACTAGTAGTAGTAATAGCAGTATTAGTATTCTCCAACTGCATATCAGTGGTCTCTTCTCTGAACACATGATGTTCAGCTTTGTACAGATGAACATTCATTTTCCTATCCCATCGACAACCCTGCTAACCTACCACCAGCATGGGGAGAGGCAGGGTCCTTTAATCTACCTCCTGCTTTCCCACTGGTTTCAACGGGAGGTAATTTACTAGGCCACCTCAGAGGATGGCACAGTAGTAGGCCCAACTCAGGGACAAGGCAGCAGCACAAGAAAACTTTGGTCTTTGCCACATAAAAGAAGTTTTAGATGCAGACTTTCTTTCCATTTGCTGCTTTATTACTGATTTCTAACATTCATAAAAATGTTTCAAGAGAACACGCTTCCAATAAACATAAGATCAGAAAATTAATTCTGAGAAAGGAAGCAGACAGATAGGAACAGGAGGCTTGAATTAATCTGCAATGATTTCCTAAGTATTTTTCAGGTGCATGTTACTATGGCCTCAAATAGACAGGGCCAAAGGAGCAGTCAGAGGCAGCTGCACACGCCCGGCCCCAATCCGGGCTGCCGCTGTGGTCCTAAATAGGATGCCAGCAAAGAGCATACTTTGTCTGCTCCTTTGGCAGCCGCCTTTTCTCACCTGAGCACGCTTTCCACGCAGCATCCAGACACTCTGGGAAGGGGTGTCATCGAAATGCCACACCCCCAAAGCACTGGAAGCCACACTTTACTGACCATCTGTTTCAGGCTTATGTTATGCATCTTTGTACACTGTGAGAACCACCAGTCTGTCAAATGACTATTTATTCAGGTTAGATTCCATAGATCAGGTAATTTTTTCTTACCTGAAGCAGCTGAATTTGGACAAACTGTGTACCAGATGATGCATCTCTCACAGTTAGACTTCCATTTGGCAAAACACTGTTGCATAACCGATTTCCATGGCTACAAGAACTAATTTTATCAATTTTGTCTTTTCTCATGTCAGAGTTAGGGCTCCCTGAAATAAAGTTATTTGACATATCTATAATACGAAAGTATTCTCAGGAGTTCTCTTTATGAAACTTGGCTTTCAAATAATGTATTTTTTCAGAGTTCTGGGTGTAATATATGAAAAAAACCACATTATTTTAGTACAGTTGGCCCTCCACATTTGTAGGTTTCTCTTTCACGGTTTTGCTTATTCACATCTTTTTGTACTAGCTGCTGCTGAACTAGGTCAGCCTCCTCCCCCTTTCTTCCTCCTTAACAGCCCCAGCTCCACCCTTCTGGTTGTACAGACAGAAGCAGCAGTAGCAGCCACTGCAGCCACAGGATAATTTCTCCCCACCCCTCATTTCTCTTTCCCTCCTCCCTGGCAGACCCAGACCCAGACCCAGCCCCAGCTTCCCAGTTTTGCCAGGATTCTTCTGCATATTCTGGCAGTAGAACAAGGGAAGGAGAAAGGAGGGCTTTTAAAAACCATGAGTTTGGCTCTGGGGCTGCTGGCAGGGTGGAAGGGAAGGAGAGAGAAGGGGTGTGGAGAAAGATCTTGGTAAAACCATGAGTTTGGCTCTGGGGTTTTCTGCCTTCTCCTGCCAGCAGCCTTAGAGCCAAACTCCCATTTTTTAAAAGACCTTCTTTCTCCCAGCACCCTTTCTTGTATATGGGATATGCAGAAGAATCCTGGTAAAACTGGGAAGCTGGGGCTACTGGTAGGGAGGGGGAGAAATGATCCCGTGGCTGCAGCAGCTACAACTGCTGCTTCTGTCTATACAACCAGGAGGGTGGTGCTGGGGCTGTTGGCCAGAGAAGAGGAGGGATGAGGGGAACGATCAGCCACTAGTGGCAGTGAATGGGGGATGGGGGAAAGAGATTTGTGGTTTTTCCATTTTCACAGGGAGTTAGATCCCCTAACCCCTGCAAATGCCAAGGGCAGACTGTACTAAAAAGCATAAAAGAATGGAGTTGAATAAGGAGGTGCTTTATTCAACATAAAAGCACAAAGTTGAAGAGGTACTGTGAGTGGAATCCCAGTAAGAGGAAGAGAAGAGAATTGATTTTTTTTCTTCCTCCTCCAGAATGCACCATCTGATTTCAAAAGGTTACGGGCCAGGGACTATCTGGAACAATGTGGGAGGTTATGCCCAAACTGCAGTGGTAAAGTGGAGAAAATCACCTTCTCTGCCACCTCCATGAGCTGCACCCCTTATTGAACCACAAGCCCTTGCACTAACAAAAAGACTTCTCTAGATCCAAGCCCCAGTGTAAGGTGTAACTAAATAGATCAATGCCTCAGGTACAAGAGTGCTGGAGGAAGAGGGTCAAGCTTTAGCTCTGCCTAAAGTTATCACAACACATTTCTCCTGAAAAGAGATGACAGCATCATCTTTTTATTAATAATTTACCCAGACTAGCTGTGTACAAGTAATGCTACAAGTGGTAAACCACATTTAGCTTGCAAATACACTTGGGGCTTTTAATGACAGAACTGGATTCAGAAAAACCTGATAGTTCTGAACCTACTCTTTTAGACTAAATATGATTCCTTCCAGAACTGACTAAATACTAACTTCATGAATACAGGAACCATTAACCCAAAGCACCTCTGTCATGTCTTACAGGGTTGTTCCTGAAGGAGGATTAACAGAGTTGTACTACTGCTCCAATCTCTTTTGACAGCAGTCACCCATCAGGCTAACCCATGCTCATTTTATGATACAGGTAGGACTAAAACTGGACTGCAATGGGCCTAATTTTAAAGTGGGAAATGTTTAGCTCTCAAGATTATTTTGGATTACAACTCCCATAATCCCTGACCAATTGCTCTGCTGTTGACAGCAGAAAGGACCTGTTCTTCAATAGCTCAGATAGATGTGACAGCCAGGAGTGCTTACTATCAGATTCGGTTGTTACACCAGCTGTGCCCCTACCTAAAGCTGGAGGACCTAAAGAAGGTAGTGCACACACTGGTAACCTCAAGGCTGCACTTTTGCAATGCACTGTACATTGGGCTATCTCTGTACCAAGTTCAGAAACTTTAGTTAGTTCAAAACACGACAGCCAGATTGATTACTGGGACACCCAGGACTGGACATATTACACCGATTTTAAAATCACTCCACTGGCTGCCAATTATTTCCAGGCAAGGTCCGAATATTGGCTATTACCTTTAAAGTCCTACATGGTTTGGGTCCAGGTTACCTACAGAATCTCCTCCTCCCACATAATCTGCCCCCTACACTCAGGTACTCTGGCAGACATTTAGTCCAGTCAGCCAGGATTAGGTTGGTGACTGTCAGCCACAGGACATTTTCCTCAGCCATCCCTAGACTGTCAAACAAGTTCATGGAAAAGATCTGACAGCCAAATACAATGTCCGAATTTAAAATAGCATTGAAAACCAGTCTCTTCTAGCAGGCTTATCAAGATAATTTTAAATTGTGAATTAAGATGTTGAATTTTAAATCTCTGCCTGAAGTCTTCATAATAGATTTCTCTTGAAATTATTATTGTTGTTGTTACTACTACTGGTCTAGATCATTTGTCTCCTTGAAGAGGCTCTGGAATTCAACAGCAATTAACTGTTCAGGCACCTTTCCCCAGAAAAGGATGTTTGCAACTTAATAGTTACTCCAATCATTCACATCCAAGGCAGCCTTCCTAAGAAGCATCTGAATCACCAATTCCTTCAATGAATAGATCTCATCCCTCTCTCAGTATAGCATTAATAGCTTTCTAAGCCCACCCTGTCACTGGATCTTATTAGCGATAATGAGCAAAAGAAGAACATACAAGAGGTTAATTGCATCCAAGCATCATGTTACGATTCCCGTCACACTAAATTAAACTAATCCCACAGAACTGAACCAGTTGGTGCCCTGGTCACACCCATGGAAACCATTTCAGTAACACCATCAAGATCAAAGTAGGTATAAGCCAGGGGTAGGCAACCTTTCCCCTTTAAGGGCCGAGGGACTTCAGCTCCCAGAATCCCAGGAGCTATTGGCCAACAAGGGACTATTGGCCAACATGGCTGAGGCTTCTGGGAGCTGAAGTCCCTTGGCCCTTAAAGGGGAAAGGTTGCCTACCTCTGGTATAAGCAATTATAGCCAATGGAAAAACATGGGATCACACTGTAAGAATAAGCTATCAAGACTGTTCCAAACAATAGCATAAAACTGAACAGGGAGGAAAAGAAATCTATTAAGTGATCCTGGATCACTTCCTTAATAGTCACTGCTGTAGCCACTCACTCATACATACATATTTTTTTTAAATAAAGGGGG
The DNA here is from genome assembly GCA_020142125.1 of Phrynosoma platyrhinos. Classification (NCBI taxonomy): domain Eukaryota; kingdom Metazoa; phylum Chordata; class Lepidosauria; order Squamata; family Phrynosomatidae; genus Phrynosoma; species Phrynosoma platyrhinos. The sequence continues at coordinate 283,457,153 of CM034703.1, forward strand.
GGGGTGTATTTTTTCTCATACATAAAACTCTGCTTACCAGAACAGTCCAAAACTAATAATGGCACTAACACTTATGTGTTTTCTGGTATAAGATAGTCTTGTGTCAATTTTGCTCAAACACTTAGACCTATCTCCTGAAAGAGTACTTACCAGTGTCACTCCCATTTCCTTTCTGTTTTCTTTTCTTGGCAAGCTGAATGGCTCGATAATCTGTTCTTGCAGACCCACTACTCTCCTAATGAGAGAAAAAGGTTTATGTGTGTCACCAAAACAACAAAACTCCCAGGTCCCATTACATTTCTGTTTTTTAAGACCATGAACATGCTTCCCACCTCCTAAACAGCACAGAATAGGTCCCTAGCATTTTCTCTGAACATTCTAGACTATATTGTATCTAAACATATCTGTCTGACAATAGAATTATGTCCACTAGCAGAATGGATTCCATCTTCCCACTAGTTACCGCCACTCTTGAAAATCTGTTCTATAAACTATGGGACCTTTCAGAGTAGATGTGCAGGGATGGTGCTGCAGAACAGAGGAACATAAAGTTTTACTGAGCAAGATAAATTCATGCAAAGGAATATTCCATACTGAAAAGAGGGAGCCACACATCTACCTGAGTTCATGGGACACTGGAACAACTAACAACTGTCAAAATGTATTATGCGGATGCAATTCAAGATTATGCACTCTGTCAGATCTTCCTCAAACTGCCCAGTACAACTCCCAATAGGAAAGCCTACTCCATCTTTACTGCAACCCAATTCTTATCAAGAATGCAAAATGCATGTGTGCAAAAAATAGCAAATTGGAAGGGAACATCTGTCCATTTTCCTTCTTGTTCTATAAGCAGTGAAAAAGACACATCTTTTGCTAAATCAATCCCTAATCCACCCACTTCCCAGAGTTTAAGCACTTACAACTACTTGGGAAGAGAAGTAATAATACTAAGCTTTTGTGTGGGGCTATTCTCTTTCATCCAAGTATGATGCACACAGTGTAACTGGATTTAATACTAGCACAGCCAACCACAATTTATACCACTTACATTGTACAAAATATACGATGACTTCGTTCATGGCAGACATTCCATAAACCCATTTGATCTGGTAGAAAGGATGGCTCATACACGGCAATATAATATCCTCAAAGCTAAGATACTAATGAAAACTACAGTTATTGAGAGTTACTGCATACCAGAAAGGAGCTGCCAGTCACGGTGCTCAGATCAGTTTCTTTCTGTGCACTGTAACTTCCTGGAGGGTTGGAGAATACAAACTGAGTCACCACTTTACTGCCTTCTTGCTGTCCCACAACATCCAGGCTAGGAAGCAAAGTCTGTTCTGATTTACTTGAAGCCAGTAATTCAGATCCACTGTTTCCACCAAGGCTGCTGGACGGTGTTAAAGTGGCTGTGTCTACAGAGAGGTTATTGCTGGAAGGCAAACCATGCAGGTCTTGACTGGAACTCTTTGCAGACAAAGATGCTAATGAGCCTAAGGCTTCTGCATTTACTGTCTGTACATCATCCAAATTTAAGGTGCTTTGCTGTAAAACTGTGGCAGTAGTTCCCAACAGAAGAGAGCTATCCAGGCTGTGTGGAATGTCATTGCCAGCCACTAAAATCAGTGGGTCAACTGTCTGACTAAGAGAATTGCTACCAACAGAAAGATTGCCTCCAAGTGTGGATCCCACCGAGGCAACATCTATAGTGAGAATTCCAGAGTTTATCAGAGCCATATCAGTTGAAATTCCAGAAGTGTTCCCGGACACACTAGAAAAGAGGGACACAAGATCTACATTGCTGAGGTCACTTTGTCCCGAATTGGTGAGTTCACTGCTAGGTGTTAGGGAACCAAAAGTTTCCATCTGATTTAAGAGATCTGAAACAAAGATTTGGTATGGTTACTTTACAAAATTAACATCCTAGTTTCATCCTGCCTATGGAAAATGAGAAACAAAGCCCAACAATTAATCCCAAATGCTGCCTCTATCTACAAACTGGCTGTGCTCCAAGTTTCATATAGCCTGCTGCCCTCTCCGCTGTAAACAGAAACCTGCATTGTGAAGGCTTGCGAGGATCCCAAATTACCATGGCTTGCTAGGATACCAAGCCATGTCACTATGATCACTTTCAACCTACTTGACGTCTGAGGTCATTTGCTCCCTGCCTCCCACTGGAGAAACTAAAGACTGGTTTATACCTATATATAGTGCTATGCCTATTTGAAATCATTTTCATATAGTCAAGGCTCATGAAGCTGTGGTGTGGTTTGAACCAGCTTTCTACACATGCTAGCTTGACTAAGTTGGAAGTGGTACATGCCTCCAAAAGCCTGCATGAGTACCTAACCATTCAGTTTGAGTGAGCCACGTGGGAAACACAACTCATGTTTCCAACCACACAGAAGCAACTTTCAGTAGCAAACAAGTCACTAAAATAATATTAACTGTCAAGTATCTTATCAGAAAGAGATCAATATCTGAGAGAAAACTAAGATCAATCACTTGTTCCTGCCTAAGCTAAAAAAGAAAAAAATGGTATTAGTGTTTTCTTTGAAAGGATACAGCACACCATGGCAGCAATATGTCTAAGACTCAGGAGAACAGAATGGGGAAGCACAATTTCTTGACTCTCTACAATTACTAATACGGTTTCAATGTCAACTAAGCAACAATTTTTCTAAAACAACATTCTCCTTGAGCCATTGGAGATAACCTTCACATTGCACACATCGTACCTGTACTAAAGTTGTGTTGTTTGACCATGTGAGTTTTCATACTATGCTTGGATGTGAACAATTTATTGCAGCTGGAAACAGGGCAACGGGTCTTCAATGAGTCCACATCTTGAAGGTGCTTCTTAGAATGAATATACAGACTACTGCGCGCTGAGAACTTTGCACAACAGCCTGAAATAAGATGTGATGTTTAGATACTAAATCTAAAATACAGTATTTTCAACAATGACATTACTTCAAAAATAACCCAATATTACAAATAAGATGGCATTTAATCATGCCTTCACACTCTTCCATTTATACAGAATCATATAATCATAGTGTTGGAAGAGATCACAAGGGCCATCCAGTCCAACCCCCTGCCACACAGGAACTCACAATCAAAGCACCCCCGACAGATGGCCATCCAGCCTCTGTTTAAAAACCTCCAAAGAAGGAGACTCTACTACTCTCCAAGGCAGCGTATTCTACTGTCAAACAGCTGTTCCTAATGTTGAGCTGGAATCTCTTTTCCTGTAGTTTGAAACCACTGCTTTGGGTCCTATTCTCTGGAGCAGCAAAAAACAAGCCTGGTCCATTCTCAATGACATCCCTTAAAATATTTAAACAGGGCTGTCATATCACCTCTTAACCTTCTCTTCTCCAGGTTAAACTTATACAGCTCCCTAAGTTTCTTTTCATAAGTTATGGTTTCCAGACTCTTCATCATTTTGGTTGTCCTCCTTTGGACACACTCCAGCTTCTCAATATTCTTTTTGAATTATGGTGAAGGCTTCTTCCAAAATGCGTCTAGAGAATTTTTTTTTCTTTCACCAGCCTCTACTTTTCTTATGATTTCCATTTTGGTGGGCAAATGTATAGGTCTATGCTTTTTAACATGCTGGGGGGAGTTGGTAAGGGGGCTTTATCTGCTTTTCTCTTTTCTTTCTGTTTGCTGTTCATGCATGTTCAATAAGGGACTCTGAAGACAATTTCCATTTTACCTTGTATGTTGTAGGAAGCTACACACTGCTATAGAGAACTTTCCCAGCTCAAGTTTTATTACATTGTTACTTCAAACACACTGCTGTAATCCAGCACCAAAAGCCTGTGTCCGCTCACTTTCCTTCAACACCCTCCCATTTCTGGTGCTGCTCCAGCAAGATAAATAATCATATAATTATAGTGTTGGAAGAGACCCCAAGGGCCATCCACAGAGGACATGAAGAAAAAGTAAGAGCTGGGAAAGCAGTAAAAAGATTTTGTAAAAAGCAGTTTCGGTCAGAGGCCTTATTAAGTGAGTTATGCCTGCATAACTAGTCTGAAGCTAAGATCCTACATTGAGCACACTCCCTATACAATTCTGCATCCTTACCATGCCCCAGCAAGTGTCAAACCCCTAAAACTTTTGCTTACCAGAGGAGAGGGGAGGCAATTCACACTATGAAGTAACATCTGGCCTCAGTTAGAACAGGGGAAGAAACAAGGGTGGGCTCACAGAGCTCACTCTCTTTTTTCTTTCCCAGGATCCCAGAGCAGCAGCATTGTTATTGTTACAAATGCCTTCCCAACTATTCTTGACAGTTGCAGGGGTAGGGGTGAAGGGTTGGCTTGACAAAACACAAAAGGGCTAGAGCAGGAGTAGGCAATCGAAGGCCCGGGGGCCAGATGCGGACCCCCGAGGCCTTTGGACCGGCCCCGGGCTGGTCCTGCCCCCGCCCGCCATGATGATATTGATTATTGTTGTTATTACTTGTGCTTGGGGTTTTCTTGGCAAAATCTCCACAGGGGTTTTGCCATGGCTTTTCTGGGGCTGAGAGAATGTGCATGCATATTTTTTAAAAAAATTTAAAAGCAAATTATTTTTATTTGTTTATTTATTTATTTATTTAATTTTAGCGCTTGGGCCCACCAATTGTCTGAGGGACAGCAACCCGGCCCCCGGCTCAAAAAGGTTGCCTACCCCTGGGCTAGAGAATGGCTTCCTATGCCCCATTCACAGAGACATACCAGAGACATATGTATGCATAAGCCACACTTACATGTATGTATGTCAATAACATGCTACCTTTTAAGTAATGAAGTGTAGTAGTTCGAGTATTGAGCTATAGCTTTGGAGCACAAAGTCTGAATCCTCACTCGACCATGGAAACCCACTAGATGACCTTGGGCAAGTCACACTATCTCCGACTCAGGAGGAGGAAAAGGCAAACCTCCCTCAAAAAAACAAACAAAAAAAAATTGCCAAGAAAACCTGTGATAGGCTCCTCTGAAGTTGGAAATGGACTTAAGACAAACAACAAGCTGCTTTGAGTCCCAAACTGGGGAAAAGGTGGGACAGAATTATTGTTGTTGTTGTTGTTACAGTGGAAATCCCACAGGCAACTCGAGAGTCAGACTAGCATAATCCAACTGAAGGCAGTAAAGTACAGCACTGGGTAAAGGAAGGAACTGAATCTTGTTCCAAAAACCGCTTTTTAAATAAGCTGGTTCTTTCTCAGTGGGGTTCAGTGATTCCCTCCCTCACAAGAAAGATGAAATTATGGTGAAAATATGTCTTTTGGGGCAAAACTTTCAGCTCTTTTCTCCCACCTGTGTTTTGATGCTCTTTCCTCCCCATTATAGGATTCAGTAGCAATCCAGTCATGATGCAGAAGCCTGCTACTATCACATCTACTTTGACTCTCTCTGTAGAATGCACAATCAAGGAAGCAAAGACAAAAAACACAATCACAAGTGCAACTAATACCTTCTACTGGGCACTCAAATGGCTTTGTACCAAGATGAGTTATACTATGGCCTTTCAAGTGTTCAGCTCTCGTGAAGGATTTTCCACAGCCTTCTACAGAACATGTAAATCTCCTGTCATCTTCATGTTTCCTGCAACGAGAATTAAGGCATTTTATATTATTGAAGGCATTGTGTAGAAAAAGTCAAGTATCAGTACACTGAAGACTAATATTCAACTTCTCAGTTGGATACCAGCATTTATGAAAACATTGACATAAATTTTAATGAGCTCTAAAGAACCTTTTAGATACAGTGTATACATTATCCCCAACCAAAACAAAGTTAAACTGTACTAGTTAATATTCATATCTTTCGCTTACCTATCCTGGGCAAGAATTTTTGAAGCCATGGAAAAGACAGTTCCCCCCCCCCCCAGACTTTCTACGACAGAAAAAAATTGAAGTTATTTTTGGGAAAATGGGAAAAAGTGGTATTAGAACCCTTTACAGACTGAAAGCCATTCTGTCACTTGAGGAGCATAAAATCTATTTTGTATAATTTTGTTTGATATAAAGTCATCATGTTTGGTATATTAAAATACAGTTAATTCTGTAATTAAGGAGCCCTGGTGGCGCAGTGGTTAAATGCCTGTACCGCAGCCACTCATTCATAGACCACAAGGTTGCGAGTTCAATACTAGCCAGGGCTCAGGCTAGACTCAGGCCTGCATCCTTCCGAGGTCGCTAAAATGAGTATCCAACTGTTGGGGGGCAATGAGCATACAGTTGTAAACTGCTTAGACATCCCATAGTGCAATATGAAGTGGTATATAAATGAAGCTGGTTTGCTAATTCAATCAATAATTACAATTTGAATTCACTTTTTGAAATGTTTAATATTTTTATTACCAAATGAACTACAAGGTCCAGAACCATAAGAAACTTCTTTGGTTTTGCCAGTTGATTAGAAGCAGTCACAATAAAATAAAAACAGAAGGAGCAATAAGATAATAGTAAGAATTGCAATGATCTGATTCTGTAACTAGTCCTACAGAAAAAAAGTCTTCCTGATAGATACATTGCTTTTCGACTTGATTTGGGAAGTAAATGTATTATCTTTAGCATTTTATTTTCATTCTAAAATAAAATATTCCATAATACTTTTTTCCTCATTTCTTTTGGGAAGAAAAAGGTTTGGGGGAAACAATGGATTTTCCCACAAAGTTCCCTCAATGGGTCTTCACATCTATTCTTCCTCTGGCTATGACCCCCATATTCAAGTTAGATAGAAGCCATTTGAGGACCTGTTCAATTAGACTTCTGCATCAACACAATCAAGAGTTTACCTTTTGTGTCTTAATAACTTAGACATGCTAGTGAAGGACCAGCCACAACCTTCAAAGTCACAGATGAAAGGTCTTTCTCCTGGAAGGAAAAAATGAAAATAAAGACTGTAACTATCTTATATTATTACCTTTAATAATAATAATAATAAAAATAAGTTTTATTTATAGCCCGCCTCTCTGCATGGCAATCGAGGCGGG
>CM034703.1:283473059-283488983 GCA_020142125.1 Phrynosoma platyrhinos
TCTCTCTAGGAATATCTAGGCCCTCCAGCACAACTCTATGGTCAACTTGAACCAAAAGTTGTCCTGAAGGACCTAGAGATTTCTAGAAAGAACACTCTGCTAGGCATTTGTAGCTCCTCCAGCGCAATTCTGTGGAGAGTGTCTGGCAGATGTTGGCCACAGAGTTGCACCGGAGGACCTAGAGAGGTGTTCGCTCAGGTAAAAACAGTGTTTTTGTTATTTGCGGCTTTTCCACATTCATGGGGGTCTGTGCCCCAACCCCAGCAAATGAGGAGGAATGAGTGTATTCCCCATTACAGTGTACAGCTGTGAGAGCTGGACAGTGAAGAAAGCAGATAGGAAGAAAATCAACTCCTTTGAGATGCCGTGCTGGAGAAGAGTGTTGAAGATCCCATGGACAGCCAAAAGGACAACAAATGGGCACTTGGACAGATCAAGCCTGAACTCTCACTGGAAACCAGATGACTAAATTGAGACTGTTATACTTTGGCCACATTATGAGAAGGCACAACTCATTGGAAAAGACAATAATGCTAGGGAAGGTGGAGGGAAGTAGAAAGAGAGGAAGGCCACATGCCGGATGGATAGACTCAATCAGGGAGACCATGAGCCTGAGCCTGCAGGATCTGAGCAGGGCAGTTGAAGATAGGAGGGTTTGGAGACGTCTCATCCATGGGGTTGCCATGAGTCAAGATCGAATTGAAAGCAGCTAATAACAACAACCAGAGAAGAATGTCCACAAGTAAAGAATTACAGGGGTAGAAATAAATCCCATGCTGCAATAGAGGACTCAGGGCTTATTAAGCAAAATAAACACATGATTAGGGCATCCAGCTAATGGGGGCACCACAGCAGTTTTCCGTTGCTGGATTTACTGCAGCAGCAACAGATAGAATCAGCAGCAGATAGGATCATAGCACTAATTTCCCTCACAAGCAAAATTATGCTTAAAATGCTGCAACACAGACTCCAGCCACATATGGAGAGAGAAATCCCAGAAGTGCAAGCAAGGTTCAGGAAAGGAAGAAGCACTAAGGACCACATTGCAAACATATGATGGTTAATGGAGCACAACAAGGAATTAAGTTAAGTGCAGACTTAACATTTAATTGTTCAGTCTTCAACTGTTTCTAATATCTTAACCAGTTATCTGCAGTCTACTTAAATATTTAGGGATTTCTGTGAAATTTTTAGTTTTCTTTTCTTTTACTGCTGTTAGAAATATATTCAGTTTCAAGACTTAAGAGATTCAGGTTTATGTCTTCACTTGTGTCAGTCATTCTTTCTATTCTGTTCTATCTCTCTTAGTGTGACCTCAACAGGACTCACAGAGTCACATTAGTGTGACAGGGCTGTTTTGAGGGTAAAGTAGGAAAGAAAAAAGCCTCCTCTCTGAAAGAAGGGTGGAATATAAATGTAACTAATAACATAACTAATAAATCTTATTTTTTAAAAAAGCTAAAAAGAGTGTGTTTCTGTTTATAACCCCTGTGACTTATCAAGACGTCTCAAAATTTGGTGTTGCACAAGTTGCATCAAGTTTCAGATTGGATTTCCACACCAGGAAGGATTCACTAGGAGTTTAAAAAAGGAGAAAGTCACAACTCATCAACAAATAGGGGTATATGCTTCAAAATTTGGCATGGGTTTTTGGGGGGTTGTCCACATTGCAGTGTCTAAGGCAGGGGTAGGCCACCTGTCCCCTTTAAGGGCCGAGGGACTTCAGCTCCCAGAAGCCTCAGCCATGTTGGCCAATAGTCCCATGTTGGCCAATAGCTCTTGGGATTCTGGGAGATGAAGTCCCTCGGCCCTTAAAGGGGAAAGGTTGCTTACCCCTGGTCTAAGGGGTGGTTAGAAATGAACGGGGGGGGGGAACCAACTCTGCCATAACTAGAATTTTTTAAGGGCAAGAAAAAAATAGAAGAAGGTTCTCAAAGGCTGGACAGAAGAAAGGTGATAGGAAGAAAATCAACTAATTTGAGATATGGCGCTGGAGAAGAGTTCTGCAAATACTATGGACTGTTAGAAAGCCAAATAAATGGGTCCTAGAGCAAATCAAGCTGGAACTCTCCCTAGAAGCCAAGATGACCAAACTGAGGCTGTCATACTTTGACAATATAATGAGAAGACAGAACTCACTAGAAAAGACAGTAATGTCTGGTAAGGGGGAGATTAGTAGGAAGAGGAAGATTACACTAGATCAGAAGTAGGCAACCTTTCCCCTTTAAGGGCTGAGGGACTTCAGCTCCCAGAATCCCAGGAGCTATCGGCCAACATGGTTGAGGCTTCTGGGAGCTGAAGTCCCTTGGCCCTTAAAGGGGAAAGGTTGCCTACCTCTGCACTAGAAGGATAGACTCAATCAGGGACGACACAGCTGTGAGTCTGAAGGACCTGAGCAAGGCTGATGAGAATAGGGTAACTTGGAGGTCTCTCATTCATGGAGTTGCCATGGTTCGAACTCAACGTGAAAGCAGGTAACAACAGAAACAGATGCAATAAACCTTAGTTGGTTTATTGTGACAAGTTGCAATCCAATGCACGTGTACCTGGGAGCAATCCCCGCTGAACTCAGTGGTACTTAATCTGATTTGACGTGAAGAGGATTGTGCTTCTGATTAAAAACAACAGGCCTGTGAAACCTTGTGCCAATCAAAAGGATGTCCTCTAATGTAATCCATTATTTGGAAGTTAACTGTTGCAAAAAGTCTTGCTTTAATGGAAGATCTGATAGGCATTGCCTTCATATCAAGTTAAGGTATGAATCAGTGCTATACGCTTTACAGACCACAAAAAAGAGAAAGGAAAGAAGGAAGGAAGAATTAGATTAACAGTTTCATTATCCAAAAACAGGATTTCCTGGTTACCTTGCCAGGGTAACATGGACAGCTGCCAAGAAGAATCAATGGGAAAATAGGATTGTAACTGAACGGGCAGTAAGTTATATAGCCCACAATGAAAAAGTAGAAGCAAACACAGCTTCTTTTATTTGAAGTGAAAAATGTGAGTCTTTAAACTTTGAACAAATGTTTTTTCTAAACAAGTTACAACTCTGTTCCCTGCTATTATCGCCACACTGCAGGTTCACAGGGCTTTTGAAAGTCTGATGGTATATTCCAGTGCTGAGGCTGCAAGTACTTACAGCAACCCTACAATGTAGTCCAGTAATAGATACAACACTTAGAAAATCATAGACAAGAAAGTATTTTGTATAAAAATCAGACTCAAATGACACATTTTGTTTAAAATAGACTTCTAAAATAAAAACACTAGACTAGCTGGATTAGACCAAGAGCCAGTCTAGTTCAATGCTGTGTCTACACAGTGGTTAACCAGTTGTTCATGGGAAACCAAACCAAGACATTAATGCAACTGGACCTTCCATCTCATGCTCCCCAGCAACTAATATACTGCCTCTCATTGTGAATATTGTTCTTATGTGTAGTTTTACGTCATTTCTGACTTATGGCAACTCTAAGGCAAAGCTATCACAGGCTTTTCTGGGGTCAAAGTGTGTGATTCAACCAAGTTCTTCCAGTGGGCTTCCATGGTCTACTGAAGAATCAAACACTGGTCTCCAGAGTCATAGTCCAACACACAAAACACTATACCATGCTGGCTCTCTCCCTCTGATACTCCCTCAATAGTTATCCCAACCAGTAGCTATTAATGGCTGTCTCTATCATGCACTTGTATTTCCTCCTTATACATCCATCCAGATGGGCAGACATAATTCAAGTAAAAGTGATCCTTTCTTTCTTGGGACACCTGGCCATTTTCTGTATAGTCAACCTTTGTTACACTCATTATGGGCCTTTACAGACTGCCAGAAATAATGCAGCTTGAGTCCACTTTAACTGTCCTGGCTCAGTGCTAGGGAATCATGGGAACTGTAGTTTTTTCTGGGACATTGAGCCTTCTCTGTCAGAGAGCTCTGGTGCCACAATAAATTACAGTTCCCATGATTCCCTAGCACTGAGCCAGGACAGTTAAAGTGGACTCAAGCTGCATTATTTCTGGCAGTCTGTAAAGGCCCTATGTGTCGGTTAAATATACTCCTAAAGTACAGAGCTTTAATTGGCTCCCAAAGCTGACTTTGTACCCCTTTATCCCTCCAGGCTCCCCAGGTTTTCTTGGCATGTTTCTTCAAATGGGGGTTGCCATTATCATCCTCTGAGGATGAGAATGTATGACATGCCCAGGGTCACTTACTTGGCTGCAAATTGTACATACCCCAGAATGCACCACCTAGTATATTGGCAGTCCTCTCCCCCCCCCAACACTTTCTCATTTTCCCCCATTGGAAGAGGGGTCATCTTATACGGCGAGTATATCCCAAACTCTGTATTTTGACTGGAAAAGTTGGGGGTCGTCTTATACGCTGGAAAATACGGGTAGGTTGTAGGGCCCTAATGCACAGTTGAAAATGCAAAACAACAACAACAAAAATCTACCCATTATTATTCCTGGCACTCTGTAAAGGCCCATAGTCAAGCACTACACTTTGCTGGTTATCTGCTTTGAAATCAAATGCCCAGGGATCCAGAGAATGTATGTGCAGATTGATCATACTTGAAATGCAATTGCCCGAGACATGTATAACACTCTCTGAACTGTGCTATTAAATTCTCATAAAATCTTAGCAAATGTTTGCTTGTCTGTGCTGGGAAATAAATTATTAATTGCAACAATTTTTGCTATAATGTAATTCAAGCAGCAGGTGGTGCTATATCACCTTGCAAAACAGTAGAATGGTACTAACTGCACCTCTGTGAGTTTCAGTTATGAATCATAACACGTTTATTTTATTGAGACAGGATAATAAAACAGATCAAATTTTTCTACAGGATTTTGCTTAACCCTTTACTACAATGCTCCTAAAATTTTGCAAAACTTAATGAAATTACCTTCTATAGATCTGTATCAATGTAGATCCTATAGCCACAAGGCCAGAATGAGGAGGAGCCTGTCTGCCTGCAAAAGATATCCTCCCCACCATATACCATCTTAACTAAAGACTGAAACAACATGTAGGTATCTGACTAACATCTCAAATTGTTTTTCTCCTGTTTGGTTTGTAACATCTTGCCTGATGAAGAAGCCCATGGAGCTTTGAAAGCTTGCAACAAGTATATTGTGCATTTTGGTTGGCCAATAAAGGTATCACTGATGGATTTTTGTTTGAATGTAGATCAGTTATTGAAAATATGGGATATGTTGTTGTTGTTGCTGATGTTGTGTGGCTTCAAGCCATTTCTGACTTATAGCAACCCTAAGGCAAACCTGTTGCAGGGTATTTTGGGGCTGAGAGTGTGTGAATCACTCAAGGTCACCCAGTGGATTTCCATGGCTGAGCTGGGATTCAAACTCTGGTCTCCAGAGTCATAGTCAAACCACTACACCATGCTTGCTCTCTATATTGGATATATTACCCTACATAAACCTTGTGTGAATGTGTGTACGCATGTGCTTTCAAGGCAACTGCCAACTTATGGCAACCCCATGAATTTTTTAGGGTTTTATTATTCAAGGACACTTCAGAGGTGGTTTTGCCAGTTCCTCTGAAATACAGTCTACAGCGAGGGTCGGCAACCTATGGCCCGCAGGCCACACCTGGCCTGCTGACCCCCGCCAACTGGCCCTCGCCACCGCCTCTGACGACAACCCCCGCCACCACTGCGCATGCAGGCGCGTGCATCACGGCCACCATTTTGTTTGCCAAAATGGCGGCTGCAACTCATTTGCGCATGCACAGTATTCCTGCGCATGTGCAAACGAGTCATGGCCACCATTTTGGCAAACAAAATGGTGCCCACAATGTGTGCGGTGGGGGTTGGCGGCGGGGTCGGCAGGGGCTGTGCACATGCGCATGAGCATGCGCGCCACCATTCCCCCCCCCCCCCGGCGGAAGACCTGGGGACCAGCGACCGGCTGCAGGTAAAAAAAATCTTGCCGACCCCTGGCCTACAGCATCTGGTATTCATTGGCAGTCTCTCATCCAAGTACTAACATGGGATGACCCTGCTTAGCTTCCAAGATCAGATGGAATCTGGTACTTTTAGGATATTTAGATCCCATATAAACCTTACTCTACCTTTCCTCTTACATGTAGACAAGCAAATCAAGCCTGAACTCTTAATTAGAAGCCAGAATTACTAAACCGAGGTTATCATGCCTTGGACACAGTTTGAAACAACATTACTCACTGGAAAAGACAATAATGCTTGGTAAAGTAGGAGGCAGTAGGTAAAAAAAGGAAGATCACACTGTAGATGGACAGAGTCAAGGAAGCCACAAGCCACAGCCCTGAGTCTTCAGGACCTGAGCAGCAAGGTTGAGGATAGGGTGACTTGGAGTTCTCATTCATAGGGTCATCATAAATCAAAGCAGACCTGATGGCAATCAACAACAACAAATCCTGCATATGCAAGGTGCCCTTTCGCTGCTTCTCCCTCCTACCCCAAACACTGTTCCCAAATGATTCCTCCACCTAGTTTTTATCCATTCCTTCTCACCACTGCTTCATATCTTGCCTGAAGCAACTAGGGTCACAGTCATCAGGGAATCATAACTAATGTCCTTTCCATTCATCAACCCTTAATACTGCTGCAACCAATATAGTAAATAATAAGTGTTTATTGTTAAGGCTGTATTAACAATAAAACTTGTACATTTTTAGCACCATCACACACAGATACAATAATCCTATTTTGAGATATTCTATGATTGACATTCTAGGCTGTTCTTTTTACCACTCCGTCATTGTAGCTCCCTTTTCTACTGTAAAAAAACATGAATATTTCATTGTTGTGTGTCTTCAAATTCTGAATGCTTTTTAGATGTTTGTCTTTATTGTTCTACCCCTTGGAAAGGGATGGGTTTTCTAGAATTCTTTATCTTTAAAAGGATGTTACAGGTTGCATTTTTACAGTAATTAAACAACTCTTAAATTATTTAAAAGACTCCGGTTGTTAAAACTATTCTGAAATAATTTGTTATACACAGATTTCTTTAAATGATTCATAGAATTGGAAGAGCTCACAAGTGACATCCAACCCAACACCGTCATGCAACTAAAGAACTCCTGAAAGATGCCAATCCAACTCTTTTAAAGTCCTCCGAAGAAAGAGAGCCCAACATGCCATCAGTTTACTCCAATTTAAATGATTTTTTTTAAATTGTGACTTCATTCCAAGGAGCTCAAGAAGATGCTCATGTTACTTCCATTCTTCTCTCCTCTTCCCATTTCATCCCATTTCATCCTTACAACAACACTGTGGGGTATACAATTCCTAGATCCCCAGTTCTATCACTACCACCTGAACATCAGGTTTGCCTAGCCTGTCTTCAAGTCCCTGGATAGGTTGCAAGTTATCTGGGCCATCATCTCGTCTGCCTCATCTCGTCCATTTAAAATTGTGCACTGTAAGTGCATCAATAGGGTTTCTTTCATTTGGCTTAGAAGGAAAAACAGAGTACAGCAGCAGGAGTTTTTCATACATAGGTTCAGAAGAGAAGAAATGGAAAGGGAAAGGAAGGTGCAAAAGTGATGTAGTAGCAATAGCTGTAGCCCACCCTGCCCTCTCTGCTAGCTGATGGGCAGACACTAGCTGTGTGTAATTTTTAAAAGCTGAATTAATATCACAGACCTTCAATAAAAAATTTTTTCCCAATATTATAGTTGTTTTTAGCATAATTTTGGGTGCTGAGTTCTGAAAATACAATAAAAATGTCATACTGCACACAGTTCTTACACAAATTTGACATTTTTCTCAACTCAGTTGTCACAGCTTTGATTAAGTGTGGACACTGATGTTCCAGTGTGATTTCTTTTAGTGCTTTTGAATGGATTTTTGTGTTTCATATCAACAAATTAAAGTGTTTTGAAAGTCTGTTAGAAGACTTTAACCCCATTTTTACTCTTTACAGGACAATTCTTTCCAGGATCATTTAATTCAGTCACATTTTGCGACATAGAAAGCAAGATGTGATGGAGCAAATATGAGACCATTTTTGGATTTAGAATGCCAGACTCCTATAAAACCAGCTTACATTTTTAAAAAAGTCTTTATGACCCTCAATTTTGCAGACTTACATATATTTAATGGCAGAAGGTGGCTTTCTAACATTTATGAGAAGGTCCAGACAATGCAACTTTGTACAGTTCAGAGACCAGGACAATGTTCACACATTTCTTACAACAGAAAGCCTTTTCTGAAATTGAAATGTTAATGAAACAACAGGGGACACTGCTTTTGTATCCACTGAAAACAGTGGCAAAATCCCAAATCATTGTACAAGTACTTTTTTTTACTTTAGGCTGAGCCACAGGCTGTGCAAGCTACTTAACCTGTGGTTGTGTTTTATTTGGCAGGGATTTTTTTTTCTACTCAAAGCAGTTCAGATTAAGCACAGCATGTACTTCACAGATCATTTGGCTGGGATATCACTCTGTTCAACAACAAGCTGATGAGCCCCGACAGGATTGTAAGCAAAACAGCGCCACTGAGAAGCAAAAGGTAGATACCCCCTTAGTTTTCAAGCGGATCACAATGTGAACTGTTCACAAGCTTGGTGCATAGTTTGGGGCTAATCCTATTAGCTGTGTTGAAGGAGCAGAAGGAGTTAGCTTGGACGTCTGTTGAGGGCCTTACCAATTGTCTGAATCAGATATAAAAGCAAACCATGGGGCAATCTGTTTCTAGTTTTATATTTCAGTTTCTAAACAAGCTATATGTGGCACAAATCAGTCCCCATCTTCAACCAAAATGCGAAGTTCTTCATCTCACATTTAAAGAAGGGCCAAAGGAGGGATGAAAAGCTCAAGGCTCATACTTTCTCATGTTCATTGTTACATCTGAATCAGGCCTTGATATCTTTGAAACCCGCAGGTGACCTCTCATCAGATGACATTGCATGTACACAACATCACTTCAGCCATTCTAAAGTACCTCTCTGTACCCAGTAAAGATAATTACACAGTTGCCTTTGCCAGTGTAATTTTAATATACCAAGAAGAATTGTGCACACCAATGTGTTTATGCTGACATGCCTTGTCCAATTTGTATGAAATCTTTATAAGACTATTTTTTGAAAAACAAACATCCCCTTACTGGGAGTCAGAAGTCTTCCTGCTTCCTTATAGAGCTAGCTTGGGCTAGTCAACGTTGGATGATTGAGTGAGAGAATAGCTTGAACTACATTCCACTGGCACAGACCCATGGAACAGAAACCCTTGTAAAGACTTGCTGATTTGAAAGAACTAAAAGTAATCTCTTGAAACTACAGCATGAAAAGTTGCCTTTTGGACTGTAACTCGCAGAATCCTCCAGCCAGCATGAGTGAGAATTTCATTTTGCTTGTATTTTAATGGTTATCTAATCATAGTTTCCAAACCATTGTAAGTAATAACCCAAATTTCAATTATTTAGAATGAAGAACTTTCCACCTTTAAGCAAACACACACACACACAAACAAATGGGACAACTGAAACTCTATTATCCAGACACATGTAGCATATTGGAACTATCAATGTTCCTTGCTATTTTTGGTGAACAATTCTTTTTTCAACCATTGAATTACTTTCTTATCCTGGCCAGCATGTATGCTGGCATGACAAATGTCCTGTGCAGTAAAGTAACAGTAACATGCTCTGTTTGTCAACAGTAAGATGCTCTATTAGGGGAAAACAAAATATTTGATTGGAGTGCACTGGAATTCATTTGGGTCAGGAAATGAATTGCAATACAAGAAGTATACACTTTACTTTCATTTATTTCATTTTTATTCCATTTCTCTTTTCTGAGTGTTTGAATGAAATACACTTGATCTGCACACATAATCACTCCTTTGGATATGGAGCATTTTTAAAACCCAGAATTACACTAGAATTCCTATTGAAATCAGAAGATACATACTGTGAATCAATTGCACAAATAGTCAGTTGCACCATGGACCCACTGCACACCCCTTGAAGCAAAATGATGACAAAACAATACCAACAATACTATGGATTTTAAAGAAAACATTAACAAGCTGGCTGATCCAACATGATGCCATAGAGGAAAGGGGAGAAAGAGCATATGTGCTCATGCATATGCATTTGGGGTGGAACAGACCAAAGTAATGTTGTAGTGTGGCTTGTAGCTACAAATGTTCCATTTTGGCACAGCTGTCCTTGCAACAGGAGGGGGCAATGCGGATGGCCTGTCAGTGTTGGGCCTGTTGTATTAGCTGGTGGTGCTGTCAGCGGGTTCTCCCTGCAAATCAAGAAACCCTAGAGGTAAACCAGCTTTTCCCTTACATCTGCTCAGTGCCCAGGACTTTATTGTAAGAACTCGATTAAATATAGGAAAGCTATCTAATGGTGCTTAGCTAACAATGGATTAAATTAGATCCACTTTTAGTACACTTGAGAGAGTAAGGGAGTGAAAAAGAGAAAAGGTCAAAGGATGCTAAAGAATAAGAGATGAGGAAACTTAGGGTCACAGAAACTATCATAGTCTCCGTCTCTAAGATGTCTTTAAATCTTTAAGTGTTCAGTGTTGCATTTCTGATGTAGGCGTTCATAAAACTGCATCACTGAAAAAAGAATGGCCAGAAAACCTGCAGTAACCTAGGCACGTTAAAAATTTACATCTTCTGATGTAAATTATGAAACCATCTTGGTTTAAGATCTATATCTGAGAGCTTCTGTCTGAGGTGAAGAAATATATTGACTGTGGTTGCATTCACTAGTGTGGTGAAGTGGTTAGAGCATTGGACTATGACTCTGGAGAGGATCTGAATCCTGGCTTGGCCATGGAAACCCACTGGGTGATCATGAACAAGTCACACTCTCTCAGCTTCAGAGGAAAGCAAGGGCAAATGCCCACCAAAGAAACTTGCCAAGAAAACATACTGATAAGTTTGCCTTAGGTTCTCCATAAGTCGGACTTGAAGGCACACAATGACTTGAAGGCACACAACAACAAGATTGCGTTTACACTGGGGTCTGTATAAACTCTAACAATACTCAGAGCTTCTGGATTTATTGGCATAGTCAAACAATAAACATACACAAATATAAATTGTATATGGTGGAATGGTGATCTGATACCAGGCTAGGCATGTTTAACTATTGTGACTTAAAAGATGCCATTTTGAGGGTCCTCCTCTACACTAATAATATCACCACAGAATGCAAACCATCACTACAGCACTCTAAGTCTGGGGACATTTTCACCATTACCTACTTGCAGCTGTGGAAAATGCCAGCCTTCATTTCACTCATCAGTCCAGCCCATGCTGGCCAGAGCTGCATTAACTCCCATGAGTGTATTTGGAGCCTGTGGGCAAAGCACGTACATTTTCTTCAGCTTTTCTTGGATGAAAATGAGAGGTTGCCAAGAGAACTCATGATATTACAAGACTGGGAGACTACACATATCTAGACAGGGATGAGCTGGAATCCTGCAACCACATGAAAACCCTCTTCCTAATTTCTAAAGCCCTCTGCAAGTGATCAGATCTCTAACTGGAGGAATCTATCTTGTTACTGGCAGCCCAGTGGGCATGGAGGAAGGAAGGGGGAAAGGGTGTTTGACTAGAGAGAAAAAGCGAGTATGAGATGGGGGTGGCAGACTGTAGAATCGCCCTATGAGAGGTTCAGTTGGCCCCCTTCTTGCTATCTTTGTGCTGGCAGGAGAAAATGTTTTTACTTAGGCAAACTTTTGAACTGTGAATTTTATGGAACTGTAGTGTGTGTGTGAATTTGCTAATCTTTTTTATTTTACTTTATTTTATTTTTATAAAAGCCACTTTTTAAATATGTTTATGTGTTTTAGCTGTTTTCTAGCATGCTTTGAATAATAATAATAATAATAATAATAATAATAATAATAATATTTAATTGCTTTTTAACTTTTGTAATTAGTGTTTTAGCTGCATCTTTTAAAATTATCTTAAGTCTAAATCTAAGCAGTAACTAAAAGTGATGTATCATGGTTACGATGATGCACCGCAGTTGTACAGATAAGCTGGAAATCAGATGCTGTGGCTCTTCAGGTTGTGCCCATCCAATGATAAACAGACAGGATATGGGTAAAGTCAATGCTGGATTATGGGATGGTTTAGGCATGAAACATACATAGGATAAAATAGACCCTTGTCTAAAGGGGCTCAAAACCGTGTTTTCCTCCCATTCTGGCATTGTCCAGTTTGGATGACATGTGACTCAAACCCTGGTTCTAGTGCAAGCAGTCCAGATGACACCCAGCATGTTCAGCAGCAGAACTGGAATATAATAACCTTAAACAAAATTTTAAAAGCACCTCTTAACTCCTGATCCTTCTGAAAGATCTTGGAGGGGGGGGGGGCGTTTCCATGCCAGGGCAGCTATCTGTACAGGCCTTTTGCTGAGCCACCCAGCACACCTGCCACTATCGCCAGTCTCTAGCTCTGAGGTCAGAATGAGGCACCCAGCCATGTGATGGTCACTGGGCACCTCATTCACAGATCAGAAGAGAGCAACCTGTGGCAATGGTGGATGTGCTCGGCAACTCAGTGGGCACACAGCCACCCTGGCGCAGGAACAGAGGGCCAGGTAACAGGCAGAGGTCATAGCAACTCCAAAGCCAGGATACTCTGGATTGCCCACGGAGTATCCTGGCTACTGCAGAAAAGGCCACAGGGAAACAGTCATCCAATCAGACAATTGTAAGCAAATTGCTTATTGTATAGCTACAAATTGGTAAGGACCAGAATATCAAAATCAGTACTTTCATAAATTGATTTCTAATAAATATGGAAATTTTAGTGAAAGTTAGATTACCTTGAGGGACCTGCCTGATCCTTGATACTGAACCCTTATATTATCAATTTAGAATTTTTACCATAAACTCCAAAAATGAGTTGCATGAAGCAGCACTGAGATAAGTAGTAGAAATGAAATTGGTGGTGGCATACAGCTTTCACATCTTCAGGGTAAAGAATACACTTTGGGGTTTAGACCGAAGGTGAAAGGAGCTATCCAAGGTACCCAGCCAATTTAGGGGACAGGGTTCAGCATCTTGAATAGCTTCTGTGACATTCAGTCTAAACCCCACAGCAGATTCACTGCCCCATTGACATAGAAGCCATCAGCTGTTGCTGAACAGAATTATGACTTTTGTCTTTTTGAATTTTGCTTGGATTTCTAGACAGATGGCTAAGAATAGGTTTGATTTTGCATGACTTTATGTCTTCATTCATATACTCTTATAAGCTACTGGACAAACTTACATTGATGCTGAATGTAGATAGATTTCCCCAAGGATCAAAACTAGGGGTGGGAAAAGTGTGGCCTGCAGGCACATGCAGCCCCACCAATCATTTTTTTTTTGGTCCTATAAAATGTCCTCAGAGCCCTCAGGGTGCATTAGGAGCACTTTTTAACATGTCCCCCAGAAATACTTTTGTTACTAACCACTTTGCTCTATTTTCTAACAGGAAAACACTTCCAAGTTACTCCCTGTTGTAATAAAAATACCTTCCCTAAAATTTCCTGGGGGCAAAAACATGGCAAAATTGCCCTACACACCACAGAGGACATTTAGGGACATTTTTGTGTGATGGGGGCAAAGCTGTGGTGGGGACAGCCCTCCAAGGTTCCTTTGGTGGCCAATGCGACCCCAAACATTTGATACTTGCCTATCCCCAAATCTAGGGGGGGGGACCCTGCTTACCTAGAAGACAGTTTCAGAATGGCATTTATTATATCATAAAATGAGATTCATTGCAAAAAGGGGTAAGAGCAATATTCAAATGAAAGGTTGGTTAGTGTTAGGTTAACACCGGAAGGCTTGCTCCAGGATGTTGACATCAGCCACCACATGGGGAAGAGTCACTTTGAGTTTCTTTTCTTTCTCCATGGCTTGGCAGATGGTTTCATATGCATTGTTGTTACCTGACCAACAGCGTCTAGCCACCTGCCAATATAGAAAACAAGTAAGCATGAGAAATGTGTATTACGTCTCCAGTCTAGAAGTCAGCTAATTTATTAATATATATATAGCCAGAGTTCTAATTCCCAGTATTTATTTACAGCAAAATGAAAAGTAATTTATGGTCAAGTATGGAAGAAATCAAGGAAGAGACCATGTACACCTGTTAGTAAGAAATTCCCCAAATGAGAGACCACTCCTGAAAAGGCCCCCTTCCTACTATCTGAAAGCCTTGTTATCTCTTACTGCTAATCCCAGTGACTAAGACCTTGCTGACCATCAAGTCAACAAAAGTTTATAAAGGATACTGTGAAACCACAACATCTCTTCCATGTGATGATATGGAATTATGGTATAGTAAAACAGAAGTGTGTAACTTTATATTCTAGCATTTCTAGGCCTGAAGAGGTACCCAAAACAATTCAGTGATC
The DNA here is from genome assembly GCA_020142125.1 of Phrynosoma platyrhinos. Taxonomy (NCBI): domain Eukaryota; kingdom Metazoa; phylum Chordata; class Lepidosauria; order Squamata; family Phrynosomatidae; genus Phrynosoma; species Phrynosoma platyrhinos. Next base: position 283,487,450 of record CM034703.1, read on the forward strand.
ATAGACTGCAGTGAATGAGAATGGTTTGGGTGAAGTAGCATAATTTACAAGATTTGCAATTACACCCACATTCATTTAGACTTGACTTTTGGTTTTTGCTCTTAAGCATTCCTTTTCTAAAAGTTTTCTGTTCATCATTCTACAATTCTGCTTTTTAACAGAGATGAGGTTTTACTAATGATAGATTTCTAGAGACCACATCAGACTTGCAAGAGGTAAATTTCATTATAGAACAGCTAGTAGAGGATAGTACGAGGGATGTGGTGGCTTGGTGGCTAAGAAGCCAATTCTGATGACTGAAGGATCAGAAAGTTGGCAGTTTGAGGTCCAGGTGCTGCATGACAGGGTGAGCACCTGTCACTAGTCCCAGCTTCTGCCAACCTAGCAGTTTGAAGGCATACAAATGCAAGTAGATAAATTGGTACCACTTTGGTGAAGGTAATAGCATTCAGTGCAGTCATGCTGACCAGATGACCACAAAGTCGTCTTCAGACAACGCTGGTTCTTCTAATTAGTAGCGGAAATGAGCACCATCCCTTACAGTCAGTTACAACTAGACATTCATGTCAAGGAACTACCTTTACCTTTAGTAAATGATATAACTTGGTAATTTCACACAATCTTGCTAAAGACTTTGTGAAATCCTATACTCAGACAAATGAAAGAAAATGCCTAAAGCAATATTTCAAAACAAGCTGATCAAGTAGACTTGCTTACTCCGTTGGAAACATCCCAGCTCAACATCATCTTTGCACGTTCTTCTGCATCAGCTGAGCCATCCAGAACAAGACCAAATCCTCCATTGATAACTTCTCCCCTTTAAAATTAACCAAACAAATTACATTATTGATTTATTAATTTATTTTGGAATTGATCCTGTGTCATAATCACACTCCAGTTTGACACATTCTTAAGAGGAAAGAAGGAGAAATATTAGGCTGAAGAAACATTGCTATCATTGACCATATCTAATATAAAGATATTGAAGTAGAGGCTACATAGGCACATGCCCAAGGATGCTGTAGTTGCTCTGTTGCACTTAGGAGGCTAGATGAGATGGCCTCTAATAAGCCTGTGTTCCTATAACTGATGGCTGCTTCATTCCAGTGTCAAGCAATGAGAATCCTAGTGAGAGATAGTGAACCACATATATGGCATTTTCCCACACTCTCTAAACTTCAAGCTAAGTTCTTACCCAAGCGCCTGTGCCAAAGGTTGAGCTTGTTGTAATTCCCCTGTGTACAGGACAGCTTAAAAACACTTGTTTAAACAAATAATGAAAATGCCTACATGCCTGCTGATTAAGTGGCTAATATTACTAAGTTTCTTGAAGGGCAGGCCACGGTTATTTAAGTTTATTAATCTGCCATTTGGTTGCTGGAATAGCAGAGCCCATGCTGGAATCCAAATCACAATTAGTTTTTCATGTGGCAATTATGTAGTCTTTCTGAGCTCCACCCATTCAGATGTGATAGAGCATGATTAGTCAAGTATATTTAACTAAAGTAATGTCTTTTGGACGACTCCCTCTCTG
>CM034703.1:283489321-283502300 GCA_020142125.1 Phrynosoma platyrhinos
CACTATTTCTGGCAGTCTGCAACCCCCCTTAGTCCAACACTCAAACCATGGTATTACAGTGGCTTTTCTTTATTGTCATATTGCTCAAAAAATAAAAAAAGCACGATGGAGTTTGCAGTTCTGTGAACTCACTAACAAGGAATTCTTACTATCCCCTACAAATGTAACTAAGAATATTACCACATGAGCCCTGTTCTCACTGCAGTCATGCTTGTCAATGAAAATGGAATTACTCCTGTTTGTATAATAGCCATTATCATGTCTTCTCAGTTATGCAACTGGAATTGCTGCTGCCATCATACTTTCTTTCTGACTCCTTAATCCCACCACCCTGTACCTCCTTTAACCTCATATCCCTACCTCACATGCCTTTTGGTTTTATTTTATTTTTATTTTCACTTTTTCATGCAGTTCTGGAGCTCTGCTCCTGCGATTTGTGGGGAGGGAGTGGTGGATGTGAAGGAAAGAAAGAAACCAACTCTGAACAAATCTTGCCAAGAAAATCCCATGACTTAGGGTTGCCATAAGTTGGAAATGACTTGGAGGCACACAACACCAAAATACTGGATCCAAAACTTAGAATTATGTAATGTATTTTGATCGCAAAACCAACATAAATCAAAGGCAAAGGAGAACCAGGATTGCCCCACTCACCTTAAAATGCCTATAAATTAAACCTACAACAAGTCATGTTTGTTAAGTTAAATTTTCCAACAAGTCTTCTCACTTTTATAGGAGAGCTGTTTTGCCCTCATTAGCACTGGGTCATATATTCAAATAATGAAAGAAACATGTGGCATTTTGACCTAAGCTACCTCCTATAATTTCCAGATGTCTCCAACCAAGGTGATCAAAGAATTCCAGGCCCCTCTTGCAATCAAGACATCACACTGTTGACTGTGTACTTCAATCGGTAAATTGCTTCTGTCTCTTGTTGGTACAAGTAACTCTGGTATCCTGCTAATAAACTGGCTTTCAGAACTGAGCTGCTGTAACAATGGCTAATCATATAAAAGTCTATATGTGCTTTAATGAAAATGATACAGATTTATATGAGGGGGAAAAACCTGTTTCTATTCAGGCTGCACTATTGTTAAAATCACAGAAAAGATAATGCTTAGCCTCTGAGTCTGAAGGAAAGATCGAAATGGGGTGAAAACAGAACAAGCATAGGAAAAAGGGCTGATAAATCCATGCATTTGTCCAAATTCATTGCCATGCATGTTCGTCAGTTCTCTAGCCAGCAATATTCTAATGTCAAAGGAATGCTCACACCCATCCATACCACACAGCAAACTCAATTATCAGGGGCTAATGCTGAGAACTGAAGGATCAAAACATTTGTATGGGGGAATTTGCAAGCACATCTAATGCATCTGATCATCACAAGCCTCAAATGGGCAGCTCACCCTGATCCCTTCTCATCTGCACTAGAGATGGCAGTGATGGACAAATCTTGTTTCATTTGCTCTGACTTTTGGATTTTGGGGGTTAAAAAATATATTCCTGTCAAATGTACAAAGAAATTCTCAACCATCTGCCCTGGGAAAATGTAGTAAGTACTCTATTCCATGGAGAGGACCATGTCATACTTATCTGTTGTATACAACAAAGGTTAAAAATAATGACCTTGTCAGGAGAAACTAAAAATGGTAGGAGCCCTATTTCAGTGTTACATGCATGGTTGTGATGCCTCAACTGGGATTCAAAGACAGATTTTTAGAGCTAGGCACTCAAAATATTCTGCTTGATGGGTGAATCAGACCACTCACATTCCACATTCAACTTTTTGTTAAATCAAGTTATTTTGGTTGAATGTATGAAAGAATTGTGGATTTTGGAAAGCCCTTATTAAAAAAAATCCAAACAAAATTCTTACCCATCCCTCACAAACAGTTCCTGTGGGGGGTAAAGGAATTTTACTAATGTTTTCCACACTTCCATCTTAGAGCAAAGTGGTGAATTAAATGTACAAGACACTTACATATTCACATGCCTTAAATCACACATTTAATATGTTAAAGAAAAGACTTCATACTATATTGTCTGGTGGCCAGAACTACCTCACTGTAAGGAACACAGAGTTTGGTTGAACCCATTTCTCTCTCACTCTCTCCCTTCTTCTTGATTAGCACATCATATCAGTTGGCTTATTTATTATATCTTCAGCCAAGGACAGCATCATAATCTGTGGCAGAGCCCATTGTTTTGCATGCAAGAAGCTGAAGATTCAATGCCTCTTATTTCCAGCTGAGCTGAGAAATATTTTTGTCCTGCCTGAATTTCTGTTGGCAGTCAGTGACAGCAGTACTGAACTATATAACCAATCCAGTTGAGTACAGGACAGATTCCTATGGGCATGTCCCCTTCTATCCTAATAAAAATCCATAATAATCACAGGAAAAGAGCGGTGCTAAATGAACATAACCTGCATAGCTCTTACACTTTCTTTGTCCTTTATCACAAGTGAAACCAGACCAGCAGACTGAATGGAAATACCCGGCGCACAGGTTCCACAGGATGGCAGTACAAGTAAACAACCAGGTCTGTTTCCTTAAGACACAGAATGGGCAACTTGTGGTCCTCCAGATGTAGAAAGATTGCAGCTCCCATTTTCCCTCACTGCCAGCCATGATAGTGAGAGCTGCCAGGAATTGTAGCAGGACATCTGGAGGGCCACGTTGTTCTTCAGGAGTAGGCAGGTAGATGATTTTACTTAATCATCTTATCTAGGACAGAAGAACTGTTTCAAAGGTAATGTGTATAGTTTCATGTACTTTAAAATATGGTTAGTCACCCTTCCTATGTTTGGAAACCTTCCTGGACACTTGGACATCTGCCCTAAAGACCTGTCCTGATGACATCACTGCCATTAAGTCAGAGCCTGATCTGTGAAGGTACTATGCACTGTGAAAATGCATACAGGCTCAGTGTTCTGCAAAAAGAGGTTTGAACTAGTCCATCCTTTGTCTTAAAAATATATATGCTAAAACTAATTGGGGTTGGGAGTGGAGAAAAAGATGGCTGGCACCTGACCTGTTTTATATCAGCAAACTCTTACTGAATTTTAGCATGTGGGCATGTTATACTGGGGTCCAAAGGTCACAGGTTTAAATGTAGCTGGAGGGGAGTCTAAATAGATCTAACTGAACATAACACTGGAAGTAAGTTCTAATAAACACACACACACAAATTTTTTACCCTTCTTTAGCAAAGCGATTCTTCCAAATAGTCCTATATGTATATAGATTTATTTGTAAAACACATTTTGGACAAGATAGACACACACAAACCCCATACAGATAACAGAGGTGGTTCTAAATGGTTAGTCTGTTGCCCATTAAATGCATAGCTCCAATTCATCTGTTGCTTGCATTCCAGACCTCCACACTTAGGAGAATGAGAAACAACTGACCAAATGAATTTGAGGAAACCTGAGAAAGGTTTAATGAGAATGTTCCTCAACATTTTCACAACAGGCTGTTAACATATAACCAACCTTTCTCACTACCCTTTCTTACTTATATCTTTCCCTTTCAAAGGCAAATTCTCCTTACCAGCCAACACCACCACCATTGTGTAGGGCAACCCAGGTAGCTCCTCTGAATGAGTCTCCTACAAAATTCTGAACAGCCATATCTGTGGGAAAAGAAAGGGGTGACTGATGCATGGTAAATCTGGGATTGAAATGGTGTGTGTGTGTGGGGGGGTAGAGAAACAAACCACAAGCTATTTTTACATCTATGTGGCAAAAGCTTTACTCTTCCATTTAAAGGACTGTTTCCCCAGCACTGGAGATTAGCAGATGGGGGGGGGGGGAGCAGAGAATAAAAGGCATACTCCTGGCAAAGTCACACAGTAGTGCTGAAGATTTTCAGACACATTGCACTTATCTGGGGGAAGTCCCATGAATGGTTTGTAGCTGGAGCATTCCTGGATTTTCATGGGTTAAGTCCTGGATATGCGCAACATCATCTGAAAATCTTCATGCGACTTTGCCAGGAGTATGCCTTTTTCTTCCCCAATTCCCCCACCCCCACCCCTGTTTGATAATCTCCATGTGTCATAATCACTGTTTGGTAACAAGGCCAGCAAGAAGATGACAGTCTGGATGAGACCCCTCTGCATGATCATATTACATTTATTACCAAGGGCCAACATAAATGTGATTGCAGCTGATCCTTGTACCAGTTCTGAACTGCTGTCAGATCCCTACTTTTTTTTTTTAAACTATCATTATTTTGTAGGGGGAGAAGTGGATATAAAGTGAAGCCAGTGCTGATTCCTGTTCCTCTTTTGACAAGGATGAAGGATAGCCCTCTCATGCACTGACTGAGTCAGACGGCTATTGATGCTTCTCATTTGTGTTATCAGCCCACTTGTTTACCTGTCTTCTTCCTCTTAAATTAAGGTGAGCAGGTTGGCAGGAGTCACTGCTCTCCCTCACTGTCTGCTAGTTTCAAAGCTTGGAAAAGCTACTGCTTTGGACCTACAAATCTCAGAATGCTACAACTTGCATGTCTTGCCCTTCATGTCTTGCCACACAGTCTTATCCAACAGAATAGGACACTGTCATGCAGACATGGGATTTCCAACTGGTGCAATTCTCTGACTCAGGAGTGAGGAGGGGAAAGCATCAGATGCTTTATATTTTCTTCCACACCACTGCCAGCTATGTTTTCTCCACTGTCTCTGGCGCTCTACCCTAGTGCTCCTCATGAATTAATGAATTCACTACAAATAGGCAGAATACAAATGATGTTCTGCAAACCTTGGTTTCTGTCTCAGTCTCTTGAAATGTAGCTACTCAGCATACTTAGTTCTCCCTGGGATGTTTTTGGGCAGCACCTCCCTCAGGCTAGGGGGCATCAAAACTGGTGTGTGAGTGCGTGTGTGTGTGTTTACTTCTCAAAACTTTGAGTTTCTTCCAAGCCTTCCAATATTGGCCCCTTCTTGTGCACAGGCAGTTGTACCCCAAACATAAAAATGGGGAAAACAATCATAGAATCACAGAATCATCGAGTTGGAAGAGACCACAAGGGCCATCCAGTCCAACCCCCTGCCATGCAGGAACTCCCAATCAATTCCATAGTGTCATGGTGCTGCTCCATACATTTTTGTTCTCATGTTTTGTTCAATTAACAAAACCTGTCTGTTAAGCTCATTCTTACAAAGTCGTCTTATGCCTCCCAGCTCCCCTCCTTCATTATCCTTTGTCTAACTGTAAGGTTTTTTAAAAAACCAACATTGGCTTTAGGAGGACAGTGAAGGAGAAATGGATAAATACAGACTGTTGGTGTCAGGTTGCAGCAGCATGTCTGCAGTAAACAATGAAATAAACAAAACTTCAGCTGGAAAAGAGCAGGATTTCACAACAGCCAGAGCTACCTACAATAGGCAAGGTAAATAGCAGCTGCCTATGAAATCCCTTTCTGAGCATGGGTGAACAACAAAATAGAGATAAATGTGAGAGCAGATTACCCTGCCACACCATTTATCCCCAACATGTAAAAAACCCAAACCCACAGATCTAGAAATTTGGCCACCAATATGGAAATCATAAGACAAAAGGAGGATTATGAAAGAAACAGTCAACCTTGGATGCATTTTGTTAGGAGCTTCTACTTGTTCAAAATATTAGTTGTTTCATTTTGTGTGTGAATATTGTCAGTTTTAAATAAAAGGTTTATTGAAGCATGTTCTTCTCCTCCTTCTTTGTACTGGAATAGCCTATCCCTGTTCTTTCCATGGTATTTCTGTTAAAGACGTAATGCCCAGGAGCACATCTACTTTATTAACTGAGGTTTACTTGGACTCTAGCTATAAAGAGACATGCTTTATATTTTTCTTAAAATTTCCTTATTTTTGGCTCTCACCTAGAAAGATTTTGTATAATCTCTGCCTATTTCCTGCCTCTGATGGCTTATGAAAGCTGTGGCTTATGAAAGCTGAGATCACAACCCAGTTACTCTTTAAGAAGTTGTACCTCTTAGGGATCTTTTGATATCACTGAATTGTAGACAATGTCAATGTAACAGGAAACCTTCAGACCATGGAAAATTTATTTCCAGAAGCCCCAAGCCAGCATGCTCACTGCCCCCCCCCAAAAAAGGGGGGGGGGAGCTTTCCCAAGCTCTGGAAATCCCCACCCAGCCAAATTAAAAAAGGAGGTTTTCATGGGACATTTGGGGACATTTGTTTCCTAATCTCAGGGAATTCTAATAATCACAGGAAAGACAAGCCTGCAGCCACCCATCTGACCTGCACAAAATGCAGAACCATCATAGATGTTTGACGTTTCTCTGTAAGGACTGTCAGTCCCACTTACATCGTGGTGGTCTCGACTAAGAACCACTGGTGCCTGTAAAGAAAAAAAGTTCAGGAAAAACAGCAAAGATAGTATGATTATCTCCAATCAAATAAAGGAGACATGCATAATCTCTCCCATAAAAAAGCAGATATAAATGCAGTACAACATTAAATTTAAAAGAAGTTAAATATAAATTTAAATGAAATTTTAATTAAATTTAAGTTAAATATAAATCTGACTACATGAAGCATACAGGAAAAAAATACCATGGAAAAAGATTAATGTCCCCATTATCGCTCCCAGAGTACTTTATGCCATTTGGTACAGATCTCTAATGTGGGTCAGGGCAGCAGGGCAGACACAATAGAAGTGGGCTCGATTTTTAAAAAACAGACCAATTTTGTCTCTCATTTTCTGTTAAGATTAACAGATTATCTTCATCCTCAGCATCCTGCTGTGAATTAATATACCACGGACAAGAGACCAGCTGCAGGTACTAGCTGATTTCTCTGTGTTGGCACAATCTTCTCAATGTAAGACTTATGGCAAAAGGTATTATTTTTTATTTATAATGCTGGCAGTGTGGCAGCATTTTGTATGGTACACATGTGTCGTTACACATGGAGGTATGTATCAATGTCACCCACCTCTATAAATCATGGGATGTCACTGTTATAGGAGCAGAGTAAATGCTTCTGATGGCTAGAGTATTTGTGGATGTAGTTCTTAGGAGTTTTTAACAGCCCTGGTGGTGCAGTGGTTAAATGCCTGTACTGCAGCCATTCACTCATAGACCACAAGGTTGCGAGTTCAATACCAGCCAGGGCTGAGGCTCGACTCAGGCCTGCATCCTTCCGAGGTCACTAAAATGAGTACCCAGATTGTTGGGGGGCAATCAGCTCACAGTTGTAAACTGCTTAGACGTCCCATGTGCGATATGAAGCGGTATATAAATGAAGCTGTTTTTAGCTGCTTTGCTTTTTAAAAAAGTAATCATACAATGTTTCTATGTTCTAAAAGTATCACTTCGGGATGTATATTTTTAATTGTACTGTTCTTTTAAATTGTAAGCTACTCTGAGTCCCAGTTTTGGAAAAATAGGATAACAACAAACAAACAAACAAACAATAATAATAATAATTCTATTGCACTGGACTATTCAGTTGCAATGCAGTGACACCAGCAACAACATTTTATTTCAGAGCAACAATAACCACAACACGGGGCTTGTGTGTATCACTCCTTGTTCACACTGGGTTTCTTGCCTACTAACATCTTCTTGCTGCTACTGTGGAAGGGGATGAGGGTGGGCAAATGGCAGCTGGGACATTCTGTTGCAGTTATTATGAAGGATTTTAGATTATTGTTCCATTTATAAAGAATACACTGGGTCTCACGCCATCTGGAGCCAATAGTGAGCAAAACACTGAAGAGATGTGAATAATAATTAGCCAAGTTGCTTAAAATATCATACATCTTCCTTTATCCTCTCCCCCCCCCCACCCCCACTCACATTGCCTTTTCTAGTAGGGATATAATTCTTCAGTAAGTTTCTCATTGAAGGAAACAAGTAATTTTAGTAATTTTTTTCCTGCTGCAAGAAAGTCTCTGAAAACCATGCAATTTTCAAGCCTGTTTGAAATTCAGGACTTATTCCATGCAAAACTTGCACATGGTGATTTTGCACAAAAGAACAGCCTTTCTGTGTAGGAAACCACACCTTTTGGGCAGAAAATAATATTTCTACACTGCTTCATAGAAAATGTTATTTTTGAGGCAAGTCAAACGTGTGAATTTTGCACAGAATAAATCCCCAATTACAGCATTTTCTCTGCTGTTGTTTATGTGCAAAACAATAAAATAACCCAGATAAAGCAAAGTGAGGATTAACCAGATTAAGTCTTACAATATCAGGATAATTCAGCTACAGTATTGAAAGGAATAAAGTGGACTGTATTTCATATTAACTCTTTTTAGTCCTTGAATAGATTTTCACTGTTGATAACCCCACAGTCTTTTCTATCACTACTTTTTGGTAACATCTTTGCCTGGTAAATTTGGATGTGTATAAACCACAACGATTATTTTTGCCTTGGACATAATTTTCAGGATGTCAGCATCTGGGTGGTGGGGTAGCTTGCCAAATATCATTTTCTACTTTACGTACAGTCTCTGTAGCCACTGGATGGAATTTCAGTTGGCATTTTCTAACTGAGCTGCACACTTGAAAAGCTGGCACCTAAAGCTGTATAGGCTTTGGCTGATTAGCAAAAGGTAGAAAACAACTAGCCTCTTGGCATTTATACCATGCTTGGCCAAACTAGAGCATCTAAACTCCCTACCAGCTGGAAGGTATGATATTGCAAACCTCTGTTTCCTTATTGCTCTGAAGGCATGAAACCTGAACATACAAAGAGACCATATTAAGTCACTTGGCTACCTCCTACATCCAGGGCTCTAGTTTCCACCATGGAATTTCCAACACAGGCAGCCAATCATAGTGATTTCCCATTTTTGTGGTGCCTACGATAGAATAGACACCTGTGCTGAGCCAGCCCTTTTGGGATGAATGTCTGTAGAGCAGGAAAGAGGCAACATGTCCATGAATTAAAATTCTGTATAAACCACACCATCGTCATTGATGTCCATTAATCATTATTAATATCAATGACCATTAGTCATTATGTCAATGATTAATGACCATTAGTCATTATTAATGGGATTAGAAAAAAGCATGGGTTAGAAATCTTGCCCCCCCCCAAAAAAATCATATTTGCACAGTATGTGGTTTCTTTCATTTGAGATGGTTTGTATTTTTATAAGACAGATCATTGCCCCTTTCTGAGTTTATCAGTTTGGTGTTAACATTTTTTTTAAAAAAAAAAAAAAAGCTGGACCATATGGCTTTTCCCATTATGGGACAATCTAATATGTCAGAGCTAAATCTGCAAAATGTAATGAATGAAAGTGAGGGGAGGGGGGAAATAAAGAGACTGTACCTTAATTCTTCCTTCAGCAATGCCTTGGTTAATAGCTACTGCAATAGCCACACGGCCTTTCTGATCAGAATACAAAATTCTGGCTTGAGATCCTACAACCTAGAAATAATACAGTAATAAAGTTTCTTTTAAATTCAGATGTGTGGGTCTCAAAGAATTCTTTACTGGAAAAAACATGATTAATGATCCATAATAACCCAACTTTCAAGGCCAAGGATTATCACCTGACTATGTTTATATCTACAGTCATGAAAACTGATTGTAGCTGCTACAAGCCAGTAAACTGAAAAAGACAGATGAAGACCTACAGTCCAGTATTCACTCTTTTCTTATTGTTCCATAAGAAGATATTGGAAATGACTGATGGAAATGGAAAGTAAAAAGAAACTATGATCACAAAGAATGTAAAATATCTGCTGTTCATTCTCTGTTTATTTCAGTAAGCTTTTTAGCATTTCATAGCTGAGGCCTAAAATGGTGAACATTGGCTCCCAACAATGTATTCACCTGAGGATTTGTTTTCTGTTATATAGCTGAATGAGATGTTTTCATACTCAAGGCAAAATGGAAAATAGTTCAGTAACATGAATGGCTTCCTAGTATGTAACAACTCCTTCAAATTAAACATTCTAGTGGAGTGCCTACAGAGAACAAACTGGGAAATGTGATAGCCAAAAACAGACTCATCAATTTTGGACCTGTATTTTGATTGTCAAGGTCAGGGGAGGCTAGGAATGTGATCTGGGCCCAAGATCCTGGAGGTCATTTGTTACAGCTACAACATGAAGCCAGTGTAGTTCCACTTTTCATAACATGTTAAAAAATTAGAACAATGAAAGGGCAACATTTTTCCTTCTCCACAGTTTAATGGACATTGTTCCATTTGTGCCCTAACAAGTTACTGCTACTCCATATATGTTCTTTCCAGGACGTGGTAAAGGTCTGCTCCACTAAAACTGTACTGAGTTTCTTCCTTTAAAGCAAAATACAAACCATTTTGCATTTTTGCAAATCTAACAGTCTAATCTAAATCTCTGGAAAGCTTCTTAGATACTTTATGGGACTTATAAACAAGACACAGAAATCATTAACCTTGTTTCCAGTAAAACTTGCAGAGGTAGTGAAACACTCGATTTCACAAGATTTCAAATATTATTTTTGCAAGGTAAAGCATGCATCTGAAATCCTCCAATGGGTGGAACACCATGGTGTCTGCATGTGTAGGGTGGTGGAGACCTGGCAGTGGCAGAAGTGCTGATATCTCATCTCTTTCATATTTCTGTTGCTGCCTTTCTAAAAGCAACAATGAATTTGGTGCTCTATTGTATTTAAAGTTAGTGTGAGGAATGTGTGGTCCTCTAGATATTGTTGAATGACAACTTCCATCAACTCTATAAGATGATGATGCCAACAGCATAATCAAACTAGTTTTTACTGTTGCTAAAAGACTTATACCCCACTTTTGGACAGATCAACACTCAGCACTATTGTCCAGTCATTAGAAGATCTTAACTACTGTAGCTGTGCATGAACATGTATTTTATAGTTGTCAATTGCAGGAAATTGTATTTTTGGAAACATGGTCAGTTTACATTAATTTATATGTTCATTCCACAGTCATATCCTATATATTCTCCACCTTCCAGTTCTCCTCCTCCTCCTCCCCCTCTTCTTTTTCTTCTTCTTACTTCAAAAATCCATTAAAAGAAACATGACTGCACAAATGTGCCAACAGCTGTCAGACTCATGAACACCTACTCCCATCAAAGTGGGAGACAAATGAGCATTCTCAAGTCACAAGCAATATGCATATTTGTCACCAAACATTTCAACAAAGTAAAACAAAAAAAGAAAGAAAATGGAGTGAAAAACACATTTTTGCTTGGAAACAATAATTTTCATTTGGAAGTGATGTTCTCTGAGCATTATTTCAACTTCTACATACCAAATTGTGCTTCTTGGCTTCCTGAATCCAGCGGATGTTATCACAGTATTGCTGCTTTACAGATGCATTCACTAAGTAAGGAGAAATAATGATAAAAGTGACATTACCATTACCATAACATTATAGTTCTAGAGGTCAGGGCCAGTATTCAAATAGGCTTTAAGATGAACATGAAAGAGGGTTGGACATACACATCTCTAAAATGGCCACACTGCTGTTACACGACATTAAGGCAAAGGATAGATGCAGGGGAATAAATGATTGTCATACTTGACAGACAAACATGCAATGCATGGAAACAAAGTAAAGGGTAATGACTACATACAGTATAACAACCTCCCACAATCCAGTAGTGTCCTAAGGTGTCAGACTACAACCCTCATTAGCCACAAACAGCATGGCCAATACTCAGGAATTAAATTTTATTTCAAGTCTCACCTAGTATGATCTTTCTGAAGATGTTCATGGTTTGACTTGACTTTTTTTTTTTTAAAAAAGAAAAACTAACAATAACCAAATATAATTTTCTTTAAGAGTATTATAACTAGTTATAGTCTTATGACTACTGCATATCAGCTGGTTGCATTGGTTTTATGTGGGGCATATACTATCAAATTCAAACAAATTATGCTAACGGATGTTTTCAGGTGTTGACACCTTTTGTAAGATGGCTATCAAATGCTGATGTTAAATGGTATAAATTCACCAAGTAGCCTGAGAATAATCAACAGCCACCAAGATTTTCCAGTTGTTTAGTACAAAAGAGCCTCAATGGCATTATGTTCAATTTAATTCAATTGCAAATTAAAATCCCTGATGATGCCAGCCACAGATTCAGGGCAAATGTCAGGGATAAATTCTTCCAGAACACAGCCACATGGCCAAAAAAAAAAACCCCCCACAAAAAATTAAAATCAATTTGCACCACTAATTCCAAATTAAACCCTTTCCTTCAGATTTTTTCTTTTATTGTTTTCCTCCCTTTTCATTCAGAATTCACAGTGAGGCTGCACTAAAAGTACAGCTGCAAGTCAGGGAGTGTTCTCTCCTCAAATTCAATCTGAGCTGGTTTTAATAGGTAGAAAAATGGAGGATTTACAGTGGAGGGGCTGATGAGAAGACAATCCCAACATTGTCCCCACCAACAACCCTGTTGCCCCAAAGGTCCTTGGCAGAGATTGTTGGTGGTGACTGAGATTTCCCCAAAACACGGTTAGCTGATTTCCCACATATCCAATGTATCACATGTGTTGTTGTTGCAGTGGGCCCTTGGTATCTGCTGGGGTTTTGTTTCAGAACCCCTTGTGGATACCAAAACCTGTATGTTCAAGTCCCATTAAATACATTGGCCTAGTAAAATAGTATCCCTTATATAAAATGGCAAAATCAAGGTTTGCTTTTTCGAATTTATAATTTTGGGGGATGTTTTCAAGCTGTGAATTCTTGAATCCATGGACACAGAGGGCCGACTGTATTTACCTTTGGCATACAACAGCCCATGAATAAAGAGACTTCCATGAGCCCAGTCATCAACAACCCTGCCCTCCACATACTATTGGTCATGGCTTCCTTTATTGATGCAATCCATCTGTAATGTAATTGTCCTCTTTTCAGACTGCCTTGTACTTTCCTGAGTATTATCATCTTTTCCAGTGAATCATGTCATCTCATGATTTGTCCAAAGGATGTTATGCTCTTTTGGACTTTTAATCACCTTTTTTTTTT
>CM034703.1:283502400-283519037 GCA_020142125.1 Phrynosoma platyrhinos
ATTATTATTATTATTATTATTATTATTATTATTATTAGTGATAATTTAGGCTTGATTTAGACCTCTTTATTTGTGTTTTTAACAGTCCATGGTATTTGCAGAACTCCCCTCTACCACCACATTTCAAATGAGTTGATCTACTTTTCCTGCATCACATATATTCATTATTTATTTCCACTTCTCTCAGTGCCTTGGTATGGGGCCTTGTTGAGGACTTCCCATCACCCAAAACTGTTTTCCTGCATACATGCCCTCCATTCAGGTGAACATTGATTTAAATATGTGCCGTACATTGATTTGAATATGGAGTGGGGAAAAGGAAAGCCAGGCCTCATTTCCACTTACAAATAAATCAGTTTATGATCCAAATCGATGGATCAGTTTGACAGTGGAGCATAGTTCACACTACATTTGCCCCAATCACATTTTCTTGTAAAATAACCCACTCGTTGTTCACATTGACTAATGAATCGATTCAAAATGAACCTTCTTCAGCTAGCTGGCAAATATAAAGGGCAAATTTAAATCGATTCTGATCCACATCCCGTTCACACTTGTGCTGAATCAATTTATTGCAAAAGACGTGGAAAAAATGAGCATCAAAAAGACACGGGTTAAATGGGTCTAGCGTAGGGCCCACCTCGGCAAACCACTTCAGCAATTTGGCTCAGGTGTGAACCAGGGTCATTTAAACAGCTTCAAACTGGTTAGAGAACTGGTTTATAACATAGTGGGAATGAGGCCCCAGTGTTTACCAACACTTGTCCCAGGGGTTCTGGCAAAAGGTGAGCTTTATCCCAACCAACCACTTTTCTTCCTGTGCCCATCCCTCCCTCCGACTCAGGACCATTTCATAGTACATAATTACAGCTCTGTGATTAACTGTCATGGCTGCATCCTATGGAATCCAGGGATTTGCAGTTTGAGGAAAGGCATATAAATGCTCATCTAGAGAGCTCCTCTGTTGTCTCTGTCTCACTAAACACCAGGATTCCTGAGGTTGCTGCCATGGCAGTTAAAGTGGAATCATACTGCTATAACTATGTAGTGTGAAAGGGCAAAGAATGAACATTTTACTGAAAGAAATACAAAAAGTAATGACAAAATAGTATTTTACAAATAAAAGAAATAATAAAGATATCTTAATCTGAAATACAACAGGTAAAACCCCACAACTTGCAGTTCAGCTACAGAACATAAATGCAACTGATAAATACACAAATAAATTAATGTCCATGAGTAAATTCACAGAAGAAAACTTCTCAGGGGACATGTTTCTACTCCCTACCTGATTATTTTAATGAATACTACCACTAGGAATGGCAATGTTTGGTTTCATCTCTATTGTGTCCACATATTGCCGTTCATTTGTTCTTTCTAGGTACATTGGCTGCCCTTTTGTTAATTATTCTTTGAAAATAATTTCTTGAATTGCTCCTATTCTTTTTCTTTCTTTCTTGTTTAAAGGTTGCCACTTTCTTCATGAAAATGTTTCTACATGAGTTTAACTTTGTTGCCCTTACTATTTGCTGATCTTTATTTAGGTTCCAGAAGATACTAAAAAGTACATTGTGATCTCATTCACATTATCTGTGTCAGCAAGGAAGTTGACTCCCTAGCCTGAGAGCTATTTTATTTTCTTGTATTTTATTTTTTTACACCATCTAATTCTAACCCTTCTCAAATACACCCAGAACAGGAAGCACATTCTTCCCTTACATCTAGTTCATACCATTTCACTCCCACTGCAGCTCTGATTTTGAGAATGGAGCTGATTCATTTCTCCACTCATTTCCCCATTCTTACAGATCTACCGGGTGTTGCTTAAAGGGGGAGACTAATTAGCTAATTTTTACTTTCAGAAGGTTGCAGGAAGTATTAGGCCAGTCTAAGATGTTTTGTGGCTGGAGGTAAAGAAGATGTCACCACCCCTCAATATTCAACATACAAAAGTAAAATGGATTGGCATCTGAATCTTGCTTCAGTTGTAGCCATGGTCAATGCCCTACACCATCCTTGGCAACAGCAAGCTAGTTTGGGTGGTACTATAAAGGTATCATCATCATCATCATCATCATCATCCTACCCTGTATCAAGGAGCTTAGGGTAGCTTACAAGTAAAAGTAATACTAACAGGTTAAAACCATTATCAGGGGAAGCTGGATATAGCATAGGTAAGAAAGTAAAATATCTAGGAATAGAAATTACAAAAACAAATATTGATTTAGATAAAAACAATTATAAAAAAGTATGGGCTGTATTAAAGAGGCTTAGAAAACTGGAATAATATAAACTATCACTATTAAGAAGAGTGTACTCCTAAGATGATCTTTCTATTTCAAATAATTTCAGTGTTATTTAATGAAATACCCTTTCAAGAATGGCATAAAGATATATCACATTTCATTGGGTCAGGGAAGAAACCAAGGGTAACATGGTTAGCTGGGCACAAAATATTGGGCAATTAATAAATCTAGAACAATGGGAAACCACATGGACTAAAAGAATAAAATATACAAAGAGTCAAAATGTTAGAGAAAATTATTATAAAATGTTATATAGATGGTACTTGATGCCTGATGAACTCTCAAAAATGTACAGAATTGACAATACTGTTGGAAATGTTTAAATGAGAAATGGACTTTCTATCATATATGGTGGAGTTTTAGAAAAGTTTTAAAAATACTGATAGAGATACATAAAACATTGGGAAAAATATTGCAGATTAAGACAGAATTCAAACTAGAATTATATTTACTAAATATTGTCAATTCAAAAACAGAAAAAAATGTGGTAGGATATTATTCTATCTAGTTACAGCTGCAAGGGTGACATTTGCCCAGCTATGGAAAAAGGAGAAGATCCAAATGCTGGAAGGCTGAATGTTAAAAATATATGACAGTGCTGAAATGGACAGGCTGACAAGACTTTTGACTGACGGAAATATTAAAAAATATTTTAAAAAAAGTCTGGAACTACATGGATATATCTATATCTATATATCTAAAAATTGGGCTCAATGGCAACAGAAGGGTTTAAAGAATAACTGGTGATGATAGATTGTATCAATGACATAGATAAAAAGCACAGGTTAGCTTAATATATATAATAGTAGAATGAGAAAAGATTGAAGAAATAGTTACCCATTGCAGATGACTAAGAGTTTAGTATACAGGTTCAGAATGCATAAAGAGAGAAATAGCATTAATTAAACAAAGATAACCAGAACTTTAGGAAAGAAAGTAAAGGATAATGAATGTAGGTTTGTGTAAGGTTGTTGGTGTTGATTATTGATGTTAAAAGAATTAATGAGGATATTAATGCATGATACTGGCTGGTAAATGAAAAAGAGAAGAGGAGAAATGGAAGGAAGATGAAAAGAAATGGCATATCATTGAGGATGATAGGAGGGAAGGTACAGAAAGAAGGTTTAAGTAGATAGTTAGAAGGTAAGAGTAAGTGAGGAGGAAGTGGAAAGAAGGAAGATGATGTGAAGGAAGAGAGGGCAAGAGGAATAGAAAGGAAATGGAAGGAGATTGAATAGAATTAAGAGGGTGAATGGAGGTGTGAGGAAAAAGGAGAGGAGAAAGGGAAAGAGGAATTGAAGGAAGCAAGGAAGATGAAATGGGAGAAGGAAGGAAGTTAGAGGGAAGTAAGATACAATAGCAATGATAGACTGTTAAGATTTTGAATATTAAGTATATCCTCTTTGTAAATGAAAGGAAGATACGTTATGATGAATCGAGAATGACTGGTATGTTTTAATTGTTTGAAATGTATGTGTATATTTGTTATATGTTATATGTTTGTTTAAATGATGTTTGTATGTTTGGAATTTATAATAAATGTATAATGTATTAAAAAGAAAAAAGAAACTAATTCAAGGAAAATGCTAACCTCATGATCAAAGAAATGCCACACAAAGTATGCTGGAAATAGAGGCAATCCCCCTTTTGTGTTGTTTAGAACTAGGCTGATTGGAGCTTTGTGGAAGATGACTTTGAAAACACACTCAGTAGCACCTTTTGCGGAGATGCTTGAACAAGTCAGTGATTATTCCAAACTGCATGCTTTTGGAGGCAGTCATATTTCACAAAGCCTCAGCTTTGATATGGAAAAATAGCAATAAAAGGAACATAGAAAATACAAAATAAAATAAAATAACCCATTTAAAACATTAAACTAATTTAAATTTAAAAAAACAATTTAAACACACTTAACAAGTTAAAACAGATTTCAAATACTGAAACAATTCAAAACAGTGAGAATTAGTATTTGAGAGAAATTAGTGGGGTCCAAAAGCTTGGAAGAGGAGTCAAGTTTTTACTTGGCACCAAAATGAAATCAGTGGTTATGCTGACATTCCAAGAGGATGGCACTCCATAGTTGGAGTGCCACAGCTGAGAAGGCCCTCTCTCATGTCTCCACTCTTGGGACACAGCCCAGTAGCCTAGGTGGGGTTGGGTGCAGGAGATAGGTGCATCACTCCCTTTCATAGCCTTTGCTTTTACTGCTAGAACTCTGTCATGTTTTTTTTAAAAAATTGTAAGTTGATTTGCCATTTTAATTTGTGATAGAAAGTAACAGGCTCCATTTAAAGAATGACAGCTCGTTTTAAAAACAAGTCAGGACTAGGTCTGTTGTTGCTGTGTGCCCTCAAGTCATTTCCTAAAATGAACTTATCACAGGGTTTTCTTGGCAAGATTTGTTCAGAGGGGTTTTGCCTTTGCCTTCTTCTGAGGCTGAAAGAGTGTGATTTGCCGAAGCTCATTCAGTGGGTTTCCATGATCGCCATGCTGTCTGTCCGAAAAGTTCTAGGAAAAAGTCTAATCTGGAAGAGACCCCAAAATCTGCCCACCCAAAACCTTCCCTGATGTGGATTCACCATTATCACAGTCACCCTAATTATGTAAGCAATCCTGGGCAGGAGGGACAGGTTGTAAAGTATCATGACCCTTGACAAATTTAATTTTAAAATATTTGTGTTATGGGCTAGATTGGGCTTGTGCAGACTGGCCAAAAGGGCTGGCTTAGGGGTGGAATTGGGGTGGGGCAACCACATGCCAGCTGCCCTGACTCCACCCCAACTCTGCCATCATGCCATGTGCCCCACCACATGGTGTGTGGCATCAGGGCACTCCACTGGCACAGCGTGTAGACACGCTGTATAAAGGGGGCACAAAAGAGCCATGGCAATGGCTGTAAAGCCGGCTTTTTGCAACTCCAAAAAGGAGCAGCAAAAAGCTGGATCGGGATTGTGGTGTGTAGTTGCCGTGGCCTCAATCCATCACTCCCAGGGGTGGCACAGAGCCGCCTCTTAGGGGTCGTCTATATGGCCCCTTAGACTTCATCCCCCTGGACTTCCCTTTGTTCTGCTTTTCTGCTTTCATTTCCATTATGTTCTCTACCCAGGCAAAATGAGACGTAACATTGGCAGAATTTAATAAATATGTTCATGAAAAGTAAGTTATCACTCTCTGAAAATGCTGAAAGAAATCATAGATATTATGACAACTGTTCTTCAAGCAGACATAATACTAAACATAATATTTACATAGTAATACTAAACATGTAACTTCCTCAAAAATTGTATTCTTTACCAAAGAAAGAAGTTGTGGACATTAGGCTTTGAAGAATCTAGTATGTGAAAAATAGCAAGGTTTATGCATCTTTGGCCTTGTCTGCTTAGGTACAGCCCAAACCCTCATTCTGATGTGGGCAGTCCAGACAACATCTGGCACATCCTGCACCAGAACCGGGGGGCAAAAACAGGGTTAACATGGAGTAAAATAACTTACCTGTTGCTCTGGATCTTCCAGGGACATCTGAGCCCTCTGTTGACACAGCAGTTGTCTGCACAGGCAACCCACTGGGCCACACAGTGTGTCCACCACCACTGCAGGTCACTTGTTCTAAGGTCAGAATGAGGTGCCCAGCATGTGACCTCAGAAGCAAGCAAACCGCCATGGCATTGGATCTGCCAGAAAGCCCAGTGGAACATGTGAGCAAATAGCTGCTCCGGTGCAGAAACTGAGGCCTAGGTAACAGAGGCAGATTGGGGCAACTGTGGAAACAGGATACTCTGGGATGCCCCTGGAGTATCCTGGCCAGTGCAGACAAGGACGCTGCTACACATAGCAACCATTACCATGGCTTCTGAAGCTGTATCTATAAGTGATATAGAAAAAGCAATTTGAAGCTAATCGAGTTATTATGGCAATGTTATGATGGAGCAAGAAAATGGGGAGTATGGGCCTTCAGTCAACAAAACCTTAAAAGAAAAATCCCACATGTCCATTCAAGTCATCACCATCTCCATCTGGCTTTTGTAAAAGCTGTGGGCAATCTAAAGCCTATCAAGATATATTTTTACCATTTCATTATGCTTCACACATTTTTTTAAGCATGGAAAAGTTCCAAAACTGTATGAAGGTCAAAGTCTATCTCATCTTTGGGAACATAGTTAGTCAGGTCATTTGAAAATTACCAGTTTATGGTAATTACAAAAATATAACTAATGCTTTTTAAAAGAACATAATTGAGATGATGTTCCCAAAGTGAAGGGATACTTGTTGACATAAAAAAGCTTAAATTCTATTTTCTGTTTAGTGTTTATAAATAAATGTTGGGATTTTAGAAATTTCAGACAATGTTTTGCAAACCAAAGAATGAGAACTGAAGGACTTGGTAGCCATTGACAAATCAGTAGTGCAAATAATTTCAGAACAGTGATACTTTCCATGAAGTCTTTGAAGAAGCTGAAAAATGGCAACAATGGCAACCTCAACAATGAACAAGAAACTTAACCAAAATACTCAAGATGATAATTATAGGCCTAAAAGAGAAAAGTTTAGTGACAGAAAAGAGTATCAGAAAAGATTAGTGAAAAAATAGAGACAGAAATTTTGAAATTGTTGTTATTGTTCTTAGTGAAGTAAACAGGAAATCTTCCTGAGGATAATTTGGTTTGCAAAATAACCATGGCAGTGGCATCAGTCAAGGTCTTGAATTTTGAGCAAGTAAATCCATACTTTTCAAGATGGGTTTTCTGTGGCCAAAGATTTCTTAGGAAAATGTGGACACATACATGTCAAGAAATTTACCAGGAAAGAGTGGCCTTTTGAGATGCATAACAACTTCTGCTTGCTGGAAAGATTTTGGCCTGCAACACAGCCATCTGTGAATCAACATTTTCATTTTTAACTTGGCTCGTTCTCCAAATTTTCAGTGACTCATAAGCATTCAGCAAATCTGTGTTGTTTTTGTATTTAAAAAGGATAGCTAACCTCAATTTTCAATCAATCAACCATTTTATTTATGCCCTGCCCTTTTCCCAAGACAGAGACTCAAAACAAGTGAAGAAAGACAAGTAAAAGCACAGAGTCAGAAACATATAAAAATCTGATATTAAAATAATATTCAATGTCTATACAATTAAAATTATTTAAAATATTGATTTAAAAATATAGAATAAATGTGGTATAGCACATTTAAAAAAAACTGTTACATGTAAAAAAAATCTGTTTCCCAAAGCCTGTTGGAACAGAAAGTTCTTCACTTGCTACTGAAGGACCAGCAAGAAGTTAACCTAGCTTCCTAGGAAGGGAGTTGTAGAGTCTGGAATCAGCCATGAAGAAGACCTTTTGCCACATTCCCATTAGATATGGCTGTGAAAGTTATGGGATCAAGAGAAGCACCTCTCCTGAAGATTTCAGAACTCAGGAAGACTTATATATTAAGACTGTTATTGTTGTGTGCCTTCAAGTAATTTCTGACTTATGGTGACCCTATTGTGGGGTTTTCTTGACATGTTTCTTCAGAAAGGGGGTTGCCAGTGCCTTCCCCTGAGGCTGAGAGCATGTGACTTGGCCAAAGTCACCCAGTGAGTTTCATGGCTGAGTGAGGATTCAAACCCTGGTCTCCGGAGTCATCATCCAACACTGAAACCATATGCCACACTTGGCCACTTACATAGTAAGATACAGTCATCCAAACAACCTGGGTCCAGGCTGTATAAGGCTTTATGGGTCATAACCAGCACTTTGAATTGTTCTCAGAGACAAAGGAGGGATGCAGACCAGGTCGTCGGGGACGCCCTGGTCCGGAGCGCTGCGGGACTGCAGCCTCCGCACCACGGCGCTCCTGCGGCGACCCTAAAAGGAGCTCCAAATTGGCGCTCCTTTTAGAAGACAGGGAAAGTGCGCCCTAAACGCGTAGGGAGCACTTTCTCTGCCTTTTCCGCTGCAGCGTGTGAGGAAGCTGCGGTGGGAGGTTGCCCTCGGCGCGCCGGCCGTGTGGAGGGCCGGCAGCTCCGAGGGCAACCTCGGGAAGAGGAAGGGGCTCCACGCGTGCGGCTGCCCCTCCTCTTCCTTGCCTCCAAGATGGCTCAATAAGCCGTCTGCTGAGGCCCTAAGTGGCAGCCAGCTATGCTGTTGCAACAGATGCTCCCTGTAATCAGTCCTCATTGCTAATTTGTCTGCAGCAGTTTGGACAGTTGAAGTTTCTGAACATTCTTCAAGGACAGCCCCACGCAGAGCACATTATAGTAATCCAATTGGGATGTAACTAGGGCAAGTTAGATTTCCCTAGGAATGGGTGAAGTAGATGCACCAATTTTAATTATGCAAAAACACTCCTAGCCACCTAGCCATCTTTACAGCTGACATCCAGAATACACCTAAACTGTGAACTTATCTCTGCAAACAGAATGTAACCCTATCCAGCACAAGTTGAATCCCTGCTTTTTTAAAAACAAAAACAAAATAATGCTATGCCTTGCAACTGACCAGGAAAACCTTATCCAGATTAAGGTCCAATTTGTTTATCTTTATCAAGTACACGAGTGTACCAGTGTACTTTATAAGAATAAATAAATTGGACTTTAATCCAGATAAGACAGAGCTTTTCCTGGTCAGTTGCAAGGCATAGCAGGGAGCAGGGATTCAACTTGTCCTGGATAGGGTTACATTCCATTTGCAGATATAAGTTCACAGTACTTATCAAGTACACTACACGGCTACATAAAATGGCAAAATCAGTGTTTGGTTTGTGGAATTTATATATTTTGGGAATATTTTCAAGTTATAGATGCTTGACTCCATGCATAAAGAAATTAACAATATTTTCAAGCTTTGGATAGTTGAATCCATGGAATTTATATATTTTAGGAATATTTTTAAGTTATAGATGCTTGAATCAATGCATAAAGATAATCCATGCATAAAGAAATAAGACACCAATTTTAACCTGAAACAGCTTCCTTGGAATGAAGTAGAAAGGAGTTTGGAAGGAGAAAGGAGAGGTAGAGTGGGGTGACAGCACCATACTGACAGCACTCAACCTCAAAACTTTGAGAAACCTGTCAGCAGTTAAATAACATCAGGGACAAACCAGAACCCTGTTGGACTCCTCTGGCCAAAGGCAAAGTGGTCCAAAGGAGTGCCCCAACACCACCTTCTGGGATCACCTTTCCTTGTAAGAATAAAACCACTATAAAACAGTGTTTGCAAATCCCATCCCAGTGAAGTATTCCAGAAGGACATCATGGTCGATGGTATCAAAAGCCACTGAGAGGTCCGGCAGAATCAATAGGGGCATATTCGCCCTGTCTAGTTCATAGTGCAGATCATCTGGCAAGGAAACCAAATCTGCCTCTAGCCCATTACCAGGTCTGAAACCAGAATAAAATAGATCTAGAGAAAGTTAAAGGACAGAAGAGACAGAAAATATAGAGATTTGATAAGTTATATGATCACCATGGCAAGAATTGTATATGCAAAATATTGGAAGGATAGGAAAATACCAAATAAATTTGAATGGTTCTTAAAGGTAATGGATTTAGCAGGAATGGATAAATTAATAAATTTTGTAAAGGGAAATTCAGGTGAGATTTTTTTTAATGGAAGACTTTCACACTTTACATGCAGAAATTAAAGTGGGATGTTGCAATTATGGGATTTGATGCCTAAAAAGTAAAGATAAAGTTTTTATATATAGGAAAGGAAAGGGGTTATGTATTATAGGATAGACAAATATTGAAAAATAAAGAAGGATAATATAATGTAGGGAGATGTAATTGGAATATATGTCGCAGTGGCAGTTAGAGGATTGAGCGAAATCTTATTTTATGGGGAGTAGAGGGGAGGTAGTACAATAGGGGATATATAAACTATCAGAATGGGTTTTTTCTTCTTCTTTTTCCTGGCTCTGTTTCCCCCTTTTTTTCTGCTTTGTTTTGTTATTGTTTTCTTTCCCCCCATTTGTTTCTATGTCTATGTTTTTGTTCATGATATATTGTCTGTATATGTATGTTGGCTTTTTAACTTTTGAAAATTATTGATAGATATTATTTTGAACAAAATACATCTAGATGATTGGTCTCATCTAGAAACCTCTGAAGCTGGAAAGCCATTGAATGATCTAGTACCTTGCCCAGAAATGGAATATTGTAGACTGGCTGGTAATTATACAAAAAATTAAGGTTCATGGAGTCCTTTTTCAACAGGAGTCTTTCAGCTACAGTTGGCCCTCCATATCCACAAATTCTGTATCCATGGATTCAACTATCCACAGCTTGATTTTAAAAAAAAAAACCCGAAAAAGCAAACCTTGATTTTTCCATTTTATATAAGGGATACCATTTTACTACACCATTGTATAAAATGGGACTTGAGTACCCATGGATTTTGATATCCAGAGAGGGTACTGGAACCAAACTCCAGCAGATACCACAGCTCCACTATACCTCCTTTAGGCAGTTCAGAACACTGCCTTGCTGAACACAGGCATTATTTTCTCCCTTTATCTAGCCAGCCAGTCCCCGCTTTTCAGCAAGCCATGAAAGGCAAGATGTAACATGTACCTGGTGGCTCTCACTTCTCCAGCAACCCTCTCCACATCCCTGGGATATGATTGATAAATGTTTTACATGAATCTTGATAAATGTTTCAATGTAGGTAAAAATGAAGGCTGCAACTTTCTAAAGAATTATTTTTAAGTGCTATGCTTTCTTGCTTTGCTTTGCTTTGCTTTGCTTTCTTTCTTGATATGGTATTTTATGAGATTGCCATTCAGAAAGATTTTTTAAAAATATATTTATCAAGCATTTTTATAAATTTATGTAATAAATACAGTGGGCCCTTGGTTCCAGGATACCAAAATCCATGGATGCTCAGGTCCCATTCAATACAATGGATAGTAAAATGGTGCCCTTTACATATAGTGGCAAAATCAGTGTTTGGTTTTTGGAATGTATATATTTTTGGAATATTTTTGGAATATATTTTGGGAATACTTAAACTTTGTATTTTTAACGTTTTCAACTGTTTTTAACTTGGACTGTTTTAGATTTGTTAGCTGCCTTGAGTCCCTGTGTTGGGAGGAAGGCGGCAAATACTACTATTACTACTACTACTACTACTAATAATAATAATAATATTTTCAAGCTATAAATGCTTGAATCCATGCATAAAGAATCTTTGGATACAGATCTGTTAATCGGTTAATACAGTATCCACTAGGGGTTTGTTCTAGGACCCCAACAGATACCAAAATCAGTGGATGCTCAAGACCTGTTATATACAGTGGCATAGTAAAATGCTGTCCGTTATAAAAATGGCATAATCAAGGTTTGCTTTTTGCTTTTTTTTTTTTATAGGAAAATTTTCAAGATGCAGGTAATGGAATCAGTGGATGCAGAATCTATGAATAAGGAGTGCCAATTGTATTTTACAAAGTGAAGGGTGTCCATTATGTCAAGATTTTGCGTAAGTGGGGGGAAAAGGTCAGTAGCAACAAAAAGCATTGTTGTTTTTTTTTGTCATTTAAGAAAAAGCCTTCCATGCCAACCCATCCCAAAGTGCAAAAAAAAAAAAATCCTCTAAAAATGCACATAAACTCCTGTAATTTTGTCCAGTGGAGAGAATACATATGCTTTTTTTCATACTTGCATGCAAGGAAGAAATAATTGAAGCTTTACATGCTGTTCTACCTATATTTACCACACCCCTCACTTACACCATCCACTTTGGGCTGTTTTCTAATAGTGTAGCAAACATGGATGGAGTACAAGCTGGACACATGCATAACAAAACTTTCACACCCTCCCCCAGTGTTCCAAACTCTGTAGAGATTCACCCCACACATTTTCTCATTTTATTAATAGGGCACTGTCCAAATTTAGGACTGTAGCTGAAGGGCTACTTCTAGCTGGCAAAGGTAAACCAGAAACAGAACATTCCATACCAGGGAGAGGTCAAAGGGGATTCTATAAAAAGGTCATTTTAATAGGCATCATTTCACTGAGGTTCAGCTGTCATTTCTCTCTGAATTCCTCCATGTACTTGTCTGCCAAGCACAACAGTAAACCCAATAAAAGAGCTACCACCACATCTGCACAGTCAACTGGATTTTAAAATATCTTTACACATACACACACACATAATTTAAATGCTATTTTCTTGTGAGACACATATCCTCCTAGCTTTATCATGTACTAAATGTTTGGGACCTAGTCTGAGTTTCAATTGTGAGAAATTCAAGGCAGTTTTTCTAGGGTTGGATAGCATTCCTTTAGGGGATATCTGCACTGTGAGAATAAGAATATCTTGGCTTATCACTGTGTTGGTTGTTATGGGACACTGTGATTCTCAAGACAATTTGTGTAACTTTGATATTGTTATGCAATTGGTCCTTAAAATATTTGGACAAAGGGTCCTTAAAATATTAGGTCCATGGACCATGGACACCACTACAAATGTAAGGGCAATGGATGTTATAATTTCAAGAATATCTGCATGGCAGCAAATTGTTAGTAGTTTAAGATACTTTTTTTTTTTACACTGCCAGGAATAGGGAGAGGCACTTGCAGGATTTTCTTCCTTATGTGCCAGGATAACTTGGCTGGTTTTGGTTATTATAAATCTTGATGGGTGGGTAGACCTGCATCATTTTTTCCCTCTGCCTCAGGCAGCATATCTTGGGTCTACCCAGGTGTCTGGAAGTTTGAACTATCTGTACACTTGGTAGGAAGTGCCAAAAGCTGTAACAAACATATATGTGTTTGTCAGAGAGGAGGGGGATGATATGCCAGGCAGTTCCCGACATACAAGATAGATCTGCCTGGAAAATCTTCCACAAAGTAACCCAAAGTGGATAATAATGTTAGATCAAAATGGTGAAAGAACTGGAAACCGTGTCCTATAAGGAGTGGCTTAGGGAGCTGGGTATGTTTAGCCTGAAGAAGAGATGGTTAAGAGGTGACATGATAGCCCAGTTTAAGTATTTGAAGGGGTGTCATATTGAGGAGGGAGCTAGCTTGTTTTCTGCTGCTCCAGAGAATGGATTCAAACTACATGAAAAGAGATTCCACCTCAACATTAGAAAGAATTTCCTGATAATATGAGCTGTTCAACAATGAAATACACTCCCTCAAGAAAGTTATGGATTCTCCTTCTTTGGAGGTTTTTAAACAGAGGTCATCTGTTAGGAGTGATTTCATTGTGTATACCTGCATGGCAAGCAGTTGAACTGGATGGCCCTTGTGGTCTCTTCCAACTCTATGAATCTATGACATTCAAACCTAAAATGCAAGGCACACCATACTCCAACATTCACTTTCCATGCTACATGGCACAATTTTCTTACCTTCCTCAAGGACAGCTTCTTCAAGCACTGATGACGCAATACAGTCAGTGGATGCCAAGTCTTCCGGGTTGCCTGAGGTACAAACCCAACGAAATGGGCCAAACCCCAGAGAAAAAATGTCACTGGGAAGGGAATATGTACAACGATTAGAAAATAGTTTACATTCCTGCCATATTTATCCTGGCAGTTAGCAATGCTTTTCTTTCATTAACTGAAGAAGGAAGCATTTCAAATATTTGAAACAAACTAATCCAAACACAAAGCTCCATGGGCAGTTATTCCAGAATTTAAAATAATTACAAATAGACATAAGCTACTCTCTGTGTGGCTGGGAAAGGCTGCTGGGGAACGCCTGGAAGCTGTAGCCCAGAAAAGTAACTCTTCCAAGGTCTGGTGTAATGCATCACATGAGAATATAATCAGAGATATGCATCCTACAGTTCACCTTACATCCACAGTTATCTAATAGGTTTGTCCACATATCAAAATGCAGGACTTAGATAGTCAAGTCTAACCCCTGTGTCTTCTGTCTGATGGCTTAATCTTTATTACATGTCCTCAATGGACATCAGGATGCAAAAGGTGTGCTGGATGGGATGACTCTGGAAGAATGACCCTGGTGTGTACAGTGTAATCATTTGTAACCAAAGCAGAGGTTTTCGGGGCATACTTCCATTTAATGTGGAGCTGCTGGTTGGGACAGACATGGGGCACTAGAGTGCAACTAGGAGTCCACTGGGTCACTTCAGAAGAGTCCTAAACAGATGTGGAAAAAATAATACTGTCTCAAAGCTACAGTATATTTCTTACATGAGAGACTTAGGAGTATTCTTGGATTCTTTTGTTCTGATACATAAACTGCTCTAAGAGCCTTTGCAGTTGTACCACAAAGTACAAATACTATAGAAAAAAATAACAGTACTAGAAGAGGTAGAACAGAAACAGTACTAGAAGAGGTAGAACAGGTCCTGTGTTCTATCTATCTACTACATTTCATCTCTCTTCTGATGTTACAGATATCACTTTCCTTCAGTTTTGAACTTTTCACATATCTCCCCTATGCATCCATCTATACATATTCATGTATAGATGAGAGAGAGAACAGGAATCATACACAATGCAGGCTTCCTAAAAGATCTGTAAACTGTAGCCTTTAAAAATCATGTTCAAAATTAACTAGTCTACTGACAGTCTACTTATTACAAAAGGCAGCTGAGGAGATCATAGAAATACCCAGAAGCAAAGTTTAGATGGAGAATGGCTGGGCAGGGTAGTCCCCATTTCATTCTCTTCTACATACCCCATAATGTGCTGAACATAAGAAGGGTAGCGAAATGTTCCTTTGCTGGCTCCTCTATTCTCAACATCAGCACCTTCAAAAGAGTGCACAGATCAGCTATAAAAGAAAAGAGAAAACCCATGGACCCCCAGGCTATTTTCAGATGAGTAGGACTAATGGATCTGCAATAAGGTAAAAGTAGGATGGAACAAGACTTAGGACCTGTTTGCATTCCACAAATATAGCACTATTATTCCACTTTAACTGCCATGGCTTCATCCTATAGAATCTCAGGGTTCATAATCTGGTGAGGCACTAGAACTCTCTAGCGATGGATTTTAAATAGCTCTTCCTTAACCACAAATCCAGGCAATCCATAGGATGAAGTCATGCCAGTTAAAGTGAAATCACACTGTGTAGTGTGAAAGAGCCCTTGCTTTCCATTCCATTTAGGACTATACTTTCCACACTAATTCCAACTGCCATTGATGCAAATACAGCACAAGAGTCTATAAACAAATTGATGGTGTTGTAATTCAAAGGCAGTTGTAGCTCTTTTGCTGGAGTTACAGGACGTGGGTAAATTGAATTATAGTTCTTCACAGGTGGACAACAAGTTTAACTGGTAAATGTTGTCTTTGTCATTGTTGTGTGCCTTCAAGGAAGTTTTACTTACTACAAAATTCCCCACAGAAGTCACTTTCCCAGAAATGCTCCCTCCAGGATTATGAAATCTGTCATTCGCAGCAGTTACGATCCTCTCCCTGCTGTGGCAGGGGCTACTTTCCTGCCCCCGGCACCCTCTGTGAGGTGCACAGGCTTCCAAAAAGAAAAAAGGCCAAAAGCAATTAAAATAAAAGCAGAGGTGGCCCAGCCACCAATGTTTTTATAAAACTGGTAATTCTTATTATGTTAATCAGTGTAGCCAGGGTGGGGTAGGGGTTTGCAATTTATTTAACAGGTGAACTGGTGCTCCTGGGGGCTTCCTAGAGGCAATTAACCATTTCTTGACAAGTAAAAGAACACTCTGGGAAGTCTGAAGAGATCAAGGGTCACAAAAAGCCCTTTCTGTTTTTGTGCCTGCCACCCCTAGGCTGTCCTCTGCCTGCCTTCTATGCTGCAATTTCCTAACATGAGAAGCATCCCACTCTTAAAAAATGAACTGCAGTACCCAGTTGCAAATATAGGAAGGGGGCACTTGATGAACATACTTGGGGGCTATGCAGATGGGCAAAAAGAGGTGCTTTGAGGCTGACTTGAAGGCATGGCGTTTAGACAACGCACACCTAAAAGCTGGCAGGAAAGCACCCTCTAGCTGTTCTGCTTCTTCAGCAAAGATATGCACCTTTGCATGTGAGTATGTATGTAGTGACACCGGTGCACCAGAAAAAAGGTGTTGGAGATCTAAAACAGCCGTATAAATGCACCGCTGCACATGGGGTGGAAAGTGAGTCGGTGATCCAGAGCATACGCCCTACAATGTAGGGTTTAAATTAAAGCTCCCTATGCTTCCAGGTGTGGATGCACTGGCGCAGGTGTGCTTAAATATTAGAACCCTAATTGTAACCCTACACATGCGCCCTAGCAACTGTTCTCTATTATGACAATAAATGCATTATGTCATATGTATGCTTGCTGTCAGCATGCACAGTAGGTTGCAAGGAAGAGGCTTTTGTAACCTCTTTTATGCAGGTGTGCAGGTATACATAAGACC
>CM034703.1:283523964-283552459 GCA_020142125.1 Phrynosoma platyrhinos
ATAGAGACATGTTTTGGAGCCTTCCTTGGCCCCTAGAGGGCATTTTGGGGTATTTTGAGGCAAACAGAATTTCTTTTTGATCCCTGAAAGGCTCAGGCAGGCTTCAAACATGATGAAAATGCCCTCCATGCCCCTTAGATATTTTTTTTTTTTACATTTGGGTGCATTTTCCCCATAAATAAATAAATTCTGATCTCTGGGGAACCATGGCGGACACGAAAAACAACTCTGGGGAGTCATATGTGGCCTGCATGCTGCACTTTGCCCACCCTTGCTTCAGTCCAAAAATTTACTTTTCTAAGTTCCACTCACTGATCAGAAGTCATTGATTTGAAAAATCAAAAAATAAATCTTATAAGAAGCCAGCTAAAGCACCCTGAATTCCACATTGAGAATATAGGAACTATGGTCCAATAAAAGCCACTTTCCCAAAGTGTATAAAATGGGAGGGAGCATGTGGGTAAAGGTAAGTAAATCCTCCCAATTTTCACTGCTCACCTCCCTCCAGCCTGGTACTCCCAGTCCTTCTTTCCTTGCCCTGTCCCATCATCATCTGGCCTCTGATACTGAAAGGGACCTAGGCTGAGCAATGAGAGCAGGGAGGGTCCTGTTTCCTTCAGCCCAAACTGAGCCTTTTATTCTTTTATTCTTTGATCAAATTCTTGTCGGATCTGCTTCTGCGACTGTCTCACATCTACTATGAACCATCAAGTTCCAGTCAATTTGAGCATTGGTTCCCAACACCAAACCCACCTTGTTCTGAAAGACAGACTTATCAGGAACAAGCTACAGGAACTGACTTATTACAGGTAATCTATATGGTCTAAATCTCTTGTTCCTACTCACGGAGAGTATGCTTTGCGAAAAGAGACAGCTGGCTATGACTCAAAATCAATATAGCTGGATCACTAAGCATTTGCTTCACTCTCAGAAATAAGACCCTTCTTCCTGCACATTTACTGATTTGATTGTATTATAAGGCTGAGAGGGGACATAATGAAATTTCTGTAGCCTGTTTTAACCTTTGGATAGGAAGGTTTTTCAGTTCTGCTACTCTTCTTCTCCCCTTCCCATGCTCCAGCTCTGCAGGAAGTCTCTGATAATCAAAATTCATTTCCAGTTGCTACTTGTTTCTAATGAAATCTTGCTTTTAGTTTTTTTAAAAAAAAAAAATCTCCAAGGCTATCACAAGACTTTTTTGTTGCCTGAGGAGGAACAGCAAGCCAGGTTAAATTTTGTATTACCTAAAGCCATACAAGTTATTTTGGAACAAGATGCAGAAAATCCCATATACACGTATGCTCCAACTGTTCCAATATGGCACAGGCAGTCCACAATTAATCCTCAGTTGTCCCACCTTTTCAGATGCTTTTTAAATGTGCCAGTTTCTCTCTCCTGCTCCCAGTTTTCCCCCTTGTCCTCCAGTTACTTCAGTTGCTGACAACTGATTTCAAAGTGCAAAAGTAGTTTGCAATCAATTAACTCAGCAAGAAGTGGGAAGAATAGAGGAGGGGCAGCATCTTGCCCTTCCCAGTAGGCTCAGGCAAAAGCAAACTGCTGCAGCCTCTCCCAGCATGTGTGTTCATCCTCATTAATAATGTATGCCATCTTGACCACACACTGATGTTGCTTGGCCACATGTGTCCCAGTTTTGATCTGTGAAATTTTGGAGGACGATTATACATCTCTCCCAATCCCTGATAGTACATTTTTAAAAAATTGAATAACTAACAATTATTTGCCATTTGAAGAGACAGTGTAGTGTAGTGGTTTGAGCACTGGACTTTGACTTTGGAGGCCAGGTTTTGGATCTCCACTCAGCCATTGAAATCCATTGGGTGATCTTGGGCAAGTCACATTCTCTCAACCTCAGATGAAGGCAAAGGCAATCCCTCTCTGAACAAATCTTGCCAAGAAAGATAGGTTCACCTTAGGGTCCTCATAAATGAGAAATGACGCAAAGACAAACAACAACAACAACAACAACCACCTAGCCTTTCATGGTACTCAGCAACTGCTGCCTTAGGTGGCCACTACACTCTGCCTAATGGTAGTGCTGGAAAGACTTCTCAAACCTCCAAACACATAACCTGTCCAGTCACTTTTCCATTTCCTTGCTCTTTTCACTTGTTCAGACTGTACTGGTGTTTAACTGGAATAACCAAGGCTTAGAGCAGTTTTCCCTGGAACACTTTCAGTTCAAGTAGTGGCTTCCATGTCCCCTCTGTTGAATTTCATTTACCACCATGCTTCAAATCAAGTCAGGAAATATGATTGCATATTGTTGCCCATGTTGACAAATTCTCTGGAATATCCCAAAAGGCTTCACAAACTGACTACATGGCCATCCTAAGGCATACATTGCATGTGGCCAGGCAAGTTCCTCACCCCCCTTGTGGCCATCATGGAGATCAATACTCCAAAATGAACTCCTACAACATATTAAATGGCTAGCTTAAATCGGGGCTATTGCAAAATCCCACCCTCATTCACAGCTTGGTTTTTTGGTGCTAAAAATAGGCTGGGGAAGGAGGTAGTCCATTATTTTTCCATGTGTGAGTATGAATTTGAGGAGTAGGGTACTTCACAACCAGCAAGTATGCAAGGGTTTATGTTTTAAATATTCTGCTGTTTTCTGTGGCAGTAACAGAAGATTCCCCTGTGGTGTCTGACTCTTCCCATTCTCCTCCAGAACATTTCTGGGAGCACCCGTGTGTGTGTGTGTGTGTGTGTGTGGCCAAGATGTTGGAAATAGGAGATGTTCTGATAGAGTTGCCTTTCAGGGGCATCCTGATGAAGAATAATGGCAATTAGGAATCACTGCCACCTGCCACTGTGGATAGCTCTGCATCACCACCACCGCAACCAGTATTCTTTTTATTTAAAGAAAATGTTATGAAAGAAAAAGAGATAGAAAGACAGACAGAAGAAAGTACTGACACATTTCTTGCCCATATCTTCCCTAAAACCTCGGGGGGGGATCTACCCTCCCCTCTACCCAGTTTGGGCATTCCTTTCACTTTCTGAAGAAAAACAAATTGATTTGAAACTTTAGAACTTTGTAGGTTTGAGTCTACTTTGGTTAAAACTACTGATTCCCGAACTTGGGTTGCCAGATGTTGCTGGATGACTATTCCCAGCATCCCTGACCTGGCTGAGGTCTCTGGGAGCTGAAGCCCAACAACATCTGGGGATCTCAGTTTGGAAACTACAGCTTTAAACGAACCTCACTGTGAGTTGAAATATAATTTTGCTGTTGTTAACTGCCTTCAAGTCTCCTTCGACTGCTGGTGACTCTTTAAGTGAGACACCTCCGAGCCCATTGTCCTCAACTGCTCTGCTCAGGTTCTTCAACCTCAATTCTATGGGCTCATTGACTGTATCTATCCACCTAGTATGTAGCCTGCCTCTCTTTCTATAACCCTCCACCTTCCCTAGCAGTCTTGTATTTTCCAGTGAGCCACGTCTTCTCATGATGTGTCCCAAGTATGAAAGCCTCAATGTGGTCATCTTGGCTTCCAGGGAGAGCAATTAGCATGCTCTAAATGAGGGATGGGGAGCATGTGGCCCTCCAGATGGTACTAGACTATGGCTCCCATGATCCCTAGAAAGGCTGATGAAATGCGCAATCTAACAATTACTGGAGGCCACATATTTCTCACACCTGTCTTATCCTGACATTGCATTTTGGCCACCATGTGATATATTCTCACCATGTGATGTTTGGTTGACCTTCTCCATTCCTCTTTTCCTTGAGCCATATTTCACTACTTTCCATCACTTGCATTGGCTTCCATAGCTCAAAAAAACCCAATTGTCTAGTTCATAGAGTACCTCCACGTTGTCTTTGTATATATTTATTGAAATTTATTGAAAATTGATGAATAAAGATTGTGAGTGAGAAGATTAATGTAAGGGAGAATGAAAGATGCATCCTCAAGTGTATCAAACTGCAAGTATAAAGTTAGGCATTTTATCAACCATCACACATACCAGTATACTGACACATTCACATATACATGTATATCTGATTATGCCACATGGCTATGTGGCTTAGAAAAAATAATACTTTAGACTTAGTTTACCATAAAGGGATAGATCTTGGAATATATATTTTATGACTATCATTTAAAAAAACTTATTTGCACATTGTAAAAATCATCATCATCATCATTATCCCATACTTTAAAAAAAACCCACTGTGTCTAGGGAAGGAAAGTCAAGAGACACCTGAATTTGTCAAAGGCAGACACAGAATATTATCAAATCTACATAATTTGCACAAAGTACTGAAATACCTTTCTTGCACCAGGGCCCGGAATTTTACAGGATTGCTGGACATGAGTTGGTTAGCCTCCTTAAAGGTGAGCTGTACTGGATAGTAGCCTCCATTGAATGGATTGTGACAAGATGTTTGGTCAGAACCCAAATCAGCTAACAGATCTCCAGTTTTCTCAAATTCCACAAGAAGTCTCTCCCTGTATATAGAAAGGGAACAATGAAAGAGCAATAGTGAACAACTACAGAATAACTAATCTCAACCTAGCATGAAGACTTTGATATGTATATATCACAAACAGGTAGGACCTAGATATCTAGACACCTTGACTTCAATACAAATGGTCACTGTCCTATTAAAATCAATGAGACTGTATCAGGACACATCTCAGGAGTAGTAAGAGATCGAGGCACTTTTATTGGGTCTGCAGCATGGAGTGGGGAAAGTGGGGAGTTATTCATTCCCAACACTGTGGTCTTATGTCAGATTATAAACCCTCCATACACACACATATTTTTTTCTTTTCTAAGTAGAGACATTAAATACAGCCAACTACTTAACATATACTTTGGCATTTTAAAAATGCCCTCCTGAAACAGTACAGAAACATTTGTTGGGTAATATATTCAATAATTAAGGGAAGTATATGCTACAATTGCTTGTGGTGTTTGATCATTGTGGTATGTGTGTTTCTGTGTATAGCAGTGAAGATGGACTTAAATACATAACACAAGTCTGATACAGAATGAATTGAAACCTTACATTAAACTAAGGGCCTTTGCAGACTGCCAGAAATAGTGCACATTAAATTGAGGCACTGCCCTGGCTTAGTGCTAGGGAGTCATGGGAATTGTATTTTTTTCTGAGACATTGAGCCTTCTCTGTCAGAGAGCTCTGGTGCCACAATAAATTACAGTTCCCATGATTCCCTAGCACTGAGCCAGGGCAGTGCCTCAATTTAATGTGCACTATTTCTGGCAGTCTGCAAAGGCCCTAACTTACATTGTTAGTACATTGTCAAAATGGTCACAGGCCAATCAGTACTTACCAAAGATCAACCACATTTCCATGATATCCTAAACTCAGAGCTGTTTTGTTCTTCTTTGCTTCTCTGTGTAAAATTTAAAAAACAAAAACAAAACAGTGACATTTTAAAATGACAGCCTGCCAATTTTACAGCAACAAAATAGTTATCTTTAGAATGAAATGTTCTGATAACATTTTAAGCATTTGTAATCTTTTCCAGCAATTGTGCTTCTGTGTTAGTGTGTGTGCATGCACACTCACCTGTGTGTGGGGTGGGGTGGGAGGGTTATAGAGTGGGAAATGAGCATTCTACATTAATTAGTTAATTTGTTAATATTAGCATATTCACAGGTCATGGACCTCTAAATGTAAAATATCTTCTGATATGTTCTATTTTTGTCTTCATCCCCTGCATATCTTTTTGGTTTTGCAATCCTCTCTTCAGATTTTGGCCTCCCTGGTTGTCTTGATTCTCTGGATGCAATTGGCTGATCCTCTCTGATGTCAGAACAAGCCTTGTGGAAGAAATGTCCCAATTCTTCTAGGTGTAGACATTGAAGTTCTGATACTGAAGGCATGGGGCTATGTGCTGAGAAGGCTTTGAAAGATTTTAATAAAATTCTCCAAATCCAGGAATGTTTGTTTAAAAAGAATGTATGAATTAAGAACATATCATGGACATCTGATTGATGTGAAATTGGTGAGATTAGTGGTTTTGGAAGATTTCAATAGCAACCTACTAATTCTTACTCTAAATGGTATGTTTTGTTAATTTTCTTATATGGTAGTGGTTCATAACAGAAATCTATTCTTCAGGCTGAGATTAAACAAACAAACAAAATCATTCCAACAGAACCCCAGTGATGGTAGCAGTAGAAGCCAATGGCAGCTAGTCAACGCAAACTCATACCTTGTTTTACAGAAGCTTTGTTGTTGTTAACTGCCTTCAAGGGAACTTTAACCTATGGTGACCCCATGAATCAGAGACCTCCAAGTCACTCTGTCATCAACAGCCCCGTTTAAGTCTTGCAAACGCAAGACTGTAGCTTCATTGACTGTTGTCATTAACTGCCCTTGAGTTGACCTTGACTCTTCTCAACCCTGTGGATGAGATACCTTGAAGCCCCTCTAAGCTCTGCCTTTTTGCTCAGATCCTTCAGGCGCCTGCTTGTGGCCTCTCTGATTGAGTCCAGCCATCTGGTATGTGGTCTTCCTATCTTCATATTGCCCTCAACCTTTCCTAGCATTATTGTCCTTCCTAATGATTCATGCCTTCTCATGATGTCACATGCCTCAATTTAGAGCCTTTACAGATTGCCAGAAATAATACAACTTGAATCCACTTTAACTGCCCTGGCTCAGTGCTAGGGAATTATGGGAACTGTTGTTTATTGTGGCACCAGAGCTCTCTGACAAAGAAGACTCAATGCCCCAGAAAAAACTACAATTCCCATGATTCCCTAGCACTGAGCCAGGGCAGTTAAAGTGGACTCAAGCTGCATTATTTCTGGCATGCTGTAAAGGCCCTTTGTCATCCTGGCTTCCAGGAGCAATTCCAGATTGATCTGTTCTAGGACCCATTTATTTGTCTTCCTGGCCATCCCCAGTATCTTCAGCACCCTTCTCCAGCACCACATTTCAAATGAGTTGATTTTCTTTCTATCAGCTTTCTTCACTGTCCAGCTCTCACATCCATACATGGTGATGTAGTATACAATGGCTTGGAAGATCCTCGCATTGGTGTTCAGATTTTTATCTTTACTTTTAGGATCTTATCCTGTTCTTTCATAGCTGCCCTTCCCAATCCTTGTCTGTTTCTGATTTCTTGACTGCAGTCACTGTTTCAATCAATATTTGATCAAAGGTATGGGACATCTTCCTCTAGTGGTCTTCCTCTTTTCCTCCTGCCTTCTACCTTGCCTAGCATTATTGGGTTGTTGTTTTTTTCTAGTGGAGCCATGTCTTCTCATGATATGGCCCAAATATGACTTAGTTTAGTAATCTTGGCTTCTAGGAAGAGCTCATGCTTGATTTGGTTTAGGATCCATTTAATCATCTTTTTAGCAGTTTATAGTATTTGTAGAACTCTCCTCCAACATCACATCTCAAATAAGTTCTCCCTGTCTACCTTCTTCACTTTCCAGCTATCACAAGTATACATAGAAATGGAAAGTACAATAGCATGGACAATCCTAACTTTAGTATTTAATGATATAATTTGACACTTCAGGATCTTGTCTAGTTCATTCATAGTTGCTCTTCCAAGTCCTACTCAGGGTTTTACATGAATATTTTATGGGAGGTTTCCATGGTACTGAACTTTTTGGGTTCAGCACCATGGATAGCTGCCATAAAATATGCTTATAAAACACTAATGCAACAGAGCCAGAGGCACATTCTTTGTGCTAAAAGGGGAAAACACTGAAGATGTCAAATCAAAGTCAGACTTGATTCTTAGATATGCATGCGGAAGACTTCATGGCAAAACTTTCTCCATAGCAAATAGAGGGAACAGCTGTCAATGACAAGAATGAGGACCAGTGTGCTGTAGTCATTACAATGGTGGACTCACACTTGGAAGATTCAGGTTCAGGTTTCCATGAAACATGATTAAACTTATTGAGGGACCCCAAACAATCACTCTCTGTCTCAGTCTGCCTTACTTCACAAGCTTTCAGTAAGGATAAATCAGGGAGAAGAAGAGCTTTAAGCTCAAAGGAAGAAAGATCCATTGTGTGCCATTCTGCCTTGGCCCAGTGGCTAGTGAGAGGGCCTCCCTCTATTTGCCATTGCTTTGGCCTCTAAGGGAGAGAAGAACAGCCAGCATTTGCTGGACTTCTCTCACAGTCATCCCATATTCTTTATGTATTATGTCTTATTTAGATTGTAAGCGTGGGGGAAGGAACTGTCAAATTAATGATTTTTAAGCCACCCTGAGGAGCCTTTTGACCAAAGGACAGAGTCTAAGCTCTCTAAATAAATGAATAAAGATGCAATATAAACATTAACTAATACAACAGAGAAACAAAGGTGTTATTTATTCCAGAGAGCATCACTGTTCCAACAGTCACTCTCTTCTGCCAACAGTAAGAATGAAAAAAGATTTTTATCATTTTGAAATGCCTGACAAAATTACCCATTTGAAACTTCCAAAGACTCATTGCAAGACCAAGTATGTTTCATATGCATAGGTTTTAAAAATGTATACAGCTAAACAAACATGCAAATATACTTCAGTCACTGGGGAAAACGTGTACAAAAAATGTGCACCTCTCAGAAATGTGTGCAAATGAATGTGAATGTGATGGAAAATGAGTAAGATGATGCAGACATTTGCAATCTGTGAAACAGAGTTGGCTGGTGCAGGAATGCAGGTGGGTATTGGAGAAACAAAATAAAATTGACAGTGAGTGTTTTCCTAGCAAAAAAATAAGATCAGGCACTAGAAACAGATGAGGTGGAAAGGTTTTCTACCTCAGCTTGTCTACTATGATGATGTTGCTGTGTTCCTTCAAGTTGTTGCCAACTTATGGCTACCCTAAGGTGAACCTATCACAGGGTTTCCTGGGGCTGAGAGTGTGTGATTCAGCCAAGGTCACCCAGTAGGTCTCCATGGCTGAGAGGGAATTTGAATCCTGATCCCCAGAGTCATAGTCCAATGCTCAAACCGCACTGGCTCTCCAGCCTACTATACTGCTCCCAAGTCAAGTGGCGGAAAAGCAAAGCATGTGTCTAGAATATGAGCTTGCCTCAGTTTTCAGAACCTCAAGGGAGGGCTTTCTTCCAGTTCCACCCCTCTTACAGGTATGTTTGGTGAGAATGTGGGAGAAAGCCTTCACCTTGGCAATTCTCTTCCATGGGAGACTCAGCTGGCTCCTTCCCTGCTCTCCTTCAACAGCAGGTGAGGATTTTTTTTATTTGAACAGGCATTTCGATTATTATGGAGTCTCTATGCTGTACATTTACTGTTACTGTAATGTTTTGAAATTATTTTGAAATTGTTTAAAGTCCTGAAATTTTAATACGACTATTTACATTGGTGCACAAGCTTGCCATCACCCAGTGCGGTAACACACAGTGTCACTCCTCTCCATCGACCTCCTCCCATACTACATGGGGGGGGGGGGAATGATACCATGAGTTACTGCATCAGGTGACACCAAGCCTAGTGACACCACTGTATGATACCATAATTTAAAGGTATCATTTTAATTTTGCTAGTTGTTTATGTCACAACTATTACAATTACATTCAGTGATATACTGGAGTTAATACTTATGAGCAACTCCTGTATATCACTGAACACAATGGTAATAGTTGTGCCAAACAACTAGCAAAATTAAAATTATACCTTTAAATTACAGAATCGTACACACAGCCTAAATGTATTTGTGTGTACATAGTTTCATGTGGTTAAAGTGGAAATTTGGTAAGAAGTGATGGTTTTAAAGAAAATTTAAAAAGAATCATTTTTAAAAAACGTTTAAAAAATTAAATTTATTCTGTTTAAATTAAAAGGTTTATTTTTAAAAAAAAATCCCTTGGACTCTCTTTTTCTCCTCACATTGAGCCTCACCCCACTCACACCATCTCTTCAAGATTCTAAAAGGATGCAAGCAAATTCCACAGCCTGTTTCTGCAAAAAGGCAGATGTCTGGGGAGCAGTGCTGTCACACACACCCTTAAGGTATCACCTGCTGTGGCCTGCTAGTGACACCCATGGTTATTTAATTGTACTTGAACTATTTGTCATTAGGGTTGGTTTTTGGGTTTGTTTTTTTTTACATGTTTGATGTTGTTGTGTGCCTTCAAATCATTTCCAACTGACTTGCGGCAAGCTTATCATGGGGTTTTCTTGGCAAGATTTGTTCAGAGAAGACTTACCATGCTTTTCCCTGAGGCTGAGAGCATGTGACTTGCCCAGTGAGTGTCATGGCTAAGTGGGAATTGAGCCCATGTCTGCAGAGTTATAATCAAACACTCAAGCCACTATACCACACTCGCTCTCTACCTTGTTCTAATTCATAAAGTGAGCCACCTTGGGTCCCAGAAGAAAGGTAGGATATTAGATAGATACATACGTATGAAATGAACATATAGAATCAATACCTAAGCCGAACAATGCAGTGATCCAAACTCTTAGTGATTTCCATCAACCACCCTTGCTGATGACGCTTTAAAAGAGCAGCTTCATCCACCTGAAAGATTAGATTGTTTAAAAGTGACTAGAGAACTTTAGAAGATTTTCCCTTTATTGTAATTTGTAAGTCAGACCTTCATCTAACCAGCACCATTTGAATCTGAGATCTAATATGGGACAGGCCACTTGTAATGTAAAACACAAATTACCACTCAGTGAAATTTCCTGTCAGAGTAGATGTAGAAACAAGATTCTGTTCCCCAAATCAATGTTAAAATTGCATGGGTTACTGAACTGCTTTATTGCCATGTTTAATAGTAGAGCTATAAAGCTGCTATTATAGTAGGCTTGTTTCACATGAAAACATTTCAGCTCCTCAGGAAAATGTTTTATGGAGTGAGGAAGACTTGGTGTATCTGTCAACCACTATATAGTTGTCTGCCTGACAAAATCCACATTTGGCAAAACATCCTCTCAACAGCATATCCCCTTCATTACTCTTGGAATCCCCCCCCCCCAAGATTAATGGTTGGTTAAAATAGACTGAAGCAAAGGAAAAGTCTAGCCTTGGAGTGGTGCATAGTTTATTTAAGATCATAATCTGAAGCAGAGCTAAACAGGATAAGAGTGAAGCTACAGCTGTGAAATTTCCAGAAATGTGGAAGTCAGAAAGAAGAAATGAACGAATGGTTTAAATCTGGACATTTGAGGGAAATTGAAAAAATAAACAGTACTTAATTTTTAAATCACCTATGACAAATATTAAGTTTCTTTCAAATGTATAAATGATGTCTACATTGAATTGTTTATAAAATTATAATACTCGAGTACAGTGGGCCCTTGTTATCCACTAGGTTTTGGTTCCAGGATCCCCCATGGATAACAAAATCCATGGATGCTCAAGTCTCATTAAATACAATGGCATAGCAAAATGGACTTTTTGTTAGCTGCCTTGAAACCCACTTTGTGAGGATGGGGGAAAGCAGAATATAAATGTATTAATTTAGTAACAAGGAGGAGGGCGAAGAGGAAGAGGAAGAGGTGGAGAAGGAGGAGGAAAAAAAATGAAGAAACAACAAAAACAGCTAATGCAAGGAACATCACATGTGTGTGTGTGTTTCGCCACCTGCAGTGATCCTATTATTCTTCTAGTCTGCACATGTCAGAGTTGAAAACCAGGATACATGTGGCCAAGGAACATCAGAGTGTGGCCAGGATAGGAGGAAAATTGACCACAGAATCATAGAGTTGGAAGGGACCACCAAGGACCACACTTGAAAGATGCCCATCCAACCTCAGTTTAGATAAGAAAAGACAAGCTAGGAGAGGCTGCAGCAGGTTGCTTTCTCTCAACCCTACAGGGAAGGCCAAGATCCCACCTCCTCCTCTCCTTCACCACTCCCACTGAATTGTACTTGAGCCCCACTCATTCCTCCAAGGCAAAACGATTTTTGCAGTGTGAATTCAGTTTGCAGTTATTGAAGTAAGCAGGAGATAAAAGGGCAAAGTGGGAGGAGCAGAGAGAAAAGTAGAAGCAACAGCAATGATATAAAATGCATGGAACTCCACACATGTTCCGTGTGTGTGTGTGTGTGTGTGTGTGTGTGGTGATCCTGTCATCCTCCTAGTCTTCTTTGTCAAGTGTAGAGTGTAGAGGCAGTGTTTGTTGTAGTAGTGTGCCTTCAAATAATTTCTGACTTATGGTGCTACCTGTTGGTGCTACTTGACCCTGACCTCTCAGCAGCCTTTGACACAATAGACCATGACATCTTCTTGGAACGCCTGAGAGAATTAGGAATTGTATTGCAGTGGTTCCGTTCCTTTCTCTCTCCACAGATTCCAGAGGGTGATGCTCAGGGACAATTGCTCAGCTTAATTGTGGCATCCCTCAGGGCACCATCCTGTCCCTGATGCTATTCAATATATATATATGAAGCCGCTGGGAGAGATCATCCGGAGACATGGGGTGGGGTGTTATCAGTACACTGATGATGCCCAGATATATTTCTCCATGTCTTGGTCTACAGCTTT
Source organism: Phrynosoma platyrhinos (assembly GCA_020142125.1). Classification (NCBI taxonomy): domain Eukaryota; kingdom Metazoa; phylum Chordata; class Lepidosauria; order Squamata; family Phrynosomatidae; genus Phrynosoma; species Phrynosoma platyrhinos. The sequence goes on from CM034703.1 coordinate 283,536,441, forward strand.
GACTTCAGGTGGCGTCTCCCCTCTCAATTAATGTCTTAAAATGGTAATGGACTGGATGAGGAAAAACAGATTGAAACTGAATCCAGACAAAATGGAGGTACTAACGGTAACGGTCCAGAACCCAGGTATTGGGACACAATCTCCAGTCCTAGACAGGGTCACACTCTCCTCAAAGAACTGTGTTCGCAGTTTGGGGTGCTCCTAGATCCGTCGCTTCAGATGACAAATCAGGTGAATGCAGTGGTCAGGAGCGCCTGTTATCAGCTTCAGCTGATACGCCAGCTGTGGCCTTTCCTGGAGATTAGGGACCTTGAAACCATGTTACATGTGCTGGTAACTTCTCATCTTGATTTCTGAAATGCACTCTACATAGGGCTACCCTAGTGCCTAGAACAGAATATGGCAGCCAGGCTGGTCTCAGGTAAAACCAGAAGAGACCACATAACACCTATTCTAAGATTGCTTCACTGGCTGCCTATCAGTTTCCAGGAGCGGTACAAGCTGTTGGTTAGGTTAAAGTCCTAAATGGCTTGGGTCCAACCTATCTTCGGGACCGCTTCTTTCCATATAATCCACCCCGCACACTAAGGTCCTCTGGGGAAAATTTATTGCAACCTAAAAAAAACAGATTATCTGCAACTGTCCAGAGGACCTTTTCGGCTATCATTCCCAGACTTTGGAACAGCCTGCCGGATGAGATCCATCACTTGACCACCTTAAATAGCTTTAAAAAGGCTGTTAAGACAGATCTCTTCTGGCAGGCCTTTCCTGAGTAGATAACCGGCCACCGAAAATAGTTATGCCTGTCCCTGATTCCCACTACAGCTATTTTAATTTTAATTTATTTGTCATTTATTGTAATGTTTTTGTAGTTTGTTATTTTAAAGTATGTTTTTAAAATTTGACTGTTTAATTATATTGGGGGGAGCTATTGGGGGATGGGATTGTTCATTTTATTATGCAAGCTGCCTCGGCTGTATTTTACAGAGAGGTGGGATATAAATATGATGATGATGGTGATGATGATGATGATTGCAAACCTAGCAATAGCAATAACAAGTACATTTCTATACCACTTATCAATGCACTTAAGCATTCATTAAGCAGTTTACAATGTGTAAGCCAATTGCCCCCAACAAGCTGAATACTCATTTTAGCAACCTCGGAAGGATGCAAGGCTAAGTTGAGCCTGAGCCCCTGGCTGGTATTGAACTCACAACCTTATGGTTTCTGAGTGAGTGGCTGCAATACAGGCATTTAACCACTGTGCCATCAGGGCTCAAACCTAAGGTGAACCTATCATGGTGTTTTCCTGGCAGGAGCCCTGCTAGTGCAGTAAGGAGCCCTGGTGGTGCAGTGGTTAAATGCTGGTTCTGCAGCCACAACATTGTAAGTTCAATCCTAGGGGAGAGCTCCAGGGTCCACTCAGCCTTCCATCCTTTTGTAGGTTGATAAAATGAGTACCCAGCTTGTTGGGAGCAATTGGTTTAAACACTGTAAACCACTTAGGGAGTGGTAGTTCACTGATAAGTAGTATAGAAATGTACTTGCTATTGCTATTGGATTTGTTCAGAGGGGGGTTGCCTTCACCTTCCTCTAAGGCTGAGAGGGTGTGACTTGTTCAAGGTCATCCATTGGGTTTCCATAGCTGAGTGGGGATTCAAATCCTGGTCTCCAAAGTCATATTCTCACAAGCCATTATATCACACTGGCTTTCCAGTAGAGCAGGTTCAAATACACCAAAAATGAGTATCTGATATCCCAGCCTTCCCCCCAACAACTTCCAAAATGGATGAATATTTATAGGGAATTTGGTGAAGGAAAACCTAGAAGAAAATTGTGGCCATAAATAATAGTGACGACAGCAGCAGCAGCAACAAAGCAAAATCATACAAACAATAACAACATATAGGGTTACCTCAGCAATAATTCCCACACAGCCAGCAATGACTGCAGCCTTTGCTTGAGCCCCACTCATTCCTCCAAGGCCAGATGTAACAAAGACTTTCCCAGCCAGGTTCTCCATCCCTAAGTAGCGACGGCCTGCATTCAGCACTGTTAGCTAAAGCAATATAGCAATGGAAAAGGCCATTATAGCACAGAAGGTATCCCCTTAATACAATTTCCCATTTATTTTACTTGTTCTAAAGCAACATTTGCTTATTATTTAGAATTGATCATTTTGTCTTTGACAGTACTTGTAGGTTTGTTTGTTTTTAAATCCACTTTAAGCAAAATGAAGGAGGATTTCAAGACATTTCCACTCAGGCCTTGGTGAGAATGGAGGCATGCAGTTTCTACACTTTAAATTTGGTTACAGCCACTACCATGTGTGGGTTTAGCAAAGTCACTGAGGAAAAGCAGGGTCATAGACTTTTGGATACTATGTTTGCTTGCCAATGCCACACTTAATGGTACCAGTAATGAAATTAAGCAGGATGCTTATATGTGGAATTGCACATGGCTAATCCATTTCCTTTTATTATTTCCCAGAATCACTGTTCAATGTAGGCCTTGGTGCAAATGCAGGCATAAGCTTCCCAGCCTTTTTGGATCAGGATGGACATAATTACCGGTAGTGGTCTATGTGTACTCAGATTTTTGGTAACATGCAGTGCATCTCCAAAATTGTCCTGGAAGTGCAAGGTGACATTGGAATGGATGAAACTATTGTTTGCATTTCTTTTTTATTAGAATTTGCCAAAATCCAAAAGTGTTTTCATATTTGGGATGGAAAAAAATGATGTTTGTGTGCATTTTTCCAAAAATTAAAATGGCCTTAAATGGAAATTGCAAGATTTCCCCACCCTTAGACATTATTCTATTTTGATGCTAAACAACCATGGACAGTTCTACATGGGATACTCTCCTACCCCACATACATATTCCTTTGGAGCTGCTGCAGGGAAAGGCAAGGAGGACAGAAATATCCCAAATAAGCAAAATCATCTAGATTTGAATTTTGTTCCTATATGTATTACAAAACTCTTGCTGGCTGGAAGCGCAGAATGTTCTCCCAAAACACAGCCATCTCTTAATATCAGTGTTTAGAGGAGAAAAGATTATCACTGTATGGCTAAGCACCTTAGGCCCATTCACATTACAAAATTACAACGCTCTGATTCAAAAACTGAACCTCATTCAAAGACATAACAGGCAGCCTTCTCTCTGAAAGCATACTTTGGACTCACTGAAGTCACTTCTGGCAATGGCCGGGTAAAATATATTAAAATAAAGTCTCTCACAGTGCTTTGGAACAGAGATGTTAGGATTTGTCTTCACAAAACCATGGCCTATTTATACAGTTTTTACAGCTAAGAGATCAGTGCTTGGAAGTAATGTGTTATCATAGCTGACTCATTACTTTTGGAGGAAATTAAGGCTAGACCAAGCCACATTTCAAAAGGAACCTAGCAAGTGACAACAACAGGCACAATTTTCTAGGTACCTTTGGAGGCTGCTGTAATAAATTAAACAATGCATGCCTTTTAAAAATCAACTTTCCAAGCTCTTTAAGAGACATTACATTTATCTCTTCCATCAGAAAGGATGTGATGCTGCTCTTTTCCACACAATGTACATTCTGTCTGGTAGTGCTTTTGTCTTACCACAGTGCCATGGACTATTCCCTGAGGTCCAATGTAGCAATAGCTCCCTGCTGTCATCTGTCCATACCTGTTTAACAATAGTGCAAGCAACATATTTTTCTCAGTAAAATCTGGATGATATTATATGGGGAAAAATAAATGAAATGTCCCACCACATTTACTCTGCTTCAAAAAGCAGGTCCTAGTAGAGCTTGATGTTTTTAATGGATTCATTTTGATTGGTTTCCATTTTTATGAATAATTTAACTGCATTTTAATAATATCTTTTTGTAGATTTTGATGGCATTGTATGTGTTTTGATTGTGTGTATTTTAAGGATGTTGAGCTGCCTTGAGTCCAAATATTGCAGGGAGTGGCAGGATATAAATGAATAATTAACAACAACAACACTCTGATACTGTCTTCAGTCTGATAGCCTGGTATAGTCTTCCCAACCTGCTATGAGATTACAATGCTCATCATCTGCAGTCAGTATGGCCATATCCTCGGTCACTTGAAAATCTGGATACTTATGGCCAAATAGCACCTGATTTTGGTCAAGATGGCAAAAGTGAAAAAAGACTCATAAGCTAGGAGAGGCTGCAGCCATTTGCTTTTTGAGTCTTCAGGAAAGGGCAAGAGTCTGCCCCCTGCTCTTCTCCCTCCAACTCAGTCAATTGAGTGTCAACTACTTTTGCACTTTGAACTCACTTTGCTGCAACTGAAGTAAGCTGAGGACAAGGACAAAAGTGGGAGGAGGAGAGAGATAATGGGGCATTTTAAAAACAGTCGAAATAGTAAGATGACAGAGGATTAATTGGGACTGTCCCTGCCAAATTGGGCAGCTGGAAGGAATGCCCCCTCCTCTCCACTGTCCATATTAACTCTGTGTGTGTGCGTGTGTGTGTGTGTGTGTGTAGTAGTATTTTAATACAATTTACCCATACCAAAAGAGGCAAGTCTGGCTGGATGACATTACTAGGGTTGGCATCACTATGGTTGGTAACTCCTTCCATTGACTTCCTCCCATACCACAGTATACAAAATTCTTAGCAATGTTTTTGTACTAACATTACTCATAAATCATGATTCCTGTATGTCACTGAGGAGCTTATCACATCATTAAATAAAACAACTTACCTGATCCATCTTAAAATTTAAATTGAGCAGCATCCTAATATTATCACAAGGATTTAGCCACCAAATTTGCCACCCAAATGCAGCCCGGATCCATCCCTGCTCCCAGAGCCATTCAGTGTGGCTCTTTTCAAAGCTGGAAATTTTCCAGCTTGAGAAAATGGCCACTGGAGCAGCCCTGGGAGCAGGGATGGATCCAGGTTGCATTCAGGTGGCAAATTCGGCAGCTAAATCCTTGTGATAATATCAGGATGCCGCTCGATTTAAATTGTAAACTGGATTAGGTAAGTCTCTTTATTTAACAATGCAATAAGCTTCTGAATGTAATGGTAATAGTTGTGACAAATATCTAGGAAAATTAAAATTATAGGTTTGAATTATGATATGCATAGCCTAAATGTATTTATAGGTAGTTTCATGTGGTTGAAGTGGAAATTTAGCAAGCTGTGATGTTTTTAAAGATTTTTTAAAATATTTTTTTTAAAAAAATAAAATTAAAATGTTAAAGTTTAAAATTTAAAATTACTTTTTTAAAAAACAAAACTGAGGCTTCTCAGTTAATTGAGTGTGAAAGTCATTTGCACTTTGAACTCACTTTGTCCCAATTGAACCTGAGGACAAGGACAAAAGTGCTCCTATTGAGCCTTGCTCTACTCACACCATTTCTTCAGCATTTTAAAGGGATGCAGGCAAATTCCACATACCCTTTCTGCCAAAAGGCAGGTGTTTGGGGGGTAATGGTGTCACCCCCTTTAGGGTGTCAACCAGTGTGGCTTGCACCTCCTGTCTGGCCTGCTGATGGAATATTTCTTCCTTCCTAGTTAGCTGTAGCTTTTAGCATGCTTTTACAGCTCTCGTCTTCTCTCAACATGGCCTGTTACAGTGTGATTATATGCTTGTCCCCTCAAAGCTAAGTCCCATTGAGTTCAGGGAGTCTTACTCCTGCTAGTGACTTACAGCCTTAGGCTATATTTCTATACATGCATTGCTTTTCAGTCTCCCACATGTGCCTGTCCCACCATCTCCCATCATAGAATGTTTCTATGCTGAACAGTTTGATAACACTTCAGTTTAATACCACTTCAGTTGCTATATATCCATCCTAGGGAAGCCTGAGATTTGCAGCTTGGTGAGAAACTTGACATTTTCTCCTAGAGAAATCTTCCTTGAGCTATAATTCCCAAAGTACTCTAAGAGAATAAACTGATGAACTATTCAGGGGAGTGGACCAGTGCTCTCTAGCAGAGAATTTCAAGTACCTAAACAAAACTACAAATCCAAGGATTCCCCAGGATGGCACAATGGTACTGGAAGAAGTATCACATGTAACGCAGAGACATTCACAGACTCTGCCAAATAAAATCCTAATTCTGAAATAAAATGTATTCCATATAAATTAAATAAAGAAATCAAGAAGATTTGAACAGTGGGTAATTTACTTACATTGTTACCCCCATTGCAAACATTTTCTCATATTCATCTCTGGAGGAATAGTTAGGAATTACCTGAACAAAAAGAAAGTAAAAAGAGATCTTTGAATAATCTCCTGTTAGAGCAGATTCTTCTATCACCCCAGCTAAATTGAAACAATCATTTTCATGTGTAAAATGCAAGAGAACCTCACAGAAAAAATGTGAGATCAAATTCTAGATGTTTCAGTCACAAGTGTGTCATTATCATAAATGAGGAATTCTGAATAATCCACAAGAAAGCCCTGAAGAATGATCTCTTTTCTTCTCTGAGACACAAAGAAAAGATAACAGAATGATAGCATGAATATGGTGTAGTGGTTAGACTAGGACTTGGGAGATTCAGATTCTAGTCCATACTGAGATCAAACTCATTGTAAAATGATTAAGGAGAATATGTATTCTCCTGCATTTATTCCTTTTTTCCTTCCATTGTAGGATTTCACCAGAGCTGTGTGACTCAACATTGAAATTTGCAAATTAAGCCCATGCTGACCCTCCAATGATCAATCACAAATAAGCTAACTAATGCAAAATACACTCACCTCTCTCCATTTGTAGACTTGGAGTCTGTAATCTTGCTTCTTTGTGGACAGCAAGCAGGGAGGGACAAAATAGTGTGTTTGCCTGAGGCGCGTGCACAGGAGCGCGTACCCATTTTAACCAATGGGCTTTGAATATTTGCATTTTTTTCGTATCTCGTGGGGGGGTCTGGAATGGATCCCCCATGAATTGGGAGGGATGACTGTATACAGGTGAATAAAATCATATGCTATGACAAACAGACATCATTTGACTGAGCACCTCTTTTAGTTATGTATTAAGGATCTAGTTTGACCCAAAACTATGAAACTTAGGGCCTTTGCAGACTGCCAGAAATAGTGCACATTAAATTGAGGCACTGCCCTGGCTCAGTGCTAGGGAGTCATGGGAATTGTATTTTTTTCTGAGACAGTGAGCCTTCTCTGTCAGAGAGCTCTGGTGCCACAATAAATTACAGTTCCCATGACTCCTTAGCCCTGAGCCAGGGCAGTGCCTCAATTTAATGTGCACTATTTCTGGCAGTCTGCAAAGGCCTTCACTCACCAATCTGAAGCTAGAAACATGAGCAGTGTCTTCACAGGGCAGGATACTTCCGGAGCTGCCCAGAGGATCCAGGCCCTGGAGCTGCACCAGCCTCCCCCTTTACCTGGGGTCCCCCATTCTGACACCTGGCAGTTGTTGTTGGTGCCAGTGCCACAGTAGTGTGTTGCTTCAATCTGAGATCAGAAAGAAGCACCAAGCCTTGATCACATTGCTAGGCACCTTGTCCTGACCTCAGAAAGTTACTCACTGCAGCAAGCTGGCAGCACCATGCAGCACAGAGGGATGCATTTTAACCAGCTGTCCAGCATTGCAACAGAGAGCTCCAGGTCTTCCAGAAAGAGCCAGAGCAAACGGAGTTATTTTAATATGTTTTAAGAGAGGTATGTCCCAGGTTTGAAACTGAACAATCTGGACATCATCTGGCCTCTTCACACTAGCGCTGGGGTTTGGGCTGTGAATCATGCAGACTCCCTGCTGAGAGGACTGACGGGAGCAGATTTTAATTGGCCTGTGCAAACAGGACCATAGTTTCATAGAAACTATAAAACTCATCTAATTTGAGCCTGTATTATGAAATTAATTCAGAGACCTTGGGCTAGGTTATTCTGTCTTGGTGGTGACCTACTCATAGGATTTTTATGAAGATTTCAGTGATGTAGGAGAGAGCTGTGAATACAACCCTGCATTCATTGGAGGAAAGGCAGGATATAAAAGTAAGAAATACATTATTTTAAAATGATATTGGCTGAAGAACAGATAGGCAAGGAACCTTGGGTGCTATGAGAATCTAATCTGAGATTTAAAAAAGTGTGGCCTTCCAGATATTCTTGGAACGTAACTCTCATCATCCTCTGCCATTGGCTGTTTTGGGTATGTTGATGGAAGATGCAATCAAACAACAACTGGAAGGCCAAAAAATTTCCCACCCTTACTCTAATACAAAACTCAAGTGACTGAGTGCTGACAGGAACAGGGCCAAAATGGGGCTGCTGAGTAAAAGAGAGATGTACATGATGAACTCCAAACCAGAGGAAGAAATGGCTGGCTGAATGGTGAAAACATGATTGGGACTGGGGCTAAGATATATTAGACAGCTTTGGCTGTGGGACCATTTTGTCATGATCTTCTCCAATGCCCTGTTATTACAGCTGGTGCACTGCAAGCACAGGAATATTTCTGGAAACTACCTGTGCTTATCCCATCCATCCTGTTTATTTCCCGTTCTGAAGCTTCTGTTTTCAGCTTTTCATGGCTGTCCATCTGCCCTGAAAGTAAAGGGGGAACTGCAGGCTGAGAATAAAAAGCCCAATCCATCATCGGGGAGGGGGGGGAGTTTGAGACAAGAAAGCACCCGTTATATTGATGCTGTGGGTGAGGGGTAGTTTGTGCTACTCTGCCTTACATGATTAGGGTCAAACGATCAGAAAGAAAGTGCTGGAGCACACTATGAGGTCCACCCAAAGTCAATGCAGAGAAGCACAGGAAGTAGAGTGGAGATAATTCATACACATACATATACGCATACACACAGTGAGTGCTTACCATGCCATTGGTGATGACTAATCGAGGAGCATTGCGATGGCTAGGGAAAAGTCCTAAAGGATGTCCACTGCACATGACTAATGTCTGATCTTCAGTCATCTCAGACAAATAGTGCATCACCAGCCAGAACTAGAGTAGAGGAGGAAATTAAAAAACAAACAAACACACAAACAGGCTGGTTTTCCTTGTTATCTTCAATCAGCATTCACTGGCTTTTATGGGGCAAATGAGATGAGATGGCAGCAGACCAATGTACAAAACTGAATCACTCACACCACCAGGCTCCCATAAAACTAGGGAGAGATCATGTGAAATGTAATATCAGCATAGGAGGCATGGGTGTGTGATGAGGCTGCCTTCATCCACTATTTTCCCCTGGAAACTGTTTCTTCCAAACTGTTCTGTCCCTACAACAGCCCTGAAAATGTTGGGATGGGAGTATGGGATGGTGGGAGTGGATGGTGATTGGCTGGATGTTTGAAGGGATGTTTAAAATGTTAGGTAGACCTTTTAAAAGAATGAGAGAGATGAGTAATTTAGAGTTAGGAATATAAGAGTCAGAGAGATGTTAGTTAAGGTCAGTCAGGATTTGGATGTGCTAAATAAGTAATATTTTATCTGTATTTATTATAATTTATTAACTTCTGTTTAATAAATATGTTTTACATTATACATTTATGCCTCTATGAATGCTACAGTGGTGATACTGTATTGGAATGGATGGGTTTGCACACATGTGGTGGCAGTTCAGTGGTAGGTGTGTCCAGTGGTGGATTATACAAATAAAATCTCGCACAAGGACCATAAGTGTATCTGGAAGGTCCCCACCTTTGGTGCCATAGGGAAGGTCCCCACAGTTGGTGGCAATGGTGGGTCAGGTGGAAGACCCTTATAGCCCTCAAAATTGGTTGTCTTCTGTTTACAGGTGCAGTTTCGAGTGCATGTGGAAATGTAATAACAAAACCAATTCCTGTCTAAATAAAAATACCTCTGCCCACTGATTCAAAAATGGGCTAGATAGGACTCTCCTGATAAAGAGGTTCAGAACATGAGAGCAACCATCAATAGGCCTTTTCTTTCCCTCTCTCAAAGTTTCATCAATTGCAGTTCAGATGTTGGTGGGACACTGTGATGGCTATTGGTTTCTACATAAGGATGGTAGGGAACCTGCCCTGGCTTTTAGTTGAAACTTTAAATAAGCTGTCCAAGGTCTCAAAATAGAAGCTAAGGGTGGTGAACCTATTTTAAGGAAAGGGTGTGTCATCCCGGGGTGGATTCATAGACACAGAAGTGACCATAAAGAGGGCCTTCATCAAATATTTAAAACCTGAGTGGCCTTCAAGGGGACAATGCAGTTTTTCAGATAAGCTGGGTCCAAGTTGGATGTGTTTTATAGGCCATGACCTGAAATTTGAATGGTGCATGGGACGAGACCAGTGAAGCTGTTATATACTTCTGTGGTTATAGTTTGGTTGCTACATTCATTCTATAACAGCTGAATTTTCTAAGTATTCTTCAGAGGCATATGTCATGTTATATTCTAGTCCACATTAACATCTCATCTAGCTTGGCCCAGAAACTAAGGTTCAAATCTCCATGCAAGTAGGAAGCTCACAGGCTTCCCATGGACCACCTACCTCACAGGATTCTTGTGAGAATGTAATGGGAGAAAAATGATAACTGAGTATCATTGCAGAAGGCTGAGATGAAAAACTGGAAGTGTCCCATTATGTTCAGTGGGGCTTAATCCATTATGATGTTTATGTTTATGTTTAGAACTAAAGCCATAATCATTTGAACTGCATTTATGACTAGCATGCTCCATTCCACTGACATCAGTAGCAAAAATCTCCCTGGTGTTTAGCAGAAACAGATAACACGTTGAACAGAAATGTAATAAAATAGCTTATGTTTATTTTAGACAGAACAAGTGTTGGGGTTCTTAACAAAGAAAGACAGGTGGTGGGGGGAAGTATCAGCCTGGCTTGTTTGATTCAAAGATGGCCCCCGGCCTTGGTAAAAATTATAGTGGAATTTCATCCCAAGATATGCTCTTCAGTAACCCTCGTTTTTAAAAAAAGAGGACAACATAGATAATAAACACCCAAAATAACATTATAAGGCATACTTTTGCTACAGCTACAGCTAATTTTTAAAAGTCTCTTTTACATGGCACCAAGTACTGAGAACAAACTGTCCTTATCACAACTAAATAAAATAATTCATCCAATTGGTGTTCTTAAGTAACCAGTGACAAAGAAGTATTGTTTGTTCTGCTATGAAACCCTTGTTCAATATCATACTCATATCTGAGCTGAACAAGGCTTCTGGAGAAAAGCAACAGATAGCAAGTTTCCAAATGTTGTGATGCCTGTGTTTCACAGCAAAGCCCAATATACACACACTAAAGAATGACAGGCACACTAGGTACAGAAGCATGTTTGGCATATATCTTTATATCTTTTGGAAGCATAGAAAGAAACAAAGCTGAGAGGGCTCCACTCTGCCTGGGAACTTGAGAGTCCTACTTTCAGATGGGCCAAGGGATTTTATATTTAGGAGCCAAGTGTACTCTGTACTTGCTCAGGGTCACACATCCATTTTTATTATTCCAAATTGTTTTAAAGCATCCAAATCTCATGTCCCATTTTGTCCCCTTTTTGGTGTTTTTCCTTCATTTTGACAATGCATTGGTGGTTCTGCAATAGGCTGGGAAGAGCTACTGCAGCCATTACTGCAGTGCCTCCCTTTTTCATCCAGAGGATGCAGAGGACTCCAGCATGCCATTTCAAACTGGTCTGCAGAATATCTATTCAAACAATATGGAGGTGAATTTTTCATGTTCATATCCCTACAGTATATGTGAAAGAATGTTCATATATGCCAGCTACATTCCAAAAATTCAGCTATAATTACAATTCAGTGGGGAAATCTGGGATGGGGGGTTGTTGACTGAAGGAAACAAACACAATTATATGAGAGAAGATGGAGCACAATCAAGATCCCTCCCCATTGTGCATTTGCATCTCTACCAGAGAATAAAAATGTTATATCTTCTGGATAGCTCATGGCTATGGTATTATGGGAGTTGTAGTCCAATTTTTCCAACTGTGACCTGTATGCAGAGAACTCTTTCCAACAAATGTCAAACAGACATCCATCAGGGGAGCATAGCAATGATTAGGGATATAAATCCTTGACTACTTCACCCTCACATGCAATGGTTAATAATTCTGGTAGATTTGTCCCTGCTGCATGAGAAAGTGAGCGTTCCTCCACAATATTCGGCCATATTCCAACATCCCAAAATATTTTGAAAAAAATTATTCTGCATAGAAAAATAGATGGTGTTTGCACAACAGAAAAAAATAGGAAAATATGTTTTGTGTGCAGTAAATAAGTTTTTGCATAAGAAGCTACATTTTTCTACACAGAATCATTCTTCGAGAACATTTCAGAATATTCAAACAGAATTACAGAATCAGAGATGGAAGAGACTACAGGACCATTTGGTTCAACCCCCTTCCATCCAGGAATATACAACTAAATCTCATCCAACCTCTGTTTAAAGATCTCCAAAGATGGTTAATGCTCATGCCCCTCAGGTTTTCCGGCTCCCTTAGGTTACCTGGCCCTCTTTTTTTCCTCTCATGGCCCCATCATTCTGATGGATGAGGAATATTTAGAGGTTGGCCGGGTTTGGTTTTGTGTTGTGTTGTTGATTTATAAATGTTTTTATAAATGTTTTGATTATTTTAATTATGAGATGTTTAATACTGTTTTAAGGGGGGGTTGGTCTTAGGGGTTATATTGTATGGGTTTTTATGTAAGCTGCTTGGATTGTCTTTTTCAATAAGCGGATATAAATAATTTTTTATTATTATAATAATAATAATTATTAGTTACTGGAGAAGCAGAAAACAAGCTCACTCCATCTTCTACATGAATATTTAAAGACAGCTATTTAAAGATAGCTATCTTGTCATCTTTCAATCTACTCTTCTCCAAGCCAAACATACCAACTCCCTCAACTGTTCCTCATAGGACTTGGTTTCCAGATCTTTGGGCATCTTTGTTGCCTTTCTCCAGATGCCTTCCAACTTCTCAATATCAATCTGGAATTGTGGTGCCCAGAATTGGACACAGTGTTCCAAGTGAGGTCTAACCAAAGCAGGATGGTGGGTGCGTGCGTGCGTGCGGGCGGGCGGGCACGCATGTTGTGTGTCTTCAAGTTGTTTCTGACATATGGCAACCTTAAGGTGACCCTGTCATGGACTTTTCTTGGCAAGATTTGTTCAGAGGAAGTTTACCATAGAACAGCACTAAATTCTCCCATCGGTCAGGATACTATACTCCCATTGATGCACCACAGAACTACACTGGCTTTTTTGGCTGCTGCTGCTGACTCATGCTTATTTTGTGATCTACTAAGATCCCCAGATCCTTTTCACATGCATTGCGTTCAATCCAGTTATCTCCCATCCTATATTTGTGCATTTCATTTTTCCTGTCTAGATGGAATACCTTACATGCATCCCTCTTAAAATTCATTTTATGAATCTTGGCCCAGTTCTTCCATCTGTCAAAGTCATTTTGAATTCTGATCCTGTCCTCTGGATTTCCCTTCAATTTGGTGTCATCTGCAAATTTGATAAGCGTGCTTTCTGTTCCATCATCTAAGTCATTTATCAAGATGTTAAACACTGCTGGGCCCAGCACAGAAACCTGAAGGACCCCACTAGTTACTTCTCTACAGAATAAAGAGCAACTATTGATGAGCATTTTCTGGGTTTGGTCTTTCAACCAATTATAAATTCATTTAATTGTAACACTGTCTAGGCCACAGCTTGCCTGCAAGAATATTGGTGGGGGCCAGTTGTCAAAAAGCTTTAATGATATAGAAAATATACTACATCCACAGCTCTCCCCTGATCCCCTGATCTACCAAGTTTTGTAAGTCTATCAAACAGAGAAAGAGAAAGAGAGATGGCCAGAATTTACTAAGGAGTTAAAAACTGCATAATCACTACATAGTGCCTTCTAGCTACATAGTGTCTTCTAGCATGACCTCCCCAATCTCTCTTTACCAGACAGCATCTGCTGAAATCAACAGGGGTCTGTTCTCCAGTCAATTCAGAAGCACTTGATTGATGTTTCCATTCATTTCTTTGAGTGATCTCTAGTACAGCTTCCAAAAGCCAAATCCCTACCACAATTCCCCCTGACATTGAAGACTGTTCACACAAGGGTGGTAAGTGGGGACATCAGTCAGCTGCTTCCTGATCAACAGGAGAACAGACCCCATTAATCACAGTGGAAGCTGCCCAGTGAGGAATACATTGGGATTGTTCATATGAACTAGTCACAAACATGTAACTCTCGGTTACACATTCATAACTGTCTCAGCAAATTCTGCCCAAGATTAGTTTTACATGACAGAGAGAAAACTGCAGGATTCTTGCAGGTCTATTATTTTTGTCAATCAGTTTCCTAACTGTCAGGAACCCTGTTTTTCAACCTGGGAATAAAATACAAATATTCTTTCCATCCCTAGCATCAATATGTGGTGACCCTAATGGATAGGACCACCCTGAAGGGCAGACCACCCTCGACACAGTTATTGAATACATGAAACGGCTTTTGTATGCCCCATTCATCTAAAACTGCCCTAGTGGTGACTGTTCCTGAGGATATTATGCAAATACACATAATGCAAATGCTTCACAAGTGAAACTGTTTCCTCCAGTTCGCCCACAAAGCCTTCTGAGATTGGATCTTCTGGCTTTACTCTAGTCCCATATCATTGCTTTGGAAACTCTTCTATTTTGCTGTGCAAGGGTTCCTGCACCTCTTTGAATTATAGAAAAGACTGGGGTCCCTTTAATTTTCATCATATTGTGCCTCATCTTGTAGCTTAGATCCATAGCTAAGGGTGCCAACAGATAAACAGACTGGTATTTCTCCCATCCATCCACATCATTGAAGAAAACTAGACTGCTCTTTTGATTTTGGTTGTAAGTCAAGAGAATGAGAAGATGTGTAAAATATGAGTGTAGACACAATTTTTCACAATACTTATGGCAAAAAAATGTATATCAACAGCATACCTGGGCCCAGTTGCTGAAAACTTGTCCATTTCCTCCATACGTTACAAGTTCCTGAGGAAACTGCAAAGGGCATATTTTAAAATTGTATTTTGAACAGAGCTGCAATATAAGTTTTCAAAAATAATTTCTTCATGGTGATCAGCATATTCCTTATTTCTGCTTGATAAGAGATTAGTGAGTATTTCATCCTACACATATTTCATATTATAATACAGAGAAATAACTGCTACATTTACCTAAACATGACATAAAAATTATCTTTTAGAATAATGAAATTTGCCTATTTAGATAAACACACATACACAAATGAGGGAACTGAAGGGCAGTACAGATGGCCCCTAAGGAGCAGCAGGACGCTTCCCCTTTCCATGCTGGATCAGGGCCATGGCAACCACATGCCGCAGCCCTGATCTGGGCTTTCCGCAGTGCAAAAATAAGCCACAAAAAATGGCTCCTTTTTATGCCACAGAAAGGGCGTCCTACCTACAGTGGCAGCAGCTTTTCTCTGCTTCTTTGGTGCAATGTGTGTAAATGCTGCTCTGAAAACACACCCTTTTGCCACCTGCCATGCGGTTCCTTGGGTAGTGTGATGCCAGCCTGGGGGCAGAGTTGGGGTGGCTGGTGTGCAGTTGCCATGCCCCCACTATACCTCCATGCCGGCTCTTGATGCCAGTCTGTATAGCCCCTATATAGCCCAATTATCTCATTGAAATCAGAGGAACTATATGCATTTATAAGGCTCAAATCTAATTGCTAGTCCCAATTAGAATAGACACACTGAACTGCTGGTGAATTATAAATCAACACTAATGCAAATATCACTGATCCAATGAGTCTATTCTAGTTGGCCTTAGCAGTTGGGTTTAAGCCCTAAGAATTTTAACAGTTCTGTAAAACAGCATGTAAAATAGAAATTGTTTCACAAAGCCTTACAGAAACTTTATAACATTTTTTGCAGTGGGTGCAATGAGAATGTGGCCCTCCGAAGTCCACTGGAGATCCAATGTGGCCCTTAACAGTTGGTATCTTAGGGGCAAAACAAACAGCCCCAAAGGAGCAGCTTGCCACCGCCTCTTTGCAACTACACACCA
>CM034703.1:283552559-283565364 GCA_020142125.1 Phrynosoma platyrhinos
TAAAGTGCACTCAAGTTGCATTATTTCTGGCAGTCTGTAAAGGCCCATAGTCTCTTTAATTGGGTCACTGCTCACAAGCAAAATATTCCATAGCCCTATGGAAAGTTTATACCTCAATCTGGAAACTTACTCTAAAATTTCATCCCAGGAAACAGAGGCAAGAACAAGATGTCGCCTCTTTACCATTCCAGCCACAGAAGCCAACTGGACTGGCAACTGTATCCTTTTTCAGCTCTGTGATTAGGACAGCATTCTCCATTGCACCTGAGTGCATCAAGGCTGGCTTTAAGAGTATAGGACTTGTTATGTAGACCACAGCTCTCTCTTTGAGTGCTTTACTACTGTCTCCCAGCATGTGTCCCATGAGGCAAGAGCTCTAAACTTGAGTCTCATGCTAATCCACAATATGCTAGTTCACAAAAAATATGAATTGTCATCAGCATTATCATTTCTTTCCAGGGCTCAGGTTTGATTGAATGTTCCTTACCTGTGCCACTGCAGGGTCTAGATTATTCATAATCATGTGCATTATTGCCGCAGCTTGTATTGTTTTGCAAGGATATTCCTGGATGGGGTAAGCTCTGAAATTAAAAAATAATAATAAAATAAAGCATACAAGGCAGAAACAAATATTCCCAAGCTTTTTTCACTTGCAGATTTCACTTTATTTTTAATTAGTTAAGCTCAAATTAATTCAGAGTAAAATCAAATAAAAATATCCATTTTTTGGTAACTTTATTTTACTCCGTTACAATTGATCTAATGTAGGAGTGTGAAACATGTGCCCCTAGTGTTGATACTGGACTGCAAGCCATGGGTGAGGCATTGCAATTCAGCAATATCTGGAGGTCTACATGTTCTCTACTCCTGGACTAACATAATGAATTGCATTTTAGTTCTAATTTACAGCATAGGTTAGCAAGATACTGCTGTTGTCTGATGGTACCATTCATGACAGTTTATAAATCATATGCAAAATGATAGTGAAATCCTGAAATAAAATTACAGTTTCTATTTAAATTTATAGTAATCATCTTCTAGGACAGCACTATTCCCTGGACCAATTCCAGTTCCTGAGCCATTGGCTGCCAGTTCTGGCAAGTTTCCCAGAAGAAGAAAAAGCATTGTATCCAATGGGCACAAAATTAGTGCCAATCCCCTGGCACAATGGGAAAAAATAATTGCCAGTCCCCCATATCAGATAGTATGAGAAGTACTGTTATAGAAAACAATTCATTCAGTATAATACCCAACACACTATTGACAATACTTGAAGGGTCCCCACCAAAACACATTCACACCACATAAATTAATCTGATACAAAATGTCATTCCAATTATCCATGAATCAGAAAGCGACTGAATAGTCTATCAGTAGTTATGCTTATTATGCTTATTAGTTTCAATAATTCACACTTCTGGATAAAAACAGCTGCCTTTCCATATAGGTTTGAATGGTTAGATTCTCATTGCATATGGGGAATCATTCAGGACAAAAAACTGGGCCAGCTAAAAGTAAGATAATCAGTTATCCATTGACCAGTGTCAAATCCTATGCTTGAACTATTTGTAGATGTAATTGTTTTAGCAGCAGGACCTGCCCTCATGTACACATATCCATTAATGATATATATCAGGAGGAAGAGGAAACTTGTAGTCTTTGTCAGGTTTGGAAGTCATTTTAACTTGTTTTTGAAATACTAGTGGCTAGTTTTATGCTCACAAATGGAATCAACCAAATAATGCTAAGATTATGAACTGAATTACAGATGTAAATCCAATTGTTAGACTCAACAAGCATAAATTCCCTAAATCAAATGGAAATTATATAAGCAATGTGACTTACTAAGTTCCTGTTGATTTACTATGTCTGTTCTAATTGGCATACCCTCCAAATGTCCCAATTTGACAGGGACAATCTTAACTAATCCTGTGGCATCCCACTTTTTCAACTGCTGCTCCCCCCTCACTTTCTCCTTTGTTCTCAGATTACTTCAGTTGCTGCAAACTAAATTCAACGTGTAAAAGTAATTTGCACTCCATTTTAACTCAGAAGGGGAATGGAAAGGGCAGAATCTTGCCAGTAGGCTCAGGCAAAAGCAAACTGATGCTGCCTCCCCTAGCTTTTGCGTTTTTCCTCATTGATAGCTTTTGCCTACCTTGACCACATTCTGATGTTGCCTAGCTACATGTGTCCCAGTTTTCATCTGCTGAAATATGGGAGGATATGAGCTGGTAGTGATAACTGGATTTATAGCATCGCTCCACAAAGTATAGAGCACTGCATGCTGGCTTTGGGGCCAGAGAGAGCACTGGGGAGGACCAAACCAAAAGTGGTGGATCACTTCTTTCTCCTGCCACCTACGCTTTTCTCTCTCTCTTCCTAGGCTATCAGTGGGCTTCCAGGGAAGGGACAGATCGCTTTTGCCAGAGGTCTGAACTAATTGCTTGCAGACAGCTTTTTAAATTAGGCTGCATAAAATTTGCAAGGCTGTATGTGCCCCTAGAACTGCAAGTTGCAAACCACATTGTGCAGAATGACAGCAGCAGTGGTACTCCCTGGAAGTAGGAAGGAACTCTATTATGGCAGCAACTTTCCAAATATATGTATGCAATTCAAAATAAATACTAATTCTGTATTTTTTAAAATTGCACTGCTTTATTAGGACTTAATAACATGCCAGAAAGCATCAGATTAGGTATTCTGGTAGTGGGGTCCATGCCTGAGTGCCTTGTTATCTGCATATATCACCCAGGCCACATCAGAAGAGCAGGCAACTGCTGTGCTGTATTTTGTGCAACACTTTGCAGCTGCTCCCAATAATGGTAACCAGCTAAGCAGTGGGGAAGTGACCAACGGGAATCCTGGAAACCCTTAAGCTTTAAGACTATTGGTCACATTCCTCAGCTGGAGTAGCACTTCAGCAAACTGAGTGACCTTGGACATGTCACACTCTCTTAACCTCAGAGGAGGGGAAGGCAATGGCAACCCTCCTCTGAACAAATCTTGCCAAGAGGACCCTCTGATAGGGCCACCATAAGTCAGAAATGACTTGAAGGAACACAAGAAGAAGGTTAAAATTACTCTCAGACTGCCAGAACTGGTTCATAAACTCACAAGTAAATTGGTTTACATGTCAGCTTGTCTAATTTTCTGTCCCTCACAGTAGTTTGCCACCAGCCTATTTCAGTCATAGCCACTCAATGTTGCCAATGCTTAGGATACCTACTTTGGCAGACTTCAGCAGTGTTATAATGGAACCAGGGCTTACAACAGGGGTAGGCCGGTCTCCCGTAGCCCAGGTCTCGGCTGGGCCGAGGGGGGAAATGACGGCGCGTGCGCCCTCTGCCGCCGCACGCGACACCCCCCCGTGCACGCTGCCGCTGTGCGCGTGGC
Organism: Phrynosoma platyrhinos; assembly: GCA_020142125.1. Lineage (NCBI taxonomy): Eukaryota > Metazoa > Chordata > Lepidosauria > Squamata > Phrynosomatidae > Phrynosoma > Phrynosoma platyrhinos. Next base: position 283,555,956 of record CM034703.1, read on the forward strand.
CACCATTTTGAAAATCAAAATGGCGGCTGTGCTCACAGCGAGCACGGCCGCACAGCAGCAAAAACACGCCATGGAAGCAGCGCTCAGCAGCGGTGGCAACCTTCGGCCTGGGCCGGTAAGTCCAGGGACCTTGGCCTTAACCGGCCCCCGGGCCGTACGTTGCCGGTCCCCGGCTTACAAGGCCAGCACTTATTGATCAGTAGGGTTGATTATGAGAGCCAGCATGGTGTAGTGATTTGAATGATGGATTATGACTCTGGAAACCAGGGTTCAATTCCCAGCTCAGACATGAAACCCACTGGGTGACTTTGGGCAAGTCGTATGCTCTCAACCTCAGAAGGCAATGCCTACCCTCACTCCCCCTCACATCTTGCCAAGAAAACCCATGATAAGTTCACCTTAGGATCACCATAAGTCAGAAAAGACTTGAAGGCACACAACAACAACAGGGTTGACAATGTCACTTGCCATTCCCTTTGTGTTCTTTATGAGCTAATCTAGCAACATCATAGCAGGGGAATGGGAGAGGGAAATGGCTAATCCTAGCAACTATGTATTTTTGTGAGCTGACCCTGTGGCAATGCAAAATATGTTGAAGTGGCTTGGTCCTGAATGTGAAATTAAAAACTATTAGCTTTAGTAAAACACCTACCCACATCCCACATAGATCAAGACAGCTGCTTTTTTGGGGCCACTTTCACTTTGTGTGGTCATGGGGACTGTTGATGATCAGCATAAGCACTTCCAAATTTATAACTCTGCCACTGGACTTTAATTCCATCCCTAAGCAAAGAATAATGCATTTCAATCTGAGCCCCTGCATGGAATGGGCAGTTTGTTGTACTATATTGCAAAGCATACCTTAAGCTCATACCTCATCAAAATTTGGGGACAGAACCTATACATGTAGATGTGTCCATAGAGTCTCAGTTCTTTGGCAAATTCTGATGCCAGTACTTCATGCAAGTCAGATGGGAAATAACGCAGAGCATTCTTCAAAGCCAGCTGCCAAGACAGAAAAGGAAGGGAAAAAGAGTAAAAGAAAGTAAACCTAAGGATGACTAAGTGGGTGGTTATCACAGCTAATTAAACACTTTCATCTTATCAGACTCAATGGGAAATATGCCCAGATCCTAAAAATGTATTCAAGTGCATTGGCCGTAATATATACAAGGTTCCAGCCAGCAAATGAGGTAGTGCAGTATTCTGGATGAGATCTTTTCACCTTTTGATAAACACACTGCACCCATTCTCCAAGATAGCCAGAACTCCAGACAGAAACAACTTAGTTAACCAACACTCTTGGAAGTCATTGTGGCATTATTATACCTAACTCCAAATGATGTAGAATGTTCCATTGCCAGCTTGACAGTAGAACTTTGTCAAGTCAGGTTTGTAGCCTCATGTCATGCTGAAAAGGGCACAAAAGGTTCAATGCATACAAAATAAGCTAATGGACCAAGAAGATCACCCAGGGTTGTGCCAAAGAAAACACAAACTTCTGTGCTTGATATTGAAATGTGCTAGACAGAGTTATTAAACAGCCAGAACTGTGCAGGCCTGCCCTTTTGGATGGTTGCCTGAAACAGAGGCTGCAAAGCCATGAGGGGCGAAGAGGATTCAAATTAGCTATTTTTGCTACTAATGTGACCATGTGAGATGTTGTAGTAACTGGAACTGACAGCAGTCTCAGCTGCCACTGTAGAGCTTAAATTTGTCCATAGCCCCCAACATTTCACAGATGAAAAGCAGGACACGTGTGCTCAAGAAACAATAGAGTGTATTTATGATGGCAAAAGTTACTAATGAGGGAGAGTAAACAAGCTAGGAGAGCCTGCAGCAGTTTGCCTATGCCTGAGCTTTCTGGAAAGGGCAAGATTCCTCCATCTCCTCCCTCCCCCTGTTGGACTGGCATGTAGGACTGGCCACCACCCTTGGTTTCTCCTTCCACTTGACTAGCAATTTTCAGCTCCAAATCTTCCTTCCACAAATACACACATTCATGGTAGCCTAGTTTTTCAAAGTGATACACATTTGTCAAAGTGGCATGGCTAAATCTCTGAACTGCAACATTTTTTTAAAGTCCCACTGGTAGCCAATTCACAAAATGATTTGTAATGGAGGCAGAGATAGTGATTTTTTGTTTAAACAGCAACAAATATTTTAAATGAATCTTCTACAATACAGTTTCTTCCTAAAGAAGTCTTGCCAAGCCATATAGTAAGTGGGAAAGGGACTGTTTTTGTATTTCTTGAATGCTTGCCATTGTACCACTGTAGCTGCCTGCCAATAAGGTCACATCTGTTTGAGTTATGTTCTATAAAATGGTGACCTCAGAGAATAACATGTCTACCAACATTTCAAAAGTAAAATGGGGAAAGTAACTTATCAATGTTAATTTCATTCATAAGTCATGAACAATTTAAGAGTTTCATTTTTGAAACTATCCTAGATAGCATCAATGGAGGATCTTTGCTTAACTCATATCAATTGAATGAATAAGCAGGAGGATGTGAAGCACAGAATAAAATAGCTCTACTCTTTCAGGACCTAGAATTTATCTCTGATTATCAAAGCAAATGTGTCCTTCTACTCTTGCTGACAAAGCCTCATTTGGAGAAGAAATTACTCCAATTGCTGCTTTTTAAAAACAGCACCAGGTGAGTTTGGATATGACTCCAGCAAAATGAATTACCTACAATGCCTAATTGCTGTGAAGTTCTTGGAAATGTCCAGTCCTAGATTTGAGGTGCTGAAGGGCTTGGCTTGGGGATCCAGAGACATCCCCAGCCCAGTTTAAAATGATTTTGGCAGGGATGGCCCAATACATTTTGCTGTTTGAGGTGCCAGATCAAGGTGCACTTTTTCCAAAGCCAGTTAAATTGAATTCCCACAAGCATGTCTCCTCATCTCTGTCAAAATACAACAACAACAAAGCAAACAAGTTACAAATTGCTGCTCATTCATCATCACAGCATATACTATCCACTGCCTGAGGCAGTCACCTCACTCACTCTGTGCAGCAGTAAGGCTGGCCCTGTTCTGTGGAGGGTCTGCTGCTGCTATTTTGACTATTTACCAAAACCTGACAAAGCACCAGTGGAATGACCTGAGGAAACCTATCCCTTCAGGGACATTCCTGTTCCAGTCCCTGAATATTCTGTTTATATTTTGGTTGACAGTCTGTAGCCTTTATGATACAGGGCAAGCATATAGGTTGTATTCTTCCCAATTGCTTATCAAGCAATTAGCCTCTCCATTGTTCTAGCCAAGGGGTAGAACATTTTGGATGACTTCTTTGCCGTTTTCTTGTGCAGCTGAGAACCATCTCCACAAAACTGCCATCAATTGGCTTGTCCCAGAGTGGCCTTGCTGCCAGGCTCCGGCAATTAGTATCAGCACAGTAAGGCTACAAAAGCCACTTGTTTCCCCAATAGGTTTTGCAGCATATAGTTAAGAGTAAGCGAAACATTTCTGGGCATTGAAGGTGTCCCTCCCTTGCAAGAATAGCCCATAATAAGGAGGGTCACCATGCTAGATAATTTAATATGTTATGTAGTTTTTAGAGTGTACATTATTTTTATTGGTTCATATTTTCAATTCTTTCAAAATGATTACACTGATTACTTTGAGCTAGGGCAGCTGTAGTTTCCATGTCACTGAGGCAGTGAAACCATTTTAGGTTTTAGTCTAAACTTCAAAGAAGCAATCTAAGGTGCTGAATCTATTTTGGAGCTAGAACACCTATTTTGGAGCTAGAAGGTTGGACATTATGGGCCATGAGGCCCCTTCCAATTTTATGCATCTATGATTCTGTGCTTAGCACTTTGGGTAGATCTTTTTAGTTTAGAATCACTGCTTCATTAATATGGAAGCCATCAGCTGCCTCTGCCTCTGGCTCAGCCAAATTAGAGTTTGGTAGACAACTGATCTCATCAGTGCTCCCTTCTTGGACACTGAAGCCATAATCCTTAGCCATGATTTTGAAAATGTTTACTCAAAAAAAGGCTTTAGTGTGGCTTTCCTGAATATCAAGGGTGTACAGATTCCTTACATGTGACCTTCTGGAATATTAGTCATCCAGTTGTTTTGCATTTCAACACCCAGAATTCCTGACTGTTGGTCAAGTTGACTTCTTGGAGTAGGATTTCAAAATGCCCAAGTTTGAGGAACCAAGTTTGAGAACCACTATTCTAGGTATTAACCTACAGCTCCCATCACACCTCACCAATGATGACATATCTATGGGGGAGAGATGAATATGAGGCTCCAAATAAGTATTTTGTCTCCTAAAAAGAAAACTGTCTTCCATTCTCCAAATTTTTAGCCTTGCAGAGAGTGAGACAGTGAAAATCCTTCCTGTTTAGAACTCTTATGTTTGCTGTGTTTGCATTCCCTTGGTATCTTTGCCTGCCTCTTTTCTTTGGTTGCCTAAATGTGTTTCTAAAAGCTTGACTGAAATTTTAAGTTACTGCAATGCTAAAAAAACTGGGGACAGAAGGAAATTTCATGGGGGACTGAATTCTGGAGGGGGGGGGCAATGACCTCTGTAGCTAGACTCCATCTCACATGGCTATCTATGTATCTATCACTCTCTTTTGTTACAGCATTGGTGCTTCCATTTTATTGCTTTGCTTCCTGGAAGGGAAGTCAGAAGACCTTTTAACAAGTCAGTCCCACTCTTATGGCATACCGAATACCAAAACAGTGTATAAAACTGAGCCTGGATGGGTGCTGAATACTCAGTGAACACAGTTCAGTAATCTAAAAGAGTGATTTCATCTGCAGTTTAACTGCTAGTTCTCTTCAATGTACACAGTTATGTTCTTCCCCGGGGGAAGGCTTTTCATTAGCCAAGTCACTTCCCTTTGACATATTACCGCATACGCTGGCTTCACTCACAAGAAACAGCTTTGACAGGCGAGCTAACATGGCCTTTTTGATAATTTGCAGATAGCTACATTTTTAGAGATTAAAGACTCTCAGCAGCAAGTATCAGTTTTAAAAAATTGTGTTTAAAACATGAAGAAGATGAAATATGTCTTTTATGAATGGGTAAATATCTTCAGATAATGAACAAGTTAACCTACACAATGAAAATAAATCTATCACCAACAGATGAATTATGATGTGTGTGTGTGTGTGTGTGTGCGCATGCATGTATGCGCCTTCAAGTCACTTGTTGAATCAATGAATTTCAATAGAGTTATTTCAAAATTTCAAAAGAAATACTCAGAGGTGGTTTTACCAGTTCTTTCCTCTGAAATATACCCCATAGCACCTGGCAATCATTGGCAGTCTTGCATCCAAATACTAACCAGTGCTAACCTTGCTTAGCTTCCAAGACCCAAAACAATAATATGAAGAGCTGACAAGGTGCTGCATTTTGATAGGCCATAAACTCTGTAAATAATTCCCTTTCTCACACACACATATCCAAAAGCATCAGTCTTATCAATACAAACAAACCAGATCTGTTCAGCTCCAGTTTTACATCTACAGATTTTTCAATCTATGTATGGGGGATGCAAGTTGACTCTGTGATGTGGGCAAAATGGGACAGGATGCTGTAGAGTAGGGAGGTGTTTAATATGTCTTCTTTCAAGGTTTGTTTGTGGCTTTGCCTGTTTTACACCTCTGAGACTAAAGGTAAAGAAGGATTCAATTTGCACTTGAAAAGCCATACAGTTCTTGGGTTATAGTGCATTCCGTGAAAGAGAGAAAAATGTGTGTTAGACAACATGCACACTTTTTAAAAAAATGACAAAACCACTGTATACATTTTTAAAATGTATGGTGGATTGGGCTGAATGTTGGACTCTGGAGACCAGATTTGAATCCTCACTTAGCCATGAAAACTCACTGGTTGATCTTGGGCAAGTCACATTTGGCAAACCCCCTTTGAATAAACTTGCCAAGAAAACCCCATGACAACTTCACCTTAGGGTCACCATTGGTCAGAAATGACTTGAAGGAAAAACACACACACACACAAATACACATCCATTCATGTGTCCATTGATGTACCCATGTAAAAAAACATACACAAAGAACATACAAATTTTCTCTGCTTTAAAAAATGTATTCACAAGAAATGAACACAAAATGAGCTTGGAGTTGGGGAAAGAAGATAACCCATCTATTTCAAATAAATAACTACAGCAAGAAGAAAGTCCTGCAGCATCTTCGAGAGTAACACATTAATACGTATCACTGAATTTTGAATTTAAGAAATAGTTGCTTTTTACAGTGCCAGGACAGCATGACAAGCCTTCTATAATTTGTAAGATGAGAAAAATATCTTTCTGGAGACTGGAAATGGAAGAGAAAAGAAACTTGAACTTCAGGGGGTGAGGAAAGAAGATGGGGGATGTTGCTGTTTCAAGCCCCAAGCAACATAAGGGCTCAGAAGCAAAAGAATTCAGGAAATGTATATGGAAAAAGCCTAGCAGATATACTTTGCTTGATCCAAGGAGATTAAATTTAGGATGGAAGAAAGAGCTCTTTGGAAGATGCCAAAGCACACAGAGCTTTATAAATCTCTCATAAAAACTTTCTATTATTGCCAGAAACAAGGGTGGATGAAACCAAAACATAGGAACACTTTAGGGTTATTACTGCAAATATAAATTGGGGAAAAGAGCTGCAGATATCCAAGTTTGATCCACAGCTTATGTTATCTGGCATATTTCTCTTAATATAAAGCAAGCTTGGGGACACATTACAATTTTTACTACTAATACTGCCACTGCTATTGCAATAAATGATACTGCAACCTCTTACACTATATACTACTAACAAAGACACTCCCTGAGTCCCCTGTCTTCATGATGCCCACATAGGATCTTAAACATATAATAAAGAAATTTGGGAAGATCCTCAAGTTTAAGAGAAAACAGGAAAGAACCCTCAAACAGCCCAGTGACCAAGCATGCTCAGTCAATACAGAATGCTAGCTGTCTATCCAACAAATAATTGTGATCATCAGGGTTCACATTTACTGCTTAGGATAGTAGCTGCCAGTTCAAATAAAATTAAAAGAGAGTGTTACACAACTAAAATGCAAATCATTAACAAGGCCCTGTAGCCTGTGTCTCTGCTGAATATGCCACAGTGACTGATTTCCCTAAAATATTATTCTACTGTCATATCCTTGTAGCCACTTCTCTCTATTAGAAATTCATTCAAAAGGAGCAATTGTAATCTGTTTTGGAAATCTGATTTAATGTCCTTCATTTGGCATGGATTGATTTAACTGACATATCCTGTTTACCTGCAGAGTCTACACCTGTTCCTTCAGCTTCTTATTGTGATTAAGAGTGCATACTACATGGCTTGGGAATCTTTGGGGCTCAAAGTCCAAGTTAGTTCTGAGCAAGCACTGTATGTTCTATATAACAACAATGGGCAGGGACACCCCACTGCTGGCATGTAGCCGATTCCATGTCATTGCTCAATCATTCACACACTTGCACATGCACAGTTTCACAGTACACACAGCATACCCTCCAACATTTCACAGATAAAATAGCAACAGCAATAGCAATATCAAGTACATTTCTATACTGCTTATCAGTGCACTTAAGCACTCCCTAAGCGGTTTACAACTGTAAGCTAATTGCCCCCAACAAGCTGGGTACTCATTTTAGAGACCTTGGAAGGATGCAAGCCTGAGTCGAGCCTGAGCCCTTGGCTGGTATTGAATTCACAAACGTATGGTTTGTGAGTGGGTGGCTGCAGTACAAGCATTTAACCACTGCACCACCAGGGCTCTCTTGAGTGTGATCAAGATAGCAAAAACCATTAATGAGGAAGAATGGGCAAGATAGGAGATGCTGCAGCAGTTTGCTTTTGCCTGAACCTATTGTGAAGGGCAGGATTCTTCCTCCTATTGATTTGAGTGCAAACTACACTCACCCCTCAAGTCCACGGTCTTGGTTCTTTGCAGAGGGGTGAGCCCTATTGACTAAAATGGCGTGCATGCCCATGGTGCACGCGCAGGGCTGCATACAGGAGCGCCTGGCCATTCAAGCCAATGGGAATTGATATATTGGCAAGTTTCCATTTTCAGGTGGGGGGTCTGGAATGGATCCCCCGCAAAAACAGAGGGGCGACTATACTTTTGCACTTTGAACTCAGATTGCAGCAATTGAATGTAAGCTGAGGACACAGAATGAAAATGGAGAAGGAGAGAGAAACCAGGACATGTTAAAAATAGCTGAAAAAAATGGGATGACAGAGGATAGGTATACGGATACATATATTCACAATTGTTGATGTTTAAGAACATAAGAACCATGTTGGCTCAGACCAATTGCTCTCTAGCCCAACATTCTGTCCCTATATTTGGTAGGCCCAGAATGAGGACACAGTACAACAGCACCTCCTTGTTCATGATACTCCCCATATTGCAGGAGTGTGTGTGTGTGTACACTATGCCAAGTCACCTGTCAACATATGGAAACCCCATTAATTTCAATAGGATTATTTCAGATTTTTAAAAGGAATACTCAGATGTGGTTTTGTCATTTCATTCCTCTGAAGTAAACTATACAGCACCTGGTATTTATTGGCAGTCTTCTATTCAAGTACTGACCAGGGCTAACCCTACTTAGCTTCCAAGATCCAAAGCAATAATGTGAAGATCTTACCAGGTGCAAAATTTTGAACGGCCATAAACTCTGTAAATAATTTTCTCCCTCACACACATAGCAAAAAGCATCAGACTTATCAATACAAACAAACCAGATCTGTTCAGCTCCAGTTTTACACCTACAGAAGTTTCAAACTTTGACCCTGTGAAATGGGCAAAATGGGACAGGAAGCTGTAGAGTAGGAAGGTGCTTTAGAATATTTTCTTTCAATTTTTTTTAAATGGCTCCATAACAGTTTTAAAGTTAAGTTGTCAGACAGTGTCACATCTAGTGGCAGTGAATACACAGTTTCATAACATGCTATGTTTCCATTTTCATGGGGGGGGGGCGGTCTAGAACAGATCCCAACAACAACAACAAACTTATTACTATCAAGGACTCAGCAATATTATTATTTTCAAATGTCTACCCAGGCAACTCCAGTCCTTGTCCACCCACAACATCTAATGGGATAAACATTCAGAATATATATATCACTCCAGTAGTGTGGGGAATGTCCATTACAATCCCAGAGGCTGGAGATACTATTTTTATTGTGGGAGCTGCAGTCCAAAAGGGAATATTTTCCATGTTCTGCAGCAAAGCAGGCATGATTGATTAATGCTAGGACCTACCATATGTGCCTGCACCCATATGAAAGCAACCATCATCTTTTTGAAAGCTTCATTGTGATGAATGAGAACCTTGCATAGTGTGGTCAGGTTTCCAAAATAGCAATAGGGAACAGTTGAAATTAATGACATGCAGGTTAGACC
>CM034703.1:283615618-283629204 GCA_020142125.1 Phrynosoma platyrhinos
GATCTCACCAGGGTACTGACGTTGCACACCCATATTTGCCACCACCTTCAGTTGGGTGTGTTTTCACACTACCACATACATGTCAACTGTCCTGATTTGGCATAGACAGTCCCAATTAATCCTCTATTATCAGCTGCTTAAAGTCCAGTTCTTCTCTCCTCCACCCACTTCCCTCTTTATCTTCCACTTGCTTCAATTGCTGCAAATTGAGTTCAAAGTGCAAAAGTAGATTGCACTCACATTAACTCAGTAGTTGAGAAGGTAGAGGTGGGGTCAGAAGCTTGCCCTTCCTGACAGACTTAGGCAAAAACTAACTACTGTGGTCCCTCCTAGCTTGTGTGTTCTTCCTCATTAATCACTTTTGACATCTTGACCAAATTCTGAAGTTGATTGGTCACAAGTGTCTACTGGTTTTGATCTGTGAAATACTGGGGGGTATGGTATTATAGAAGCTGAAAGACATCACCATTTCAAACTTTTTAAAAATTAGACTCAAGTCTTTTGTGGTTTGTTGACTGCCCTTGAGCTGACCCAATTTATGGCAATCCTGTGGATGAGACACCTCCAAGACCCCCGTTCTCCACTGATCTGCATAGTCCCTGTAAATTCAAACCCATGACTTCCCTAATTGAGTCTATCCATCTAGCATGCTGTCTTCTTCTTCTGCTGCTCTATACCTTTCCTAGTAATGTTGTCTTTTCTAATGTGTCCTGCCTTCACATGATGTGGCCAAAGTATAACAGCCTCAGTTGCATCATCTTGGTTTCCAGGGAGATTTCAGGCTTGATCTTTTCAAGGACCCATTTATTTGCCTTTTTGGCTGTCCATTGTATCATCAATACTCAGATGAAAGTGAAAAGGCAGGTTTGTTGCTGAACATAAATCAAAAATAATGACCACAAAGAAATACACAAATTCAATCTAGACAACAAGGAAATTGAAATAGCTAAAGAATTCCCATATCTAGGATCAAACATTGACCAGAATGGAGACTGCAGTCAAGAAATAAGAAGAAGATTGGAAGGGCAGCTATGAAAGAACTGGAAAGATACTGAAGTAAAGACATACAACTGAGCACTAAAGTCATAATAATTCGGGCCTTTGTATTCCTAATTACCATGTACGGATGCAAGAGCTCAACAGTGAAGGAAACAGAAAGAAAGAAAATCAACTCATTGGTACTTAAGATACCATGGACAGCCAAGAAGACAAACAAATGGGTTCTTGAACAGGTCAGACCAGGGCTCTCCTTGGAAGCAAAGATGATCATGTTGGGACTATCATACTTTGGCCACATAATGACAAGGCACAGATCACTAGAAAAAAGCAATAATGCTAGGAAAGGTAGAGGGTAGAAGAAAGAGAGAAAGACCACAAACCAGATTGATAGACTCAAACAGAGGGATTATGGGGAAAGGCTTGCAGGATCTGAGCAAGTGGAAGATAGGGATTCTTGGAGAATCCCTCCACAGGGTCGGCATGAGTCGGAACCAACTCGAGGGCAGCTAACAACAACAAAGACTAGGAGAAGAATGTTGCAGAGCTGAGAACTCAGACCTTCTTCCAGTAATGAAGTCATTATTGACTAAATCATCTAGAACGAATTCTCTCTTGTCAGAGTTCAGTATTATTGTCTATAGGAGTTGTCACCACTTGTATGAAAACACTGACAACTTCACATGACTTTCAGCAATAGGGTTCCCAGGTTCTAGAACTATTCCCACCGGATTTAAAGCATTAGTGAACACCCTGTGGGAAGAAGTAGTGGAGTCTGGGAAGTGTCTTTGGCAGCAGAGCTATATACGAAGAGGATCTGGGATTCAGAAGGAGTTGGTATAGGCAAGGGTAGGCAAACTGTCCCCTTTAAGGGCCGAGGGACTTCAGCTCCCAGAATCCCAGACTATTGGCCAACATGGCTGAGGCTTCTGGGAGCTGAAGTCCCTCGGCCCTTAAAGGGGACAGTTTGCCTACCCCTGGTATAGAGCCTTTACTTTCAATATTATTGTCACTTTTTAACATCAACCACATAGTACAACTTCTGGACAACATAAATTTTTGAACTCCTGGAAGTTTTCTTTTAAATCAGAGCATTAAAAAAAAACCTGCACATTTTAAAAACCTGGTTGTATATTTTTAAAAGCCTTAGCTATGTACTCTAATGTATTTATGAGCTTGAAGACCCAGACATACTACTTAATTGCAAAAATTTGAACCAAAGAGGAAAAATAGAAGATTGCACACTGTAATGAAGAGAGGGATGTGGGAACTTTATTTTTCAGAGATATTTAGAAAGGTCAGTACATTCAGGTGCCAAAGCAGAATTCAAACCATTTAACCCAGGGGTAGGCAACCTTTCCCCTTTAAGGGCCAAAGGACTTCAGCTCCCAGAAGCCTCAGCCATGTTGGCCAATAGTCCAATGTTGGCCAATAGCTCCTGGGATTCTGGGAGCTGAAGCTTAAAGGGGAAAGGTTGCCTACCCCTGATTTAACCAGAAGTGATCTACATCAGTTCACAGCTGAGGTCAGTCAATTTCCTTGTTTGAATCTAAAATCTAAAAGCCAAAAGAGTTTGAAATCTTTAATCTTGGCATAGGGTAGCATCATGAAGTCAAGGACTCCCTTCACAACTAACATCATGTTCCTCCAGATTTTTGCAATTCTGGATTATTATTTTTTATTCTTACATAGAAATGTCTGATTTCCATTTATTTGTTTCATCTTTAAAGTCAACATGATCGTATTAACAATTCCCAGAAAAGACATGTATCCTGGGATTTCAAAATTTTTAAGCAAAAATCTGAGCTACCACACCTCATTCTCTAGTATAAATCTAGGATTCATCTTTGTATTGTAGCAACAAAAAATGTTATTAAACTCCACTCTAATGAACATGGATCCACTTAAAGAAAAACTCAGTAACGGAACTAAACTGTTAAATATACTAATGATGAGGTTTCAAAAGACGAATAGTCTTTTAAATTAATACAGCTGGAAGAAAAATAAATAATCTGCCCATTACAAAAGAAAACACATTATAGCCCATGCTATTGGCCCAGTGATTGTAAACCACTATTGGATTTCTCTTTTTATTTTGTTTATTTTTCAATACTTGGGCCACAAAATGGCTTTATCCAGCAGAAACTGTATTTTTTTTTAAAAAAATAAAAATGCATAAATTACTCATTTCTCATGGATTTCTCTTTTTATTTTGTTTATTTTTCAATACACGGGCCACAAAATGGCTTTATCCAGCAGAAACTGTATTTTTTTTTAATAAAAATAAAAATGCATAAATTACTCATTTCTCATGAAAAGAATCCATCCTGGTATGTGTACCGAAACATTTTCCCCCTCTTTATGAGAATGAACTTAGCGAGTTATCCCACTGGATTTAATGAATGTTGAACAGTGCATTCCATTTTTGGTAATTTCATCCATGCTGCCTTGATGCAATTCTTCAAACATGGCATCCCATTTGGAGATACTCAGTGTAACCATGTTCTCTATGGTAATCCAATTGATTTTGTTGTTGCTGCAACATTATGGAAGACCACAAAAAATGCTACTAAGCACACAACTTCAGATAGATAAATAAAGTATACATATGAAATGAAAAATAAGAACATGAGTGGGGGTGAATAGAACAGAATTGTGGATGACAGAATAGCAATATGCTAAATTGTAAATGTTGGAATACATGCATAAAAATAACTCCCCAGAAATTATAAGCAGCATGCTGTAAAAGTATAAGATGTTTTATTATAGAATGATAGGTTTTCAGTATATTCCTGTTTCAAAAATTGCCCCTTCCTCACATTTTTCTGATAGAACATAAGGAAGTATCAAAAACACAGGCCTGCAATGATTTTTTTTCCAATATTGTTTTTAATGTATTATGGGGTGCTATTTTTTTTTAATAGCAATAGCAAGTACATTTCTATACCACTTACTGATGTACTACGTGGTTTACAGAGTGTAAGTTAATTGCCCCTAACAATCTGGGTACTAATTTTAGCAACCTTGGAAGGATACTAGGCTGAGTTGATTCAGAGCCCCTGGCTGGGATTGAACTCACAACCATGTGGTTTGTGAGTAAGTGGATACAGTACAGGCATTTAACCACTGTGCCACCAGGGCTCCATAAAGACAATAAATGCAATAAAAATTTCATTCCATACTTGGTTCTTTCACAAATTTGATATTTTTATCAACTCAACTTTGATTATGTGTGGACGCTGATGTCCCAGTGTGATTTCTTTTAGTGCTTTTGAAGAGATTTTTGTGTTTCATATCAGTGAATAAAAGTGCTTTAAAAGTCTAATAGAAGACATTTGCCCCTTTCTTACTCTTTGCAGGATAATCCTTTGCAGGATCATTTCATTCAGTCATGTTACAACACAAATTTCAAAGCAAGTTGTGATAAAACTGTAAATGATGGAAAAAAACTGAGGTCTTTTTTGGATTTGGAATGCCAAATTCCTATAAAACCAGCATACATTTTTTTTAAAAAAAAATATGACCCTCAGGCCTGTGTAATTGCAGGCCTGTGTAATTATTCTTACTTTCTGATTTCAAACATGTTCCTATCATCTTACTTCACCTTGAGAATTCTTCCTTAGCTCTACTACCTTGAAGCTGAAGTCACAGAGCACAATAACATCACCAACTCAGCCTCCATCCCTCTTTTTTTCTTTCTCTTTTCCTTCTTAGGAAGCCTGCTGTAGCTGGCAGTTTGCTAGTTTCTTACTCTTCCTCAATGATCTTCATACTGGGAAACATTGCTGGGGTAATGCCCTTTGCTAGGACAATTTGTGTTCCAGAAAAGCTAATTTCCAGAACAAAGAGAAATAGTGCTTAAAGACATGTATTCTGAGCAAGTGTGGTAACAAAAAGGATGCAGGAACAGCATAAAAACAATGTCTGGCATCCTCCATTTCAGTTAAATCCATAAAATAGGCAAGCTAGGGAACCCAGTTAGATGGTTAGATCTCAGCCATACCACCAACACTGACCAATCGGTTCCATGTAAAATTTGTGTAATGAATAAGTACTGAAGGATCATATTTTCCAGAGCAACAAAATATAGCAGTTTGAGTATGGAAATGTAATATTTCTATCTCACAAGCACTTAACAGAAAGAGAGATGTTTGGGCCTCATAACAAATACCCTATATACTTGACTATAAGTCAAGAAATTTATGCCTCAAAATTGACCCTAAAATGTTGGGTCGACTTATATATGGGTCAATACACCAATAGTGCTTAGAAAGGTCCTTAAACAAGCAAACCTGATGCTCCAATCTCCATTTAACACCAGTTCCTTCCCTTCCCAGTCCATTTGCAAGACCTTGCTTCCTATGGAAAAAATTCTCCATTTAAATCCACTTGCTCCTCTTTCTAATCAGTTTTGCAAGACCTGGCTTCCTATGGGGAAAAAAAAAACCTCTACATTTAAATCCACTTGCTTCTCTCTCTAGTCTGCTTTTCAAGACTTTGCTTCCTATGGAAAAAACTCTCTTGCTTCCCTTCACAATCTGATGTTGAAACCTCTCCTCCAGCACCTGGGAATCGGTCGGGAGAGGTATAGACAAGGAGAAGGAGGGAGGGAAGTGGTATTTTCCCCTTCCATCCTTCCTTATAGTCCCCTACGTTTTACCCTCAACTTATCCATGGGTCATATCAAAATCCAGGATTTTGACCCTGAAACCTTCCTGCGACTTATACATGAGGTCAACTTGTACACGAGTACGGTATATATGATAAGTAACAATTTTGCATTTATTTTGCACAGATCTAAAACGACCCTTAATGCTGAGTATCCTGATGAAACATGGCAGTCCATGGACACACAAAAAAGAAAGGGTTTCATATCTGAAGCATAAACAACATGATAGAATTTCATAAAATCAGTCCCTAGTACAAATCCCAGACTGTAATCTCGCAAATCTCTTTCCTTGGAACAAGCAGTTACTCTGTTATGCTTTACATCAAAGAAAGAGGTGAAAATAAAGTATAATAAAGACATGAAATACCCTTGAAACCAATTTGCATGATATCAAAGGGCATCTTATATTCTGTAAACAAGAATATTTCCTTTTAAAGATATTTAATACATTCTAGGTAATGTTGATTGGTATTGCTGATATTGTAGTAGAAGTGGGCTACCTTGTGATAGATAAGTCAGTATTTTGCTGTCTGATCAGGGTGGCCTCCTAAATGTTCTCCTGGTCCACATTTCAGTCTTGGACAGGCAGGTGCTGACAGTGCTAACAAGCTATTTTCACCCATTTCTACTGGATATGCTTTTTCCCCTTTTCTGGAGTAGAAGTTTCTTGACATGATGATTCATGGTTTTATAGCCTTTGGAACTGAATGTTGTCATGCCTTTGTAGGTGATTCTTAGAGAATGCTATTGCCTCCCCCTTAGCAAACATAGAGAAGTGGCAATATAGCCTATTCAACCTCAGTAATATTCAGGAGTTTTCCAAGGCCAGAATCCTCAGTGCAATATTTTGGCCCAGTTGTCTCTTATGCCAACATATGTCACTTTTGCAGAATTGTGCCATAGTGGCAGGAGAAGGCAGAGAAAATCTTTGCATTGATCTCAGGAGGAAAAACTGTGGGATCCATGAGGCAACCTATTTCTGTAATGATTAGTTTCTGGATGGGACCATGAAGCCATGGTATTCTGGGGAGCCTGCCTGACTAAGGAGATTATCACACCAGGCCAAATTCCACAACAATTCCCAGTCTTTGTGAAGTGCAACCCACCTGTACCCATTAGTCCTCTAAGAAGTTAAGACCATGATCCCAGAAGCCAAACTTCTCCCATCTACACAGCTAGTCATTCATTTTTAGTATATTCCTGTCCCTGTGTGGACCTCTATCCTTCACTGGCAGAATTGAGGAAACCACCTGTGCCTCAGACTCCTTCAACTTCCTGCAAAGCTTCATAGTCAGGAGTGATCTGCTCAGAGGTGTTCTTGGCTATGTCATTTGTACCCACATACTGATCTGTGTTCTTGATGAGTTTTGGCAAGTCGTTAGTGACATCCCAGATTGCTCCAGGAAGACAGCACACTTCCCAGTTCATCTTATTGGGTGGCACATACAGGTGCTTCTGTACATCTGAGCAATGAGTCCCTAACCATCAGCACCTTTATTTTCTTGATGTTGTGATTAGTAGCTGCTTTGACTCCTTCCTTGGCATGTGGTAGCCTTTACTGCTGATTTCCTGAAGCTTATCGCACAATTAAATTGCCTGATATTATCACAAGGATTTAGCCACCGAATTTGTCATCCGAATGCAGCCCAGGTCCATCCCCGCTCCCAGGGCCACTCAGTGCAGCTTTTTTCGAAGCCAGGAGTTTTCTGGCCTGAGAAAATGGCCGCTGGAGTGGCCCTGGGAGCAAGGGTGAACCCGAGATGGACCCGGGCAACAATTTCAGCGGCAAGACCCTTGCAATAGGATCTAGATACTGCCCTATTTAAAATTTAAAGGCATTTTAATTAACTGTGTGATAAGTTCCCCTGTTTGAATATCTTCACTGCTTTTATTTTCCTGAGGATGTAGGCAGTGATTGCTTAGTTGGAGAGGTTCTGAATTCCTTCTTTACAGTCTGCTCCTGATAGTGATTTTTCTCCAGGGTGTTTCCTTGGTGTTTTAGGCCTCTTTATTTTCCTTGCTAGTTTATTTCTGTTAGTTTTGTATGATCAGTTTTCCCTGTGTTCTGTCCAGGAAGATCTCTGATGTATCAAAGACACCACACTGTATCTGTAGTACACTAATCTTATCTTCCAAGAGAGCTCCAATTTGCACCTGCTGCAGGTGCAGTTGGTGGTGTTTTTTGGCAAGAAAACAAACATTGTACGTTGCATCAAATAATTATGGACAGATGGAATGTTCCATGTTTGTTTATTTATTTATTTATTTATTTATTTATTTATTGGATTTAGATCCTGCCTTTCTACCAAAATGGGATTAGTTGCAGGAGTTCTGAATACCTACTGTACAGCCTGCTCCTGACAGTAACTTTCATCTGGGGTAATCAATATGCAAAGGGATCTTGTAGCATCTTTGAGACTAAAAGAAAGAATCTGGTAGCATGAACTTTCATAGACATGAGACTACCTCCTCATGCATTTGAGAAAGTAGGGTCAAGTCTATGAAAGCTCATGCTACCAGCTTCTTTCTTTCAGGTAGTCTCAAAGGTGTTACAAGATCCCTTTACATGCTGATTTTCCAGACTAACATGGCTATGTCCTTGAATATCCTCCAGGGTGTTTCATTATTGCTACAGGCCCCATTCAGCTTATTCTAAATAAATAATAGTGATGACTGGGTAATAAGACACAGAAATATGTTAGAAACATTAGTGTTACAGTTTGTAGCGTGCCCACCAAATGGTGAGAAAGTGCATGTAATAGTGAGTTTCCCTTCCATTTCATTTGTGCATTCCCCACCTTCTGTCTTCTCCTAGAGTTGCCTGCTTATTGTTTCAGATGAGACTTTTAATATGCCTTCATATTGCCCCATTCAACTTGAAATAGGCTCAGGCAGAAACATCCTCAACACTATTTGTAACCTTCCTTTACCTTTCTTCCGCTTATTCTGTCTTTCCCCCTAAGCTATGTAAATCTGTTAAGGAGAAAAGGGAAGAATAGTTGCCCAGTGCCTTCTGTTTGCTAGCACGAGGAGCCCTTCATCTGGGAAAGCTCTTCCTTAGCCTTCATCCTTCATCATCTTCCTTAGTTTTTCTACCACTTTATTTTAAGCTACTGTCTCCTTGGTCTTTACTTTATGCCTTTGTCACTTATCCAGCATTTTCAAAACCTCTCTCCAAAGGACAAGCTGAGGTAGTAGTATCATATGGAAGAGGAAGTATGAAATGAGGACTGTCTCAGATAATTGGAACATATGCTATCTGTCTCATGCAGAATTTCTTGTCTGGAGTAGCAGAGTTAAAACTTGATTTGTGCAAGATAAAACTTGCTTTTTTCTCTCCCCTCGTCTTGGTGACTTGGCTGTCGCTTTCTTTTGCAAACATTATCTTCCTCTCGAAATATTTTTGCCCCATTACTTCTGATAATTCACCAACCAACTAAGCTTCCACACTATCTGATCTGAGACGTGCCAGTCTTTTTGACCTCTAAATATGGCTGGAGCTACGCGTTGCAGCAAGCAATTCACAGAACATATTTTTCTTGGGAGGAAAATTTGGCTGCATATGCCAATGAGTTGGCTAGCCAAAGATATGTTTTAAAAGCATTTGTGATTGCTTGGAGAACAGTTCAGACCAGTTTTGTGTTGAGGAGAAGACATGCTGCATGTTAAATTTTAGAGGCTGCTCCCATAAGTCATTCCTGTAAGGAGTATACTACACCTTGATGAAGATATAAGCAAGAATTCCTCAACTAACTAACTTTGTTTCAAAAAGCAACTTCAGAAGAGCAGATTAGAGTGGGGACATGCCAGTTGGGCCAGCTGATTTTCCAGTCTCAAAGTCCATGATACCTCCCTCACCTCTCCCCCCCCCCCAATTTTCCTTCTGCCTAGCTTCAGTGGTGTACCTGCGGGGGGCATACAAAATGAGAATATTGCCTGCAAAAAGAAGAATTCTTCTCAACTCCCAATGAAATTTCCCTTCATTCCTTAAATTTTTAGGGAAAGGGCTGGTAAAAATGCTGAGGGAATGAGAACACAGCATATATAAGAGTTCTAGAAGTGAACAATTTTCACTGTCTCCACAATGCTAGAAATTTGGGAACTAAATAAAAAATTCATTGTGTGGATAGAATTCTTATCTGGACAGTCAGTGACCTCCTTCTCTTCCCCCTGTCCCATAGCTACACTCCTGCCTAGTTCTCTTTCTGGTGATTCGGTTTCTGCCAAAGGGATCCAGATTTGTTTTTAACCAAATAAATCAGTGATAAGCAACCTGTGGCCCTCCAAATGTTGCTGAACTGCAGCTTGCATCACCTCTAGTCAGCATAGACAATATTGAGGGAGGTTAGGAGGTGCAGTCCAGCAACATTTGGAGTGCCACAGGTAGCTCTCTCCTGTTCAAAAAGGAGATTATCACATGGGGTTTTTAAACTGCAATTATAGTCATGAAATAGCATCTTTGGCAATACTATCACATGATGTCTAACTAATAACTAACTGACATGTAATTACTGTGTCTGCCAAGCATGGTTATGGTGTCTCTTTTCATTTAACTTAAATTGCATTAACAGAATTCCAGAGTTGCATTGAAAAGTTTTTTTAAAAAAATTAATGTAATTTTAAACCCCTGAAAGCCATGCTGGATAGAACATAGGGCAGAGAGGTGGAGTTAGGGAGAGTCTAGAACAGGGGTAGGCAACCTTTCCCCTTTAAGGGCCGAGGTACTTCAGCTCCCAGAATCCCAGGAGCTATTGGCCAACATGGGACTATTGGCCAACATGGCTGAGGCTTCTGGGAGCTGAAGTCCCTCGGCCCTTAAAGGGGAAAGGTTGCCTATCCCTGGTCTAGAAGAGAGCACAATGGCAGAAATAGCTTCAGTGATGCAGTTGTGAAGACCTGCAATAATGGCTGCTCTCAAACCAGTATGTTTATGTTTTAGTTAATTTAGCATGATTGCAACAAGAACAAGGCTCATGTGATAATGTCTTGAGAGTATGGAAGGTATCAACTAGGAAAGTATTTACTATAACCTCCTACCTTCATTTTAGACTTAAAAAGAAGACCAGTAATAGCTTATGATGAAGTTCTTAACCACTGGTATAGATGTATTAGAAATACAGGTCCTGCTTGTTAGAATTCAAAGACCAGTCGTGTGGAATGTTGAGTAATACACAGAGTGAGATTAAGACATGCTGAAACTCTAAATGACATGTCCTGCAACATTTCATAGATGAAAATTGGGACATGTATGTTGGAGTAATGTACCTTTAAACAATAGAAAATATTTTGAGTGACAAGTGACACATATTCTATGGGACAACCACAAACTGCTGAGTCAGGAGCACATGCCATGATGCAAAATTGTTGCAAGGTGCATCATGCTATGTGGAGCTGAATGATGACTCACAGCCAACACTCTATATAAGTGGACCAAGAGTGTGGGTAGCTGTGGGTTAGTTTGGAGCTGATGGAATTGGTTGGGGCAGACATTGGTGTAACTGATTGGAAGTTGACTGAGAGGAGTGTGTAAATATAGTATCATATTGTACACAACACAACTGAAGATAAAAGCCTCCAGAACTTTGGATGAATTAACTGCCTGCGAGTTGTCGTCTTGTGTGTGTGAATTGCCAATACCAATGGCTGGGTGTTTTTGTTTTTGGAACTCTGCTATGTTATTGTTTTGGCCGCATCTGGGTGACTTGTACCCAGCCTGTGCCAGGAGTTGGCTTTCCCTTCACCAAGCGATATCAGATAGTAGTCTAGATGGCAAAAGTTCTTAATAAAGAAAAACAGACAAGTTAGGAGAGGCTGCAGAAGTTGCTCTTCCTTGAATCTACAAGGAAGGACAAGATTCCACCCCTTCTCCCTCTCTCCCCACTGTTGAGTTAATTGAGTGCAAACTACTCCTGTAATTTGAATTCCATCTGCAGCAACTGAAGTAAAATTTTTGGGAAAGAGGAAGATGGGAGGAGGAAAGACAAGCTGGAACATTTTAAAAGTAGCTGTAAATGTTGGACAACAGAGGATTACACAAGACTGTCCCTGCCAAATCAAAACAGTTGGAGGAATAAGAAACTACAAAATTTAGATGA
Source organism: Phrynosoma platyrhinos (assembly GCA_020142125.1). Lineage (NCBI taxonomy): Eukaryota > Metazoa > Chordata > Lepidosauria > Squamata > Phrynosomatidae > Phrynosoma > Phrynosoma platyrhinos. Next base: position 283,627,379 of record CM034703.1, read on the forward strand.
CCCCATAGCACTGCCCCAAAATGTTTCATGGTGAGTCTTTTGCACAGAAATACATGTGGGAGGGTTGGGTTTTTTTGGGGGGGTTGGCAAAGAAAATGGATTTTCTGTGCAGGAAGCAGTGGGGTATTTTTTTTAAAAAAAAAATGTGTGTAAAATACAGTTCTGTAGTCATAAAACACTAAACTTTTTTTCTACAGAAAAGCCAGGTGTGTTTCTGCACAAATGAAAACCAACTACTTCAATCGTTTGTTCGTTCACTGCTGTTTAACTGGAAAAAGTTACAGGTTACCTGATACTAACTTTTAGGCCAGGAATGGGCAAAGTGCAGTGCTCCAGATGTTGCACTGCAACTTCAATCAGTCTTAGGTAGTGGAGCCAGTGGGGCAGAATGCCACTTCACCCACCACAGTAGGCAAACAATCTTAATAAAAGGAAGGCTAAAGACATTTAAAAGGAAACCAGTTTGACCGCTGGACTGATTCCCTACTATTGGGTTTAGTTTTTTTTAATCATTTCATTGTGGCCTTCTGCTACTTTCATCTCCTCTGCAAAATCACCTCTAATCTTGCCACTAGAGACTTTTGATTGGAAACACTTGTAAAGGCACTTAAGGCTAGTAAACTAGATTAACCAGCCTCATGCTTTCCTCAAAGCAACATTTTACCATTAAGCACATGCATTTTTTAAAAGTAATTAACTTTAGTTTGGAATCATTAAAGACCCTCGAAATGAGAACAGAATCCCCTGTGATGTCTTTGGATCTTGCTTCAACCACTATCCTCAGCAAGCTACCACTACCTCCCCCCTCCACCTCTCAACCAATGTAATCTATCAAAGGTCAGTATTCACTGCTGCTTTCCTCTGTGGTAAATATCAACAATAAGACACATTAACACATTCCCTCAGAAATAATACCTGTGATAAAATAGCAGGAGGGAGTAGGTTACTGGCTCAATTTATATCCTGCTTGAACCAAAGGAATTTCATGAGCTGTAGGGACAAACTGCCTACTCTTCTCTGAGGGAGGAGAATATATCCAGCAAACAGACAGCTTACCATCCCTTGGCCTTGGAAATGGCCAAAGACAGCAATTTTGAAAACTGTGTGATTTGGAAGACCAACTTTTTTCCAATATCCCAGGAATCAGTATCATATTTGTATTAGCATACTTTCCAGATTGGCTCTCAGAAACCAGTCTGCAAGCAATTGCTTAGAGTACCACTGACCTTAGACATTTAAAGCAAAGCAGCTTCATTTATATACCGCTTCATATCGCGCATGGGATGTCTAAGCGGTTTACAACTGTGAGCTGATTGCCCCCCAACAATCTGGGTACTCATTTTAGCGACCTCGGAAGGATGCAGGCCTGAGTCGAGCCTCAGCCCTGGGCGGTATTGAACTCGCAACCTTGTGGTCTATGACTGAGTGGCTGCAGTACAGGCATTTAACCACTGCACCACCAGGACTGAGCACATGGTCCTCCTTGCCACTACAGGGCAGGGTTCAAAGTATTCCATGTCATCCAAATTCTTTTGGCATGTGTGACAGAAAATCTCACAAGCACCCCTTCCATCTCTGGCAGAAAAAAAGTACAATAATAATTCAGTACCTCTATATTTGCTTCTCTTTCAGCAACATCCAAAAATGGTGCCTGAGGTGGCCGTTTCAGTCTGCCTATATGATGGGCTGGTCTTATTTGTATTTCCTTAGAAAGGAAGGAGAACAGCTATCATAGCCCATGGTGGGAATATTGGAAACTGGAGTCCAACAACATCTGTAGGGTTATCAGTACGCTGATGACACCCAAATCTATTTCTCCGTGTCTC
>CM034703.1:283663304-283678604 GCA_020142125.1 Phrynosoma platyrhinos
TATTATTATTATTATTATTATTATTATTATTATTATTATTATACTGAATGGGGCTGTTGCTTCAAGCCACAGATGTTTTTTTTTGGGGGGGGGAGGCAAGGAGTGCCATTACAGATATACCTCAGTTAATGAAGTCAACATGTTCCTTCTTTAAGGGAAAATTTGGTACAAGAGGCAGAAATAACATTGAAAGAATAGGGATAGGTTCCTGTCCCACACAAAAAAGAAGAGTAGTTCAACATGTTTCAGCAAACTTTTGTCCAAAACTAACAGTGTGTACAGGTGAAAAGAAACAACTAAGCCATGTAATCTTTGCATAAAAGGGGGAAAGCATTTTGAACCTTCTAGAGACCCCTTGAGAACTTCCAGAATGAATCCAGGGATTTTTTCCTCTTCTGCTAGTCTACCAGCTCAAGCTTTATTACACTGCATACTGGAGACACACTCATCCTCCCAATGCCAATGATGCTTAAAAAACAAACAAACTTCTAGCTAGACAAAAGGACAAAGAGGAAAAGGAGAGAGTGGGTAGGCATCAACCATCTTTGTAAAAAGGAGTATCTTTATCAGAGGCTTTGTCAACTGAGGTATACCTATTGGAGTGTGGTGTGTACCCTGTACCTTCACCTGACCAGCTGCCTGAAGGATTTGTTGTTGTTGTTGTTGTGTGCCTTCAAGGCGTTTCTGACTTATGGTAACCCTAAGGTGGAACCTATCATGGGATTTTCTTGGCAAGTTTCTTCATAGGGGGTTTGCCGTTGCCATCCTCTAAGGCTAAGAGAGCATGACTTGCCCAAGGTCACCCAGCGGGTTTACATAGTGGAGCCGAGATTTGAACCCTGGTTCAATGCTCCAACCACACTGGTTCTCATCCTGGACAATAGTTATATAAAATTTAGCTGCCAGTCCAGTCAACTTCTGCATGTGCAATAGGAGGTGCATCTTGCCTTTCATTCCAAGCAGGCAAGTGTTATTTTTCTCTTTTGGTGTAAAGGCTGATCCTGTGTATTTAGTTCTCTTTGCAGAGCAGGAATTATGGTTTGTTTGCCAGTAAGTTTGACAGGGGGAAGGTGGGAGCAGAGTGTCTTGGTTGTGAAACAGTCCCATTTGAGATATCCCTCACCTTTTAATGTCTCTAATCTGACAGGGACATAGAGGCTGCATTTCCTGGATCTGTCTGAGTAGTTGTAAAAAGATCCCTACTGAAAGAGGTTGCATTTGTGTAAGGGGGGCAGAGGCAGAGAGAGAGAAATGTATTGTTATACCAGGAAAAATACAGGGTTGGCATTTGTCATATCTAACCATCATCTTGGCTTAGCTGTAGAGCACATACAGATTAAGCTGGCCCATTTAGGCAGCCCATCAGCCAACTAAAACACTACACTGCTGTCATAACTGTGTTTGTTTTGTTCTTCACACAAAAAATACTTAGCAGCAATGTAGATCTTTGGGTCTTGGCAGATTTTCTGTTAGAGGAACAGACTTAGGCTGACCATACATACCATTTTAAACAGTCAGAGTGACTACTTAGTAGTCAGGATGCCTATGCTTCACCTCCAACATTGGAGGCTGTTTATTTCTCAGTACCAGTTTCTGGGGAGCATGATAAGGAGGGAACAGTTGCACTCATGTCCGGACCTTTTATGGTCTGGCAACGTGTTAATGAACATGAAGAAGGGAGTAGAAATTAGCTATCTTACTCTTTGTCATGGAAGAACATAAACAGTAGAACTCCTGAAATGTGTACAGGAACCAGGGTTCCCCTCTTTGGAGGATCTTCTACTTTTTGGGTGCCACAAGCTCAGGAAGCCCTATCTCTAGAGCCAATTTCATTGTACATCTGGCAGTGGGTGGAGCTGAAATGAGCCCTTTAAATTTTATAGATGTTCTCAGCCTATAAGGAAAAGCCATTGGTGAGTAGAGAGCACATACTTTGCATGCAGAAGATTCCAGATTCATGTCCCACACATTTCCAGATGGGGATGGGAAAGAATGCTATCCAAAACTCTGAAGAGATACTGTCCCACCATAGGTACCACCGAGTTAAATGGACCAATTGTCTGACTCCTTAGGTAGCTGAGTTCTTATGAAATTAAAGCCAGCAGAACCTGGAACAAATCAATAACTGGTACATCTGGCAAAGAATCAGTGTAATGTGCCTAATCTGCTGACCCCACTTGTTACTTTGGCAGCTGCATTTTGACTCAAATAAAACTTTCTGATTGTCTTCAAAGACTACTCTACATAAAATATGTTATAGTAATCCAACCTGGAAATTCCAGATCTCACCTGGCATGCTGTGTCCAGTTCTGGACACCACAGTTCAAGGATATTGACAAGCTGAAACATGTCCAGATGAGGGTGACCAAAATGGTGAGATATTTGACAACCATGGCCTATGAGGAGCAGCTTAGGGAACTGGGTATATGTAGTCTGGAGAAGAAAGGATTAAGAGCCATGCTTAAATATTTGAAAGGATGTCATATTGAAGATGGAGCAAGTTTGTTTTCTACTCTTCTAGGGACTAATAGGGCATGGAGCAGTGGGTTCACACTATAGGAAAACAGATTCCACCTCAACATTAGGAAGAACTTCCTGACAGTAAGAGCTGTTTAACAGTGGAACACACTCCCTTGGAGAGTGGTGGAGTCTTGTTCTTTGGAGGATTTTGAACAGAGGCTGGACGGCCATCTGTCAGGGTTGCTTTGATTGTGTATTCCTGCATGGCAGGGGGTTGGATTGGGTGGCCCTGGTGGTCTCTTCCAACTCTATGACTATGAAATTATTGAGGGATGAGACCACATCTGTTTCTCCAGGGAAGGGTTCAGCTGGTGTACAAGATATAGCTGGTGTTCTTGAAAAAGCAATGTCAGGGCCAGGAGCATCGTCTAAGCTGCTACCTCCTGCTTCAGAGGGAGCAGAGACATCTCTAGGATCAACTGTACACATATTTGTAAATTACTACAGCAGGAAAAATCCACTGCTTCTGATTAGAACTGATTTTCTGGAACTGGAGATGATTTTCTTTTCTTTTAAAAGAAAATCATCTGCCAAGAGCACTATTAATTCCTCATATATTTGCCAATTTTTCAACCAGCATCTGTAACCTTCAAAAGCAACTGCAGACATGAGGTGATATTTATCTTAATGATGTGGAAAGCTTCATCTGTTATCTACTAAAAGCACAACAGGTTGGGTTGCATTTTGTAGTCAGTTGACAATTGTAGACTGTCTCCCCATTTACTTTTCCATTTTGAATTCCCCCATTCAGTTCATTTGCACTCACATCTTAAAACATTTTTCTTCTTCAAATGTCCCATATGGTGCCATGCAGTGCACTTCAGCTTATATACTTATCATACAAAGGCTAAGCTAATTTGTATTAAGATTTCAGTCCTTGGAAATAACATTTTTGATATTTCTGTTTATGTGGGGTTCCAGTTGGAGAATCAATATTTAGAAGAAGAAAAACACCCTCTAATTTAATTTTTGCTATCCTTTTTCAAACCAGGCATCGACTACCTGATAGCAGGACAGGAAGATACACGGACCAACAAGCTCCTCGTAAACATGAACAGCTTGGTGAAGCCCTGGAAAGCTCACTGGGGGAAAATCGTAGCTGACATGCTTCGAACTGGATGCAAGTAGTATCTTCTTTCAAAATGAAAGCCATGAACTTTACATGCTAGTACTATTGCAGTGAAAGGCCTAGTTAGTTTTCTTACTGTCAATCAAAACATTTCTGGCTAAGAGGAATTTAAAAACAAGACTCACTTTGTCTGCTCCCACTACATGTTTTAGAAGGAAATTTGTGCCATTATCGTATTTCTTTTTTGCACGAGAAAAATCCTCATCTCATATATATGCAAAAACCTTCAATACTTAACTGACTCTGTCCACCTATAACTCACAGCTCAGCTGATAGCTTCCCTCCACGGTTCTCCAGAGCTTTCACATAAAAATATACATAAATACGCACCATGTACATGGGCTAAAATCTGATTCCATGAACCAACCTGATATGACTAAACATGCAACTGCTGCAGTGAAACATTCCATTTTGTGAGGGCGCTCTCTTGAAGTGGCCCTGGGGGATGAACTACAAGGTTGCCAAATTTCAAGGGTAAGAAGTACTCACAGGTTGGGCTTATCATGGCACTGTTGCTTAATCCAGCCGTCCTTTCCCTTTTCAAGCTCATTATGCAAACTACAGTTGAAATTATACAGCCTTTTGGGTTCTTAGAGTGTATTGTGACCCATTGGTGTTTGCACTGGGACTGGAAGATTCTGTAGATATATTTATGTTGTCTATGCTTGTATTTTGCCAGGGAAACAAACAGGCAGAGCCTGTGAGAGTGTAAGGAAGGACAAGAGGGTTCCCAGCACTTAGGCTTCCAAGGTTTCCGTGATCTGGAGGGTATGGATGGGATCGCATCCTACAGGCAGGAATTTTCAGGGACTTCCCTTTGCTTTTTTACACAGCATTTGGGGAAAGGAGATGGCTAGATATGTTTGTTGTGGGAGAAGGCTGGTCCCATTAGAGCCTGTGGATTGGCCTTCTGTGGGGTCCAGTTCTCTCAAGGCATATACTGGCTCAACAACTTTCTGTCTATATAGGTGAGTCTGCCTGCACTTTTCAGGGATCTGCTCACCAATTGCCTTTCCATAGTCGTTCATTGCACCATCTAACTTTCAGGAAGATTGCTGCTCTAAAGGATTTTGTGGGCCAGTGAATTTACTTTGCAAGGGAAAAAGCCTCTATCAACATGCAATTTGGTGTGTAAATGGCAACTGGAACCTGGCTTGATTTGGGGTTGGTGCATTCAAAGAAGTCATGATGTGGCAAATGGGATGTATTGGACTGTCGATTCAAGGAAACTTTTGCATGGGTAGTCAGCTGCAAATCTTTGGTGTTTTTGCACTGCAACTTCCATGATTTCTCACCAATGACTGCTGGCTAAACCTAATGGGAATTGCAGTCTTACATCTGAAGGGCCAGAACTGGGCTAGCCATATGGTTACTCAACTGCTCTTTCCAAGATACTCTCTGGTTCTTAAGTTCTGTTTTATTAATATTTCACGTGAAGATATTCTCAGTGCCACTTTCAGGCTATTGTCTGATTTCAGTTGCTTGCCTGCTCTCCTGCTCCAAGTGTGTGCATTTCGTCTAAAGAACTACTTAGAGCAAGACTTTTCAAAGTGTTCAAACTAGAGTCAGATAAATCTTCCTGAGGTTTAATGTTCTCTGCATAAGAAGCACAAAATGTTATTCCATTGATTACTGAGTTAGTACAGGCAAGTAGGTATATCACAATCACAGGGATTTAAAATTTTTCCTCCATGGTTTAAGCTCTGCACTGCCTGGGTGCCATACAACTTGCTAATCAGTCAGCTCTCCTCTACAGAAAAATTGGAAAGGGATGGACTCGTGGCCTCCTAGCAACTACTTCATGCTTTATGTGATAATGCAAAGAAAAGCTGTGATTAAAAACATTGTTCTATGTGATCTTCACCAGGTCCAACCTTTTCAGTAAGACAACCAGATGCAGTGTGAAGCCACTCACTCACAGTTGCAAAGAACCACAACTACTTATGGGAAGACTCAAGCTATGAGCATGCATGTGCAATCACTGGGATTTAAGATTTTTCCTCCATGGCTCAAGCTCTGCATTCCCCACATTTTTACCTCTGCTCTGCAGCCTTTACTCCTTTTTTTCTTAAGGGAAGGAAAGCAGAATCATTTATTTAATCCATTGTAAATATCTGGAGAGTTTGTATTATGGGCATCTTCTGTTGTGAACATGCAAACTCCTTCCCCTTGATTCTTGCAGCATAGTTGATAAAGGTGAATGGCTTGGCTTGAATGAGCACCCATCTACAGAAACCATGCGCAGTAATTTTATTTAAATAGCATATTTTTCTTATGGTGAGGTGGGCAACTGTCAGATGTTTTTGGACTGCCATCTCCCTTAATCCCTCATCATTGACTGTGCTGGCTAAATCTGATGAGATCTGTAGGAAAACACAACTGGTAGGCATTAACCCACTTCTGCCATAAGGGAAAAGGGTGTCCATTTCTAAGAGAGGGAGAAAATGGCAGCAAGTAAGGAAGACTGGCATTTTTCAGCTTCCAACAATATACAATAGCCATTGATCAGCCTGCATTAAGTATAGAAGGCTTTCATTCTAAGCTGGGCATCTATTAGGACACATATTTTTAGTCTGATCAGGAATAATGTGTACTGCTGTTCTCAGACTTGTTTTGAATGCTGTATGGTCATTGACATGAACCTCACCTGAAAACCTGGGAAGAGCTGTAGATTACAGGAAAAGCGATGTTAAAAACGAGAGCTAACAACTCATAACCACAGGACAAGGCTTTTCACATATTATTGGTCTTTCCTTTTTGTTTAGGAACTGGTATGCACTTCAGGTAATCTCTGAGAAGATATTTCTTCTAGCTATTCAGTTTTCATTCAAATGCTGAAGTCTATTTGGACACATTATTGTAAACTCTAAATTTATATTATAATGTCTAATTGTAATGCTGATTTTTCACATCAGGTAAAGAGCTAGATTGGCTGCATATCACTAGACCTAAAGTATTGCATTTATATAAAGACCTTTCTTAACAAGTTCTGCTTTTGTACATACCATTATGTGCGTGCAAAGAAGGGCAGGAGCAACTGATGCTATTCAAAGTCTCATGGTACCCGATTTACTTGCAGAGATTAAAATGAGAGCGGTAACCACCCAAAGCAAAACTGTGGTGTAACAGGGGCATGTGACTGAAGATGTGGCAACATTGGTAGTGGTCACACACATAAACCAGAAAGATATGGGGACTGAAAGGAACACAATGTACTGGTCCAACTTTACAGTTCATGAACACCAACCCCACTCTTAGGCTTCTGCTTCATTCCAAAAGAAAATTTAAGATACACATGGGTTCAAGGGTTTTTGGATTAGGATGTTGCTCATTTTGTTCACACAACACTATATATGAAACAAAACACTCAAACTGGGTGTGTGACACTACTGTTATCATATATGTCACCCATCTAAATAAATGTTGAAAAAGAAGTTTTGCAAAACAGACATTGAGTTGGATCCAATCTAAAACATCCACAGAACAGATCTCCACTAAGGCACCAGGACTTCCCTCTTTTTTCTCTCTGCCCCACTCCCATCAGAAAACCGATTTGTGGAGATACAACCTTACATCTGCTCTATGTAAAGCCTTTTATTTCAGTGGGATTTAAGTCATGATTAACTGGTCCCAACAATATCATTGAGACCTGCATTTCTTTAGTGTGGATCTAACCAATTTTATCTATAAAATGTTGTTCAGGATACTTTTCTCTTTTTCACAAGGACTGACAGCCTAAAAACATTAACAGACTTGAGATGCAGACATAATGGTTGCACCCTTCAGACATCAGTTCTTGGGTGGTCAGAGGAAATAAAAAATGGCCCTCATCCCTGGAACAGTTGCTGCCCTTCATTTAAAAGCCAGCAGGAGCACAATGGAATGAGACTTGGGAGATCCAGATTCTAGTCCCCAGTGAATCATTAAATTCACTGTGCAACCTTGAACCACTCAACAGATGGTTGTGAGGATACAGTAGGAGACAACCATGTCTAGGAAGCATCTTGAGCTCATCTGAGAAAAGGCAGAATACTTAACATTAATATGTTCACACAGAATAGCAGTTCCCATAGTTCTTCTGTAGGACACATTACTGCCCAGTAAATCCTCATCACATACATGGCATGAAAGACTTTAGGAAACAGCAGATCACCACACCACTCAAGCATTACATTGGCTGGTCCTTAATAGCCAGCGAGTTTAGTTTCTCTATCCAAAAGGATCAGCTCAAGTAAACGCTTCTCCTTACAAGTGTCCTATGTTTTATCTGACTGCCTGAGACCAGATCTCAGCTGCTTAGGCGCCAAGGTTTTATCACTTCAGCATTTTTGGCATCTGTTTTGTTGACTGCTCTTTATCCAGGCAGAGAGGCCTTTTCACACTCTTTTCTATTAGAAAATTTGGATACTTTCTAAATGCCTGCAATCCATTCCCAGGAGCAAACTGCTGACAGAAAGCTGGTACTTCCACTCCACTTCATTAAATGAAAAGTCACCAGAGATCAAACAGCACTTAAGGAAGGGCATGGAAGAGACAGCCATGAGACCCATTTACATCTTATTTAAACAGCTTGATGTCCATGCAGGAGACAACTACTAGTTGAAGAGACAAGGTATCTAACATTACTACCAGTTTATTAACACAACTGTATTTATTTTAAGCTAGATCAGCAAGTGCCAAGGTAGAAGAGTTAGGTCAGCTTTCTAGAAATATTAGATGTTGATTAGAGTTGATTTCAGAGTATAGTATCCTATACCTGAACTGCTAAAGACTTGGAATGTACCTTTTGACTGCTGGGAGGGGTTATAAACAATGAGTAACAACATGATTAATACATCAACTTATCTCCAGGATAAAATTTTGATTGTCATGTATTTCCTAGGACACAACAGCTCTGCAAAAATGGCAAGTGAATGAGAATATATAGAGAAGCACATCATCCTTAGTTGGTGGGGGTTTGGCAGTCCATCCACAAAAGCACATGGGAGATCTTGTGACAAAGCCATGTGTTGACTACCATTAAGCAACGGATCAAATTTCCACTTACCTTACCAGAAGAGCAAACCTACACTTATGGATTAACACAGAGTCTAGACACAACTAAAATTAGAATGGAGACAAAATATAATGTAACTAGTTTTATAAAGAGAGCAGAGTCCAGGGATAGGGTTGGCTTGGTCCTGAAAAACTCGTCCCTTATCTGTGGAATGGGAATTACTGCTATGTGTTAAGATTTGTAAAGCACTTTATATACTAAGAATTATAGCGATTGACATCAAAAAGATGCAAGAAAGTCAAGTCAATAAACCATAAGCAATAAAGCAAATTTTTTTTTTGCTTTTACCACACAGAAACCATGCTCTATGAGGGTCTGGAAATTATGTCCTATGAGGAGAGACTTAGGGAGCTGGGTATGTTTAGTCTGGAGAAGAGAAGGCTAAGAGTCCTGTTTAAATATCTGAAGGAGTGCCATGTTGAGGCTGGAACAAACTTGTTTTCTGCTACTTCAGAGAATAGGACCTGGAGCAATGGATGCAAGCTAGAGAAGAGATTCGACCTCAACATTAGGAAGAACTTTCTGACAGTAAGAGCTATTCAACACTGGAGCACACTGCCTTGGAGTGTAGTGGAGCCTTCATCTTTATAGAGGTTTTTAAACAGAGGCTGGATGGCCATCTGTCAGGAGTACTTTGTCTATTCCTGCATGGCAGGGGGTTGGAAAGGAGGGCCCTTGGGGTTTCTTACAGTTCTGCAATTCTAGAACAGTGAGTCCTTGCAGAATAGAAACCAAGTCTTCCTCCCACCCCAAATTAGGCAAATCCAGCAGGGCCTATTTAGGGAGGAGCAGAACCCTTCACTCTCTTCTCATGTGCTCTGTGATGAGGGAGGACATTCTGCAACATGGATCAGGTTATTGCTATCCAAGAATGTATCTCCTTAATAAATGTTCCTCTTGTTGATTGCTTTTCTGCCTGCAACTTGGTTCTTTCAAACTCACTTTGCTAAAAAGAGCACCTCCAGTGTGGAGTAAAGGCTCTAGCAGGCTTTTCATTTCAATAATAATAATCTCTCATGATCATTCTCCTTTGATAAGATCAACTGGGTTGTGTCTTATTCCAAAGGCTTCCATGAATAGAAAGTAGAGGAAATTTCAGCAAATTCCCTTTCTCCTCCAGCCTCCCACATTAATTCCTGCACTTTCCCAATAGATACCCTAACTTCTGAAGCAAACCTTGGAGCAACGCAAGCCACAGGGATAAGAGATGAGCAAAAAACACATTGTCTCCCCCTCCATACACAGAAGCAATGGAATGAAACTGGGTACAACCCAATATATTTAACATACTCCAGTGATTTTTGCACTGGATCAAATATATTCCATAATCTGCATACCTGGAAAGGACAGATGCACCTGAAAAGCAGCAAGAAAAATACAGCATGGAACATGCTCACTTGTAATGTTTCTGCAACAGCAGTAAACATCTTGATGCCTCTGAAGAGGTAATGACTACTCATTCCACAAGGCACACAGAAAGGGGGTAAACACAGACTTTTAAAATACAAATTCATCTAGGCTGCATAAGGATCTTTGTTTAACAATATAAACTGATGTAAACCTCTCACACTATAGTCAATTCATCACCAACATTAATAAAAAAGGAATTCAATGTAAGGTAGAAAGATTTTGTTTTTAATATACACTCAAGTTACAATTACTGTCCAGACCTTGTTACTCCAGGTAACATTGCAATTTTCCTGTGAAGGGCACCATTTTTAACTACCTGTCTAGAGAACAGACAGGCATGGACAAAGGGAACCCCACAAAACAGGGAATATTAAGGTATACAGTGGTCAGTGCTTTTTTTTTTTTTACTACCAATACGGTTAAGTGAAAACTGATCAACTCGCTTCTTTAAAAATGGAGAAATCTTATAACATTAAGCCCACTCCCCCTACACATATATTATCATTATCAGAAATCAGTAGCATATGCAAAATTTTGTATGCTATTAAAGCACCCACACTGTCCAAATGAAATGGTTGCACATATTCTCAACATTTTCTGAATATTCCTGGTGATTTTCAGGAAGCATTTAATGTCATTTTTTTTAAGCACAGAAGATATTTAGGGACAACCAATACAAATTTAATTTAATTAATCCAACATCTTTCTTGATAAGATTCCCCCCCCCCCCATTGTGTGCTGGTGCCATCTCTTTACTTGTCTCACTGATGCCAAGCTGCAAACAATATGACTGGAAAAGAAAATTATGGTTAGAGCAGTGCTGATATCTGCAAGTGGTTTTTGCAATGGAACAACTGTTCTGCAATACCTGCTGAGACTGTAGGACTGAGGTGCATACTCTTGCTGCAATTTATTTCACATGATACAGTGTATGGAATAGATATGAAGGGAACTCTTTGAAGGAACGGAAGGGATGGAGAAGAAAGAGGGAAAGGGGAGAAGATTCTTTGCACAAGTTTGCGTGTCTTTTGAGTATGGAAAGGAGACCACAGCCTCCATGCAGCTTCATTAGCTAGATGCCTCCTCCTCTTTGCTTACAGTAGGTGCACTTTCTAAATCTTTGCTCTGTTTTTCTTCTTTATCATCGTCATCATCTTCTTGGGGGTACAGATCCGGGTACCTCTGCATACACTCTTGCATCGCACGAAACTGGTCCACACAATCAGACCCCTTTATTTCCTCCTTACTATAATGGAAACAGGAAAAGGCTGATTTGAATTGTTCCCCACAAGGACCACTAGCCATTCCACCAAGGCAAGGACAATTCCAGTTGATATCTCCATTAGGTAGTATTAAACCTAGAAAAGGGAAACAAAATCAGTAGGCTAATGGTAAGTAAAGCCGTTTTAAAAAGAATACTGAATCCATTTTATTTGACAGAACAGCTGTGTTGCAGATCAAATGCAATGCAGGACAACAATAACTACCGTATTTTCCGGCGTATAAGATGACCCCCCATTTTTCCAGTCAAAATATAGAGTTTTAGCACCTCTATCCTCATTATCCTTATATCCGGCGTATAAGATGACCCCCCCACTTTAGCCACAGATTTTGCAGGTAAAAAAGTAGTCTTATACGCAGGAAAATAAGGTATTTTACAGTCTACCTTACATTGGGTCTCCTAAAAGCAGTCTGAACAATTCTGTTTTGAAGAACATATGTTGACAGGATGTTGGTTCTACATCAAATAGATTACAATACATACATCTAAATGCAACATGTCTTAAGGGCAAGAAACAATGAAGTTTCCACAATTGCTTGTGGCCAGAGAAAATGTTATACATTTAAAGAGTTGGTCTTTCTTTTAAAAATGTAATTCAAAGTGAAGATGCAGCACAGATTAATACAGATATATGTAGGCAGAAAAGCTAACAGAAACGTGTGTGCTAATAAACTTAGCTGTGAAATTATAATAGTTAAGGATAATCTTCTACAGTGATTACCTGCCTGATGTTCCCAATTTCTTCCCCATACTCTGATTTCTGAATAACAACTTTGCTAGGAAATATTTCCTATTGATCAGAAGTCTTATTGACTTGGTGAACTAAGAGGGCAATAGATAAATGCTTCAAATAAATCTATAAGGATACTTGGAAAATAAGTTGTTAACTAGTTCTTGTTGCTGTTTTTAAAGCCCTCAAGAGGAAATTGGCACCGCCAGCTGCCACCATGTTACACTGCTTCTCTATTTGCTTAACAAAGCATAGCCACACACTTACAGATAAATGGAACCTCATTTTGCAACTATGCTTAACTATGGAGATTCTATTTTACTCTTTCCATATCCATGGAACTGGCAAAACCACACCAAGAAAACAGTCACAAAGCAAAGATTCTGAGAAAAATGTTCAGTGCCCTAGGCCTACTTCCCTTATAAGATGGAAATGTGAATAACAAATGCCGATGGTTCCCCCTCTAAGCCATATCTTTCTTCCTTTCACACTGGAACAAAAAAATGGGCCAAAGTTTTCATCAGTGATCTCAATTGTAGGTCAGATAACACTCTCTGGATAGCTCACTATTAAATACAACTTTGCTATTGGTTTAGGGAAAGTATTCAAGGGCAAAGTAGCTATTTCAAATGCGAGCAAAAAGGTCACTGAGTTTGGCACATCTGAAACATCTCAAAAGAACTGTGGCCCTTATTGTTTTCCATTTCAGGAGAAAAATGCTGCTCTAAAGTGGCTGAATTACCTATGTCCCACTGAACAAATTCTATTACCATTTGAATTTAATTTTTCTTAAATGTAATTGAAAGGAAATGTGAATAATTAAAATACTGAAACCCACCATAAACATAAACAAGCAGGGGGTGCCTTCTCAGATAACCATCTCCTAAGTCTTTTTTAAAAAAATTAAAATCAAAGTATCTAAGTAATTTGTTCTGTGCTTCTACAAAACCAGCTGACACTGGTTGGAAGCATGTTCTCTTTTTCAACAAAACTGCATTTACCTTTCCACACTGATTCCCCATCTTCAAACCCAAAAGAATGGGTGAGAAGGGAAGTCCCCATTATAAGCAATTCAACTCTAAACTTTCAGAAGCTTCTCTGATAGGATGATACTGACAGCTCAGTGTAACAGATCACTTCAGTACAATCTGTAAGCTTCAAACCAGCTCTTAGCCAATAATATATCTTATTTTAGTCAACCAAACAGAAAGTGGGGTCCCTAGGACAAAGTATCACAATCCATGGAACAAACAATTGAGGATAAGAAAGTGAAGCACATGTTATCTATGCTTTAGCAGTTGCAAGAATCTCTCAAACATTTAAGACTAAACCCAAGTTTGGAAATGCGTTGTATGCAGTGCTAGTTTACACTGACAAGGGCTACAACACAAATCTAGGTGGTGAAATGTGCTGACAAACAAAAAGTGCAGCTTAGTTCATGTTCAGTGTAAGCTGTGCTTTAGCTGAGCAAACTCAAAAAGTATGGCTCGGAGAAAGATCTCAGACCATATTAACAGCTCTTTTCATACAGTTTTTAAAAATGGACTGTAAAATTAGAATGCTGACTCAACCAGGTCCAAAGGGCCAGCCTGGGGGTGGAGTTGGGGCAGGGCAGCTACATGCCGTCCATCCCGACTCCACCCCAACCCCATCCGGACACCGCTCATTCGCACGGTGTGAGGACGCTCTCTTAGTGCAGTGTGCATGCCAAAAGGACATTAAAAAGCCACCACCGCAGCTGAAAGGGCAGCCTTTTGCCAACCCCCAAATAAGCGGCGTTTTGCTGCTCTTTTTGGGGCAGCAAAAAGGAGGATTGGGGCCGCACATACAGTTGCCGCAGCCCCGATCTGCCACTTCCAGGGGTGGCTCTGTGCCGCCCCTTCCTGGCCGTGTGCACCAGCCCTAACCTGCTTCATTTCCAGATGAGCTCAAATTGCATCCCTTCTTTGATCTCCTGACAAAAATCTCGATTACTAGTGGACTCAGCTGCCCTAGTTTCAAGTGATTAGAGCCAAGGTGGTATCCAGATGCATCAGCCCTAGCCAACATAGCCAATGATGAGGGATGATAGTAATTTCAGTCCAATAACCAAAGGACTACAAGTTGCCTTCCCTTGTGCTCAGTGTTCGTGCAGACCTGGTTTGTTTTTAAAATATAAGACCTTCTAGCATAGACAGAAAACCAGAGGAGTTGAGGAAATTGGCCAGCTTACTGCTTTGACTGAGACACGTGCACCTATCTGCTTCCTAGGCAGAAGTTGTGGGTGTGGATTTATTACAATGAACCCCTGGCCCTCAGGGAACAAGTTCATTCCCTTGAAGCCAAGTAGGACTGCTGGGGAAGGGGTGATTCAACATCACATGGTTAAGGCTCTCTAAGTCATAGAGCTGCCAAACAATTCCCAGCCTTCTGCCAAACTCTGATGCCAGAGAGCTGGCAGAGATTGTGGCATAATTGCCTGAAGATCTTGAACAACTCTGCAGCTTCAAAGTTACGCAGAACACTAGACATTTGTTTAAGTCTGCACTTTATGGGCCTATAGCAGGATGCAAGGGAGTATTATAAAACATTTCTGTTAGTCACACTATAAATGTTTAAAAATAGCTAACATGAGAATACTCAGCCCCAATTTGAATTTGTCAAATTACAGTTTTTAATATATAGAAGATGATCTGGAAATTGTTACTGGTTCAAAATGCAGCAGCTTAGTACTGTTAACCAGAAGTAGATACCATATTATGCCCATGACTAATGAATTTCCTCTGTTACTCATCAGTTTCCGGACTCATTCAAGATGCTGGCCATGATCTTTTAGAGTCCTGAATGTCCTGGGATCAGGTTATCTGAAAGCCCCTCTGCCCCTATGAACCCACCCATTTAATTGGACTTTTCAGAGGTTCATCTTGAAATGTCTGCATCATCTGAATTTTGGTGGATACAACAGAACCCACCAACATGGAGAAAGTTGGCTATACAAAGGAGGAAGCAAGAATGATTGACTTTTCCATGGCTGCATACAAACTGTACCCTTCTCCCATGCCATTTTCATCAAGCACCTTCGTTACTATGTCATTTTCAAGTTAATGAAAAAACTAACTTTCAAACCTAACTAACTTTCAAACTGCCTCCAGGGCAGTTTCTAACAGAAAGGAGAAAGAGAAAGAGGCTTTCTA
>CM034703.1:283705059-283721703 GCA_020142125.1 Phrynosoma platyrhinos
AAGGCCCTTAGTTGCAGTAACAATATAAGTTCTATTCTCTCACAGCAAACCTAGGCCTGTTTTACTGACTGTCCTGCCCAGACGAGCGAATTCATTTTTCTCCAACTCTTTCTTGTCCTGCAGATTTCACATAAATAGTACCCTTGCTGTAACCTCTTTCTCTTCTGAGCTTGGGACTTTACTATTTGAAATACAACTTCTAGTATTCCCAAGTTAGTGGCCATGCTGGCTGGGGAATTCTAGGAGTTGTAGTGTGAAAACGACCTCTGTTTCTGCTAAGGATGGACACAGTTACCTCTTACTGCATAAAAACAAAAGGGTTATGTGGTGTTGCGTCTTAGACGCGTTCACCAGATTACTTAAAATATTATATAATTGCTATGCACTAATAGTTCTGTGGTTTATAAATAATGAAGTTTTGTGAAATATGGACTTCCCACAGGTTGTACTTTGCTAGATATTTATTGTTTTGCTTTTCTCCTATAGGGAATATGAAGAAGATGGTGAAATGAAAAAAGAAACCAGATATTCATATAGTAAGTTATCCAGCAAAAAATTCTTCTACTAGAATTGATATCAACTCATCCAGATAGTTTCAGGACAGGCAGAAATTCAACAGTATGGCTCTCATGGCCTTTTCCTAGCTTTAAGCTGGAGAAAGCCACACTGTGTTGTGATTATAAGAGCAGCCTCTGTTGGCTTTTTACCTGTCATGTGACAATTGAAGGACACAGAACCATCAGCAGGAAGATGGCAACTTTACCCTCAGAGTCCTGAATTTAAAAATGGTTTGGGGGTATATTTGTGCAGAGTTTGTATTCTGCACAGTTTTTGTGAAACTCACAATTGAAATTAGTGGGGTTATCCTGTTTGATTGGCAACATTTTAAAGGTAGTGCACTGTTTTTATTAGCTTGTCCCAGCATGACCTCTTCAAGAACTTGTTTGGTTCCAATCCCCCGCCTTTATGACATATATTCCAAAGATACTCTTTTGATATATTTTTGGTATGTAAGTACCTCTTGATAGTTGCATTGTATATATGTAATTATGTTCATAATTAGCAGGAATTGAGGGGAGGGAGAAATTGGGGATCTGTGGGCCTCCAGATGCTGCTGTACTGTTTCTCTCACAATTTCTCTTTATTGTCTATGCTGGCTGGGACTGGTCTTGCTGAGAATGGTAGTTCGCCCACGTCTGGAGTGTTGCAAAATTCCCACCCCAGCCTAGAAGAAGATCCCCACCATCCTGTGGTTCCTGGGATGCTCTCCAAGCTTGCGTGTCTTTACATGTTGTCTTGCTTCCCATTTAGATACAGAATGGAAATCAGAAGTTGTGAACAGCAGAAATTTTGACAGAGAAATTGGTCATAAAAACCCCAGGTATATCATGTATTTCCCCAATCCCCCCTCCTTCTAAAAAAACTTCAGTGATTGTGAATGGTGTTGGAATGAATTCTGGCTCTTCCAGCTCTGTTCTTATATTTTTGAATATCTCACAGAAAGATTCTTTCTTGTTCTATTTATTCCTGAACAGATATTGGTAACTGTTCTGGAATCTAACTATAATGACACTATGAATCATTTAGCACAAGGATCTGGGGGAGCTTGGCTTTCCCAATGTTTTAGACTACAACTTCTCTGTTCCTTTAGTTTTGGCCATGGTAACTGTGTTTTGTGGAAGTTGAAGCCCTAAACATCTGGAGGGATAAAGGTTCCTTGCCTTCAGCTTAATAAATGCATTTCTGTATACCAGGGGTAGGCAAACTTTCCCCTTTAAGGGCCGAGGGACTTCAGCTCCCAGAATCCCAGGAGCTATTGGCCAACATGGCTGAGGCTTCTGGGAGCTGAAGTCCCTCGGCCCTTAAAGGGGAAAGGTTGCCTACCCCTGCTGTATACCATATATACTTGACTACAAGTTGACCTCATGCTGAGGGCAGGTTTTGGGCCAAAATTATGGATTTTGATATGACAGGTGGATAAGTCAAGGGTAAAACTTAGGGGCATGTAACGAAGGATATAAAGGACAAAGCAGACTTACAAAATTTCAGCAGGCATAACTGTTTGTGCTCACTGTAGTGACTGGACGATCAGGAGGGAACTATGGTAAATCTTAACTGCAATGTGTGAGGGAGATGACCTGGCACAAACGGCTAAGAAAGTGCACATATCTCAAAAAGGATGACGAGCCAAAGCAACGAAAATGGCAACTGCAGTAGCAGTGTGTATAGCCTTTAATGTGATAACTTTGTCTGATTTTTAACTCAGAAAACTTAACAAACATGCACAAACATCTAATTCAAATCCTTCAAAGCCCAATTCCTCTTGGTGCTCCTTTGAGGGGAAGAAAGTAGAAGGGGCTGGTGCTTCTTTTAGATGTTCTCAGAACATACTAAGCCCTTGCCTTTTGCCATTCTATTCAGAGAAGCGGATGGTTCCCTTTTTGATTAAAGTGTCATACTTACATTGTATCTGTAGATAAGTCAACCCAGTTTTTTGGGTCAATTTTTTGACTAAAATTTCTAGATTTATATGCAGGTATACACTGTAGTTTTCTGCATGCCAGTAGATTTATTTGGGATACAAGAACACTCCTTTGCCTTGATATAGTTATAGTTGTACAGCAGCACACATTGTGGTGGAGTTCACTTGGCCATTCTTTTCTTCCACTCAGTAACATGGCTGTTGAGTCTTTCACTGCAGTTGCTTCTGATGTCCAAGTGGGCACATTTTTTCTCTCCAAAGGTAAGTAGTTTGATTTGCTTCAACTAGGTTATGTTTATATATTTATATTAGTCCATCCCATAGCTGGGAACCTTTAGAAAAATAATTTAAGGAAATGCAATCTCAGATTCCAGTTCTGTTTTTTGAACTCTTACAGAGCAGAGGCTACACAAGATAAAACCAGCATGTCCTTGTGGGTAGTTGCAATTAAGTGTCTTATAGCAATATT
Organism: Phrynosoma platyrhinos; assembly: GCA_020142125.1. Taxonomy (NCBI): domain Eukaryota; kingdom Metazoa; phylum Chordata; class Lepidosauria; order Squamata; family Phrynosomatidae; genus Phrynosoma; species Phrynosoma platyrhinos. Next base: position 283,708,011 of record CM034703.1, read on the forward strand.
CAGAGTAGAGGTAATGCCCTGTTCTTTCCTAGGTCTCATTGAAAAAATTGATAACTTCAAACAAATGAGCTTGTCCAAACTGGAAGATCCTCATGCTGATGTGATCCGCTCAGGGGACTACTTCTTTCACAGTGAGAATCCACGACGTCCAGAAGTAAGAAGATAGTTATTTGCTACATTTATGTCCCCTGCATTTCTTGCAGTGAGCTCAAGCAGAGGATTTTTTTTCCTTCCTCTTAGCATGTGAGGTTTGTCAGATTGAGGAAAAATGTCAGGTCTATGATCACCCAGTGAGTTTCATATTGTTGTTGTGGACCCTCAAGTCATTTCTGACTTATGGTTACCCTAAGGTTTATCATGGGGTTTTCCTGGCAAGATTTATTCTGAGGGGCTTTGTCTTTGAGGCTGAAAGAGTGTGACTTGCATAAACTCACCCAGTGGGTTTCCATGGCTGAGCGGGGATTTGAATCCTGGTCTCCAGAGTCATAGTCCAGCAATCAAATCACAACAGCATGCTGACTCTTGAGTTTCATGATTCAGTGAGAACATGAATTTCTCAAGTCCTAGCAGGAGAACATTGATTTTAAAAAATGCAGAAACCTGTTATCTCTGTCCTACCACCAACAGCTTCTGTTCATATCAAATTATGATATTACACTATCTTATGCTTCTGCTACCTTAGCTACATAAAGCAGCTTGCAGCAAATGTAATAACTCAGTGTTTGTAGGAGCTGCAGTGTGCTAAGATCAGAGTTTGAGACTTGCATGTTCTAGAACGCCTCTCAGGAATTAAATTTGTAATATATTATTAACACAAATGCAAACAATGTGGAAAATCTGTATTTAAAGTCTCTTTTGGAAAGCTTCTGTTGCCAACAGTGTTATTGTCTCTCACTTTCAGGTGGGAGACCTTCGGGTTTCATTCTTCTATGCAGGTTTGAGTGGAGGCTCATCCCACCTTGGTCCAGCAGATGTGGTAAATACTTTGACTGCTCCCCATGTAAAGTAATCCCCTCCCCCAATTTAACCTTCAAAATGATATTTTTTAAAAAATAAATAAATAAGCCTCTTAATTTTTTCTCTCTGCAATTTTTTAGGTGACAGTAGTAGCTCGTCAACAAGGGGACCAGTTGGTTTCATACCGTACTAAATCTGGGGATATCTTGCACATTCTCTATCCTGATGAACTCTCTCCTGAGGTAAGAGTTAAAGAGTACAGAGAAGGAGGATGGAAATAATTTGGGGGTCCCTCCCTCCAACTACAAGTAAGATATGATGAAAGTAAGGTAAGCACGATAGGATGAAAAGTATAATTTAGTTTCCTCTCCAATAGTCCCAAAATATCTCTCTTCAAGGAAGGACACTTGTCCCTTAACAACTAGGATGGACAACCTCTGAAAGTTGTAAAGGGACAAGGAGACCTGTCCTCTGCTGCTTTTTTGCTGTGAATTTGCCACAACTGTGCCAAATGCATGTGGCACCTCAGTGGCAAAACCCCACAATTTCCGTCTGGGAATGAAGGGGACTTTAATTCCCTTGTAAATCAAGAAGATATTAGAATGGCCTGGCCTGGCCTGGCGAATCAAAGGTCCACCTTTATCTAGGGAAACAAATGCATTTTTGTCTTGTACCCTGACAGGCTATGATCCTGCTTTAAAAGGAAGTGTTTGGTGGCACAGTGATACTGCAGCCATTCACATCCACAAGGTTGTGAGTTTGATCCCAGGCAGGGCTCCAGGGTCCACTCAGCCTTGCATCCTTCCATAGATGCTAAAATGAGTACACAGCTTGTTGGGGGCATTAGATTACACATTGTAAACCACTTCGGGAGTGCTTAAGTGCATTGATAAGCAGTATAGAAATGTTATTGCTATTGTGAAGTCGTAGGCTTTCATGGCCGGCATCCATAGTTTTTTGTGGGTTTTTCGGGCTGTGTGGCCATGTTCTAGAACAGTTTCTATCTGACGTTTTGCCAGCATCTGTGGCTGGCATCTTCAGAGAATAGTGGAATGGAAGAGAGTATCCTTGATTGCATATCCTCCCACCCTGAAGCCATGCCATTAACAACAGAACAATACCTATTCAACACAGAACAGTACACAGTTTACATGGGAATCACTCCTCCTTACCCAGGGTCTCAGAGTATATATAGACCCACTCTCTTTCATTCCAGTATTCTCTGAAGATGCCAGCCACAGATGCTGGCGAAATGTCTGATAGAAACTCTTCTAGAACATGGCCACACAGCCCAAAAAAACCACAAAAAACTATAGTTATTGTTGTTGTCTGAACTTCATATCCCTTGTTTTCAAAGGAAATGCAGGAAAGTAATATTGCAGTGCTGCTCTGGTGGTCTACCAAGGTATTTTGATACAGTATTCCACGGGCTGCAAAAATACCCCCCAACAAACACACACATAACCTATCTATGACTGCTGCTTGATTTTCAACATTTTATTCTTCTGAATTGGAATTAGAATTGAAGTCCTCCTCACATCATAGGAATAACATGCCAGGAGCACCATGTCCAGTCAAATGCCTCCTTCTCTGGATGTCTTCAAAAAGAGTCTGGACAGCTAACCTACTAGGGAGTCTTTAGCTGTAGATCCTGCACTGAATAGAGGATTGGATTTAATGAGGCCATGAGGCCACTTCCAACTCTGTTTATATGATCTATGATTTTGTGGAAGTATGATCTATGAATTTGTGGAATATTGAAAAACAGTTTGATATTTCACATTTGAAAATTTTCTAAGCTTTATTAAATTTTCAGAATTGTATTTTAGAACAATATTTTTTTCAAAAAGTCTGTGATGGTATACTGTCAAAAGTGGATTGTTCTTATTAAAAATGAATTAATCTTTTTAAAAAGTTTTATTTCACAGAAATAACAAGATGTATCTTTAGCAGATGCAATAACACTGATACCTCTGTGACTCTGATTTGTATCTTTGTGTTGAATGGTGTTAATAGCTTTATCTTCTATTCCAACAATCTCCTTCCCATAAAAACTCTCCTCACTGGTTGTTTCTCATATCTTTTTCAAAGCCATATTTTCTTTAAGTCTGTGAAAGAAGGAAGAAACTGTTGCTTCATACCATTATCTTAACTTGTAAAGTCTGTGTGTAGCTAGCAGTAGCCAGATGACAAAATACTTTATGTGATCGAACAGCATGATTCCATGCAAGGATTATTTCACACTTTGCTTCCAAAGGTCATTGACGCAGTGTAGCAGTTTAGATCAGTTTGGACTGAAGAATGTCACAAAATCAGAAGATCAAATATGGCTGTATTTCCTCAATCCTTCACAATTTTGGTGGGCTTTAACCTACTTTGAATATTATAAGGAGTATAAAAAGACTGTGTGTTTTAATATGTATGGATAATAGGGTTGTATTCAGAAATACTAAGCTGTGGCTTAATGCTCTGTGAATGAGCATCAGTCTTCTGTACTTTGCCTTTTCTTCAGAAGCATCTGTAAGGAGGAAATGAAACAGCTGCATCTTCTGTCCAAACTGGGAGAACCTTTGGTTAATTTAGCTATGGCTTATCTAGGAAACATTAAACATTTTTTAAATAATTTAACCTTTTTGCTTTTTGCTGCTGAAGGGCCTGTAGGGAAGGACAGTCAGGGACTGCAAATGCACATACACTCACTTTCCTTCCCTGTACAAAAGTACAGTGGGACCTTGGTATCCGCAGGGGAACTATTCCAGACCCACCCACCCCGCCTGCCTGCAGATACCAAAAACCATGAGACCTTAAGTCCTGTTGTCCGTAATGGTGGCACAGCCATGTGCACATGCCACCATTGGGGAGAACAGAGGCTTGCTGTCCAGGATGTTTAAATCTGCAGGTGGCAAGCCTGCGGATAACAAGTCCCCACTTTATTAACTTATTCGAAATAATTTCAGAACACAGTTATGTAGCTGGTAGCATACAAAGAAGGAAAAATATTGGATACTGATAGGATAGTTAGGTATGTGTTTGGATGTGCTCACTAAACACTGAACACATTTTAGGAGGTGTTCCAGAAAGAACATGAGAGTAACAACATGAAGACTTGGGGTCTACGTGCAGCTGGATGGATGGCTATGTTTGTTGGCATCAGCCTTATGACCAGGATATTTTATACTCTGGGTAAGTTTGCTGATGGCCACCTGGCTTGATTTGTAAATAGAGCCTTAATCAAAATCTTGGTTCCAAGTGATGTTGGTACTAGAGAATGCTGGATTTTAAGCATAACTGTCATTCTAAAGTTGTTTAGCTCCTATTTCTAGAATTATTGTAAATTCTGCGATAATATAACCTAATGTTCCCATTCACAGTCTTTCTGTTGATGATTCAGGGGGCAGATCTATGGAAGATCTCATTGAAGTTGAACACTCTACTTTAGATACATAATACAACAAAATCAAAGCAGTATTTATTGGACCAACTCGGAAGCATAAAATATATAAGCATCTGAAGCTTCACTGGCTTCTTCATTGGTGTGTGTGTGTGTGTGTGTGCATTGTGTCTCTTCAAGTCATTTCCAACTTATGGAGACCTGGCTTAAGGCAACTCTATCATGGGGTTTTCTTGGCAAGATTTGTTCAGAGGAGGTTTGCCGTTGCCTTCTCCTGAGGCTGAGAGCATGTGACTTGCACATGGTCACCCAGTGAGTTTCATGGCCAAGTGGGGAATTGAACCCTCGTCTTCACAGTCACAGTCCAACACTCAAACCACTATGTCATGTTGGTTCTAAAGAAGTTAAAAATCATACTGGAGAAAAATGCATATGTTAGAGCATTTTCCCCTGTATGATTTTAACTTTTTTGCCTAATGAAGAAGCCAGTAAAGTTTTTAAAGCTTGTATAATGTATTTTATGCTTTGGAATTGGCCCAATAACGGTATCACTGCTTGTGGATTTTGGATTTTGTTATATTTTGCTGCAGAGCTAACATGGCTACCCCTGAAATATATATATATATATTTTTCAGGGGTAGCCATGTTAGCTCTGCAGCAAAATATAACAAAATACAAAATCCACAAGCAGTGATACCGTTATATAAAAATATATATATTTTCTCTACTTTCAATCATGGCTTAGTGGGACAGGAGGGAAAAGGTTACTATAGTGTTGAGCTACAGTAAGGGCTTGACCCTATTAATCAAGAGGTCAAAGATCTTTGTTTAAACTCTTACAAAGGGAATGGAAGCCATGATACACACAGTACATTGTGTTTAATTTTCACTTTGTAATCTCATTTTTTCTGCAAAATCTTTTTTGAATCCATAGCTTAAAGCACCTACTTTAGGAGAAAAGGTAGAGTGTGGACCTCCAGGTTCTGTTGGACCTCAGTGCCCAGAATTCCTTGCTCTTTCCTTTGGTGGTTAAGCCTGTTGAGAGCTGCAGTCTCGGCAACATCTGGAGTCCAGAGTGGCCCATATCTGACTTAGTTTCTTCAAGGCTTTTTGTCCTTTTTGTTTTTTTACATTTCATGTGGATTTTGTTAGTTATATTTCCAGAGTTAATGGAATTCTTATTTTGCATTTGTATTCCAGCTTTTCCTCTAAGACGGGGAAAGAAAATATGTGGTCTTCCAGATCTTGTTGGACTACTACTCCCATCTTCCCTAGCCAGTTCAACTCATAGTGAGGAATAATGGAAGCTGGAGTCCAACAGCCTCTGGAATGCCACCTTTTCCCTGTCCACACTCTGAGAGCATGATGGTATTTATATAATAGGATTTTTACAACTTTCCTTCATAGCAAGAACACTTCTGTGAGGTAGGATCAGCAAAGAAATGACGACTACCATAACTTTACTCAGTGAACTTCCTGTCCAAACAAAAACTTGAACTTTGATCTCCATGGTCTGATTTCAGCACTCTTAAGACTTATTGTTTTTTCCAGTACTCCAGTATGTCTAAGAAAGGAGTAGGTGAAAGCATGATCCTATATTGATGTAGTGTGCTGGAATATGGAGAAGACTAGTGAAATCCGTGTGTGCTGGATTAGATGTAAAGCACAGTTTATCAAGGTTGTGTAGTTTGTTGATTTCTTCAAAAATTTACTAATGTTCCATTTCGTGTTTAATTAATCTCCCCACTACAGTGGATTGGTTCCCAGTGATCCGGGAGCTGGTTAGCATTGGCCTGAAGGCATTTGCCTTTTGTTTAGCCACATCTCTCTCCCTGCTGACCATTTCTGTGGGCTGGCTCTTCTACCGGCCCCTCTGGGCAATACTTATTGGACTTCTGGCTGCTGTCCCCATTGTGATTGCACGGTCCCGGGTTCCACCAAAGAAACAGGAGTAACAATGTGGAAAACGTGCCTGAATTTCTTCAGAAGTATGACACATATAGAACGTCAATCATGTTTGAAGCAATTAAAACCACGTGTGTGCAAACACAATCTTTGACATTGCCATACAGATGCTAGACACCAAAGAGTTCCATCATGGACCTGTATGTAAAATATTTGTTCACTTTTTTAAAATTATGTAATCATTCAAAGGAATACAACTGTCCCAGCTTGACTTTTCGATATCCCGAGTCATAATGATAGAGCGAAGTTATAGAATATGTGCTTAGAATTAAGCATATATTAAACGAATATGCCTTTGTACGTTGATTAAAAGAATTGCCACAATGAAAGCCAAGTGGTACAGGGCCTTGATGTGGACCAAGGGAGAATTTGAAACTGGCATATAAATTGTTGTAACTTTAATCTGCCTTTTCTTTGCATATCTCTTCTATCAGAGTTTTTATATGTTATGTGCATGAAGTGGTTTGGAGTTTTTGTCCCATCCTCATTTTGTTTGTTTCTTGCTGTTCTGTTTTGTTGTGTATTTAAGTTACCTGAACTGACTTCAGCATTGGCCTGGGCAAGGTGTTTATAGGTCCTTTTTTGTGTGTGTTAGCACTGGGTTTGAAACTTGTATTCCAGTCTGAATGGAACATGGAGAGGCATCCTGGCTCCATGCCCTCTGCCCACACACCTTTTTAGAAATAATACTGTATTTGTGGTAAGGTGATTCTTCATATGGGGAAATATTTCCCAGAATACCTTTAGTGCTTAATCCTCTTGTCTCAGTTAGGAAGATAGGTCTAAGGCTGGAATTCTGTTGGGATATTAAGCTGGCATAACTTCAGAGAGCACTAGTGCTTCTACTTCTTACATACTTACCGTATGTAAGGAGGTATCCAGTAACCACTCACACAAGCAATGTCCTATTCATGTGCACACAATAGCCTGACTTAAGGCACTGGAGACCACAATGGCCATTGGAATGTCACCTGTAATAGCCTCTATAAGTAAGCCTTTGGTTTTGAAAAGGACTCTGACTTGATGAGCTAATGGAGGGCTAGGAAGTGTGTGGCCCTGCAGATGTTGTCAGAGTGTAACTTCCACCAGCATGGTTAGGGATGCAAGAATCAGTCCAACAATAAGTAGTAGACCATAGTTTGTGAAAGTCATTCCTCTGTTTCATAACAGAGATGGCTTACCAGCAGACAGAAGAAGACCGTCTTTGTTATGAAACAGGGGAATGACTTTTATAGAAAGGTAATGGGGCATGTCACACTCTCTCATCCTCAGAAGATGGCAATGGCAGACTTCCTCTGAAGAAACTTGCCAAGAAAACCCTGTGATAGGGTCACTGTAAGTTGGAAACTACTTGAAGGCACACAAGAACAACAAACAGTTCACAGGCCATAACTGCTAACAGTAATAATTTATCTAAAGCTGATAAGAGACATTTATGTTAGTGTACTACTGTTAAATGACCACCCTCTTTATAAGTCTCATGCAGCCCACTGCCGTTGAGAAAAGGTGTGCTAAACCCAAAATCTCTACCAAATTCTGTTCTCCCCATATTGTTAGGAGAGCATCAATATTCATGAAGAGTATCCAAGAGTAATTACTGGATGAGAATCCAGTTTTTGCAAATGAGAATCCAGTTTTTGCAAAGTAGATGAAGGTTCTTCTAATATGGAGCTAACTTTGTTCTGTTCTTGGAGATCAAAGGGCCATTTAATCTGGTGGCCATTGCTTGAATAGGGAGATCTCAATATTTCACCAAAGTGGAGATAAAAATGATTGGTACTGTCTTGCTGCTTTAAGATGCTGTGGTGCTACTGTTCAACATTTTATTACATCTGCTGTGTGATAGCTGTGAGTACAGATGGAAGTTTTATGCCTGTTTTTTTTTACATTAAGTGATAACCATTGTTTGTACACTTTACAATAGCAACTTTTGACATTGTTTTTTATGGGTGGAGGTGCCAGACTTTTATATTCTGTGAATAAACCTTCATAAATGGGGATGGATTTATTCTTCTCCATTGATTTTTTAAAGTATTCTTAATACTGTGAACATTGGTTTAAAAAATTGAGTCACATTTCCTGGCTCTGGCACACTGTCTTTGGAGAGGCAGGAAGAAATCATGTTTGTACAATAATCTGTAAATTCCAATAGCAACCAAACAACTGCTTTGAGTTGTGCATGTGTAACTGGTCCCCAAGAAACTGGACAAGTCAAGGATAGTAGCACAAAAGCTACACAATGTGGGTGTTACCAAAGCTACCTGCAAGCCACTGCAGTGAAGATCTTTCTGAACCACCAAGAAGTTTCAGAGACCATCCAGGAGAGAGCTCCCTTATTCATAAGCATTACTATCTGGAAATTGGGGTACAGTTGTTTGGAACAGGAATAAGTCATGGGTTTCTCCCGTATTATCTGAGGCAGCTGTTGCTCCAACCCTGTGGATAAAAGCTATGCTGTAGTATGAACTATCTCCAGCTCTTAAGTGGCAAAATTTGAGAAGCACTGAAGGCTTGCCAATGTAAATCCTCCCTGCAACAGATTGTAGATATATTTTCTTTTTGCTTAGCAGTATACTTGGAGATTTCATCCCCAAATGTGTATGCTGCTAGAATCATCTGCCCTCCACCATCACTTAGAAAATGCTATCTTCTGTCTTTTCTGGGGATGCTTTAGTTGGAGGGGTCTGCACTAAGCAGGGCCTGTGAGTCCACTTCCAACTATGATTCATGAATGGGGAGGGATTTCTAACCATGTATCTATTGTGTGGGCAGATTTTTCAAGCTTACATGGTGGAACTAAGTTATTGTTAACCATCTGTTATCTATCTATTGCTTAAGGATTGAATATAAAGCTGTGTAATACATAGCCTGAATCCTCTTGGTTAATCCTGATTCACAGTGTGGGTAGACCTACTGAATGGTGAGTCAATACATTGTTAAAGCTCATTGATTCAATAAGTCTACTCCACTTGAAGTTAACAGTAGGATTCTGGCCTGTCATCTGCAGTTTCTTTGAGCAACTCATTTTGGTGGTCATTTTTATTTGGTCATTTTATTTGTTAAATTTTTACCCCATCATCTTCCCCAGATAATGGCACTCAAGGCAGTTAACTGTGACAATCGGATTAAACATGCTCAGCACAGCATGTTTCTTTACTTACACTGGCAAGCTGTGCTATTTATCATGCATATGTAGTGGGATTCAGGTATACTGTACAACTGATCTGCAGTTTTGGTTATCTATGGATCCCACAAAATCTTTATTGGGACTAGGACAAAGTAGAAACTAGATGAAAGTAGACTTCGCACCTACAGGGGACTGTCAATATCCTTTTGAAGGTGAGAGAGTGTAAAATGAAATAATTGGAATGAAAAATACAACCCACAATGACAAGAGGTCTATGCATTCACTTCAATAACAGTGACCAAAAGTCCACATAGAGGTTAAAATTAAGGCTGCTGAATTACTAGGATGCACCTTGGTTTTCAAAAAGAAGGAAAAGAACTAGGATTTAAGGTATGCCTTGTCTTCTTGTCTATACACAACAAGAATTGGTAGTTTAATGTATTGCATCAGAATGCTTGGGGAGGAGCAGCGAGTAGTGGAAGAATTGAACCCTGGAAAGGGTTACCTCAGAAGAGGCAGATATAGTGTCTGGATTCAGGCCAATCATGTTGAGAAAGTGGATGGTGTCACAATATTAGGGAGGGGTAAGCAGGGTGTAAATGAACTGAATAATAGCAATGTTATGGCTTTAATATTAGCCAGAGAGAATAATTGAGAAATCACCCTTTCATGTTGTTAACTGCCCTTGAGTCAACTTCAGCTCATGATGACCCTGTGAACGAGACATCTCCAAGTCTCTGTTCTCTACTGCTCTGCTCAGGTCCTGCAGACTTATATCTGTGTCGTTCCTAATCGAATCTAGCCGTCTGGTGTTCATCCTTCCTCTTTTACCCTCAACTTTTCCATGCATTATTGACTTTTGCAGTCATGCCTTCTTATGATGCAGTCAAAGTACAATCTGTTCAAGGACCCATGTTTTTCTTTTTGGTTGTCCACAGTATCCTCAGCACTCTTCTCCAGCCCATCTCAAATGAGTTGATTTTCTTTTTATCTGCTTTTTTCACTGTCCAGCTCTCACATCCAGTGACAGGGAATACCATGGCTTCGGTCATTCTAACTTTAGTGCTCAGTTGTATGTCATTACTCTTTAGGATCTTACCTAAGATGATTTTCCTTATCAAGAGTGTTCAGCAACATTCAACTAGGAAAGGAGATTCTGCTTGAGATATTCATGTCTGAATACTATAAATATTTAATATGAACTATTTAAGAATTGCATTTCTGACTCTTTTTTTTTTATGGTGGCTCTTTCAATGATTGTAAAGATTTTCTTCTAGTCACTTTTTAAACCCTTTTCAGTCGTAGGATACAGTGATTTCTGTATTAGCCACTCCATTTCATGCCTGTTCCCATGTAAAGAAACACACACCTTCATAGGGATGTTGTGCAAACACAATAAAGATCCATGCTTTCATTGGCTTGTCTTTTCCAGTACAAGTATTCTAAACAATCATGTTTAGAGTTTCTCTGGCCAATTTATCACCCAAGAGCCAACTTTCTGGCAGCAAGCCTCTGTGTACTTAGCTTGTCCTCACCTAAGACATACAAACCAGGGTACTCAAAAGCTTTACCAGCTGAGAAGAACCTGCTAGAAAATGCACTCACCTGGCACAATCTACAGAAGCTCTATGCCATGTTCATGTGGTAAAGTTTCACTTTATGGAGGATGGTGTCCGGTTCAGTATTTATGTACTCATAAGCCAGATGTACTTCATCATAGATTTTGGAGTTTATGTTTACAGTTGTTGCACCACTGCAGTAACCAAAAGTGCCCCTCACTGCTAAACCTACCTTTCCAGCAGCACAGCCCCTCCAACAGAAGAATTTCAAAGGTGCAATGACACCTGTCTCTCTCCCAGCCATGAAGCATATGCAACTGGCAGTGACAGAACCTGAGCCCTTGCAGAGTCCTATTATTGCAGCCTGTTGCAAAGTTCCTCATTGGTGGTAGACAGCTGGAGGCATCATCAACACACTGCCCCAATCTCCCAACGCTTTGGAATTCCTTCTGCTGGGAGTGCTTTGCTGCTGTAAAGGTGTGTTGAGGGGCAGCACTGGGAGATGTAGCTACAAAAACAGCGCTGTCATAACCATGACTTCAGATACAAGATCTTCTCTATAATTTAAAGTTGGTGGTGCCTACAATGGTGTGCTCTAACCAAGTGTGAACAATACAGCTGTAGCACAGACAAGAAAGAAACCTCTGGAAAGAAAGAAGACTCTTGTAGAAGAATAGTTCTTATTAAAGCTTTTATAATTTTTTTGCTAAGGATTCAGTATAAAAATATTTTTCTCATATTTTAAGTGCTACAACTAGCTGTTGTCAGATCAAATACAGGGAGGTGGCAGTTCCCTACAAATCTAGGTCAATAATGTATTCATTTTTAAAACAGTTGTGTAAAAACAGGTGATGTTGGGGAAAAGTATGTATATCACAGTGTTTTTTACACACAAAGCAAAGTCTACCTACAATAATAAGCCTGCAATAGCAGACTACATATATCCATTATTTTCCTTATATGTCCCATGCAGATTACATTAATTTGGAGTGTTGAAAAAGAGTGCAGTAATTTTTGCTTGGTATTCATATTGTTGTACAAAACAAACATGGCCTATAAAAATTACAGTGTGTGTGTGTGGGGGGGGGGGAGAGGATCAAAGAAAGATTAAGGGGGGTTGCAGACTGTCAAAAATAGTGTGAATTCAGTCCACTTTTAGGGTTAGGGTTAGTGCTAGGGAATCATGGGAATTGTTATTTTTCTGAGACATTGAACCTTCTTTGTCAGAGAACTCTAGTGCCACAATAAAATTCAGTTCCCATGATTCCCTAACCTTAACCCTAACCCTAAAAGTGGACTGAATTCACACTATTTTTGACAGTCTGCAACCCCCCTAAAACTACAGATATTATTGGGGGGAAAATCCCTCTAAGTTTGATCATTTTGATACATTTGTCCTAGGATAATTTTTAATAGCAAAAATGTTTACATTTCTCTTTCTCTTTCAAATTCTGGTGAATGAATAGTGTGTATGTGTGAAAAAGGAAGAGAGCACCCTGCACAGTTCCCATTTAAATTTATGGAGTTTGTACAGAAGAATTGCACTCTGTTTCTTGCTATCACCCTGTTTCCTGAAGCCAATAATGCAGCATTCCCCAATCAGTGTTGTTTGGACTTCAACTCCCAACAGCATCTGGCCAATGGTCAAGAATGATTGGAGCTGCAGTCCAAACTATTTGGAGGATCTCAAGATGGGGATAATTTCAATAAGTATTCTCTTTACATGCAAAGGCATTGCATCACTGCTCTACACTAAAAATGACAAAAAGTTGGGACCTTTCCACAGTTGCCATGTAAATTATTTTCTAAAGAGGAGATGGGCCCAGTGAAGAAGAGTGAGACTAACAGCGATGTAACTAAAGTAACTAATGTACAGTGGTGTAAGTCCAATGTCTAGATGACAACTTTTACATGAGAAATGTTCAAGAAGAACTAAAGTCCATGACAAGAGTTCTCCAAAAATCCATCATTAAAATTTAACAAATCTGCTCCTGATAACCCCACAGATACACAGAAAGAAGGCCTACATGTCTGTTTCTGAGCTCTTCAAGATAATTCACACTCGGAGTAAAGTCTATGTTTTATGGCCTAGACTTATAGAACTTCTGTTAACTCCCTGATTTATTCCCACCAATACTACACTTTTTGTACATATAATTAAATATTATATGCACTCTCTCTCTATATATATATTCACTCAAAACCAATTCTAACTTGCAGCTAATCCTTTAGAAATATACTATTTCCTAAGTAAGCCTAAAAATATTTACAAGATGATCTGAAAGAAACCCAAGTTGCTTTAAAAAAAAAAACAAAACTTGACACAATCGATTCCAACGTAAAGGATCTTCCTGATCACAACTTCTCAAAGGGGAACAAATGCTTGGCTTCTCCTTTCTTCTCCCTCCTGCTTTTTCTGGTTGCTTTTGTTCCCTTATTCTGTTCCTCTGCTTGTCGGTTTTGGGGCCAGAAAACAGCAATATCTTCAGCAGGTGTCTCTGAGCTGGGTCCTCCTTCACCATCATCATCAGAGGAGAATCCAGCCCCCTTTTCCACTATGACTCCTGCTGTCTCATTCTGAAAGACAAAGAGCTGAAATAGTAAACTGATGCTGTGAAGGAACACCCTTTGTAATGGAAATTTCTTTGCCCTGAAAGGGCGAAAAATCAGCAAGACAAAACATTTCCAGCACAG
>CM034703.1:283733191-283746079 GCA_020142125.1 Phrynosoma platyrhinos
CCCCCCCCCCCCCAACATTTCACCAGGCATTAATTTCAGGGCTAACTTCACAGTCATATGGGCCAGAAATAAAGATATTGAATTCAGATCTATAATCAAATGTTCCCCTTTTACTATGCATCTAGGAAAACATAAAACAGCTGATTCTAGCTGACGTGACAGGACAAGAGACATTTATTATCAATATGTACTAACAGTACACACACAGATTCAGACTTTTGGTCACATAAGATGTTCTGAGAACATTGCTTGTCCTCCATCAAAATGGCCACTCCATCCATCCCTCACAGAAGTGGAGGCACAGATTAGAGGTCATTTTGGGAGTCAATGTGAAACCGCAGTAAAGGTACTTGAGGAACCTTGACTGACAATTATTATAGAAATAATCAACCCCAAGGCTCTCTGTTCCAGCAAGAGACAAAAAGCCTCATTTTTGCTGGGCACCAAAACAGCTAGCTTCAAGCAACTGCTCTAGCCTGACAGTGTGACATGGAGAAGGAAATGTATGCAAAGCCCTCCAAAATGTATTAAGACAGTAGGAGCTATCCCCCATTTTAAGTTAGTTTAGAAGCCTGGACCTTGATATCATGGCCAGAGGATGATAAAGCATTTGCTGTATCCAGAAGAAACATAGAGCACTGCTTAAATATTTTAAGGCTTACTGAACGTACTAGAGATGGAAAAAATCTAGCAACTGTTCACAGAACAACAGTATCAAACAGAGCCACATTTCACAGTATAGAAACTGAGGACTGCCTTGCCTGGAATACACGGCTTCCCCTCGGCAATATCCTAGGATAGCAGCTGTTTCAGGATAGATGGCTTCATATTTAAGAAGATGTCTCTTCAAGGCATAAAGTGGGTGATTCTTGTATTCACCAATTGATGTTGGTAGGGGCTGATCTTGAAGTTTAACTAGAAACTGGGAATAACGCCATTAGTGATAAGCTTTTGAGTTTATACCTCACACAAATATACAATTGATTTTTTGGGCAAATAGGCTAAAAGCAAGCTCAGGACCATCTTGCATATGGTCATTCATTGCTAAAATGGAGGACTACAGGTGTGAATGGAACACCACTGCTCTAACATCACAGGAGGAGCTTCTGAGTCAACTGAGACCACCATCTCTACCTTAACTAGTTAATAAGCCCTCAGGCACCGTTAAAGCAAGCAGAGAATCACTCCTATTATCAAGCAGTTGGAACAATGTTAAACAGCAGGAATCACCTGGATAAGTGGCTTTTCTAGCACTCTTCTCCAAATGCTTATTCCCATTGTACAGGTATGTACAGTGGGCCCTTGGCATCCACTGAGGTTTGGTTCCAGGATCCCCCCCTGGACACCAAAATCTGTGGATGCTCAAGTCCCATTATATACAATGGCATAGTAAATATGGTGTATATATTATATATATATATAATGGCAAAACCAAGTTCTGTGTTTTGGAATATATATATTGTGTTTTCAAGACCTAGATGGTTGACTCCATGGATGTGGAAGGCTGACTGTATCAGAATACAGATACAAAACTATTTCCCTCACTACATGAAATCCATAGATAGCTTGCCTATCAACTGTTATTAGCCACATCTCTCAAATATAAGCTATGCAGGGTATATTCAGTTAACACTGATGTATAAAGGTCACTAGTGGTTCCTTGTTCCTTCAACAGCTGTATAAACATTCATGGAATAACTAGTGCATGCAACATCTTGGAGTAATGAAGTTGCAATCATTTGCAAAAGCTCTCATGTGTCCTATATGTGACACTTGTGCAAAGATGAGAACATTACTTCTGAAACCAGCTTAGGTTTTATACTAGTGGAAGGACACCACTATATACACTGAGCTTCCCACATTCACTGGGGTTAGGGACACAAGATCCCCATGAAAGCAGAAAAACTGGAAATTAAAAAAAAACCACTATTTAAAAACACTTTTGAAAAATTTAAATGCAATTTTAAGTTCTTCCTAATGTTTCTGATAGTACCATTACTTTTTAATGGGTAATCTTTGATAGGTTTACATATATATTACATCTGTTTTGATCTGTAATCTGCACTGAGGCTGCTGCCATGCAGTTTAATTGTCATAGCTCCTATGGAATCATGGGATTAGTTGTTTGTTCTGCCATCAGAGTTCTCAAACAGAGAAGGCTAAACATCTCACAAAACTACAAAATCCAGAATTCCATATCACTGAGCCATGACACTTAAAGCAATGTCAAACTCAATTAATTCTGCAGTAAAAATGCAACCTGTTCCTCAAGTCTTGGGAAGAAAGACAGGATGTAGTAACAGCAGCTAAATGGTTTTTTATGATTTTTCCCCCAAAACAACAACAACAACAACAACTACAAATGAGTGTCTGGCCACTTCCAGTTTCATTAGGAGGGACTGATATAGTATGTGGGATGATATGGGATGAAACATGGCCTCAGAAAACTTCCAACTTGTCTATCTCCATCTAAATCCTCTCATCCCACTCTGGTTCCTTCAGTCAAAGCTCAGGCCATGCAGTGAACAACATTCAACAACATTCAGAATGCACTTCATCCACAATCTTCATCTTTACAAACATGGATGTGCATACATGCTATTTATACAGCCCCAAAATGAGAAAGTATCTGAAGAGGAAAAAGCACTGAGTCCACCCAGACTTAGCTTTGGCCATGGGAGAAATACCTATTTATTCTATTTTTATTTACCTCTCTATCTTCTTTCTTCTCTCTCTCCACAAGAGGGCTTCTATATGGCTCCAAAGTATCCTCCCACCATTGGGCATCCACACGACACTTTCTTGTTGAAGTCATCCATGCTGGATCATACCTTTGTGTTATGTCTTTTACATACCCAGTGTTGTCAATGCCAATGATGTAGCACACTGGCTTTGTGGCATATTTGAAACACAGCAAAGGCTGGCCAACAGTGCCATGAATACAGTCCACACATACCCAGCGATTTTCCCGTTCCAGAAAAACCTCCACCCACTGGTCCATGCCTTTAAATTTAGCTGTCCCCTGCTCACCTTCATCATTACAATCCTCATCATCGCTAGAAATTATTTTGTTTCTCTTCTTCGTTGAGTATGAAGAACTTGGGGTAGACGTTTTCCCCAGAGAACCATCAACTATCTCTGAATTCTTGGGTCTTTTTAACACCAGAGACTCAGATCGCTGCCTGTTAATACCAATTTTTGCTTTAGGGGTTCCTACTGATGGTTTCTGCTTCCTCCTGGGAGTTTCAAAATCTTCAGAGAAGCTGCTATCATCCTCTTCTTCCTCTGAAGCAGAGAATTCAGAATCACTACCTTCATCACTTCCACTTTCTTCTTTATAGGATACTTTCGAGGCCACCCTTCGTTGGCGGTCATTTTTGGGCCTTCTCAATCCTTCCTTTTCCTTCTGTTTTCTTTCATGGTGGGCAGATTCCTTTTCCTTCTGAGCACCTCTAAGCACTGGAGATTTATTCACAGTCCTTTTGGTTCCAGAGGGGTTTGGTTTCTTGTCTTCTTCTTGGCTCCTTGGGGAAACCTTCTCTTGGTCCGCTCCTTGCTTGGCCTTATGTGCCCCTGTGCATTTTTTGGATGCAAGCTTAGGCCTTTTGCTGGAACCATTAGATTCTACAGAAACTGCATTGGAAGTGCGCTTTTTGGAGGAAAACTTTCCCTGAAATAAAGAGAGAAGACTAGATTTTCAAATGATTAAGAGGAGAATGAGGTGCAGTTAAAAGTTGTTGGACTGTATTATCAAACCAGCAAAAATGGATTGCTGTGTCAATTGACTCTTCTGGACATTCCCCACTTGCAAGAGTCTCGAGGCCCATGTGCTGGACTGTACCCTTCACCATTAATTTCAGTGGAGGACTGTGAGCAACCAAGAATCAGAGCTGGGTGTCCATCACTGGCATCACCCTCAACCACTTACTAGCATGCACTGGTATCTACACATGGGCAAAAAGAGGTAGTGACGCTTGAGCCGGAAGAAAACAAGTGGAGTATGCCTCCAACACTGAATGCTGCTTGCAGGAGGATGTTAGGGGATAAGGAAGCTGAGAGTGAGGTGTTAGGAGGCAGTGGGAACTTGAAAAATGGGAAGGAGATAGAGTTGAAGGGGAATTTGGAGCAGATGAAGAGAGTGGAGGAAGGGGCATGAAGGATGAGGAGAAAACCAGGAGTGACAGGGAGCACATGAAGAAGAATGAAAGAGGCAGGGAATGTGTGGGAAAGGAGGGAAGAGGAGATGAGAACTGGGGAAAGGACAGAAACAATGAATAATAATAATAATAATAATAATAATAATAATAATAATTTACGCAATCGGGGTGGCTTACAGCATATAAAATTACAATAAAAATACAATATATATCCCATAACCCACCCACCCATCCACCCCTTAAAATGGAATTAAATATAGTTAAAATACACCTTACTGTAATCACAGGTGTCCCGGTTTGGGGGAAAATTGAGTATAAATAAGGTGATGGATGGGACTGTCACCTTTACATCTAAAACCTACCTTCTCCAATGATTCTTTCAGAGGAATGGGTTGTAGAGACAATACAAGTCGGCACAGCAGTTGCAATGCTCGCAAAATTAGTAAAAATATCTGCAAAAGAGACAAAAAAGTAATAAGTTTTGAAGCTAAGTTATACAAATAATGTCCCCCCTTCCCCCTTTTAACATATTCCGCAAACAGGATGACTTCTGCAAAAGCATTAAGAAAGCCTCCCCCCGTCACAGATCTCCTCTGCTGGTACCACAAGTACCATAGTTACTCCCAATCCAGGCAACATCCAAGAGATTCCTCTACTGGAGTGCCTGCCCCTTGGAAGGTACATTGCTTGCTAAATACAAAGATGGAGGGGTTCTCAAGGTGCCATTTAAAAGTATGAATTTTCAAATGCACCAGTATGTAAGAACTCTGACATGCACCTCTACAATGAACAACAATCACATATCCATTTGATACATTTAAAGAATTTTATAGAGATTTCATAAAATGAGAAATGTTTTTGCCACAACACACCAAGTATATACTAAACCATTTCACTTTTTGTAAAAACAATGACCAAGATCCTGCAGCAAGAGATGTATCTCCATCATTGTAGCAACAACTCCAAATTCGGCTCCCACAAACCCACTTTAGAAGCCAGGCAGTGCCACAAATGTAGGGATTTCCAAAGTGCTGGGGAGTGGAACAGCAAGTGAATTAGTATCCAGCCTTCTTCCAGCAGCAACACACTTCACGAGAGCAGCTGCAGAGATGGAGTCCTTTTGCAACTACCTGTCACAAAGCATCTCACTGCCAGAAGAGGATTGGACGCTTCTTCTCTTGCCACCCTACCCTTCAGTACCTTGGAAATCCCAATGCTAGTGATCCTGCCGTACTTCTGAAGTTGGTTTGAGAGGATTACTTAGATTGTGGCAATGGTGAACAGCCATAAATATAAATTTCTAAATTTACAGTGTCTGGTTCATGGCATTATAAATACTGAACAGGATGCCAACCTTTAAGTTTACAATTGTTCTTTGAATTTTTACACTAAATGAGTGACTCTTGAAGTGTCACTTCTGTTTGAATCTTTGAATCCTTTCTCTCCATTGCATTCTCAGCCTTGTGACTGCTACAACAATGATCTTGCATATAACAAAAAAGCCTTGTTTCACTTACATGTACCAATTCTTCTTCATCTCGTGCAGCATAGACAGCAAAACGCCTCTCAAGGGTAGCTTGCCAGCTTTCTTCATTATCCGAGAGCTCACCATTAACAGTGAAGGTTGCAATAAACCTTGAAGAACAATATTGTATTTAATTTTCACATTTACCAAGTTCATATCTTGATAGGGAGTTCACTCACTTTTACATTATTATTATTATTATTATTATTATTATTATTATTATTATTATTATTATTATTATTAAAATTTCTTGAGAATCTAGAGCTACAAAAGCTAATTTTTCTCTACATGCCACAAATAAAAATACAGTGCCAGTTTTTTTGTTTTAACAGGGAAGAAAAATCCTTACCATTTCACAAGATTTGACAGGTACAGGCGATCTACGCGACCTTCAGGCACTTTGGTGAAGTGAGTGGGGATGATAGAAAGGCCAATAGCTTGCAGATCTGGCTGACAGCAGATCTTGTTTCTATGGAAACCATTTGCTAACAAGCACAACAAGTGAACCTGTTTGGGAAAAGGAAATAAGTTCCAAGGGAGAAGGCAGCAATAGTAACAGCTGACATTGCACACTTCAATTTTGTTTTTACACCTCAAAAGTTGAGACTCTGAACAAATTCATCCAATCTGCCACAAGGAGAAAGACGCAGTAAGGAAGGCTCCACTTGTTGGGATTTGTAACCTGAGTTTAAATGTCCAGATGTGAGAAAGTGACAAAGGGTACTACAGGTCACTTTACAGCTTGCTAGCTGGGGAAGTTGTTTGCAGTTGGGACTCAAAACATTTTAGCAGTGTCCAAGGTCAAGATGTGCCAGAGAGCACATAGACCAAGTGTAAACACATTATGTCATCATGTTTGGGGGACAACAATTCAAGTGACACAGGAAGACGTCATAGGAAGAGGCTGGACTTAGAGGCCGCATGGCAAGTGTCTATAAAAAACCGAGACCACAGCATGTGGGTTGTGTAGTTGTCGTTGGTCGGTGGTGAGTGTATATAGTTTTGTACGTATTGCAACTAAAGAATAAAAGTGCCTCTTTGGAGTTAACCTGGCTTCAGTCTGTTTCATCAGAAGCAGGGAGGAATGCATTCCAAAGCAGCCAGACAGCTCCAAGGTTGCCTGGTGTTTTTCTCTGTGAAGTGAAGAAAGCTTCCAAAGACTTTGTCTGCGCACTCAACTGCTTGACACCACCCAAATGAGCAGTCTTCAGATGTGACAGATCACTACTTCTGAGATGTGCTGTGAACAAGACTGATCTACACTACACCTTATAGCAGTCTAATACCATTTTAACTGTTATGGCTTCATCATACAAAATCCTGAGTTTGATAGTTTGGCAAGCAACTTAAAATTCTCTGACCACAAGGTATAGTGCTGTAGTTCCAGAAGATAATTTTAAGTTCATCATCACATAGGATGGAGCCATAGCAGTTAAAGTGGTACTGTGGCTTAGTGGTTAAGACGCCAATTCTGACAATTGGAAGATCGGAAGGTTGGCAGTTCGAGGCCCGAGTGCTGCATGACAGAGTGAGCTCCAATCACTAGTCCACCCTCTGCCAATCTAGAGTTCGAAAGCATACAAATGCAAGTAGATAAATAGCTACCACTTCGGTGGGAAGGTAACAATATTCTGTGCAGTAATGCTGGCCGCAGACCACCAGATTCATCTTCGGACAACACTGGCTCTTCTGCTTAGCAACAGAGATGAGCACCGTCCGTACAGTCAGTTACGACTAGACCAGGGGTAGGCAACCTTTCCCCTTTAAGGGCCGAGGGACTTCAGCTCCCAGAAGCCTCAGCCATGTTGGCCAATAGACCCATGTTGGCCAATAGCTCCTGGGATTCTGGGAGCTGAAGTCCCTCGGCCCTTAAAGGGGAAAGGTTGCCTACCCCTGGACTAGACATTCATGTCAAGGGACTACCTTTACCTTTTTTAAACAGTTATAACTGGGTAGCACAGATACACTTCAAGAGATTCAGAAGTAGACAGTTTTATTTTATTTGGAACATATTAAAAACTGTCTTAAGAACCTGACTAATATCTCAAAGACACAAATAAATAAATGAGGTTCTAGGGATGGTAATACTATTCTCTTAGTGAGGTATGAACATTGGCTGGCAAATTTATTGTTGAAATATCTTTCTGTTGGGATTATAAACTCTGGTTTTAAAACCTATGATTCTAGTTTGTATGACACCTTAAGTGAAGGAAAAGCTGTCTGTAATGTTTATAAGTAAATAAATAAGGTCAGATTTAGCCCAATTGGGTGAGTGATATACTGACATTTCATAAAAACTGTATGCTAGAGAAGGGAACAGTTAATAAGAAAGTTAATAAGAAAACATTTAATAAGAAAGGTCAAAGTTAAAATTGCAAAGGCAGGTCTGATGTTGAACATAAAGAAAACAAAAATAATGACCACAGAAGAAATACACAAATTCAATCCAGACAACAAGGAAACTGAAAAAGTCAAAGAGTGCCCATATCTAGGATCAAACATTGACCAGAATGGAGACTGCAGTCAAGAAATAAGAAGAAGACTAGGAATGGGAAGGGCAGCTACGAAAGAACTGGAAAAGATACTGAAGAGCAAACACATACAACTGAGCACTAAAGTCAGAATTATTCAGGCCATTGTATTCCCAATTGCCATGTAAGGATGTGAGAGTTGGACAGTGAAGGAAGCAGACAGAAAGAAAATCAACTCATTTGAAATGTGGTGCTGGAGAAGAGTACTTAGGATACCATGGACAGCCAAGAAGACAAAAAAATGGGTTCTTGAACAGATCAGACTATCATACTTTGGCCACATAATGAGAAGGCATGGATCACTAGAAAAAAACAATAATGATGGAAAGGTAGAGGGTAAAAGAAAGAGAGGAAGATCACAAACCAGCTAGATAGACTAAATCAGGGGGGTTATGGGGAAGGGCTTGCAGGATCTGGGCAAGGTAGTGGAAGATAGGGATTCTTGGAGATGTCTCATCCACAGGGTTGCCATCAGTCAGAACTGACTCGAGGGAAGCTAACAACAACAACAACAGGAGAAGGGTCTCCTGAGTGACATTAGGTATTAATTTTTTAAAAAATCTAACTCACCTTTCGTTCCTCACAATGATTCAGAATGTGTATAGATCCAGTAACAATATACTGAATTACTGTTTGGAAATAATGACATGCTTCTGTTTCCAAGAAACTTCTCTAATGGGGAAAAATGTTTGGATCAGACTATTTGGGAGGTAGTAGCCTCTCTTTTGCTGGTATTTAAACAGAGGCTGAATAGCCATCTCTCAGGGATGTTTTCGTTACATTCTAACTTGAAAATCCTGAGCTGAGGTTTAGACTTGATAACCTGCCAGTTTCTTCTGTGCCAGGAAAAAAAACCTAATGGGACATATGCAAATGCCACATCCTTATACATTCCCACTGAGGCATCTTACTTTGTGTGTATCTTCACGAACTTCCTTGTTGAAGCGTTTCATCATTCTACGCAGGTAGGTCTCAAACTCGATCTGCCTTTTCTCTCTGAAAGATGACAATGAAAACAAACCAATGGTAAGTGTTATTCAGGAACTACCTTATTTGACTCTGAACAGATGCCTGAAGCAAGAAAAGAGTTCCATACATTACTTTTTATCAGAGTTTCCATAATCACTTCTGTGATTTTTTAAAAAGTTTTAAAATATTTTAGTTCTGCCTATCTGTCCAATCTAAGCAGCTAACAAAAACCACAGAACACGCTATTACAATAAAAAGCAGGATAAGGAACAATAACTTTAAATACTAAGAACAAAAAACAAACTAAAAAACAAGACCTGGATTTAGCAGCCAAAGACAATAGAAACACATACTATCCAGTTGCACCAGGAAGAGAATTGGGGCTAGACACCATGTGATGGGTTATAAAGATGGCCAAAACTTTAATGCTTATATGGAGTCATAAATCAATCATAATGCCATCATAAATAAAACAATGCATACATAAGTCAACCATAAATGAGTAATAAATCAATCCAGATACAAGCATAAATTAATCATAACGCCATCATAAATCAATCATATGCTGTTATAAATCAATCAATGTTAAGATAAGCTGCTTGGTTGCAACATAACTGACTGCAATTTCAGGAGAATGAAAAACTGTAACTGCCACAAGAGGGGGCCAGCCCCTCTTGGCATCCTCTCTGTCCCACTCCCCTCTCCTGAATGCAGCTGGGGATGTGATGGGCAAGAGAATCTAGGTAAATTATCACACTGTCTGGCAAAAGGTGAACCCCATCAGCCCTGTACATGTAAGCAGACTCCATATGGATCTCTTCATGAGAAACTGCTCACCCAAACCAAATTCTGAGCATATCTCTACTGAGATGACAGCAAGCCATGTTGATAGCCATTTTGCTTCTGGCTCCTTGCCAAACCCTCCTTGGCAATAATTTAGTCCACAAAATGGAAGTGTCATATCACATGTAGGTCAGCTATGATCCTCCCCACCAACTGGAAACCAGGATCTTGAGCTCCTGAAGTGTATTGTGAATTCCTAGTGTGCTAATTGCAGGTCCAACACTTGCAAAGATGTGCCTGGCCTGCCTGACAGAGATATGGGAGAAATTCAATGATACGAGTGGCCACAATAAAGGCCAATATAAAAGCAGCTTGGAACAATACGGCTTCCCCAGAGGACACATAGTGAGTGGACAATACATGGGAGCATGACCCATGGGAAGGCAGGAATCAGGGGCAGGAGGAATTTCCTATGATCACCCCTCCAAGACTCTATGCACATAGAAATCAGCCATAGGGTCAGGGAAACTGTTCACCCTGGAGTAGAAAGCTAAAGCCACTAGGCACCATCTAACCATGGGGGAGGACAAACAAGATCCCTTCCGGTGGACCACAAATCATAGAACACACTTCACCCACACTGGCCATGCTTCTGTCTCACCCACAGTCAACAGAAAATTCCTAAGGATGCGATGAATATGCTGATAAGACTTATGAGTCAAACGGGCTGGAGACAGGAGGGTGGCATGATCAAGGTTCCAAACTTGTGTATGTACCCCAAAGGCAGTGGGAAGGCCTGCAGTGCAAGTACCTAGAACCAGTTAAACTGAAAACAGGAAAGGGTATCTCCCATTGGATTCAATGTCCCTGGGGCATGTCAGGACTGGAATAGGATATTATACTGTAACTACTGAAGGACCAGGCATCTCATCAAGCCCATGACTCTGGATGATTTAGAATTTTGAGAATTCATCACATGACCCACCACCTAGTTATCACACCAAAAAAAGGACAGATTTGTTGGCAAATTTATCAGTCCAGAAATGGACCACAACTACAATGGGAAACAGTTCCAGAAATGTGAGGTTCCTAGTTACCCCCACACTTACCTGGTTGAGCAGCCAAGGTTCTACACACCACTGGCCCTGCCAGTAAAGGCCAAAACCATGTGCTTTGGACACATCTGAATGGAGCTGCAGATCCAACTGCAACTAGTTGCTCCTCCAAAGGGGCACCCCTCTGTAGTTACAGACAAAACTGCACCATATGGCCAAATCTTCCCTAATTTCATTTGTGACTCGAATGTAGTGGTGCTGAGCAGAAAATCCGTGTGACCTCATACAGGCGTGCACTGAACACCCATCCAGGAAATACCAAATACCACCCTATATACGGAATTCAAAAGACCAGCCAGGACTATGCAATGTCCCCTTACTCTTACTGCTCATTGTGATGACCTACTGCAGAAGAGATTGGAGCTTATTACTGGGCAGGCACAAGATCCCTAAAGTGGTGTCAAACTCTATCCCCAGAACAGTGAGTTTAGTGGATGGCCCCTCAGTCTTCTCATAGGCCAGGAGCATTCCTAATTTAGCCGCAAGATCCTGGAAGGCCTGCAAAGAATCCTTGCATGTGGAGGTGGAGGGCCCCCCCAGCCAAAAGAAAATAATCTAAATTGACTGATTACCGGACTTCTTTATGGCACACCACTCAATGAAAGTGCTGAACTGCTCAAATGCAAAGCAGGATGTGGAACAGTCCATCACCATAGCTTTATCATAATGATGCACCCCTTCAAAGTGAACGCCTAGCAAATCAAAATCCTAAGGGTGATCTAGAAGATGCCAGAATGCTGACTTTATGTCACATTTAGCCAGGAGGGCCCCTAGACCAAGAGCTTGAATCATCCCAACTGCATCATCAAAGGATGCATACTTGACTGAGCAGATTGCTGGGTCAATGGAATCATTAACAGAATCCTCTTTGGGAAAGGAAAGGTTATGAATCAACGGGTACTCACTTGGAGATTTCTTTGGTACTACTCACAATGCAGAAAAGCAAAGCATAAGCAAAGGCATGAGGATCCAATATCTTGCCTGCTTGCAACTCCCTAGCTAATTTACCCCTCACTATGTCCCACAAATTATAAAGAGACTTAGAATTGGATGTAAAGCAGAAAACCCGCTCTCCAATATAAAGTATGTGAAAACCACCCTTGAAGCCATGTAATTAGCACTATCCTGCCTTGGATACATGGCCAACCAGGCAATAAGCGCTACCATGTTAATAGGCATTGGAGCTCTTGCTTTCTGCCTTGGCTGTCCCAGCTTTTGAAGCCGCTGCCTCCTTCCCTTCCCTTACTTTCACTAATAAGGATTTGACTGCAATGTAAGGAAAATTTTTACAGAGAACTGCCCTTATGGGTGTCACCACAAGAAGCTTTTTTTGGAAGATGGCGAGAAGTACCTAAATGGTTGAGATATCGAGACATCGTGTATAAAACTAGGAGTGGATTTTATGAAATAAAGTCTCTAGAAAATCTGAAAGAATTAGATAAAAACCTGTATTGGTTTCCAAAAAACAGTTAATGGACAGATTTAAAGCAGATTATAAAAAACTGGGATTTGAAGAGACAGATAATGAATTAGACAAAGTGATTAAGAAAAATGGAAAAAAAACTAACTTCCAAATATTATGAGATTTTACAAGAAAGAGAATTGGAACAAGACTTAAGATATGATGATTAGATGGGCTAAAGATATTGGCAGGGACATTTAGAAAGTTGGGAATGGGCAGGAAAGAAGACACAAAAATTTACTCAATGCCAAGACTTGAAAGAAAACAATTTAAAAATGGAGCAACGTTGGTATCTTATTCCAGCGAAACTAGCAAAAGTTTATAAGAATGGCAATAATAGATGTTG
>CM034703.1:283795481-283806349 GCA_020142125.1 Phrynosoma platyrhinos
CTGCGTCTGGTGCTCCTGGGCCCTTTCTGGACCTTTTCCCGGCTGTGGTGGGTGCTCCTGGGCACAGCCTGGGCCTCTTCCTAGCCATGGCAGGTGCTCCTTGACTCTGCCTGGGCCTTTTCCCAGACACAGCTGGCATTCCTGGGCCTCTTCCTGCCTGTGGCTGGCACTCATGGGCCCAGCCTGGGTCCTTTTTCCAGTGCGGCGGGCGCTCCTTGGCCTGGCCTGGGGCTTTTCCCAGCCACAGCAAGCACTCCTCACCCCCCGGGTGCTTTTGGGACTACGGGAGTGCCACTCCAGGCTGTGGAGGTGCTTCCATGTGCACCCCTGCCCCGGAAGCCCCACTAGAAGTCCGGGTCTGGAAGTCCCACCCCTCGCAGCGGGCATCACCAAGTCTGGCAATGTCACTGCCTTGGTGCCATGGAACTGGTTATTGTCCAGCTTCTGCCTTGCCAATTGATTACTCAGTTGATAGTACCCAGTACTATCTGTCACATTTCCCAACATGCAGTTTTCTCCCCCTCTCCCCCCCAAGGGCAGGATGTAGTGAGGCTTTATAACATGAATCAGGACAGAATACGGTACAGCCCCCGTTTCCATGAGGAATATGTTCCCAGACTTACTGCAGCTAGCAAAGATTGTGGATAATGGTGAACATTATATTTTTGCTGGATGTTGACCACAGAGTCATGCTGAAGGACCTACAGATGCCTAGAGTAGTAGTATCTCTAGGCATATGGAGGTTCTCCAGTGTGAGTTTATGGTCAACTTTCAGTCAACTTCACCATAGAGTCATGTAGAGTCTGTAGGAGAACCTACAGATGCCTACAGAGACCAGCTGTTTAGATAAAAACAGCAAATTATAACCAAGCACACATGTCTCACACACACATAACATCTGGTTTGCCCTTTATGGAACAGGACCTCATTATCCCAAGGGCTTAATGCTAACCAGTGAAAAAGGTTTTCATGGGCGAGTAAAACCAAGCTGCACAGCAATGCACTTCTGGCCCCACCTATGCAGTGTTGGTTGTGTCACGTACCCATGATGGGGGGGGGGGGGGCAGGCTTTTAGACTGGCAAGCAGTTTCATCTTCCATAGTGTGACTTTTAACATACCTTGCAGACATTTTGATCATAAGGAGAGAGCAATTATCAATTGCATTGGATTAAAGTGTTATTGATTTGTCCCTTGCCTACAGTTCATTGAAAATCTGCCCTCAGCACAGCATGATCTTGCTTGGCTCAGCATTTACACTTGGCTCCGTGCTTATTGCATTCTCGTGGAGCCTGCAATACAGTCTTGTTCATGCTAGTCGCGTCATCTTCCTTTGTTCATGCTTTTGCTTTGTGTTTTCCCAAATGGGATCAGAGCGGTAGACATCCAACTGTCCATCACTTCAAACCTTGGCCCTTATTTTCATAATACAGTTACACCATATTCTGTGCAAACATTCACACCTTGACATAAAATGCAGGGCTGACAAAGAGAAGATGACATAAATAAATAAATAAAGAGTCAAGTGCCAATTTTGCTTGATTTTGCCTAGCGTTCTGTGAGACAGTTAATTTGCAGCTTTTTGTTTTTGTTTGTTTGCTTAAGCTGTTAGGAATGGTTGTCAGGAAAAATGTCAGGTCCAAGTGTTCAGTGTTTGAATGTTTAAACTTGAAATAGTAACAATTTGACAAAAATATCCAAGTGGGGCAGGGATCAGAGGTAAACATTCACAATAACCAGTGCTTGGTCAAGTTTCTTTTGAGTACCACAGCTCCCAGAATCTTTGTCTGTGCAGACACTGCCCATGATGGTGGGGGATTCTGGGAGTTGTTATCCAAAAAGGTACCTTTTCAAAGCTATGGGAAGAACACAGGTGTGCCATCAACCATGGGAAACCAATGTCCAAATGTTCCCCACCCAGCCATGTAATGTCATTTGGCTAAGGGTTGGCAAGATGGTATGTTCCACTTGTTTTGAACTCAGCAGCATGTGACAAACTGATATGCGTGCATGTCTGACACTATGAGATTGTACAAGCTTCAAGAGAACATTTCTCAGAGGTAGTATCATTATCTGTTGTGTTTAATATACACAACTCCAGATTTATGCACTTATGGAGAAAGACAGACTCCTTTTCAGATTGTTTTAAAACCACCTTAAAAACAAGCCTAGTGTGTTTCTCTCAAATGATAGTTTGTAGTAGTGCAGTAGTAGTACATAGATAAGTCCAACCTACACAATTGGTAAGGAAAGTGAATCAGTGGTGGCCAGGACTGTTACATATTGAAAACATATGTGCCAGCTGCTCCTGTTCCTGGAGCTACCTAATCTGGTCATGGTAACAGATGCAACCTGTTTGGATTATTTTAATGTGCTCTGTGTGAGGTTACCTTTGAAGAGTATTTGGAAACACCAGCAGGTACAAAGAGCTGAAGCCAGATTGTTAACTGAAGCTGGTTACACGGAACATACATCCCATGCTATATCAACTTCAATGGCTGCAGGTGAAGACATATGAGAGGGACTTTTCAGGGGTTCTCCCTAGGGAGGTCAGAATGGCCCTCTCCGTACTATCCTGTTGTAAGTTATCTTGAGCTCCAAACTGGGGAAAAGGCAGGATGATGATGATGGTGATGGTGATGATGATGATAATGGATTATGCTGTATCTAAGTGGTTTTTTACCATTTCAATGACATATTTTACCATTTTAATGACATAATGACATTACCATTTTAATGACATAATGTTGTACGCCGCCCCGATTGCCTGGCAGAGGGGCGGGATATAAATAATAATAATAATAATAATAATAATAATAATTATATTTTAAATTGTTTTAGTGTTGCTAATAGTTTAACTCTATTGTAATATTAATCTTTTGTATTTTTAAACTATGGATGCATCTACACTGTAGAAATAATGCCATTTGACACCACTTTAACTGCGATGGCTCCATCCTATGAAATCCTGAGACTGGTAGTTTTACAAGGTCTTTAACCTTCTTTGCCAAAGTGTGCTAGTGGCTCACAAAACTGCAGACCTCAGGATTCTGTGGGCTGGAGCCACAGCAGTTAATGTAGTGTTAAACTGTATTATTTCTACAATGTAGATGCACCTATATTGTATTAATTTGTTGTATGTTTTAATTTGTAAGTCATTTTGAAAAAAGGTTGGAGTATAAATGATGATAACGATGGCAATGACGACGATGATGACGAAGAATAAATTCCTGGTATTGATGATGATGGTAGTGGTGGTGGTGATTATAATCATAACTACCACCACCACCATCATTATCAAAACCAGGAAAGATTCTAGAGCAGATCATTAAACAAAGAGTCTGTAAGCATTTAGAAAGGAATGCCATAATCACAAAAAATCAACATGGGTTTCTCAAAAGCAAGTCATGCCAGACTAATCTTATCTCTTTTTTGAATAAAAATTACCAGTTTGGTAGATGAAAGGAATGCTGTAGATGCAGCATATCTTGATTTTAGTAAGGCCTTCAACAAAGGGCCTCGGCAGACGGCTAATTGAGCCGTCTCCGAGGCCCGGAAGAGGAGGGGCAGCCGCACGCGCGGCACTCCTTCCTCTTCCTGAGGTCGTCCTCGGAGCTTCCGGCCGTCCATACGGCCGGCGCTCTGGGGACGACCTCCCACCGCAGCGACCGGATGTGCTGCAGTGGAAAAGGCAGGGAAAGTGCGCCCTACACTTTTAGGGCGCACTTTCCCTGTCTTATGGAAGGAGCGCTGATTTAGCGCTCCTTCCAGGGATGCCGCAGGAGCGCTGGGGTGCGGAGGCTGCAGTCCAGCGGCGCTCCGTCCGGCGGCGTCTCCGGGGCCTCCGTCTGCCGAGGCCCAAAGTCTCCCAGGATATTCTGGCAAACAAGCTGGTAAAATGTGTGCTAGACAATGCAACTGTTAGGTGGATTAGTAATTGGCTGACTGGCCGAACCCAAAGGTGCTCAGTAATGGCTCCTCTTCATCCTGGAGAGAAGTGACCAATGGGATGCCACAGGGTTCTGTCCTGGATCCAGCACTATTCAGCATCTTTATCAGTGATTTGGACAAAGAAACAAAGGGCATGCTTATCAAATTGCAGATGACACCAGATTAGGAGGAGTAGCTAATACCCCAGAGGAGAGGATCAAAATTCAAAATGATCTTAAGATTAGAAAGCTGGGCCAAAACTAACAAAATGAAATTCATCATGGAGAAATGTAAGGTACTGTACTTAGGGTGAAATAATGAAATGCACAGATATACGATGGGGGACACCTGGCTTAATGAGACTACATGTGAAAGGGATCTAGGAATCCTAGTAAACCACAAGTTGAAGATGAGTCTTTATTTTAATAAAGCTAGTAGAAAATTATCAATAAGTGACATAATAACCATTACATAGTAATTAAAACAAAAGTAAAGAAGGATAGTTTGCTTTTTTTTTAAAAGAAACTATGTTATTCAACTAGCAAGGTACAAAAAAACCAGATAGTTTGGAATGCATTTACAAGAAAAAGAATAAGGACGTTTAAATGCAACTGCGGCATATGTTAAAAGTTGTAAAATTCTATAATACAAGTTGATTTTATGTTGTGAACGTTTTTAATAATAAAATCTTTCTAAAAACAAAAAAAGATGAGTCAACAGTGTGATGTGGCAGGTGAAAATGCCAATGTGATTCTAGGTTGCATCAATAGAAATATACATCAAGGGAAGTAATAATGCCACTCTATTCTGCTTTGGTCAGGTCTCAACTGGAATATTGCTTCCAGTTCTGGGCATCACAGTTCAAAAAGGATGTTGACAAGTTGAAGCATGTCCAGAGGAGGACAACCAAAATGGTTAAGGGTCTGGAAACCATGCCCTATGAGGAAAAACAATGTGCTGGGTATGTTTAGCCTGGAGAAGAGAAGGTTAAGAGGTGATATGATAGCCCTGTATAAGTATTTGAAGGGATGTCATGTTGAAGATGAAGCAAGCTTGTTTTCTGCTGCTCCAGAGAATAGGATCTGTGATTCTATGATTCTTTGATAGTCTTTATTTATACCCCACTTTTATTATTATTCATAAGAAAACTCATAAGATAATCTCTGAGATGCCCTTGACATAGTCTAGACTGCTCCTGCCTTCTTGTCATCTACATTAGTAGTATTCCAGCGCAGCCGTGTATCCCAGATGGAGCAATTGTGAGAACAAAGAATAGCGAGACCTGGGACCAGAGAAACAGAAAGCCATCCAGTGTGGATCTTTTCCTTGGTAGTTCAGATATATTTTCAAAAATGAGATTGGTTAATACAGAAATTTATCATGCACGACTGTAGCCATTAAAAATAGTCCTGTCCCAATTTTGTCAATCCCCACTTTTGCATTTTTGAGAAATATTTTTCTCCTACAGGGGAGAGAAGCTCCCAGCAGGGGGAGGTATAGCAATATTTGTTTGAACCAGTAATATTATGTCTGATGAATGAGTTACCTTTTAACAAAGGAATGAAATACTTGGGTATGCTGATTCTGCTACAACAGGAACCCATTCCCTG
Source organism: Phrynosoma platyrhinos (assembly GCA_020142125.1). Lineage (NCBI taxonomy): Eukaryota > Metazoa > Chordata > Lepidosauria > Squamata > Phrynosomatidae > Phrynosoma > Phrynosoma platyrhinos. Next base: position 283,801,020 of record CM034703.1, read on the forward strand.
CAGACGTGATTCTTCAGTATTCAGTTAGTAAAACTGTTAAAAATTGGTTTCCTTTCCAGTGACATGCAGATAGCAAGCGGTTCCCAGGAGTTATTGATATAGTTGACTACAAAAGCAGTGCATGCCTACAGATGTTTGTGCTGAAGTCCTATGATGCAGTTTCAGTGCTGATTCTAAGCAAGCCTTCCTATGTCTAATCTGCACTGCAGAAATAATGCAGTTTGACACTAGTTTAACTGCCATGGCTCCATGGTGTGAAATTGTAGGATTTGTAGATTTGTGAGCTATTAGCCTTCTCTATCAGAGAACTCTGGTGCCATCACAAAGTACAATCCCAGAACTCCATAGCATGGAGCCGTGGCAGTTAAAGTGCTGTCAAACTGCATTATTTCTGCAGTGCAGACCAGTCCCTTGATAGATTACCTGGGTAGCGCGTCTAAAAATCCACTCTGAACTCTTTGTATAATGAGTGCAGTAAACAAAGAAATAAAGGTGACTCCAGTCCTGATAAAGGATTCTTTTGGTCTTCAGTCATGTGGCTTCAGTGCACCTCCTAGAAGCCACATGAAGTTCATGCTACTCTTGGTGTTAAATCTTAGACCATGCAGTGGAGAAAAGTGTCATAGAGTTGTTTCGATTTTAGCACTATTATTCCTCTTCAACTGCAATGGCAACATCCTATGGAATTCTGTGATTTGCAGTTTAGGGAGGGGTATTTAAAAGTTTCATGGCATAGTGGTTTGAGTGTTGGACTACAGTTCTGGATACCAGGTTTGAATCCCTGATCAGTCATTAAACCCACTGGGTGACCTTGGGCAAGTCACACTCTCTCAGCCTCTGAGGTAGGCAAAGGCAAACCCCCTCTGAGCAAATCTTGCCAAGAAAAACCCTGTGATAGGCTTGCCTTAGGTTGCCATATGTTGAAAATGACTTGAAGGCACAGAACAACAACAATTTAAAATTCTCAGCCAGAGAGCTCTAGTACTTAAGCAAATTACAAATCCCTGGATTTCATAGAATGAAGCCATGACAGTTAAGGTGGAATCATTGCGCTATAATTGTGTAGAATGGAAAGGGCTCAAAGGGTAAAGAGACACAACTCTTCAAATGCACAATAAGCACACACCAGGAATCTGTGTCCAAATATGGTGAGTCCCAGTGTTTTTGGAGACATGCATGTCTCCTTTGCATGTAATGTGTTAACTGCCACAACAAAAAGGAGGGTGAATCAGACTCCCCAGGCTGGACAGTGTGAAGTAGTCCTGAGTGTATCAAAATAGTAGAAGAAGGAGCAGCAGTAGCAACAAAGGTATTTGGCATCCTAAAACAAAAGGCCCTTGTTCTTGGAGCTGTGCATACTCTCTGTGCCAGGGAACAGGATTGGGGCCAGAAGTCCAGACCACAAGCAAGTGGTCCCTGAAATGCAGCAGGACCAGCCTAGCTTGTTATGAAGAAATCAAAGTCATACACATTTACCATCTAAAGATATAAAGTGCTGTGCTGCCCACATTTCTATTTGCTCCATCCAAAGGAATTTGGGAGGTGTCCCAGAACGGCACTGATAACTGTTCTGCTCCCACATATTTCACATACAATGATGCAGGACTTGTTGTGGTACAAGTCTCTGTTTACATGCTCAGAGAACAACTACAACAAAGAGATCATAAGATGCAGCAAGGGCAGATTTTAGCAGCTCCAAACTGGCTCTCCTCAGCCTCTTCCCAAGGCCATCACCAGTTCTGAGTGCCCATGGTGCGCACACATGGCTTTTTCACAGGACATTTTGATCTCTGTCTCTGCGCCATTGGTTTCCCTGCCCCTTTTCATTCTCTTCCTTCACAAAACAGACAATTTGATCTGCTTGAGGGAACCTTTTGAAAAAGTCCACCACCACCCCATAACAAGCTCCCACTGGGAGCAGTTGGGTGGGTACATGAAGCATGGAAAAACATGCCTCATTCCTTTCAGACAAAGCCAAGAAACTAAAGGTAACTGGCTCGGTACAAGAAGTTCAGAAAGCACTTGGCACTGGTCTGCATATTTGTCTCTCCTTCTTAGTTCTCCTCCTCTTTCATCCCATTCTGTCCTCCTTCCTGGTCAATATGTTGCCCATTCCTCCCTGTAAGGGGAGGTGTTATGAAGGAGGTTAACTCTCTGGAGAGCTCATGCAGTGGAGGTGTTGACTGATTTGGGTGAGTTGTGCCAAGACCAAGACAAACAGTCCGGGTAGCTAAAGCTTCGGGAAAGGTATCCAAGGAAGGGGTTTAGACAGAGTGAAGCTGCCCTATCTGGCTGAACTATGTCTATAACTGAGTATCTGTGCCAAAGAAGAGATTGAGGAAAATAGGAAGACTCTCCTCTGTTCTCATGTTTTTATCCATGTATGGATAGTCATTATATGGCCTAAAAACCCTAAAGACACCAGCTTGCATCTGATCTTGGAAGCTAAGTAGGGTCAGTCCTGCTTAGTACTTGGATGGGAGACTGCCAACAAATTCTGGGTGTTGTAGGCTATATTTCAGAGGAAGGAACTGTCAAAGCCACCTCTGAGTATTTCTTGCCTTAGAAAATCTTATGAAATTCATGAGGTTGTCATAAGCTGACAAGTAGTTTGAAGGCGCGTGTGCACATGCACACACACTCACACACTTATTCCTTATTTCTGTATATTATTGCTTATTTCTGTATATTACGAAGCACAACATATACTATGAACTTGTACAACCTTTGTGTAGTTCCATAAGACTTAGAAAAGGCCTTTGACACTTGCTGCACAATGTGTCTTTTGCCTAAGATAGCTACCCTTCTGTGCTCCTATGGAAATGTAGGACCCTTTCACATCACACAATTATAGCACCATGATCCCAGTTTAACTGTCAAGGCAACATTCTATGGAGAGATATTGAGAATTTTCAGCCAGAGAATTCTGGTGCCTCACAAAACTACTAGCTCCAGGATTTCACAGGCTGGAACCATGGCAGTTAAAGTATATTGATTGTGTTGTGTCCAGTGGCCTCTAAAGTGGCATCCTGAAGGAAAACAATAAGAAAGAGAAATAATTTCCCTAATAATACTCATAGGGACCCAGGAAGAAGGTATTGCTCATAAGGTGGTGGTTTCAGAATCAACCAAAAAAATGAAAAGTAAAGGGAAAAAGAGAAGGAAATACAGTACATTGTCTCCCCCTCCAACAAGAGAGATCAGAAGAGAGTTAAATCTGCATATGCTCTCAAAACTAAGTACAAATTACTGCTATGATTTAAATAGAAATTCTGTATAGTACTAGCCACGATAGTTGAGGAGTGATGTGACTATGGAAAGTGGTCAGACTGTATCTGTGCCAGCTTTGTCTGTGGCCTGAGTAGTCTTTAGCATTGATAGGCAGGTTTTTATGTTGCCCGCTTTGAAATATTGGACCATGCTCTGGATCGCAGGACACATAGCTGCTCTAATTCCATTTTTCTTGAGGTAAGGCTATTGAATTTTTTTAACAGTATAGTCTCACACATATAGAGCCAGTGTGGTGTTGTGGTTTAAGTGGTGGACTAGGACACTGGGAGACCACGGTTCAAATTGTGGCTCAGCCATGTAAACCCACTGGGTGACTGTGGGCATGTCATACTCTCTCAGTTTCAGAGGTTGGCAATGGCAACCCCCCTGTGAAGAAACTGGCCAAGAAAACCCCATGATAGGGATGCTTTAGGGTTGCCATGAGTTAGAAATGACTTGAAGACACACAACAACAACAGCAACCTCACACATATGTTATTTTTCATCTGCCTGAAAAACTCAGTTTGCAGTAATTGAAGTAAGCCAAGGACAAAGGGGGAGAGTGGGAAGAAGAGGGAGAAACTGGGACATTTTAAAAACAGATGAAAAAGCAGGATGGCAGATTAATCAAGATTGTCCCTGACAAATTGGGACAGTTGGATGGTATGGTATTAGTGGGCCTGACCCTGCTCCCCATTCATGTATCCACCAAATGGTTGGGGGAAGCATTTTGTGAATACCAGTGGAACAAGAACCAAGAAAGTTGCATTTTATTGGTTACTAAGAACAAAGAATAGGTACTAAGTCCCTCATAAATGTACAAACTGCTCTGTGCTTGACTCAGCATTTAGCACAACAGATCTGATGTGACCTTAAGCAGATGAAAGCCAAGATGGCAGAGCCTTTCTTTGCAGTTCCCACAAGTCCAAATGACCAAAATAAGCACAGCTATGTCTTGCTGCCCAAATATCGCTCCATGGGGCTACAGAAAGGATTTGCAAGTTTAACTTCAAATCAGAAATCAGTCAAAGGCAGAACCCATCCGTTCCTTTTGTGCCAGCTGCTGAATGTGCTGCAGCTGCCCACACAACAGATGGCCCCCTGGGAGACTAGAGTGACGGTTGGTGAAGCACGTACACTATGCCTTTAAGGGGACGAGGATGAAACTTTATGTAACCGTGTGGGTCGATTGGATCTCTTCCGCTGCCCATGTCAGCCAGTAATGAGAGAGAGAGAGAATGAGAGTATCTGTAAAACACCAATATGTTGTTGTTTAGGAGAGAAATGTTCTCATGCATTAGCTCAGATCTAGCAAAATATTATGGAAGGGTAGTGGTTACCCAAGCAACCTAATTTTTCAGGAAAACCATGGCAAGCTTGTTCTGCTGTCAGCACATGGGACACAGAGGCACACACAGAAGCTACTGAGGAAGAGCAGGCCTAGAGAGACCAAGCTGAGAGATGCTTAGCCTGCAAAATGGTTGTGCAAAGTATCAGGAAAGAGGATGCCAACTACTAAGGAAGATCAAGGAAGAAAGTGCAAATGCAGGCTTGCTGCTGAATATAAAGAAAACAAAAATAATGACCATGGAGGATCTACACAAATTCAACCTAGATGATGAGGAAATAGAAATAGTAAAATAGTCCCCATACCTTGGATCAAACATTGATCAGAATGGGACTACAGTCAGGAAATCAGAAGAAGACTAGGAATGGGGAGGGCAGTCATGCAAGAACTAGAAAAGATCCAAAAGAGTAAAAATATACAACTGAGCACAAAAGTTAGAATCATACAAGCCATTGTATTCCCTATTACCATGTACGGATGTAGGAGCTGGATAGTTTAAAAAGCAGACAGAAAGAAAAGCAATTCATTTGAGATGTGGTGCTGGAGAAGAGTGCTGAAGATACCATGGATGGCCAAAAAGACAAATAAACAGTTCCTAGAACAGATCAGGCCTGAACTCTCCCTGGAAGCCAAGATGATTAAGCTGAAGCTATTGTACTTTGGCCACCTCATGAGAAGGCACGACTCATTGGAAAAAAAGCAACAATGGGCC
>CM034703.1:283844215-283859916 GCA_020142125.1 Phrynosoma platyrhinos
TTCCAACTCTATGATTCTATGATTCTATGATTCTATGATTCTACAAGTGATGTCACTGACATTACATTACAGTGGACAACTCTATCTATTTAGTTCAGATTTAACTTGCAGATTGGGGACGATACTGCACTACACTGTTCATAGACTCATAGAGTGCAAGAGACCACAAGGGCCAGCCAATCCAGCCCTATTCTGCCATGCAGGAATACATAATCAAAGCACCCCCACAGATGACCATCTATCCTCTGTTTAAAGACCTCTAAAGAAGGAGATTCCACCACACTCTGAGGGAGTGTCTTCCACTGTTGAATAGCTCTTACTGTCAGGAAATTCTTCCTAATGTTGAGATGGAATCTGTTATAGTGCTATTATTCCACTTTTACTGCTATGTCTGTCTCCGGTGGAATAATGAGATTTGCAGTTTAGAGAAGGGCATTTAGCATTTTCAGTCAGAGAGCTCTTAGGCCTCACTAAGCTATAAACCTCAGAATGCCACAGAAGGCAGCCATAGCAGTAAAAGTGGAATAATAGCACTATAGCAATGTAATGCATTGATGTAATCAATGTAATCACTTGTTCTAAGAGGAAAACTTTTCCATACTGAGGGTGCTGATATGAATGGCATACATTGTTTTGTAAAATAAAAAATAAATAAATCCTTTATGGCCATTCATCCAATAATAACTACTTTCCTCCTGAAATAGGAACTGATTAATTTGAAGTGATATATTTGTTCACTATCATTCATATATCTTTCATATAATTTTGTGTGTATTAAGTTTTATTTAGACCAAATACAAATAAACAAACTCTAGCAACTTTTTAAAGGTTTTTATAAATTTTATTAATAAAACATATCTAAACACGTTCATATTGACAGTTATACATTTTCCACATCATATTTAATTCATTACATCTATATGAAAGTTGATCGTGTGTGAAAAAGTAATAAATCCAATTCCTACTACTACTAAAACTACTAAGTTTCTACTACATCTGGTTTCATAGAACAATTGTTTAGCTCAACCTTCAGCCATCTTTTTGCAATCTTAACAGCTTGAGATCTATTAAGCATAGCTCTTAACAAAATTGTTCTCTAATTTACTTTTTTATCTAGCTATCCCATTTCTTTTTGCACAGTTCTACAATGTGGTTCCATTCTTTATCAATAATATTCAAATCTTTGTTGTTTAATCTAGCAGACAGTTTGTCCATTTGGCACATTTCAACTAGTTTCAATAACCATTCATCTATCGTTGGTATTTTCTCAGATTTCCAGTACTTTGCTCAGATTATCCTAGCTGAGGTTATCATATATAATACTGGTCTCCAATGTTCCTTCTCCATCTTTTCTGGTAGGTTATTTGTCATATTTAACAAATACAATTCAGGTATCATACGGAAGTTAATTTGAAATATTTTGCTAATTGTCTTATGTATTTCCCCCCAAAATGTCTTAATTTCCTGACATCTCCACTATATATGGATCCATGTACCTTTTGCTTTTTTACATTTCCGGCATTTATCTTGTTGGCTCTTATATATTTGTGAGATCTTTTGTGGTGTGAGATACCAGTGTTGTGTCATTTTTTTAAAAAAAATTCTTTCAGATCATGTGAATATGTAATTTTTAAAGTCTTTTTTCTTGCTTTTTTTCCCAATTTCCCAGTTCGATCTTATTTCCAAGACCTTTTGCCCAATGGATCATTGTTTCTTGGATCTGTTTGGTTTCCAGCTCTCTCTCTAGGAATAAATTATAAAATTTAGATCTTTTCCCCTTTTCACTGAAAATAATTTTATATAGTTCATTTTTCTCATGTTCAAATGCTTGCAGGTTGGTATCCATCTTAAATCTTTCTTTTAATTGTAGTTACGGGAACCAATTGCAAGATTGGCAGTTTGGCAATTCAAGGCCTGGGTGCTGCATGATGGGGTGAGCTCCTGTCTTTAGTCCCAGCTCCTGCCAATCTAGCAGTTCGAAAGCATGCAAATAGATAAATAGGTACCACTTCGATGGGAAGGAAAACAGCATTCTGTGCAAACATGCTGGCCACATGATCACAGAGTAGTCTCTGACAATGCTGGCTCTTCGGCTTAGTAATGGAGATGAACACTGCCCCCTATGGTCGTACATGACTTGACAACCTTGTCAACGGGGAATACCTTTATGGGAACCAATATAATGTATAGTCTATTTCCCTCAATTCTTCAGTTGGCTTTATGTTAATCTGATTTCTTTGGTCTTTTATCAATATGTCCTCATATCTCAACCATTTATGTAGGTGTCTTCATCTTCTTTGAAAAACTTCTTGTGGAGAGATCCAAACAGGGGTTCTTCTATAAAATTAGCAATGATTTCCTAATAAAATGGTTTTCAAAATCTTTATGGACTTTTGCTTTTCCAAACCACAGAAACTCATGCCATCCAAATCAATTGTTGAATCCCTCCAATGCTAACACTCTGTCATTTTCTAGTTTGATCCAGTCTGACACCCACAACAATGCATTAGCGTAATAATATAATCTTACATAAGGGATGTTACAGCTGCCATTTTCAATTTTATCTGTTAAAGTCTTCCAATTAATTCTAGGCTTCCACCCTGCCCATATGAAATTTTTGAGGCCTTTTTGACATTGTTGAAATGGTTTTTCATTGATTATAATCAGGATATTTTGGAATAGAAAATCTATCTTGGGGAGTACCGTCATCCTGACCACTGCAATTCTTCCCAGTAATGTTAGCTGGAGTTTGGACCATTTTTCCAAATCTGTTTTTACTACCATCCATAATATTTTTATAATTGTTCTCAAACAAGTATCTAGCAACTTTTAATTAGAGTGTATCTATACTGCATAATTATAGCTGTTTGATACCATTTGAATTGAACTGGAATCCTGGGGACCACAGTTTAGGTCAGTGCTTTGAGTTCTCTGCTAGAGCACTCTTGTTAAGTTGCGCACTAGACCTAACCAGCAAAACAATTTCTAAACCTCTCTCATACCATGAATCCCAGGATTTCACAAGATGAAACCATAGCAGTTAAAGTGGTATCAAACAGCTATATTTTGTAGAACAGAGAACCACCTTTTGAAAAGTTTAATATGAATATATTTTAGTTAATAAACTGATATACTTCAGTTAAAGAAGTTATGTTAAAGTCAAAGATGTTAAAGTTAAAGAAATTCAAGATTAAAAAGTAATGTTCCTGGAAATTACTTCTTTAACAGAAAAATTGGTACCAGAGACAGTAATACTCTACCTTGAATCCCATTGTGGGAGAAAGGTGGGATATAAATCCGTGAAATAAAATAAATAAATAACATGGAAAATATAGGGAGAGGTTTCTACACCACCCCCAACACCCCAAAATAAAGTTCAACATGTTTCAGCAAATTTTTAATTCAAAACTAACACTATGCATGTGTGTAATGTAGCAACCAGGTCAGGTAAGCCTTGCATAAGTAAATGGAAAGCTTTTGAACCTTTTACAGAGCCATTTGAACATTTCTACCAAAAAGTGTTATTGTTGTTGTTGTATCTTTAAGTCATTTCCAAGTTATGGCGACCCTAGGTGAAGACCCTATCATGGGGTTTTCTGTGATAGAGGAAAGCAAAGGCAAACTCCCTCTGAACAAATCTTACCAAGAAAACTCCCATGATAGGTCTGCCTTAGAGTCACCATTAATTCAGAAATGAGTTTGAGGCACAGAACAGAACAAACACATGTGCATGTAATACATTTAACATGATTTCTGACCCCTGTCTGACTCTGAAGGAAGCTCACTGACTTGGCCATCTGCCCCATATTTTATTGCTCACAGCATGGAGGCCCAGCAACAACTTTCCCAGAACCTATGGGTGATCCTTGATAGACCATTTGGGAATAATTTCCCTTTGCATTAGTCCTTGCAGCTTCTGTAAATTAACCTTGTGAAATTATGACCATAATGTTATGGACAAACAGATCACCAGTTCTTGGAAAGAGCTATTCGAGAATGCTATATTTAAACTCTTCTCTGGGTTATTTTTGACACACCATTGGAAAAAAAAAATCCAGGCCTACTTCCAAGGTACTTTCTCTTGTCCACAAGATGTTTCCTCACTTCTTTATATTCTTTATACATTTGGAGATCAGAACTTGGAAAGTTACTTTTAAAAAGTAATTCATTAACAGCTATATTTCCAGGTCCAGGTACTAATTATTTAACAATATAAAAGGAGATCCAGATGGGGCAGTGGGTTGATCAATGGACTGTAGCTCTCAGGAGAGTGTGGTTCAAGGCTGTGTTCTCCTGTGATGTCCTGGAGTGCTTTCAGCTCTCACCTGGATTTTACCACAACTGAAATAACCAGGCAACAGATTAATTGTGTCTTCTTGGAGTATAGTTTTCCCACCTGTACGTACCCACCAACATTTCACAGATTAAAAACAAGTCAACTTGAGAGTGTGGGCAAGATGGTAAAAGTTGTTAATGAGGAAAAACAAACACACAAGCTTGGAAAGGCTACAGCAGTTTGGTAGCCTAGAGGGAAGGGCAGGATTCTGCACCCTTCTCTCCTCTCCCCACTCACTGAGTAAATGGAATGCAAACTGCTTTTAGACTTTGAACTCAATTTGCAACAACTAAAGTAAAGTGAGGAGAAAGGGAAAAAGGAGGATGATAAGGAGGAGGAAGAGAGAGAAACTGAGGGGGTCTTTCAGACATCTTTTTTCTTTTACAGGAACAATGTGAATGACCTCACTCACACATTCCAAGTTTGTTATTCACACCATGGAACAGCATCTTTTGGCAGACCACATTTCTCCACGTTTGGTTGCTTACATGTGCCAGAACCCTTCCCGACAGGCCAACTGTCAAGAGTTGAACAGGAGTCCCCCAACACCACCTTCTGAGATTGTCCTTGCAAGAAAGACTGGAACCACTGCATAACAGTGTCCCTGAGTCCCATCCCAGAAAGGGGGCCCAGAAGGATACCATGGCCGATGATATTGAATACCGCCAAGAGATCCAGCAGGACCCATAGGGACACACTCCCCCTGTTCCCTGAGTTGGTCATCCACCAAGGCAACCAAAGCTGTCTCCGTCCCATAGCCAATTCTAAAGCCAGATTAAAATGGATTTTTCTTACTGGTGTCTCTATCTCATATCATCAGTCTGCCCATTTCTTAATGCCAAGAAACAGGATAAGCCCAAGATACATTTCTGCTTAAAGGAAAGTGCCTCCCTTTCCCCAAATCCAGGTGTACAGTACTCCACAATCAGACAAGGAAGTTGAGCATCTGAAGCAGAAAATCTCACCAGTTCCTCCCTCCCCTTGCTGGGCAGTAAAAAGGAAATAATCATAAATTAAATGCCTTTATAATTTGTTGCCTTTTCATGACATTGGTTGCCTGAGGTGGAGTCTTCATTCTGCCTAATTATAAGACTGTCCCTGCTAATTAAAAACAAACAAACACCCAAACCCAAACCCAAGGCAACCATTCAGTTTCCCTGTCACACTGAACTGGTGTGGGAAAGAACACTGAGATCATTCCAGGCCCCTGGGATTTCCTCTAGTGGTATTGGTCTGATAGAGGGGGGAAATCCAATTATAAATAAGTCAGTAGCAGATCATGTTTGACCTTGGAGGCTAAGCGGGGTCAGCTCTGTTTGGTACTTGGATAGGAGGCTACCAAGAAATAAAACAACAACAACAACAACAACAATAAATAATTTCTATCCCACCCCTCTGCAGCGCAATCGGGGTGGCTTACGACAATTAAAACAACAATAAAATACATACAACCCCCAAAACCTGCCCGCCCCTTAAAAATTATTAAACTTAAACAATTAAAAACATTTTAAAATAAATCACAACATAAAAACAAAAGCATCATAACAGCAGCAGCATAGAAAGGGAGAAGAATTAGCTAACTCTTGGGCTGGAATAATTATTCAGGAAAGGCCTGCCAGAAGAGATTGTCTTAACAGCCTTTTTGAAGCTGTTTAAGATGGTAATAAGACGGATCTCGTCCAGCAGGCCTTTCCATAATCTGGGTGCAGTAGCAGAGAAGGCCCTCTGGGAGGTTGCTGGCAGCCTCATTTTCATAGGTTGTAGCAAATTCCTCCCTGAGGACCTGAGTGTGCGGGGTGGATCATATGGAAGGAGGCGGTCCCAGAGATAGGTTGGATCCAAGCCATGTAGGGCTTTAAAGGTCATAACCAACACCTTGTACTGTGCCTGGAAACTAATAGGCAGCCAGTGGAGTGATTTTAGTACAGGTGTAATATGGTTTCTCCTAGATGTTCCCGAGACCAGTCTGGCTGCCATATTCTGAACTAATTGAAGTTTCTGGGTCAAGCACAAAGGTAGCCCCATGTAGATCACGTTACAGAAATCAAGACGAGAGGTTACCAATGCATGTACCACAGTTTCAAGATCCTTAGTTTTCAGGAAAAGGCGCAGCTGGCATATCACTCGAAGCTGATAACAGGTGCTCCAAACCGTCGTGTTTACTTGATTTGACATATGAAGTGATGGATCCAGGAGCACCTCCAGACTGCGAACACAGTCCTTGGAGGAGAGTGTGACCCCATCTAGGACTGGAAGTTGTATTCCCATACCTGGTTTCAGGCGAGCAACTGTTAGTACCTCTGTTTTTTTCTGGATTCAGTCTCAATCTGTTTTTCCTCATCCAGTCCATTACTGCCTTAAAACAGTCATTGAGAGGAGATACACTATCTGAAGTCGAAACTGAGGACCGAGACATGGAGAAATATATCTGGGTGTCATCAGTGTACTGATAACACCGCGCCTCATGTCTCTGAATGATCTCTCCCAACGGCTCATATATACATTAAATAGCATCAGGGACAGACGCCCTGAGGGGTGCCACAATTAAGCTGTATTCTTGTAGAGCAACTGTCCCCGAGCCTCACCCTCTGAGATCTGCCCGAGAGGAAGGAACGGAACCACTGCAATGCAGGTACCAGGTGCTGTGGGCTATGTTTCAGAGGAAGGAATGGGCAAAACCACCTCTGAGTATTCCTTGCCTAAGAAAACCCTGTGAAATTCATGGAGATGCCATATGTTGCCAGGTGACTTGAAGGCACATGCACACACATGCATTCTTCTGTCTTAAGGCCAAAGCACTGGCCATCAGAAGGCCTCTCACAAACCAGCAGTTTGTTGTTGAAGACCCCTCAATCTTGGAAACAACTGTGGCTAGAAACACACTTACTTAAGAAAACAACAACAACAAAGTAGCCATGCTGTTTCTCTTGTCATGCGGAACTGATATGGCAAAGAACGTTGGGATCACGGGAACCATGTGTGATTTAGAACATGCAAAGTTATGAGGCAGCATGAAATAGAACTTCAGGAAGAGAAGGTTTTAGTAGCTATCATCCCTAAGAATTCAGCCTAAATAATTTTAGAATCAACCTATTACTCTGGAAACACAGCACTGCTTTTTAATGTTCATGCCTTCTGTTTGGTCTTCCCCACCATTATTTCCCAAGCAGTTCTTATTATTTCATATAGCTCCCATATTTATATAGTGTTAGCCATATAAATATGTTAGCCAGGTATTTTGGGTCCAGAAGCCAATAACAACAGTACACTCATGCTGGCTTCTGTTGAATAAGTGTTTCTCTGTCCTCCCTGGTCAGGCTCCATCCTATCAACCAAGATGGCCAATGATTGGGGCTGAGGAGAAAAGAAGAAACTCCTACCTGCCTTTGCAGAACTTCTCAGCAGTTTAGTCCTGTTCTAGAATGAATGCCTCCATTCTCCTCCCTGAACATCAGGTTGGGAATATCTTTTTGCTCCACTATCATTATGTTAGATCCTGGCTTGGATCTCCAGCCTGGATTAACATGCTCCATGTGGAGCTGCCATTAAAGATGGTTCAGAAACATGAATTGGTACAGAATGCTGATTCCAAATACTGATGTGGGATATCACTGCTCCATTGTATATATACCCTCCAACATTTTACAGATAAAAACCAGGCTACATAAGGCCAAGCAATATTAAAGGGTGGTCAAGATGACAAAAGTTATTAATGAGGACAAACACACAATTCAGGAGAAGCCATTGCAGTTTGCTTTCGCCTGAGCCTGTTGGGAAGGGCAAGATTCCATCTCTTCCTCTCCTTTTCCACTGCTGAGTTAACTGAGTGCAAACTTTAATTCAGTTTGCAGCAATTCAAGCTGAGGATAAAGGAGGAAAGTGGGAGGAGAATAAAGAAATCAGGACATTTTAAAAAGTGGAATGACAAAAAATTAATCAGGACTGTCCTTGACAAGTAAGGACAGTTAGAATGTATGTACATATCTGATTTAACATTCAAAGCTTTATTATTATTATTATTATTATTATTATTATTATTATTATTATTACTAAGTTATTTGAACATGTGTCTTCATTTATACCAGCCTCCCCATACTTTGAGAATAGCTTCTCAAGCCCTGTTCACGTGCCTGCCAGTAAGGATAAAGCCTGAACTCTCCCTGGAAGCCGAGGTGATCAAATTGAGGCTATTGTATGTTGACCACATCATGAGAAGGCACAACTCACTAGAAAAGACTATAATGCTTAGAAAGGTAGAAGGTAGCAGAAAGAGAGGAAGAATGCATGCCAGATGGATAGATTCAATCAGGGAGGTCATGGGTATGAAATTACAAGATCTAAGTAGAGCAGTGGAAGACAGGGGTCTTGGAGATGTCTCATTCACAGGATCATCATGAGTTGAGGATGACTCAAGGACAGTTAATAACAACAGCAACCAGCACCACTACCATCAGGCTGGTATGCAAGGCTCTCTTAACTCTGAGTCCCATAGTACTGGAATGCATAGGCTGTTAGAGTGCAGTGCACTAGGCTTCATTACTACAGGTCTTTAAGAAAGCTCTTGAGATGCTTTCATTTTCCCTGTTTTTTCTTTAGATAGGCTTTTATGGTCTGTTGAAGGAAGATGGTTTCAGCCACTGTTGATGAAATACTTATTGATAGGGTCATGTTTTGTACTGAGATGGCCAGAGACAAGACTGGAAGAGGGCAGGTAGTTGAAGGAAGCCCCCATATGCTGGAGGCCCAGGGCAATCTCAACACCCAGTCCATGGGTCACTATGCCTTGGTGTATCAGACCTTTGCACTTTATTGGGTAACAACTTTGTTTTAGCTAGTTTTTAACTTGTTAAATATGATTGGATTTTAAAAATATATATTTATATGAAGTTTCAGAAGTCATCATTGGAGAGTTTAGTCCCTTTAAAAGTAGCATACATATATTAAATAAATACACAGTTCTTACTGTGCCTAACATATTCTTCTACTAGAGTTACCAGATTTCAAGCCAGGCTCTGAGTCCCCAGTATGTGTGGGTCATCTCCAGGCAGCCATGACTCAATGCTATGGAATTCTGGGATTTGTAGTTTTGGGAGCTACTTAGCTTTCCCTGTCAGAGAGCTCTGGTGCCACAACAAACTACAAATCCCAGAATTCCATAACATTGATCCATGGAATTTAAAATGGTGTCAAACTGCTTTATTTCTGCAGTGTGGCAGCGACTGAAGGTGCAAATTCTCCAGTTTTGGTGGACTCAGATCCAATACTGTTTGCAGCTAGAAGCACAGGATCTACAATTTGCAAAGTTGAGTTGATTTGTTCCTGCAACTTGCAAAGATTCTACAGGGGCTGTGAATATTTAGTTAGCTTCCTCCTTCCCTCCCAGTTATTGTGGTGTCAGGTATTAGCCAAAGTGCATTTTTCTGAATTTTGGTGTGTGTATGAATTCCACACAACCCCAGATGTACCCTGCAATGCACCCCAAGTGTCACCTGGGCGATGACAAGCAGGTCATATCAAGGTCACTTGGAAGATTGGAAAAAACCATCTCAAAGCCAGGCAGATAGTGTGGGAGTTACAAATGGACCATCATCACCTCCATAACCAGAAGAATAGGCGATAATTGCCTAGATGTAATCTTTTCCCATTCACCTTGAATATTGACCGACCAGATTACCTCATCCATACAGTCTCACACCTTTGCCTTGCAGCTAGTTTTAGCCCTTAAAAATCCCTGGATTTTCCCCCTCAATGTCACTAGTTTGGAGTTCATGGGGACACTACATCACTGTGCTCTCTAGTCTAGTTACCAGCACCTTCATTCGAACCAACGCTCTTGGACCGGTTGTGTCTCATGCCACATCATCCAAGTGGATCCCAAAGAAAGCCTCATCTGTAGTAAGTATCACCCATAGTTTTGCCTCAACACCTTTTCTAAGCAAACCCCTGATTTTCTGAGCCTTGAATGAGTGTGTGTATGTATGTGAATTGCTCTGTGATTTCCCCCTTTAATAAAAATAATACTTTAATTGGAGAATTCTTTCTCTGCATCAATTCTTTGATTTTTCAGCCTCTTGGTATACATGTGGAGGCGGTCTTGCAGGGTCCTTGTAGCCAACCCCCTCTCAGCTTGAGCTAAATAAAATTCCCCATAATAGATTTTTGGCTACAAGGGATTACCCTCTTCTCTGCTCTGCTCTTCATCCATCTTTTAGATAGAAGTGGATAGACTAGATTATATGTTCCTTAGTAGGTGAGAAGCAATAATCACTTCATTTCAGCTTGACCTGGGAACACCCTCTTTAGTTGAGGCTTTTGTCTTAATTTTCAAACAGGAAAATAGAAGCCTCTGTGTATGTGCATGCATGTGTGTGTGTGCGCAAAATACAAGCTGTGAGCAATTATAGCTGTTATTTAATGCATGATGCTTCATGGTATAACCAGGGGCCTAGGTCCCTAGGTCTCAGGTTTGGGCTTGGAAACATCAGAACAATCCTGAACTGGCAATCCTATCCTCTACTAACACTAGACAGCCAACAGCTTCTCTTCTTCTCTGGCTTTAAATTCTTTCTCAGCTATTGGGTAACCCAGAATCAGTCACCAGTTCTAACCTACTTCACAAGCTTTTTGTGGGAATAAAAAGCAATCACTCCCCTCCTATCCTGTAAAGGATACAAGTGTAACCAGTAAATGAACAAATAACACCACATGATCATGGCCAGGTAATTGCCTTTCCTACTTTTAAAACAATGTCAGCTGTACTGACATTTCAGACCATCCCCCCTATAAACTGGTAATCTGAACCTCTTCGCTTCCCCTTGTCCTCATACAACCACCATCAGCATTACAGACAGTCAAATATGACAGGGGAAATTGTGTGATTAATTTGTACCTCCACCCAAAGGGTGGTGAAGATTCAAGGAAGCAGCTATCCTAGTTTGGGATTTGGTTTTGGACATCCTTTCTAGAACAGACACAATGCAGTTTCCTTTGCCTTCTGCCAAATTTGGAAGTTAGAACAGAAGGTGAATTAGCCAAGTGACACCAAGTTCATGAATTGTTTTCTTCGATATCCATTTTGGCCCCATATCAACTTATAAGCATAGCTGGGTATTTAAACAGGGCAGGAGCAGTTGCCTGATCTAGGGATAGAGCACTCTACAAGCTCACTCCTGGATTATTCAGATCAGGAATGGAACAAGAATATTCTTTTTCAATATAGCCATTTTACACAGTCATTTTTAACAGGGGAAAATACTGGTTTATTCTGCTGCTACTTTGCAGCAGTGCAACCAGCCTTTCAAACAGTCTGCAAACTGAGTTCAAAGTGCAAAGGGAGTTTATTGTTTTATTTTATTTTATCTTATTCCTATTATACCCCCTTTTCTTCCAGTATGGGATCCATGTGCTCAGTGGAGAGGAAGGGCCAGACTCTTACTCTTTCCAGCAGACATATTAAAAGCAAACTTCTGCTGCCTTTCCTTCCTTGTCTGTTCTTCCTTTTTAATAACTTTTGCCATCTTGACCACACTTTACTATTGCTTGGTCACACCTGTCCCAGTTTTTGTTTGTGAGATGTTGGAGCATATGGAATCCTGATGTGTCTGAACATATACTGAAACTTTTTAAACACTCGGCTGAAGTAGGACCTGTTGAGTCAAGATCTGGATAGTGTAGCTGAAAGATAATTTTAACATCCAGACATACACCATCAGCTCACATTAGTGTTGTTGTTGTTGTTGTGTCCCTTCAAGTTGTTTTTGACTTATGGTGACCCTAAGGCAGACCTATCATGGATTTATCTTGACCAGATTTATTCACAGGAGGTTTGCCATTGTCTTCCTCTGAGGCTGAGAGAATGTGAGTTGCCCAAGGTCACCCAGTGGGTTTTGTGGCTGAACTGGGAATTGAACCCTAGTTTCCAGAGTCATAATCCAGCACTCAAACTACTATGTCATACTGACTCTTCAAGTTAATTGTAGTTAGTAATAAATGATACATAACTTTACAATTACATTCCATTATTGGGTTAGGCCTAGAGACATGCTGGAAAAGAGACAATGCACTTTTAGGCCTATGACAAAATATGCCATGCCTCAAATGAAGGAGAGGAAGAAATGACACATCCCATTTAAATTTTCTGAATATATTCTTGCACACAGGGGCCTAAATGCCCTAAAGGCACCAGATCCTGATTGATCTTAGAAGTTAAGCAGGGTCAGCCCTGGTTATACTCATATGGGAGACTGTCAATGAATATCAGGCAAAACCAGCTCTGAGTATTCCTTGCCTAAGAAAACCCTATGAAATTCATGGAGTTGCCATAAGTCAACAGGTGAATGTACATTCACATTTCTGCACACTCTTCCAGTTTCACAAAAAGAAGGTCCAGGGGGAGCACTAAAGGGTTCCAATTGTTTTGGGATGAGACAGCACTAGCAATTTACAGAACATCCATGACACCTGTTAGTCTATACATATGTGCGTAGCATTAATAGGGAAACAGAAAACCTTACAAATTGTATTAGTCTACAATCTTGTTTCCACAAAGCAAGCTATGTCCATGTAGAGACCCTTAAAACATCTCCTTGGATTGAGACAAAGCAGGAATATGGTGTCAGAAAGAACACCCACTGACCAATTACAAACCAGCAAACGGAAACAGTTCTTAAAGCCTTAGCTTTTTGCATAATTGGCTGAGACATGGACATTTCTTACCTCTCATAGATCAAAACCAAATATGGTGCTTAGTAGTCTCCTCATATGTCACTTTTGGATTTACATTGGGTCCTTATTATCCACTGGGGTTTTGTTCCAGGACCCCCCATGGATAACAAAATCCACGGATGCAAGTCCCATTAAATATAATAGCATAGCAAAATGGTGTCCCTTATATAAAATGGAAAATCAAGGTTTGCTATTTGGAATTTATATATTTTTTTTTAATATTTTCAGTCCGTGGATGCTTGAATCCATGGATTAGAAAGAATCTGTGGATAAGGAGGGCTGACTGCACTTCTATGCAGAGGAAAGGAGAATGTTCTTGTGTGTTAAGCAAGAAACTGTCCAGTGTAGCAGATCTCAACCATAACATGAGAAACACAGGAAGTTTGAATTAAAGAACAGAGTATTTCTGAAAGCATTCTGAGGCCATATATTTGTCATTAACACAGAAACCTGAATACAAGGTTAGCACTAGCAGTAGTTTTACAAAGAATCATAGAGTTTGAAGAGGCCTCAAGGGCCATCAAGATTAACCCAACATGGAATTCACTCCCTGTTTCTGTCATTTCAGCAGTCTAATTTTGTTCAAAAAGTTTGTTCTGAATCAGAAGCGCTGCTGCTCTACTGCATCTAGAGATCTAGCAGTAGGTCACCATATGTCTTTTGCTCCGAGATTGGAAGTAACTAGTTAAAAATAATTCGTTACTGGAGTCTCTTTCACATTGCCATTATAGCACTTCAATACCTATAGCTTGGGCAAGTCACATTCTCTTAGCCTCAGGGGATGGCAATGACAAACCCCCTCTGAAGAAACTTGCCAAGAAAACCCCAGGATAGGTTCACCTTAGAGTCATCATAAGCTGGAAACAACAAACAACAGCATCATCAACAACAAAACACTTCCACTAACATACTGGGTAAATGACACCAAAGAAACCACTTCCACTGCATCCTATCAAATCTGGGAATTTGTAGTTTGGTGAGACACTAGAGCAGAAAATTCTAATACTTCACTAAATACCCCATGGAGTATTTTTAGTTGTGGAGGAGATTACTTGTTGGAGGTGGTGGAGATTACTTCATAATAGTACAAATGTTTGTTTGTGCTGTGCCTGCTGAATAAATAAGCTGGATTTTAAAGTAGGTAACAAGTAACAAGGCAGTAACTTTTGAGAACTGGGAAAGCAAAGAGTTATTTTTGAACTGTAACTGTATGAGTAACCAACTACTTTTAGGAGTGCTTGACATTATAATTGTAACTAACTACCCTTTAAAAGGACTTTTCAAGCTCTGATGCTAGCAATAACTGACCTAATCCAGTGTTCCATCCTCACTCTTAAATACTAATGAAAGCATTATGTTCCTCATTTGAGCCCCATCAAGATGATGAGAATGAGGATGATGGCAATCATGATGACATCCTATTTGGAACTGTAGAGAATGAAAAAGGTTTTAAATTAAGAAAAGGGAGTATATATTCCACACTTGGTAAATGAAACCAATGAAAATTGGCTAACTTAATTGTAGCCCTATTCTCAGCCTCCTTTGCATCACAACTAATCTAGACTTTAGTGGGAACCTCTATTATTCTCTGTTGTTTCCTTGTGCTTACAGGGATACATGCCTGGAGGACTGTACTTAAACTCCATGATTGAAAAATGAAGTGTGTTAAAGCTGTGCAGCAATCCAGTTTAATAATCTCAGAAATGGAGCATTACTTTTCATTTTTCTCTCTCTGCAGTAATGAGTAGAGGATTCAAGCAGAAGCCCATTCCACGCAAAGCTGACAGCCTCCCTCAAGCTTCACCCAGAGATCATCCAAGGTTATTGTCAACATGGCTCTGATCATCACCATCTGTTTTGCCTTCCCAAGCAATCAGAAACTGTAATGAGAACTAAACAAGCTCCCTGATACAGAGGAAATATCAGGCCAAAGGTAGAGGGAGTTTCTGCTTTCACAGGTAAGATCATGATGAAATAGAGCAGTGATGTCATGAGAACATATGTGTGGCCATGTGTTGTATTCTGCAGACCTGAAAACATATTTTCTATGAAGGGCTGCCTCATCCAAGTCCAGTTTAAACAAAATTAATGGAAAGCAGAGACTTTCAGAAGGGAGAGTAGGAACCATGAAGTTACCCATCAAGCAACTTGTACAGCAGACAGCACTTGTCATGGTGTGATGTATTGCATTTCTTAAGCTCCTTCCCTGGCACAGCCAGGTTTACACAGGCTTCTTTACTGGTCAGTTACCATATCTAAGCAGAAATAGTAGACTTGGGGCCTTTGCAGAATGCCAGAAATAGTGCAAATTGAGTCCACTTTAAGGGTTAGGGTTAGTGCTAGAGAATCATGGGAAATGTGTTTTTTTCCTGAGACATTGAGCCTTCTCTGTCAGAGAGCTCTGGTGCCACAATAAAATACAGTTCCCATGATTCCCTAACCCTAACCCTTAAAATGGACTCAATTTGCACTATTTCTAGCAGTCTGCAAAGGCCCCAGTCTCTGATGCTAGTTACACAAGTATTTGTTGTTGTTGTTGTTGTGTGTTTTCAAGTTGTTTCTGACTTACGGTGACCCTAAGGTGGTTTACTTGACAAGATTTGTTCAGAGGGGATTTGACTTTGACTTCCTCTGAGGCCAA
>CM034703.1:283905411-283919403 GCA_020142125.1 Phrynosoma platyrhinos
TCATTTTAGCGACCTTGGAGGGATGCAAGCCTGAGTTGAGCCTGAGCCTGCTGGCTGGCATTGAACTCACAACCATATGGTTTGTGAGTGAGTGGCTGCAGTACAGGCATTTAACCACTTTATCACCAGGGCTCTTCAACGGTTTTGCATTTCATTTCCAACACTGTATGTTAGGTCCTTAGGAAGTCTTACCCCTGAGAACCCATGTGGATCCTATGAATCCCATTAGAGCTACAAACAATCCAATGTATTCATCTGGACTAGCATGTACTGGTATCTCTTTTGTCAAAACTAACCATGCCCAAATGGAAATGTAGACACTAACAAAAAAAGAAAATTCATGAGATTGACTTCTGAGGAAAATAAGGCTCTCTCTCACACTGAATCAGCATCTTTGTTTCATACCAAGAAATCCATCTCTGGCCTCTGCATTCCAGACGTGTCATTCTTCTCTGTTGCACAAACAATACTAGGAAAAACTAGCTGTGCTACAGAGTTGTTTATGCACATGGCCAACCAACCATTTTCCTCTGTTGGGTGAATCATTTGGTGAACAAAAGATCTGCCTTATATAGGATACTCACAAGATGGCTAATAATTAGACTAGAAGAATATGGTAAGTGATAACTTCTCCAGTGGAAGCAAAATACAACTAAAACAAGACATTCATCCAGTGCTTGCATTACGAGAGAGAAAGGTAGTGGATTCCACTCTCTGATCCCTGCCCCAGTGGGTGAATTTGCATTTTGATGAATGCTTTTCATTTTTAATTATACTACACAATTTCATGTTAAATTCATATAGCAATTTATATTACTTCTTGGAAAACTTCCATTTGTTCCCATGACATATGCCCTTTCCCATGATGTTTCAGTTGTTTCTCCCAAATTGAGCATGGTTAGCAGCACAAATAATCCAGTGTGATGACCCCGTGGTTGTCCCACTATTCACATTGTCCACCCTAAATTGTCCCGACATCCAAGCTGTATGATGCCTCAATAGCATGATATAATCCTTGTTTAAAATAATACTGTCTTTGCATTGTTGTTGTTGTTGTTGTTGTTGTTGTTGTTGTTGTTGTTGTGTGCCTTCAAGTCACTTCTGACTTATGGCAACCTTAACGCAACCCTACTACAAAGTTTTCTTCTCAAAATGTGTTCAGAAGGGGTTAGCCTACCTCTCTATTAAACCACATAGGTTTACATTCACACACACAAACCAGATCAATTCAAAATGGAGGTGCCTCCATTTCCAGAAATGATCCCACGTGATCTGGATCAATTTCGTAGTGTACTCACACTACCAAAGATATGGATCACTCTGGACCTTTAACAAAAGAGGCAGTAAAAGAGGCACTTGGTGTCGAATACAATGGATTAAGTGGACTTCTCCATGCTCCCCCTTCAAATGATGCCAGCTGCATTTGGGGCCAGTGTGAACTTTGCAGAAATAACCTGGTTTCACATTGGGTTATTTCCATAGTGTGAATGGGGCCTAAGATTGGCTTTTCCCCACACAGATCCAAATACACTGTTGAGGAACCCACTTCCCCTCTCCTGTAAGAAAAGAGCTGCTCACATTCTCTTCCTTGCCAGAGAGCAATGGGAATACACACCTATGCTTACAGTTCACGCAGCCTTTCCCTGTCCTCCTTGGAAAGCTTGGGGAAAGTGGCCCTTTCACTTATAAACTGGGAGAAGTGGCAGGCAAATCATTTGGGCTAGGGAGGTTAGTGTGACCATTTCAGATTTTTCCACAGTTGGCTTCCCTGGAGCAATCTCTCTCCTGCTTATTAAAAGTATTCATAACTGCACAGTGTAAGAGGTAAACATGGCAACTAGTAAAGGAGAAGGAAGAGGAGGAGACGATCAGGTAACTAAGTTTTAGGTATATTGGTGCATAGAAAAAAATGAAAGGAGTTCAGATGTAAGAAACCTGAGTCTCAACAACCCTTTCATTCTATAGTCAACAAAGAATGGACAAAGACAACAGTTCACATAATCACTGTGCATGCATCATCCCTCCAGGGAAATAGTTCATTACCTTTCTACCCTCAGAAAGTATCTCTACTGCCCTTTACCCTCATAGAAAAGAACCAGAGGCTTCCACCATCTCCCAAAAGGGATGGTTCCCATATGTTTTACTTGGCATAAGCTTTCCTGGACTTTAGCCTACACACATCTGATGAATTAGGCAGCAGTTCAGAAAATTTACACCAACCCTCACCCATCTTTGATGTGTCACAATGCACAGTTTCCTTAGAAGTGAAAAGCCACAGAAATGTGAGATGTCTCCCATAATTTCTCACAGTTGGCCATGCTGGCTAAGGGTGAGGAGAGTTGTAGGCCATCAGCATCTGGAAGGCCACAGCTTTCGCAGCCCTGGGTTAGAATAATAGAATCATAGAATCATAGAGTTGGAAGAGGCCACAAGGGCCATCCAGTCCAACCCCCTGCCATGCAGGAACTCCCAATCAAAGCATCCCCAACAGATGGCCATCCAGCCTCTGCTTAAAGACCTCCAAGGAAGGAGACTCCACTACTTTCCGAGGGTTAGCTCACATCTTTGGAAGTAGAGGTCAGATAGGCATCTTTCAGGAGGAGTACTTTAGCTGTGTATTCCTGAATGGCTGAGGGTTGGACTTGGTGGCCTTGTGGTCTGTTCCAATTCTATGATTTTGTGTAATTTAAAATATCAATTTGTTTCCTTTGAATGGCAGCTCATAACTGTGTGTGAGAGCCAAGGCTGTACGCAACCCTTGGTCAAGCACTGAGCCTTCCTCCTGGCTGTGCAGCTTGCAAAGGTTAATTAAATCAAATATTGCAGTTTTCAAATATACTTTATTTCTAATTAGGAAAATATTTTTTCTGTCTGTTTGTATATTTGAATCACAAGCTGTGAGCAACTGTTTACTGCTCAAAGCATATTGGTTAATGATATCACCAGACCTCATCCCCATAGCTCTCGGGTTTTGCCCTGGAAATCTTGGGGCCTGGGCTGACCATGATCCTGGCAACCACAGTTCAAGAAGGAAGTGGGCAAGCTGTGGTGTGTCCAGAGGAGGGTAACCAAAATGGTGAAAGGTCTGGAAACCATGTCCTATGAGGAGAGACTTAAGGAGCTGAGTATATTTAGCCTGGAGAAGAGACGGTTAAGAGATTACATGATAGCCATGTTTAAATATTGTGATTGTTTTTTTTTTTGTGTTTTTTTTTTGCTGTTTGACATTTATTTTAGTCTGTTTTTACATTGTTCTCTATTTAATATCTTTTTAAGGGGTGGGAGGGTTGTAGGGTTTTGTATGTATTTGTCTTGGTTTTAACATTGTAAGCCACCCCAATTGCGTTGCAGAGGGGCAGGATAAAAATAATTTATTGTTGTTGTTATTTGAAGGGATGTCATATTGAAGATGGAGCAATCTTGCTGTCTGCTGCTCCAGAGACTAGGACATGGAGCAATGATTCAAACTATAGGAAAAGCAATTCCATCTCAACCTTAGGTAGAACTTTCTGACAGTAGGAGCTGTTCAACAGTGAAACACACTCCCTCAGATACTGGTGGAATCTCCTTCTTTGGGGGCTTTTAAAGAGTCTGGATGACCATCTGTCAGGGGTGCTTTGATTGTGTGCATGGCAGGGGGTTAGACTGGCTGGCCCTTGTGGTCTCCTCCAACTCTGTGATTCTTTCAGATGTAGTTTAGAATAGATGTGAATTTGCACATGAAAGTGAAGGCAATTAATAATCAGTGTGAATGTGCAAAAATGTGTACCAATTCACATAGTACACTTATGTGTAAACTAGCTCATAGTCACTTCCTAAAGGCCTGATGGAATGTTTGTACATGCCAACAGAAGGAAACCAAAGAGAGAGCCATCCTAGCCTCCCAAGGGAGGCAATTCCAGTCTGGGAGCAGCCACCAAGAAGGTCTTCTCTCTTGTTCCTATTAAATGAGTCTGAGAAGGTAGTGAGACAAAGGAGCTTATTGCATTTTAAAATAATCTGGCTTACCTCTTCCATTTTAAAATCAAATGTGTAATCATTATTTATTTATTTATTTATTTATTTATTTTGTGGGATGCAACTGGGTATTATCACATAGAAAATGCCATCAATGCCACCACCTGGCTGAATCCCGCCTAAAACCTGGCTAGAAGCTGCACTCAGTTGGCCAATTTGCAAAGTCAGGAACTGCTTGACTTTGCAAATCAGCTATCTGAATGTGGCTTCCAGCCGGGTTTTACACAGGATGCAGCTGGGCGGTGACATCGGCAGCATTTTCTGTGTGATAATACCCGGTTGCATCCCGCATTTGACTTTAAAACGGAATAGTAAGTTGGATTGTTTAAAAATGTGATAAGCTCCAAAGAGAAGGGTTTCTCTCAAAGATCTTAGAGCTCAGATAGCCTGGACATGAGCCATATAGAGGTTTATAGTCCAGCGTTGGCAGTTTGAATTATGCCTGGAAATGGACTGGCAGACATTTGCAATATGGGAATTGTATGTTCTCTGTAGAGTTAAAAAGGCAGAAATTACACACAAAAAGTGCCTACTGTTTGGGGAAGGAGAAGGTACCTCAGAAGTAGAGCATAGACTTTGCATGAAGAAGAACCCAGGTTTAATACCTAGTACTTCTAAAGGGATCTATGCCTAGTACTTCCCAAAGGGTCCCTAGGGAACTGGCCGCTGCCTGTCCAGATTGACCATACTGACCCAGATGGACAAATAGTAATGTAGCCTGATCTAGTAAGCTTCCTTTCATGAGAGTAGAGGGGATAAAAGCTGCAGCTGGTGAACATCTCCTTCTTGCAGAAAACCCTGTCCTTATTTGCCTCTAGTCACCCTGTGTATAGCAGACTAGTGACTAATCTAATCAGTTTAAAAATATCAAATTGCTGAGTTCCTGATGATATGATAGATTTAAAGTGGAAACATAGTCTACTTTGACTACATGGATTATAAACAAATGTTTTATTATGCTCTGTCTGCTGCTTTGCTGATACTGTTCTTCATAACAATCTTGATTAAAAATGAGTTACTTTTAAAAACTCTCAGAATTAATGCTGTGTGCAAATGTCTTCTTGTATTGCCCACTCTATTTGTGGTCAGAAAAAATGTGGGGGATATTTCTTTGTCATAAATCAAATATGCATGCATCCCAAATTTCAGGCCCTCTCTGTCCAATTCTAGTAATCTTCTGTCCTCCAAATTAATCCATTCTCTAATCCAGGTGTAGGCAACCTAAGGCCTTGGGGCCAGATGCAGCCCTCCGAGGCCTTTGAACCATAACCTGCCGCCGCCGCTGCTGCTGCCACCCCCACCCCCACCGCCCACTGCCCCCACTGCCGCCCGCCATGATGATATTGATTATTGTTGTTATTACTTGTTCTTGGGGTTTTCTTGGCAAAATCTCCACAGGAGTTTTTCCATGGCTTTTCTGGGGCTGAGAGAGTATGAATGCATATATATTTTTTTAAAAAAATACTTTTTTATTTTCAAAAATTATTTATTTATTTATTTATTTATTTATTTATTTTTGGTGCTCCCCCCCCCCCAATTGTCTGAGGGACAGCAACCCGGCCCCTGGCTCAAAAAGGTTGCCTACCCCTGCTCTAATCCATGCTAAGGAACAAGCCTCAAAATATAATTGCAAATTTGGAACAGCAAGACCTCCTCCTTCTTAAGCATTTTGTAAAATTTTGAGCCTAATTCTAGGATGCTTACCTTGCCAAATAAATCTCGTAACATCTTTATTCCAAATTTTTAAAAAGTTTTTAGTGTTTATAATTGGGATAATCTGAAATAAGAACAAAATTGGGTAAAATAGACATCTTGATTGCAGAGATTCTACCCAGGAAAGACAGATGTATTCTATTCCAAATCTTTTAAAACTTCTATTAACATATTTGATTTATGACAAAGAGAAAGCAAAGAGAAAGCAAATTAAATGATAAATAATCACTGTGTTACAAAAGCTTCATTATCAGTTTGGAAGAAATACAAAGGAAGAATAGTGCAGAAATTCCCAATGTGGTTATCCCCTAAAGAGGCGCTTTGTAGGAAAGAAATGTCTTGGGAAAGAAAACGGTTTACTTGTAGAGAGGTCAAAAAAAATGAGTAAATATAAATTGAAACCACAGGAGCAATTACAACGAATAAGGTCTGATCTAGGATCGTTTGACTATAGGCAATTTAAGGAGAGATTGCTGCTGGATTAAAAAACATTTGGATCAGATGTGAAAGAGCAAGATTTAGAGAAAATACTTTGCAGAAACTAATTGGTAAAATTTACAAAAAACTATTGGAAATAGAGACCAAAGAGGAAATTATTAAAGATACTATGGTTAAATGGGCTGTTTATGTAAGTCACCCAGTATAATTAGACCAATGGGAATATACTTGGAATGAAAGAATTAAATATACGGCATGACAGAACCTGAAAGAAAACTGGTATAAAATGTTCTACAGATAGCACCTTACTCTGGATAAAATTGCCAAAATTTATAAAAACCCAAATAACAAGTGTTGGAAATATGAAGAAAAAGAAGGAAAGTTTTTCCATTGCTGGTGGAATTGTAAATACATTTGCCCCTCCCAATTCACGGGGGATCCATTACGACCCCCCAAAAAGGGTGGCTCACAAATATCTGAGTCCCATTGAAATTAATGGTGCACATACTCATGGTGCACATGTGGGGCCTCATGCATGCGCGCACAATCATTTTAAATATAGCTGCTTGTCCCTCCCCATGAAGAGCAAGACCGCAGACTCCAAGTCCACAAACAGGGAGGGACAACTGTATGCAAAAAAATATTGGAGAAGTATAAAATTACTAATTTGTAATATTTTACATAGTAATATAGAATTGAAACCTGAGTTCTTTTTGTTGGGAATGTTTGAGGATGAAATGGAAAAAAATATGGAAAAGTTCTGTTCTATATGATAACTATTGTTAGAATAATATATGCACAGAAATGGAAAATGTCAAACATACCAAATGAAGATAAATGGACAATGAAACTATTAGATATAATCGAGATGGAACAAATCTTTAGGAAAATTTAATAAAAACTGGGCTTTAGTGTTCACTTATATAAAGGTATAAATGATTGCTGAATTATAAATGTAGATAAAATAGACTGATATGATTGAATGATAGAGGAAAATAATGACATTAAGACTAAAAATCAAAATATTGTTGGGAATAAGATGTTAAAAAGAAGTAGCAAAGCCAATACTCTTAATAGAAATTGTAAGAAAGGACGATGTATATTCACTGAAAGTGGGAAGGAAGCCAGTGAGTGAATGAGTGTAAGAAGGAAGTGTAGAGGTAAGAAGGCGATAAGGATAGGTGTTGTTGTTTTTTTTTATAAAGAAGGTAAAGTAAGTAGAAGAAGGTGAGTGTTAAGTGTAGATGGAGAGGAGAGAGAGAGATTGAAATGAAGGTTGGAGGAAGATGAGGTAGTGGGTGTGAGTGGAGTGACAAAGTGAAGGATAAAATAGGGAGAGCTTGAACGGAGGATAGAGAAGGATGGGGAGGTAGAGGTAGAAAGAATGAATGAGTAAGAAGAGAATATTGAGCAAAGGAAGAATGAAAGAAATTGGGATAATTTAGATTTTAGATTGGGAAGGTAATTAGATATATTAATTGATATTAATAAAGTAAATAATAGAATGTGATAGAGGATCAATTAGTAGTGTGGATTGTTGGTGGAATAATTTTAATATATAGTAGAATGTAGAATGTATGATGTATTCTTTATTTGTTCAATTTTTTTTTTAAAAAAAGAAAAATTGTGGGGGATATTTCACCAAATTTTTCCAGTGAGGAGTAGTTCTCCAACTAGTAGATCAGCTATGGTCTACTAGCAATTGTGCTTTTCCCTTCCTCTTAGATGTTGGTGTATGAATAAAGAATATGATGTATTCTTTATTTGTTCAATATTTTTTTTTTTAAAAAAAGAAAAATTGTGGGGGATATTTCACCAAATTTTTCCAGTGAGGAGTAGTTCTCTAACTAGTAGATCAGCTATGGTCTGCTAGCAATTGTGCTTTCCCCTTCCTCTTAGATGTTGGTGTTGTGCTTCGGTTTCTGCAAAAGAAACAGCAGCATCAACCCAACTTGACAACCATTTTGCTTTCCTTTCAATGCCCTGGATGTAGGGATGTTGTAGGGCATTGGAGAAAGAGAAAACAGAATCCACTCCCCATCCTGCTGCCAAAAGTGGAAAATATTCAGAGCAAATTCTGTGAAGTGGCCTCTGGGTGGTGACAGAAATCCAAGTAATTTCCTCCTCAAAATGGCTGCTGAAAAAATTGGGTTCTGTTCCAATAAAAAGAAAAAGAAACAAACAAAATAAAATACCTTTAATTCATGGCAGAACTGCAATGAGAAAAGAATTCTAGCTTCTGCATCACTGTTTCGTTGTGTCACATATCCTCCAACTGTCCCAATTTGGCATGGACAGTCCCAATTTGGTCACCCCACTACTTTTCAACTGCTTTTAAAATGTCCTGGTCTTCCCCTCCTTCTCTCACTTTACACCTTTGTCTTCATATTAATTTAATTGCTGCATACTTTCACAGTTCAAAATTAGTTTGCTCCTAATTAACTCAGCAGGGGGGAGAAGAGAGAAGGGGGCATAATGTTGTCCTTCCCAGTAGGCTCAGGCAAAAGCAAACTGCATATCATAGCTTGTGTTTTCTTTCTCATTAATATCTTATGCCTTCTTGACCACATGCTGATGTTGCTTGGTCACCTGTATCTCATTTTCCATCTGTAAGATGTTGGAGGGTGAGCTATGAAAGTCTTCACTTTTGCATGTTCTTGATCCACCTGATTAAATAATTTAACACAAGGTACATCTTCAAGCTCCTATAGGAACCTGCTATCTGGGAAAGCAACCAAGTAGCTGATAACAAGTCAAAATAAATAAACCAGCTTGTGAAGTTCAAGCAAGTCTCAAAGAGCAGACTTTCAAACAAGGCAGAGTCCAGTAACAAGATCCATGGTCAGTCAAGGTGCAAGGCAAAGGGTCAAACCAAGAGCAAAGTCAGGCAGTCCAAGAAGGTCAAGGAAGAGCAGAGTAGTCAGGTCAGTCTGTAGTCCAAAGGTTCAAGCTGAGAAATCAATACTGAGAATCAGGAAGCAGGGTGCTTTCTCCAGAGAACTCAGATAGCTTCTGACAAAAGTTCTGGTATCCTTCCCAGGCTTTTATCATCAGCCCTCATGAGTGCAGGTGGTCTGATGAGTTGGCATTTTGCACAAAGCCTCCTTGAGCTCTGGAGGCATGTCCTTTCTGATCTTCTCTGGTTGAAAGTAGGTATGTGATTCTCCTCTTCCTCCTCCTCCTCCTCCTCGCCTACAGTACTAGATGTTCCTGCTGGAGGTTTGGCTGCTGAGTCTCTTCTGAGGCCACAGTGTCTGCTGGGGCTCTCAGTGCAGAGCTAGGGCCAGGCTGAGGCTCAGGTTCCAACTCAGAGTTCTCTTCTGAGTTCTCAGCCAGGCTGGGAATGACACCTGTTCCCAAAGTTTATTTGAAAAACAGGCCACATCCTGGCTGAATCTGCACTGTAAAATTAATGCAGTTTGACACCAATTTAACAGCCATGGCTGCATCCTATGGAATCCTGGACTTTGCTGTGATACCAGAATTCTGAGAGAGGGGTGAAACAGACAGACCCTTTGCAGAGGCTTCCTGGAGGCTTGGAGGCATGTTGTTTAGATGACACATGGCCCCAAGCCGCCATGAAGCTGCCATGAAGTTGCCTGCCCAACCACATGAGGGGCAGCTTTTTGGTGCTCTAGCAGCATGGCATTTAGATGCCACACACCACAGGAACACCGAAAAGCCATGGTGGTGGCAGAAAAGTTGTCATTTCATTTCACGTCAAAAAAGGAGGGCTTTCTGTTACTTAAGGGCTGTCTGTTTTGCCCCAGAGAAGGCTAAATATCTCACAAAACTGGAAATCCCAGAATTCTATAACATTGAACTATGGCAGTTAAAGTAGTCAAACTGCATTATTTCTGCAATGCAGAGCCAGCCTAAATGAAGGTGCTGGAAAACCTTCATGTGGATTTTCAGAATTTGTTTGTTGTTGCAGCATCTGAATCCAGGAAAAAACACAAAATGTAGATATATCAGAAAGTTCTGCTGGGTTAATATCCACAGAGAATCAGCATGGTGTAGTGGTTTGAGTGTTGGACTATGACTCTGGAGATCAAGGTTCAAATACCCACTGGAGCCTAAAAACCCAGTGGGTGACCTTGGGCAAGTCACACTCTCTCAACCTCAGAGGATGGCAATGGTAAACCTCCTCCGAAGAAGCTTGCCAAGAAAGCCCTATGATAAGGTCACCATAAGTAAAAAATGACTTAGAAGCACACATCAATAAAATATCAGCTGACTGTTATGGATTCTACAAAATAATGCCTGGGATTGTCGCTGACAGATGGTGCTAAGAAATTCTTAGTTTCCTCTTCTACAGGGCTGACCCAAGACCTTTCACTGCCCAAGGAAAAGGACAAGATGGCTATGATTCCATATACAAAAGCTGACTGGGTTGGTAGTTTCATCTTTTGTCATCCCTGGCAATGGGACGATGTCTTCCACTGTGTGTGAAGGCAGCAGACAAGTTCAGGTGATGTGAGACAGGCTGTGATATACGTCTCTCCCTTCTGACATCTTGCTGCTCCCTCTTGGCATTTGCCCCCTGAAGCAATTGCCTCACTCTGCCAAGTGGCAGAACCAGCCCTGGAATTCCCAGAGCTCACTTGAGAGAGAGGATGACTATTAAACATTTGAAGTCTGTAACACAAATAAGCCTTCTTGGGGGCCGCTCCTAGACTCTGTAACTGAGTTTGGTT
Source organism: Phrynosoma platyrhinos (assembly GCA_020142125.1). Classification (NCBI taxonomy): domain Eukaryota; kingdom Metazoa; phylum Chordata; class Lepidosauria; order Squamata; family Phrynosomatidae; genus Phrynosoma; species Phrynosoma platyrhinos. The sequence continues at coordinate 283,916,277 of CM034703.1, forward strand.
AGTTTGGCCCTGTTTCTTTCTCTGTCTGTCAATAGTCAGACATTATTATTCTGGCAAATCTATGGAATATACATTGGGCTGTTATTAAAGGGGGTGTTAACAGCCTGTATTGGCGGTATCTTTTAACATGTGTTTTAAATACATTTTAATTGTTTGGCATGTAAATTATAGCTTAATTTAGGCTTTCTTAATTCTCCATTTAAGAGCAAGTAACTTCCTTGAGCGTCTTTTTATGATGGAAATATGACTTTTAATGTAATCAATAAAACTTTGTGGATAAAATTTAAATGAGGAGCACATTCTCTCTGTGTGCAGAATCTCATTTTTACAGGGAAATTACATTTGACAGATAATAAATCTGAGCATTCCTGAGCATGATGAGCATTATAAAGTCATTATTATACTGGCAACATCAGTACAAGTTACAAATTGACTGTGCAAGCCAACCCATGTCTGCTCAGCTATTAGTCCTGCTAAGTTCAGCGAGATCTATTCCCAGGTAAGTGTAAGTAAGAACATAAGCAGAGTCCTGACAGATCAGGCCAAAGAACTATCTAATCTAGAAATCTGTTTCCCACAGTAGTCTGTGGGAAGCCTTCAAAGGATAAGAGGGTAGGAGGGCAATGTTGTTATTCATCACTAACGCACAAGGCTTCTCATCCTGGAAGCAGGATTCTGCTTGTGTGTGACCATGTGGGTCAAAAAAAAAAAAGAAAGAAAAAAAAAGAATTGTGTCTCTTCTATAGGTTTATGTAGAAACCAGTTAGCCTAACATAATAGTCTCCAGAAACAGTTTTCTAAGATGTAAAATGAATGGTTCAAACATGAAATAAGGTTGTAGGGCTGTTAGTTTTGTCATTTACTTTTGGGGAAAAAAATAAAATGACAGTGGAGCAAATTCTGCCACCATTGTTTGACATGTGTTTATTGCTCTCTCACATCAAGAAAACAGGCCTGAAATAATCTTTTGATGCTTGGATTCTAGCCTGAGTTGGGATTTCTTCAGCCATCCATCTCTGAGAGAAGAAAGGCAAAGGAAGGATTGAAATCTGCATAGATACGTAACAGAAGCCAAAAAATCCAGAAAGTCTGGAAAGAATCCTTCAGGATAGATGGCTGGATGAACAGATTGCAATGCTGCTTAGAGACAAGCTCTTCTTCTGCATCCTAATCCAGGATTGTACTAAGGGTTTCAGTTTCAAATAGCTGTTTTAGATTTCTGTGTTTTAATATGTTGGCTTGCATTTATTTCCCTGGTTCCTCTTCCTTATGAGCAATTCAAAGACAAACCTGGCAGCAGGCTCACACCTCAGATATTGAGATGTTCCCCAAAGGTGTCAGGGGCAAAAAAGGATATTGATCCTTCACTGTGCTGGAGGCCACTAGGTGTGTGAAGTGGATATTGCACAAAGTGAGTGTGATGTTCCCAGACTGAGGTGAACATCTCACATACTTATTCCTCCAAAGGCTCAGAACCCGCTGTAATATGAAAAGTTTGCCTATGTTCTGGAAATACTCCAAAAGGAGTAGATTTCAGTTGGGGTCTAGTGTTTATAGCCAGAATAAGTAGCAAAACCATGCCAGCTATCTGGATTTAGCAGGAACAGCCCCAATTAATCTTTTGTCCTCATTTTGAAGCAGCATCCTTCAAAGACTTACACAAAGCTTGGGAAATCTGAAGTGTATAGAGCAGCTCATGCCCTTGGCTGTGTCAGCTCCATTACTTCAGTTTCCAAGGTATAACAGACTTGGCAGGCGACCTGAAGGAAGATACCTTGGGCAGCAGCAAAGAGCAAGGGGAGGCCAGGCTCCCTGTATGGCAGGACTGTCCCAGGGTTGCTAGCTTGGGCATTCAAAAGAAGGGTGAAGGAGGGAAATGGTTGGCAGCAGGGCCAGGGTAAGTATGGGCAGGGGAACATGCCGGTGAATTGGCAGATATAACTTAATCATCTAATGACTAACTGTGTTTAACAATACTTTTTTAAAAATATATTGTTGTTTCATTCTTTTTAAAACTTCTGTAAAATAAAATTTTAAATTAAATTTGTTTTAAATTACTGTATGCAAAGCGATCTTGTAGCACCTTTAACATTAACTGTGCAAAGTAGCACAAGCTTTCGTAGACTTGTTCTATGAAAGCTCATGGTACCATTTCTTTCACACAATTAATCTCAAAGATCTCTTTGCAGACTAATATTCCAGACTAACATGGCTGTATTTTAAATTACTGTATGTTGCCTTGGTTCCCATCTCAGCAAAAAGGTGGGGTGTATATCAAATAAATAAATAAATAAATAAATAAATAAATAAAATAATGAGGATTCCCACAGAGATATATATGACCCATAAAATAAAAGAGCACAATGTACGGTAGATGAATATTATGTGGATGTGTTTGGCCTACTAAAACTTGAAGTGCAGGAAGGATGTAAGGAGTACCTTCGCAAAAGGGACAAGAAGAAGGATAAGAAGCCCAAGGCCAGCCACTCATTTCTTAATTGGTCAGAATGATACATTATCTTCGTGGAGTGGTCTGAGCTGCACACTTCAAGAGGAGCTGGCCCTTCATGAACCAATTAATGTGGCCAAAGTAGTAGCAGGGGAAGCAGTGGGCACTGAGGATGATAAAATCTTCTATAGAAGAGCCTCACAGTAAAAAAATCAAGTGGGACCTTCTCAATGACACACTATGGTCACCATGGATCTGTCTGTCTGTCTATCTATCTATCTAGTTTACATTGTTTCACTGCTTATTGTAGGGGTAAAGGTGGGATATAAATAAATAAATAATCTTAAAAACACTGCTCTAATCTGGTAAAGGAGACTTTAGGAAAGACAGGTAGGTTTTCTGACAATACAATCATGGTAAATCCCAGAGTTTATGTTCATACTTACATTGCAAGTTTCAACATAACTGAAACAGGGTTTTGCATCGGGCTTCTGCATTCCATTTATAATCTCACAGGATTCTATGGATTTGGGCAATCTGAAGTCTTAGAATCATAGGACGTTATCACACGTGGGCCAGAAAGCCATAATAAAGTGGAAATGAGGCATTCCGGAAATAAACTGAAATTAAACCTTGATTCCGCAAATGGAATTACCTTAATTGTGAAATTAAACTAAG
>CM034703.1:283930520-283941936 GCA_020142125.1 Phrynosoma platyrhinos
GTGAGCAATCACTTACCCCTCCTGTTATCTTCATCAGCAGGCCAATGGTTACAGTACTGTTTTTCTTGTGTTAATTATGTTGTGTGAATTTAAGAACTCTGATTTTAATTCTTTAATAGTTTAATCTTGTTTTAAGGGGTGGGTGGTCAGGGAGGGGAGGATGGATTGTTTTTATTTGTTGTATTTTTAATTTGCTGTACACCGCCCCGATTGCTGAGCAGAGGGGCGGGTTATAAATAAAACTTTATTATTATTATTATTATTATTATTATTATTATTATTCAGGTCCTTCTCTCTCCCTCCCTCTCTTCCCCACCCCATGTCTCTGAGTCTATATGTTCAGAAGATAGGTATTGGCAAGGAGCACCAGGGAGGGGATGGGGTGGCAGTACTGAAAGTGACATAGCTACAGCTGCCTGGTACTTCATCAGCCTAATATAGTGAAGAAGGAAATGCAAAGCAACAATGATGGTGTTATTATCTTCTTTATCTTCAGGACCTCTGAGTCCCAGCTGCAAGGCTGAAGGAGGAAGGATCCAGAAATGCTGGAAATAATGAAAAATGGTGGCAGAAGGTTCAGCTGCTTCACCCAGTCCATCTCTTTATAGCATTAGGCCATTGAAAAAAAAGACATGAGTTTGAAGAGGGACCAGGATCATCTGTGGTGGACTTTATAGAATTTGTGAGCACTAGCATTTTGCTCCCCTCCACTGGGTATTAACACCTGGCCTGCCAGTGCATACCCTCAGTGCATATATATGAAGGCAGGTGTACACAAAAGAAGCAGCCAATCAGGTTCCATTGACCCTATATTGTGGAAATGTGCCAGGATACATTATTCTCTTTTTCAGGTTTTACAGATTACATTTCCCAACAGGCATTTATCTTCCACCATGCATTAAAAATAGTGAATCATGTTATTGGCTGTGAGGAATTTTAAAGGAACTCAACATTAGGGAAGGCTCATATCTTAGTTCCCACACAGACTTCAATTTTCCATAGTAACCAAGGGGTCCATTTTTTGCTGGCCTTATTCCAGAAACTCACTTAGCTGTATGGTTAATCTTGCCAACCGAATACCTTATTTTCCTGCGTATAAGACTACTTTTTTACCTGCAAAATCTGTGGCTAAAGTGGGGGGGGGTCATCTTATACGCTGGATATAAGGATAATGAGAATAGAGGTGCTAAAACTCTATATTTTGACTGGAAAAATTAGGGGGTCGTCTTATATGCGGGTCGTCTTATACGCCGGAAAATACGGTACATATGCCTTAAGATTTTGGAGAGAGGAATAAAAGAATTCTGCTTAAATGGAGTAATCATTATGCACAGCCCTACTGTCCACATGTTATCTGTTTCAGAGTTCTGATTTGAGAAGGAAAGGAGACTGAAAAGGGCAAAATCTAGTTTTGGCTAAAGGTGCTTGTCCAGGAACACATGATAAATTGGAAAAAGCAGTCTATCTGTAAGGCCTTCCTTCTTTTTTTTCATATAGGATTTTCTTGACCTTGGCATGCTAGTTGTGCCAAAGAAACACTTGTGAAAGCAAAACTTTTAATTAGGGCAACTGGGTTATAGAAAAGATAAATATATCCCTACTCCTCTTCCTTTATTGCTTTCCATAAACACTTTGGTCTAAACATTACAACTAATTGACCAACTGTGTTTGTTGAAGAGATGTGATGGAAGGAGGTTTGTTGGGGAAGTTCTGATTTTTCCTGAATGGCAAGACTTTTGACATATTTATTGCTCATAAAGAACGCTAGGTCCCAAGTATGGGATTAATCCATTGAGAGAGTACATGAAGTTCAAAATGAGAGTATCAGAGCCTTGCCTGGAAAGAGAACAGGGTTTGTTTGTTTTTTACATTGTTTTCCCACCAATCATTTTTTGAAGCTAGACTTTTGTGAGAAGAGAAAATCCAATTTATGTGTTCATTTATCATTTGGTTCTGCTCGCTCTTTTCCCTCCAGGGTTAGGATGCCAGGTGACTTCCAACATAATTTAAAATATTCCAATAAAAACCACAATAAATTATACACATTAAAATACAAATTAATGCATTTATATCATTAAAGCACCAATTAAAAAACTAAAAACAACAACACAGTGATGATTAAGAAGCAGTGAAATATAGCATAACACATCTATTTTAAAGATCCAGACAATAAAAAGTATGCGGCTCCTGAGGACCTGCCTGAATAGAAAAGTTGTTGTCTTCTGGCAAAAGAACAAGGAATGGGCTTGCCTAATCTTTTTTTGGAAGACAGGTCCATAATTTGAGAGCATAAAACAATGAAGGACTCAGTCAAAGAGTCATGATAAGACCTATTTGCAGGAGCTGAGCCAGGCAGTTGGTGACCGGGGCTTTTGGAGGTCTCTCATTCATAGGGTCACCCCAAGTAGAAGTTGACCTGATGGCAATTAACAACAAAACAACATCATGGAAAACTAAGAGGATGTACCACTAAGGGAAGTATAGAAAACAACTGACTCTATCACATCCTGAACCAACATGCACACAGGCACATCTGTGCAAACACATTCACACTTCAAAGCATTGCTGTTTGTTTTTAGAATCCTAACTGACTTGAGAATCAAAGTATCTGGAGGACTCTCTCTATATATAATACCAGTCTGTCAAGACCATCTGCCTCAGGAGCCTTTATGCATCAACAAGGAATAGGACCTTCTTGCATGTGGCCCCACTGGAATACTCTCTCTGTGGAAGCGCAGTTGGAAAAAACACAGCAATTGTTTCTGAACCACCTCAGATACTTCTCTCTTGCTAGTGTAATTTAACTGACTGATTCTGTTCCTTCTATTGGGTTTGTGACTTCTTTGTTTTACAGTTGGCCATCTGCACCCACAAATTCAACCACCTATAGCTTGATTTTTTTTAATTCCAAAAAGCAAGCCTTGATTTTGTCATTTTATATTAGAGACACCATTTTAACTAACCCATTGTATATAATGGGATTTGAGCATCCATGGATTTTGGTATCCGCAGGGGATCCTGGAACTAAACCTCAGTGAATACCAAGGGCCCATTTCATTATATTGCTGAGTCTTTGCTGGTTTTTATTCTTTCAGTTCAGGGGTGAAGATGCTATGCTAGAAATTTGGGAATTGAAAGAATATTTCATTGTTAATTTGTTTTTACTCTGGAGCATGTTATTTTAATTTATAATTAGTTTAATTCTGTTTTAAGGGTGGGAGGGTTGGATGGGCAAGTGAATGTTTTAACTTATGTATTTTAATTGCTGTAACCCACCCCGATTGCTCTGCAGAGGGGCGGGCTATAAATAAAAGTTATTATTATTATTATTATTCATTTGGCATGACAGAATACTTATTTTGGGGGACTTAAATTTGCTTCCCCATAGCTACACTCCTGATCAGCCCTAACCAGTGTAGGATGGTTGAGAGATAATCTAAAGTTACTGTCCAACAACACCTGAAGAGCTACAACTTGCCTATCCTTGCTTTAGAATCAAGCCTGCTCCAAACACATTTAAAGTAGATTATGTGTATGTGTGTATGTGCACGAGTGAGCCTTTGACCCAGCTACTACTAGACTGTGCATGGAGACTATGCTAAACAGCCAAACAGGCTCACCTCTCTACAGTCTGTTCTCTCAGAAATCTTTCCCTTCACTTTTTGAAATGTGAGAGGTACTCATATTGTATGGTCATAGATGTTTGATGCTCTTTTAAATGCCATGGCTTCATCCTATGTCATTTTTCCTGGTACTAATACTTTAATGATGTACTTCCTGGAATTCTCTGTGGAGAACTCCATACTCTCCAACTGTCCAGATTTAGCAGGGACAGTCCAGTTTAATTCTCTGTCGTCCCACTTTTTCATCTGCTTTTTAAATTGTCCCAGTTTTTCTCATCTCCTCCTACTTTCCTCCTTTGTCCTCATCTTATTTCAGTTGCTCCAAACTGGCTTCAAAACACAGAGGTAGTTTGCACTCAATTAACTCATGGGGGGGGGGGGGGGGGAGATGAGAAGATTCTTGCCCTTCCTAGTAGGTGCAGAGAAAAGAAGACTGCTGCAGCCTCTTTTAAGTTCATGTGTTCCTCCTCTTTAATAACTTTTGCCCATCTTGACCTCTTCTAGCTGGTGTACTCTTTCTCATTCATAACATTTGCTATCTTGACCAAACTCTAACTCTGCATGGCCACATGTGGCCCATTTTACACCTGTGAAATTTTAGAGGGTATTGAGTTCTAATGCTGTGATTCAGGGAACAGGGGTGTCACTAGTGGTGTGTGTGGGGGGCTGCAGAGTGCAGCAGGTGACATCTGCCTTTGGTCAGAAACAGGCTGTAGGGTTCACCTGCATCCCTTTAAAATGCTGACGACATGGCTTGAGTGGGGTGAGGCTCATTGGGAAGAGAAAGGAGAGGCCCCCTTTTTAAAAATTAAATTCTAAATTTTAATTTTTTTTAGTTTTTTATCTTTTTAAAATTTCTTGTTTAAAAAAAGCCCCACATCTTGCCAAATTTTCACTTGAACCACATGAAACTAGGTATGTGAGCATACATTTAGGCTATGCATATAATATTGTAATTTAAAGGTATGATTTTGATTTTGCTAGTTATCTTTGTCAGAACCATTGCCATCACATTCAGTGATATACAGAAATTATGATTTATTAGTAAAATTAGTACAAAAAACAAGGATTCTGTATGGTGTGGTATGGAAGGAGGTCAGTGGGAAGGATGTATGACACCAGGCGTTACCGCACCAGGTTACGCCAACCCTAGTGATGCCACTGTCAGGGAGTGAATTCAAGCTGACTAGCACATAATTCAAAGTACCTCACCAAACTACAAATTCCATTGTCTGGAGCGCTACAGTTAAAGTAATACCAAATCCCTGTAACCTCCCAGTAGGCTCAGGCAAAAGCCAACTGCTACAGCCTCTCCTAGCTTGTGTTCTCCCTCATTCATAACTTTTGCCATCTTGATCACGCACTGTTGTTGCTTGGCCACATGTGGCCTGGGTTTCATCAATGAAATAGCCTACCTTTAGGTGGAAATCTTAGGGATTGCTGAGGTTACCAAGTGACTGCTGAGCATTCACACACACATGACAATCACCACCTCTCTCCTCCTCCCTCCTCAGAAAATGCCATTAGGAAGAACCAGGCAAGTCCCAAGCTAAGATTAGATACACCACGTTGATCCCATCTAACCTAGACTCCATATCCTCCTCTAAATATGCCCATGCAGAGCCTGGTGAGATCAGTAGCCTGCATTGTGGGGTGAGAGGAGTGACCTGAGAGATATTTTGGGTAGACAGGTCTTCATGGGCTTTCCGTGTCTATGGGCCTAAGTTTGATTTTCAGGCTAGAATCTTCTGGATCTGTACTATCTGAGGATACCACTCATTGAATGGAGATAAATTTACCTATAAATAAGTAAGCAAAATGTACCCCATGCTCCATAGCGCAGCTTTCTATCAAGCTCCACTAGAGCTGTTTATTGAATTTAGTGAACAATCCATGAGCAGCCAATGGTTTCAAGCTGATCTTTTAAATTAGTTGTTTGTGCATGTACAAAAAATGAATGAAAAGCTAGCACATCAGGGCTTCAGGCCAATACCCTGACGCATGTAGGAATATGGTGTAAGGGTGGAACAGTTCTACTCTGTTTATTCTTGAAACAAAATGTCTCTCCAAAAATCAGGCCTCTCAGAGCTGCATCACAGGCATGCTGGTCTAGTTAGAGTTTCAAGGGTTATTCAAGCATCACTACTTTCCCTAGAATATGGATGGTGAGTGTGTGTGTGTATGTATGTGTCAAAATCAGAGCCTGAAGAAAAATACATTTTGGACTATAACTCCTATAATCTTTTGAGTATCATGGCTACTGGAACTTCTGATTTAAAAAAAGATAATTTTTCCTTTTCACAGAATAGATTGTAATACAGTAGGTGAGTACACTGAAATGTAGTATCAGAAATGCTGCACTTTGCCAGTTAATTATTGTTACCAGCCTAAATTTGGAGCATTCTTGTTCTGTGCATCACTTTTCCTTTAATGAAATGCCATCTGAAAATCTACTTGTCTGGTTACCACTCCTTCTGAATTCCATTTCACACAAACTTCTGCAGCTTCGTTCACTTGAAGGATTTGCTTATTTTTATAATATTTCAGGAGCAGCATGTCACAGCCTCACCTGGCAGGCTGCAGTCTACCTCACCCAGGCAGGATTGCTGGACACATGGATATGGTGGGATGCATCAGGCTCCACAGCTGATGAAAGCCAAGCACCTGCAATCTGCAAGGGGCAGTTGGCACATGAGTGTGATAGTCATCAAGTAGAATTTAAAAGACTGCAGTGAAAATCTGGCATGCTTCAGATTGCCTTGTCCTTGAGTTTAAAAATAGCCTCTGTCCAGCTCATTCCACCAAAACCCTCTACAGCCAGCTGACTCGGAGGTGAAATTGTAGGTGATTCTGAAGGAGAAAACATGGGGAGACAACAACCTTCAGCTGTCAACATCCTCTTCAATGCTGCAAATGCTACTAGTACACTGGTATGTTTATAGAGGTCCACAAAGTTATTTTTTTGAAACCCAATTCCCATAATTCCCCAAGGGTCTTGGTAGCTGGGAGATTCTGACAGCTGAGACTCAAAAAGTAACCTTTTCAAGTTGTGCTTGTATGTCAGTCTGTCTGAACTTTAACTGTCATGGGATATTATCACAACCAAATCTGCTGGGATAGACCATCACTGACAAATCTTACTGCACTGCCCTGTGCCCAGGCAGTAGGCATCCCATATCAAATTCGGGCTTTTCTTTTCAAGAATGAGATTTTCCCATTCTTGAAAAGCTGCTGGAGAAACCCAGGTTGGATTCGGGCTGCCTACTGGCTGGGCATGAGTCAGTGCAATGAGATCTATCAGTGATGGTTACAACCTGCATCTATCCCAGCACGGATTTGGTGTGTGACAATCTCCAGTAGTGACTCTCTGCAAAGGATTCTGAAACAATCTAATCTCTAGTTCTGTTAGAGATCACTCTTGTATAGAAATGGAAAGAATGTTCACAGTTATTCATTCCTAGGTAAAAAAACAAAAGGGGGGGTCAGATAGTTGGCAAGCCATTAACAATTTTGTACCATTTTCTATGCGTATTTGAATGTCCTGAAGTATTGCAGAGAAATTATTCTGTGGAGAAAAACATGTGGGGTTTTTGTGGAACACCCCTCGACACACACACCTTGCTTTCTGTGCAGAAAATGGTCTTCCTGTGCAGAAAACAAAGCATTAAAAAACTACCATAATTATTATTCTTTGCATGCAATGATGAAAAGGTCAAGGATTTATATCCCTACTCTCATAAAAGTTTTGTTTCCAGGAAAAGGGAATAAATAAGTCTCAAAACTGTTTACGACAATGATGCAAACATGCCCATTGTTTGTCCTGTCTTAAGTAAGCAATTTTCTTCTCTGCTGTAACTTGAAAATAATCCATATTTATAATTATATCAGGATTCTCAGAATACTAAACATACTATGGGTGGTATCCAGCTAATGGCACACCCAGGTATAAGTTAACCCTATGCCTGCATATGTCTATTTTTGACCACTGCAAAAGTCAGCCCTCTGTATCCATGGATTCTGCATCCACAGATGCATCAACCATAGCTTGAACCATCCATAGCTTGAAAATATTCACACCAAAAAAAAATTCAAAAAGCAAATCTTGTTTTTGCCATTTTATGCACTGTCCCTCAAGGTGCCATTCTGTCCCTGATGTTATTTAATATCTATATGAAGCCTCTGGGAGAGATCATCTGGAGACATGGGGCAGGGTGTTATCAGTACGCTGATGACACCCAGATATATTTCTCCATGTTTCAGTCATCAGCTTCAGCTCCAGATGGTGTCTCCCCTCTCAATGAATGTCTTAAAGTGGAAATGGACTGGACGAGGAAAAACAGATTGAAACTGAATCCAGACAAAACGGATGTACTAACAGTAATGGCTCTGAACCCAGGTATTCAGATACAATCTCCAGTCCTAGATGAGGTCACACTCATCTCAAAGGAGTGTGTTCGCAGTCTGGGGTGTTCCTAGATCCATCACTTCAGATGACAAATCAGGTGGATGCAGTGGTCAGGAGCGCCTGTTATCAGCTTCGGCTGATATACCAGCTGTGCCCTTTCCTGGAGATTAGGGTCCTCGAAATCATGGTACATGCGCTGATAACTTCTCGTCTTGATTTCTGCAATGCACTCTACATGGGGCTACCCTTGTGCCTAGTTTGGAAGCTTCAATTGGTACAGAATATTGCAGCCAGGCTAGTCTCAGGTAAAAGCAGAAGAGACCACATAACACCTATTCTAAGATTGCTTCAGTGGCTGCCTATCAGTTTCCAGGCCCAGTATAAGGTGTTGGTCATCACCTTTAAAGCCCTAAATGGCTTGGGTCCAACCTATCTTCAGGACTGCCTCCTTCCATATAATCCACCCCGTGCACTCAGGTCCTCTGGGAAGAATTTATTGCAACCTATAAAAACTAGATTATCTGCAACTGCCCAGAGGACCTTTTTGGCTATCGCTCCCAGACTTTGGAATGGCCTGCCGGATGAGATGTATCACTTGACCACCTTAAACAGTTTTTAAAAAGCTCTTAAGATGGATCTCTTCTGGCAGGCCTTACCTGAGTAGATATCCAGCCTCTGAAAATAGTTATGCCTGTCGCTGATTTCCGCTACGGCTATTTTAATTTACTTGTCATTTATTGCAATTTATTGCAGTTTAAGTCTGTTTTTAAATTTTGATTGTTTATTTTTTGTTTATTTTTAAGGAGGGTTGGCTATTGGGTGATGGGATTGTTCACTTTATCCTGTAAGCCACCCCGGTTGTATCAACAGAAAGGTGGGATATAAATTATTATTATTATTATTATTATTATTATTATTATTATTAATAATAATAATAATAATAATAATAATATGGTGCTGATCAGGCCAGCCATCATCCAGTCTGCTTGTACCAGAACTGGGCCTTGGGCCATGCATTATCTTGTCTCCCTGCCAAAGGAGCAAGGGGAGGCCATTGTATTTGGCCCAAGCAGACAGGGCCTCAGTCCACTCATTCTTATTACCTTTCCTTACATATGATGACACTCTGCATTACACTGGAACTTGATTTTAGTATTCTTTGTTTTGAAGTCCATTCAAGCCAGTATTCCAGATACTGCCTGCAGCGTTGTTGCTGAGTCTTTTGTGTCTCCTTTTTTGTGGATCATGATGTATCTTGATCATTGCCAGTCTGTTGGCCATCATTTTTTCCCCATACTTGTTGGCATATTTTAGTTATCACTAGGGTTGATTCTGTATGTGTGGATTGTAGAAATTCTTAATTTAGCTTAATTTAGGCATTCTTAATTCTCCATTTAAGAGCAAGTATCTTTCTTGAATGCCTTTTTATGATAGAAATATGCCTTTTCATTTAACCAATAAAACTTTGTAGGGGGAAAAGCAGACTTAAACTAGGAACACATTCTGTATGTGTGTAGAATCTCGTTTTTACAGGGAAATTACATTTGACAGATAATAAACCTGAGCATTTCAGAACACTAGAGTTGATTCTATCTGTGTGGATTGTAGCAGTTCAATTATAATATCATCTGTTCCTGGTCATTTATTCTTCCCAGTCTCACATATCAACTTCCATCTTGCTTTCTAGAATTCGGGGCCCATCTTCATATGCTTCTTCATTCTATGTGTCATTCATTTTTTTATCTTTTGTATATAACTCTTCTGTCTAATGTATCCAACATCTTTTTATTTTTCCTTGATCTTGTAATATGTTCCTCTTCTGATCATAGAGCATCCCCACCCTTGATTTCAACTTCTCTTATGGAAGAGGTCTCTCATTCTTCCTTTTTTGTTCTTGTCTTCTGTTTCTCTGCACTGATTGTTATAGTAGTCCTCTTTATCCTTGCACACTAGTCATTGAACAGTAGGTTTTGCTCCTGTCTCCCTTTTCTTTTGCTTCTCTTCTATCCATAACTGCTTGAAGCATTTCATCTGTTATTCATTGTTTCTTCTTTTTCTTTTTAGCCACTGATAATGTATTTCTGCATCCTTTGTGGATTATTTCCTTGGCTTCTGACTAGCATGTCAGAAGTGCAATAATTTTTCATCTTCTAAGATTTAACCCTTAATAATACATTTTCAAACCTAATGTTCCAAGCTCTGAGACTCATGAAGTCCTTCTGGATGGGACATGTAAGGTATAATAATTCTGCCTCCTTTATGGGATATTCTACTTGTAACCTCCCTGTGTTTTCCCAACGCTTCTTCTAGGTATTCCCAGACAGTGGACCCTTACCAATGAAAAAGCACTATAAAGCTATGCCTTCTTTGTTCCTTAAGAGATATTCTTCTAGTAATAAAAGAGTAGCGCAGTGGAGAAACACAGGAGGGATACCAATTGATAGGCTATGAACAGGAACATAAGAAAACTCCTGCTGGCTCAGACCAAGATTTTATCTAGCCCAACATTCTGTTCCCAAAGTGGCCAACCAGATGGCTATGGGAAGCCCACCAACAAGACAAGAGGGCAACTTACAGGTGATGTCTGGATCTCCTGTAAAATTCTGTGAACAAAGCGGGGCAACTGCACAGTGAAAGCATCAACTTAACATTAGCATCTTCCATCTTTTTTCTTTCCAGGATAAAGGATAAAAAGGGAAACAGTATTTAACTGACGGCACTGGGAGCCCACTGTCTGGAAGAGGTACTATGATGTAAGCTTTAAGAATTCCTTTCTAGCCCCCTTTAAAAAAGGAAATAATACCCATAGGAATGGGTGAAGTGAATGCAAAACTAAATGCAGTAAATTCAAGATGTTATATAAAGTGTTATCTTACAATCCTGTAAGGCTCAGCATAGCAGAGTTCCATATGTGGACGTAACTACACTGAATCACTTAATACCCCACTAGATCTTCTGAAGAGCCACTGTAGACACTGACCCATGGCCAATTACATCTGGAGGAGAGTAGAGGTATTGCAGAAGCATCTCGTTATGTTCTTGCAGCAAGATGCAAAATGACAGCATAATCTGCTGAGGTCCACTAGGGTCTTCCAGAGGTCTCAGTGGCTAATGTAATAGCTTTGCATCTGAAAATGGGGACATAACCAAATGCATCTGCAATCTGTACCCATTTTCCTCCAAGCAAAATGGATGGAGGGATTCAGTGAGTCTATGGTAGGTCTGGTGCTTTGATCATTGTAGAGGGAGGAAGGAAATACAGTGGGCCTTTGGTATCCACTGGGGTTTGGTTCCAGGACCCAAGACACACACCCCTGTAGATACAAAAATCCATTGATGCTCAAGCTCTTTATATGCAATGGTACAACAACAACAACAACAACAACAA
>CM034703.1:283968023-283980414 GCA_020142125.1 Phrynosoma platyrhinos
ATATATATATATATATATATATATATATATATATATGCATATATGAATTTGTCTCAGAAAGGGCCTGAAGTTCAAAATGCAGAAGAAGTCTCATAATCTTCTGACAGGGAGAAAACATCTGAAATTATTCCTTTTGGCATCCAAAAATGAATAAGATGAAGGTTTATTTCTACTCAGAAGGTCCCCCTCAGTTCTCTGATTCTATAAGAAATATTCCCAGAGGCAGACACACAGAAAACAAATCCAGTAGTAAATGTGGAAGACAATTACCTAAATGATTTTTTTAAAAAAACTATTAAATCTCACATTGTATTTGTACTTTTCTTTCCTTCAGGTGTAAATGGCTATTCTAGCTAAATCACAACCCGGAAAGAAATAATTATGCCACAGATATAATTATTTCAAAAATATAACTATAGCATATAATTCTGCCACAAAGTAGAATTTTGGTGTTGTTGTGTGCCTTAAAGTTGTTTCTGAATTACGGCAACCTTAAGATGAACCTTTCATAGGATTTTCTTGATGAGATTCAGTCAGTCATGGTTTGACTTTGTCTTCCTCTGAGACTGAGAGAGTATGATTTGCCCAAAGTCATTCAGCAAATTTCCATGAGCCACCCCTTAGGCCAGGGGTAGGCAACCTTTCCCCTTTAAGGGCCGAGGGACATCAGCTCCCAGAATCCCAGGAGCTATTGGCCAACATGGGACTATTGGCCAACATTTCTGAGGCTTCTGGGAGCTGAAGTCCCTCGGCCCTTAAAGGGGAAAGTTTGCCTACCCCTGCCTTAGGCTCTTGATAGGCAAGATATCACCACTCACCCTTCTTCTGATAAATTATCAGGGATAACAATGAAAATTGCCCCAGATATTCCTCCCAGCTGGAAGGATGAGCAGTGTGGTCAGAGAATCTGTGATGAAAGTTAACTTCAGAAATGCCAAAATCCATTGTACAAATCAGAAGGGTCCACTATGCCTTGCCTGGCCTTCATCCTCACCAATTGGAGTGGAGGTATGGGGCAGACAAAGCCATCTTCATTGAAACACTAGTTGAAGGAGGACTCCTCCAGCTATTACCTCACCAAAGACTTGGTATCATTGTGACTTTCCACAGCCAGAAAAGAATTACAGTATGTGCAACAAAATCAGCACTCTGTCTGGAATATTATCTGTCTGGGGAAGGATGGAGGAGCATTCCTCCTTCTGACTGTTCAGTCAGTTAGAGTAGGAGTGGGTAGCCACAAGGGCCCTCACTGGCCACACATGCACTTTTTTTGGTTCAAAACTCTCTAGTATTGAAAAATGGGGGGGGGGGGTTATTTAAACCCCTAATCATGAGACAACATTGGAAAAGACAATAATGCTTGGCAAAGTAGAAAGCAGTTGAAGAAGAAAAAGACCATATTACAAGTGGATCTGCTCAACCAAGGAAGCCACAGCTCTGAGTTTCAAGAGCTTAACAGGGCTGTTAATAATAGAATGTCTTGGGGGTCTTTCATTCATAGGGTTGCCATAAGTTATAGTCAACCTCATGGCAATTAACAACAAGCAATAGCCTTAAAATGGAGGTTCATGCCTCCTGCAAGCTTCTGATGCATAGTTCTATATTTTGGGTCTGAAACATTTTTCAAGAACAGGGAGAATGGGTCTGGGGGTCAGTTGGGGCCTTGACAGGTTGCACAATTCCCAGATCATCTCTAAAAAGAGATATTTGTTCACATATCTATGAAATTCTGTTCTCATAGATCAGCAGAGACTACACTGGAGTACTGTGGGGAAGCAAAGTTAGAAAACAAACATTTATACAAACTCCAAGTTCTGGGGAGTGCAGAGGGAAGAGAAAGATCTAAACAGTTCCTATCACTGTGGAATGGAGTAACACTGTCATATTCCTGAACAGTAAATCTCAGGAACATAACCACATGTTTCTCAAGAACATAGAGTACAAAATTCTGTGTATGTGTATTTCTTTTCTTTTTTTAAAAAAGAAAAAAGAATAGAAAGGATTCTTGTGGCACCTTTAAGACTAAATGATTAATTTTAGTATGAGCATTTGTGGAACTACCTTGGAAAGTTCATCTTAAGTTCAGAGTAAAGCCCAAAGTGGATTCATTGTCCTTACATGGGGGGGGGAGGTTCAAACATCCCTCCCATTTATGTGCGCTGGTTGTGGATGGGGTCCTCTAGTTACAGGGGTAGGCAACCTTTCCCCTTTAAGGGCTAAGGACTTCAGCTCCCAGAATCCCAGGAGCTATTGGCTAACATGGGACTATTGGCCAACATGGCTGAAGCTTCTGGGAGCTGAAATCCCTTGGCCCTTAAAGGGGAAAGGTTGCCTACCCCTGCTCTAGTGTAAACAAACAAAATAGGGGATATGGCATGAATGATATATGTTTAGTATATTATGTCATTTGATCCTGAGACTGGACCACTATCACCATGTTATCAGCTGGTCAATAAAATGTTCCTTGTAGGATCAAATTGTCAGGTCCTCATCTGATAACAGGGCTAATAACTGAAACTCATGCATCAGCTCAAGCTGTTGTACCACCAGCGATACCTCCTCTGCTTCTATTAATCCAAAAGTCTTCTAGTGCAGTGCTTCTCGGTCTATTTGATGTGGGGAGCAAGCAATTTTTTCCCAATGTACTAGGAGCTGGCACCATTTTTGGGCCCATTAATTACAACTCTTTTCCTGGAAAATCATCAGGGACTAGGAGCCAATGGCTCAGGGACTAACACCAGTCCAGAGACCACCACTGAATAGCACTGGCCTAGTTTACTCTCCCACAAGTCAGTTGTGGAAGTTATAGTAAAAAAATTAGCTTTTCCAAGCTTTGAAAAAAAAGTTACAATGGACCAATCTGCACATTCTACTCCCCCATCCCATTTAAAAAGTTATGATAGTGTAGGAGATAATCACAGTTCTGCATACCATGGAGATGACCTAAGGTATGATCCTATAACATTAAAACTACGTTGCATTTGCTTTTTCTGGCTGACTCAGGGAGAGCAGGGCCTCATTCATAACAGGTGGCACACAGTAATCACAACCAAGTCTGATCAATATGTTCAGCAGATGGCAGAAGAAGTACACATTGCCTCAAAGACATGGAGTTCCCAACCTCATGTTCTTCTCTTGTCCCAAGAACATTTAAAGGTTTTGTGAGACACTTTGCAAAGATGAATTGATGGGTCATGAAGGGGTGCTTAAAGACTTCCTCACCTATTATTTTCTTCTATAAATATGAAATTGAAATTTCTCCTTGGGGGAGAGAGAGAGACAGCCTAGGGGTGCCCCACCCATTCCTTCCTACAAATTCTGCTCATGCAGCACTCCAAGGTCCTGGGACAAAAGTTGTTGGGCTTCATTGTAAGATAGCATTTGCCATGCCATCTACAGCTCACAGGAGTTGCATCAACACACAATCTCCATCTTTGCCTTGGTATGATAACATAGTTGGACAGTTGTGGGTGCTCTAGGTTCTGTATTAGGCCTGCCCAAAATACAGCCTGTGGGCTGCTTGTGACCCACCAACGGATTTCAGGTGGCCTACAAGGATGTGGAATTATTTAAAGGCTCCTTCACCACCTGGTTTTCCCCCAAAGAGAGGGCCAGATGGTGGTGGAGGAGGAAGGGCAAACATTGATTCTTCAAGGCTCCTCTGCCCCCCCCCCAGCTTTCTCCCAAGGAGAGGGCCCAGCGGCAGCAGACGAGGAAGGGTGAATGTTTGACCCTCCAGGCTCCTTCACTGCCCAGCTTTCTCCTGAAGAAGGGTGAACATTCACCCCTTAAAACTCCTCTGCTGCCTGGCTTTCTCCCAAGGAGAGGGCAGGTGGTGGTGGAGGAGGAGGAAGGGGAATACTCACCCCTCAAGAAAGGAAGAAGGTAAATAAAGAAGGAAGAGGAGAGTAAAACAATGAACACTTGGAAGATATTTTGAAAACATTTATTTCAAACATGATTCTGGAGTACGACAAACTGATTACTGACAAGAAGTGTAATACGTCCCATTAACTAAATGTTGTAAAAAGTAAGAAAACCTTTAAAGTGTATTAAAACATTAGAAAAATAATTTTCTGCTTAGCAAAGTAATTTTTAACATTAATGTGATTTCATGATAAATAAAAATCTTAAGTAATAAGTGTAATTAATTGATATTAATTTAATTTTCCCTTTTTAATAAATCCTTAATTATACCTTTACTTGGAAAGTGTCAGTTACTAAAAACCTATCTGTGGCTGGAAGAAGTTTATCCTATTTTAATTTTGGCCCCTCCCTATTGCCAGGTTGTGTAGATCTCATCTATGTGGCCTCATTTTTTAGGTTCCCCAACCCCACAGACCACATCCAGCCATTTTCCTGAAATCCAAATGAGCTGGGTGGTCATTTCAGTTTTTGGAAAATTGTGATTTTTCAGCCATTTTGAAGTATGATGACAAGAAGCAATTAAAAGGAAAGTCATGCTCCCTGGAGGCTTCTGAAGGCAAGAGTCTCCATTTCTGGCTGTATTCCTTTTATGTGATAGGGAGTCAGCCAGAGAGCTTTGGAAGTCCCATCAAATCCTCAGGTTGTATGTGTTGTGAGTCACCCGGTTTCCACCATTCACTGCAACATGCCATGACATCTTTGCAACACAATGCATCTATTAAAGTGTGAGCAGTAAAACAATTTTATGAGGATGCTCCTCTTGACCCTTGTGTAGCTCATCTTTGCATCTTCAAGTGAGCTGTTGCTGTCCTGGAAGAACTGAGAGTCCTTGCGCCTACAGTCACATACTTTTCATTGTTCCATCTGCTGTGAGTCAAACAGAACATAAGTTTTCAATACACCTTTTTGAAACAAGCTCTTATCATTTGGTTTACAATGTTCTGCAAATGCAGTTGCTACTATACATAATCAGAGTTCATGATCCCCATTACAAGTATGGTGTCTTCCCTGTAAGTATCAAAATAACTGCAGTAATATGCTGCAGAGAGCATGGAGCAGAAGGGCTCAATACTTTACTGCCATGATCATGCTATGTATGTTTACTCAAAACTAATTCTCCCTCTGTTTAGTGAGTCTTACATCTAGGAAAGCATAGATAGGTTAAGAATACTTACTGGGCAATACAGTCTATTGAATTCAGTGAAGCTTGTTTCTGAGCAGATATTATGGAATTGTTATGTGAATCTCAATGCCTTGAGAATTCATTGCATCATCCCATGTCACTTATAGAAAACTGATGGCAAAATACGTTGGGTGCAGTCTCTGACAACAAAGCTCAAACTGGTTTTCAGGCTTATGTGGAAAATGTGGAACAATTATTCATAAGTGCACAGCTGCACATATTTGAATTAAAGTAAATAACCCTGTTGCACCCAGGGACCAACCTCTGTTACACCTACTCCTGTTACAGTCTTTTTGGATGCATTGTCTTGGTCACCAGACAATGTGAAAAAACTCAGTAGCAATCTGGATCTCAATGATGAATAATGGATTCATCATTATTAGGACATTTTATTTTTGCTGCTGTACCTCTTCTTTTTGTACCTCTTCCTCTCCTCCTCCTCTTCAACCTCTCTACTTCTCTGTGCCACTTCCTTTTTTGGTCTCTTGATCCAGTAATAAAAGTAGCCATGGTTGTTGTTGTTGTTGTTGTTATTACTGCTGTGTGTCTTCCAGTTGTTTCTGACTTATAGTGACCGTAAGGCAACTGTATCACGGGGCTTTCTTGGCAAGATATGTTCAGAGGAGGTTTGCCATTGCCTTCCCCTGGAGCTGAGAGCATGTGATTTGCCCAAGGTCATGGTCTCATGGCTGACCAGGGAATCAACCCTGGTCTCCAAAGTTGCAGTCAAAGACTCAAACCACCACACCACACTGTCTCTCAAACCATGATAGCTCTGCAGAATCTTCAAATTTCAGAGGAGATGTCACTCAGCGTATCAGCTGGAGTGTAAGTGTGTTCCAAAAGAACAGGAATCAGTGTTACTTTATCAGAAGCATTTAAAAGGGATGGGAGCCCCTGTCAAATGTTGAATTTCAACCCCCAACTTTCCTGACCACTGGATATACTGGCTAGGGATTCTGGGATTTGCAGTTCAGAACAGTAGCAATCTACTGTGGTGGACTGCACAGTCTGCACTCCTGCTTCAGAGTATGAGCTCTAGTTTACAGTCTGGGAAGCAGTTGCATGGAAGCAAGCTCTGCTTTGCAGCCTAGAAAGCTGTTTTGTGGAACTGAGCTCTGCTTTGTAGTCTGTGAAGCTGTTGCACTGGATTTACCTGTGCTTTGTATATCTAAACACTGCTTCACAGAGGCATACACCCCAGCAGACATGTATAGAATTGAGCTGTGCTTTGTATCCTTGGTGGGGAAATCCCTAAATTGATAAGACATACATCTGGCCCTGCCTACTTTACCTGTGACCTTAGCCCCATCTCATCCTCTGCTTCTGGAATGCACCCCCAATATAAATCTGATAATCTGTACTTCAGTCCTCATTTCAGTGTTTGCATAAGGAATGAAACCTGTAGGAAAAAGCAAACCATGTTTAAAAAATTAGGGGGAGAGAAGATGGGGGAAATAAACAAAAGTTCCTTGTGACTATGGGCAGTCATAAAATCAGTTACTGGAAGCAGGCAGTGAATGCATTTTATGAAACCCTTGCGGAATGCAAGTGCGGTTTTGAGGCAATGAACAATTCAAAACACTACATCCGGCAACAGGGCTTCTCTTCAAAAGCAATGACCTTTAGGTCACACTCCTCAATCAGTACTGCTAGAGATATATCCCCATGGACGTACCCCCAAAGCATGTGGTTTGAGGATTGCATTCTCAGCCCCATTATGTAGGTAAGGAACTGCACATGGGAATGTGACATCTCAACTGGTTACCAAGGAGACCATCTGAGCCAAACATCCGTGGGCTCTCCAACTTGGCAAGGTTCTGAATTTCTGAGTCAGCCTTGAACAAAACATTTTCACATTTGTAAGGCATTAAAGATGCACAAAGAATGGCTGTCAACTCTCCAAGTGATGCAGAAAAGATCTTTCAGTTAACTTTGCAAGGAAGTTTTGTATCAGGGTCCTCCTGCTCCCAGCAGCTATGAAGTTTTATATGATCCAAGGGATCAACTTCAGTCCCATGTAGATCTACTGGAGAAACAGCTTGATCTATGGAAGAGCGGAGCATTTCAAACATTGTTTACTATATCTGTTTAACTTCTTTGTTATTATCTTTCTCCCTACCACCACAAGCCAGCTTGTGATGGTTCTCAAATCTTCTACAGGGAAAAAAGTAGTCAGCCAAGAATAAATCTTGAGGAATTAACAGAATACAGTTCCAAAGAACTGTGGCTACCAGATGCTGTTGCAACCAGTAGGTTTCAAAAGAAGGATTAGGCGAATTTAGGCTAGGTGAATCATTGCATCAGCAACTTTCCAGCCAGGGACAGCCCTAACATTAGGCAGAGTGAGACAATAAATGCTGGTGGCAGTGTGTATGTGTGTAAGCAATATTTGGGAGGAGCAAACTATATGCCATGGGGCCTACTTTGTACCCCATAAGGTTATTAGCATACCCAACATCCCCTGCACTGTATATGAAGTTTCCATATTTTAATATGTTCATATCTAGAGCTAGGCTTGTTCTTAAGAAGTCATTATGACCTTTGGAATACCAGACAAATTTCCCATGGGAAAGGCACATTGACTCAAAGACATGTGAAGGATCCAGGTAATACCAAGACAAAAGCTAAATGGGTTTGCTGATTGCTCCATCCCCCCCCCCCCGACTTTCCACATATCTCTTGCACTGGAGACAAAGGAAGTCCCATTGCACTAAACCAAGTAAGAGCATTTCTCCCACCACCTGTCTGCCATGTTCTTAGCCAACTTCCCTATCCAGCTATCTTTGGCTTGTCCTACATCCAATCACTGTTTCGTTAGTCTGAAGCTACGACTATCAACCAAGATTGTTCTTTTTGTCAATTCAATGAGAAAGCACCCAAATTCTTTGTATTTCATGTGGGAATATTAAGTACCCCTTGAGGCTAGGATATCAAGTATAAATATCAGCTCCAGTTCTAGCATCATGTGTGCACAAAGAGCCTCTTTCACTTAACTGTATTGCCCACAGACACCATCTGATCCACTCCCCACTTTCCACAGATTCCTCTTCTGCACTGGTAAATACTACCCCCTTTACAACCCTAAGCCTTCACTATCCAATTTCCATAACTCTATTTTGGTTGACTCTCTGTGTTGTTTCTGTCTCCTTGAGCTAAGCAATTCCCCAACATTTAAGGAGATGCTGACACAGCTGGTGGACCCCCATTTCCCCCATCTTTTTGGATAATAAGCAATTTGTCTGCTTTCAGATGCAGCGGACAATCTATCTTCTTTATTATTGGTTCCTTCAAGTCAATTCCAGTTTATGTCAACCCTATCATATGGGGTTTCTTGGCAAGGGGGAAGTTTGCAGGGATGGGAACCATGTCTTTATCTAAAGCTGGGTGTGACTTTTCCAAAGTCAGCCAGTGGGTTTCCACAGCTAAGGGATCTCCTTGAATCCTAGCCCAACCCTCAAACCACTACACCTGGGTAGGCAACCTTTCCCCTTTAAGGGCCAAGGGACTTCAGCTCCTAGAATCCCAGGAGCTATTGGCCAACATGGGACTATTGGCCAACATGGCTGAGGCTTCTGGGAGCTGAAGTCCCTCAGCCCTTAAAGGGGAAAGGCTGCCTACCCCTGCAATACATCATGCTTGCTTAACTTGTCTCATTAGCTTGCTTAACTTGTCTCATTAGCAGTAGAAAACAAATCAGCTGCACTTGTACATGGAATGGGTGTGAGTGAAATCTTGTTCTATGCCCCAACAAAAGAGACCATGTTGTTTCTTTTTAAATTAGGGAGGTCTTCATTAGACCACTTGCCTGTCCAGCTCAATATATTTTCAGTTCAGTAGTCTATCCTGCCAAGACATGGAAGCGAAAATGATGAACAAGAAGTCACATGGGATATATTGGTTGCTGAGTCTTCCTTTTCACAGAAAAGCTGACAGACTGTTTTAATGTTTTGATGCAGGGGTGGGATCCAAGCAGCTTTCCAGAAGTTCATGGACTGCAACTCCCAGCACATCTAGACAACATAAGCAAAGGTGAGGAATGCTGGTATGTTGCAGTTCAGAAGCATCTGGAAGACTCCATAATTCCCACTACTGTTTTAATGCTTCCTCACAAAAACATTCAGCCCATAACAAAACTAATCTGATGAACACACTGTTCTAGCTTATCCTTTCTCCTGGTATTGTAGTTCTTCAGAGCACATAAAAATTAATTTTTTTTACTCCAAGTCCCAGAATTCCAGAATACTTTGAATTTCAATTGTAGGGATTTTGAGATTTGTTATCCCCCAAAAGGAATGTTTCTAAACTCTGAATTTTATATATTTTGGAATATCTTTCAGCCTTGCAACCATTCTGTAATAGAAACTTTTGCTGAATGAGGTGGTTAAGTGCAGAATGTATAGTGTTGCTAGATTTTCAAATTAACAATAGGAGACAGTCAAAATTCATTTTTTTAAAAAGTTGTTTTTATACCAGAAACAAAGTTAAATCACAATAAGAACCAAAATAGAGAAAAAAGACTTAACATACATATATTGCATATAACATAATCTAATAACTTCCTTCTCCTGTCAAAAATGAGTTGTTTGTTTACTGTTACAGTCCTGTACATCTCTATAAAAATGTTTCTGTACTATCCCTGAAATTTTTACTCCTGTCCTTTCTATTCTGTTCAATTTACTAAACTAATCATCAGCAGTGTAATACTTCATTTTTTATTAGAATATCTAATTCTTTCTTTTTCCTTTTCTTGCTTTGTATTTCAACCATAATAATGTTGAATTGTCAAATCTATTTTTTTAAAACTTGATGTTATTAAATTCCCTCATTTTCCTTCCCATAGGGATATTACCTATTTCCAGTTGTCTTCAAAATGTTTCAAAGTCTTATCACTAAGGAGGGTTGTTAGCTTGTTCATTTCCAACATAACAAATAATTTTAACAGCCACTTTTCTATCATTGGTACTTCATTATTTTTCCGGCGACTACACCGGGCCTCTCTGAGGCCCAGTGTGGTCGCTGGAGCCCTCCTGGGGGACCCCCACAGGAGAGGCCTGGAGCGGTTTTGGGGTTGTTTTTTTTACTCCGTCCCTCTGATGTTCTGATGAACCCCGAACTGGCCACCGGCTCAAAAAGTTTTCCAACTCCTGATTTAAACGTGTGTTGTCCTTTCTTCCCCCTGACCAAACAGACCAGCTGCTTCTCTGTGGTCTGCATTGCCTCCTTCTCCCTCCCCATCCACTGGTAAGCAACAGCTGCAGGAATATGACTCAACAACTGCCAGGTGATGGGAGGATGCAGACTGTGCATGCAGAGCTATGTACACAGGTAGGATCTCAACCTGGGTCTTCTCAGCTACTTAGGACATGGCCATGCAGCAGTAGCGGCTATTGGTTCCCCTGTCAGTGGAGTAATGAATCCACTTTTGGTTTTAATCCAATCTGGAGAGCCATATCTGCACCTTGTATAGCTTCCTTAAAGTGCAGGTGAAACCCTGGGGTGAATCCTCCTCTCACACTGACATGGAAGCCCCTAGACACCACTGCCATACAGACCTTCTCTTGAAACTTGGATGTGCTCAAACAACACAACCAATACCCATAATGCACAGCTGTCAGGGTTATAGACCTCCCTGCTTCTCAGCCTGTCTGTATGCAGTTCCTTAGGCAGGGAGAGTGAAATTCTGGAATTGTTAACTCACAGTTCTGTGCTTTTGTGCTAAAGCTAGAATGTGAGCTGTCAACCAGCAGCAACCATTCCATGTGACACTGAGAAGGACCAGTATTCAAAAAGATGGATTAGGGTGGTCAGGCAGTATCCTTTTCCATCCCATTGAGGATCTCCTTCTAAAATGTGAATTAGAATTCTGATCTGCTGGATGCATTGGTATAAAGCAATCTTTGTTTCTTGGGACACACATTTCAGTATGTTTGAACTGTCACCTAGCTGCTGCCACTCCATCAGGCTGCACCAGTGGAGGGAAAGAAGAACTGTTCCAGGGGGATTGCTGAGAGACCAGCTGCCTTTAGCTTTTCCTCATATAATAACCAGTGGCTGCTATCCCACCAGCCTACCTGAACAGGTTCCCTCCTTACTGGTCATTATAACTGCAACCTTGAGAACAAGTACTAGAATTTGCTTATTTTCCCTCTTTCTCAATCCCTTTTACTTTTTTATGCAATGCATTTTGTATTATAATCCTCACGGCAGAGTCTCCTCCTCCTCCTCCAACAGCAAGCTGTTCTAGGAACCTTTCTGGTTCAAGAATGGGATAGAAATTCTGTCCTAAAGCCAGTTTGAAATGGGTCTAGATAATCGGTTTCCTCCAAGACAGCTTGGAGTTGAAGAGCAACCACCCTCTTGATCACTTTGCTTAAAAAAGGTAGTAAGGAGACCGGCCTATAGTTGTTGTTCATATCATGGGGTCCACGGAAGGCTTTTTCAGAAGCAGCCTAACTGCCGTTTCCTTCAAGCAAGGTGGAATGTGACCTTCCCTGAGGGATGCATTGATCATGTCCCTAAGGAGCCCCCTCAATGCATCTCCCCTGGATGGCCAGCCATGATGGGCAAGGATCGAGAGAGCAAGTTGTCTTCCTCATCATACCAAGGAGCTTGTCCACGCATCGGTACTCACAGATTGAAATCTATCCCGTATAATTTCATTAGTGGAGTTGCTGGACACCTCATCAATTGATTCTGTTACAATGCTGGCATCTAAGTCGGCTCTTATCTGAGAGATTTTATCTGCAAAAAAGTTAAACGTGTCACAGCAGGCCGTTGTTGAGTTACATAGTGGGTTCTGCGCAGTTGGCACCTGTGTCAGCAACCCTACCACCCTAAACAGTTCTGCTGGATGGGACTCTGCAGACGCAATACATGCAGAGAAGAAAGATCTCTGCACTGCATATATTGTCTCTCGATAGGAACAAAGAAAGTTCCTGTGATGAGTCTTGTCAGATAACAGTCGAGTTCTTTGCCAGATGTGCTGCAGTCATTGTCCAACCCGCTTCATCTTCCTCAGCTCTTCCGTATACCAAGGCTTCTGGTTAGAAGCGGGTTGGAAAGGACGCTTGGGGGCGATTGTTTCAATAGCCTTGGCGAGATCAGTATTCACCAAAGCTTCAGCAGAATCACTGGTGTTACCAACCATTGAACCCTCCAAGGCTTTCTGGAATCCAATAGGTTCTATTAGCCTTTGAGGATGGACCAGTCTAATGGGTCCACCCCCCACCCCCCCGGTGGGGTAGACAGTGGTTCTTAGTTCAGCCTTGATCAGGAAAT
>CM034703.1:283982583-284010743 GCA_020142125.1 Phrynosoma platyrhinos
ATCTTTTTTTCCTAGATTTTCCTCCTTTAAAATTGGGTGCATCTTATAAATTCAAAGCGTCTTATATGGTGAAAAATACGGTAATTA
The DNA here is from genome assembly GCA_020142125.1 of Phrynosoma platyrhinos. Classification (NCBI taxonomy): domain Eukaryota; kingdom Metazoa; phylum Chordata; class Lepidosauria; order Squamata; family Phrynosomatidae; genus Phrynosoma; species Phrynosoma platyrhinos. The sequence continues at coordinate 283,982,671 of CM034703.1, forward strand.
GAAAAACTTCCTTGGGATTGAAATGGAAAAGAGAGAGAAAGAAGTGACTTTCATTATCTATATACTTGTGATATTGAACCCACAACTAAGTTCACAGTTGTCTTCAGCAAGCCATTCTGTCTCCTCCTTATAGGGCTGTTGTAAGGATAAAACAAGACAGCTCTGTCTGTTCATTCCTAAACTACTGGGGAGAAAGGTAGGGTACAGATATGACAAAATATACAAGGACTTGGATGCTAAGTTCGTCTTCCATTTATTTAACAGTGAGTGGGAAAGGAGGCCAATATGACCATGATCTTGGCCATAACCCCAATGTGGCATGCACTGCTGGCCAGGCTTCCTTGAATATGCATGTCCAGTGCAATTGGGAACAAAGCATCTTTGTGTGCATCACTATATGTGCACATGTGATCTGCACCATGAGATGTAGTGCCTCTACATGTATGTCTCTGTGTACAGTGGTGCCCTTTTGCAAACAATGTTAAATGCACATCAGGTAAGACAAAGAGACCAGCAAGCAGAAGCACCAAGATCTAATTGTGAAAGGATGTCAAATTTGTCTGGAATAATCTGTCTTTGATGAACCTATTCTTTGAATATATATGCCAATATACAGCAATCCCCATCCTAATATCTAGGAAGGCCAATTTTTACTTACAACTCTCAAAATTCCCCAGTGACCATATTGACTGGGGGGGGGGGGTTCTGGGAAGTTGTAACCCTGCAAACTAACAGTTCTGGACCCATCCTTCTCATGTATTTTCAAGCACCCAGAACTTTTGTGTTTATTTGCTTACTGCTACAGGTCTGTATTTACCCAGATCACCTTTATTTTCCTGTCTTAACTTGTTTAATGTACTCCAGTCTTCAGGCACCTCCCACTAAGTGCTAACAGACTCTCAAATACCCACACTCACATAATGTAGAAGTGCTGGGAATATTCTTTGTTCATCTGTTATTGTTGGGTTTTTTGGTTCTTCTGTACTTGGAGTGTTATCTAGAGAAGCTTAATTATACATCTCCAGAACTGCTTTTTTCCCCTATATACTTCTAAGAATCAGCCTACAAATGCATGCTCTTTGAGATCACTGTGTAGACAGGTTACTTCCTCCAGTTGCTCTTTTAATTTATTTGCATTCCCTAGCTCAATCTTGGAATATAGGTATCTTAGAATGTGATTAAAAGGTGCAACTCAGCCAGTCTTTGTAAAATGCTGCATAATCTCTGCACTGAACCCTGCTTTCTCACTATCCTTAGTATTGTTAGCATGACAGTGTAATACAAAACCTCAGTCCCTATCTCCTTCCTAGAAGAAAGCTGGTATGTTATTGGATGGCAGAACAGTGTAACAGTCTAGTAAAGATAATTTTCACAGAGACACTGTGGTGGATCAGATGTGTTTGCTCCAACACAGTCTGTGAATATTGACCATGTAGAAGGGGCAGCCAGTTAGCTTACTCTTGGTGGGATGCTTCCATCCATATGGTTTTGATATTCACTGTAGGAAAGGGACTGCTGCCATTATTTTGAAAATATGTTGTAGTTTCTAACTTATGGCAACCCTAAAACAACCCTGTCATGGAATTTTCTTGGCAAGATTTCGGAGGATGTTTGTCATTGCCTTTCTGTGCAGTTGAGAGCATATGACTTGCCCATGGTCACCCAGCGGGTTTTATGGCCAAGCTGGAAATCGAACCCCAGTCTCTAGTCATAGTCCAGCACTCGAGCCACTATGCCACATTAGTACCAATGAATTCAGCAGGATTTTTTACTTCTAAGTAAACATGTATTGGATTGGACTGAATAAACACAGACCATCGGTCCTGCAGTGTTGATCTGGTGACTCCATCTCTCTCACAGTCAATGTAGCCATTCCCACATTTATTACAGGCTCCTTTCCACTGCATAATCATAGGGTTATATGATTCCACTTTAACTACCATGGCAACATCCTATGGAAACCAGGGGGTTGTAATTTAGGGAGGGGCATTTAGAACTCTCAGCCAGAATTCTCTAGTGCCGCAACAAACTATAGGCCTGAGGATTCAATATGCAGCCATGGCAGTTAAAGTAAAATCATAGTGCTATAACTATCCATTGTGAAAGTACACACACACACGAACATAAAATTACTTGGATCCCCATTCCTGGAGCCTTGAATTAGTAGAATTTGATGGCATAAGGTGTTTGACAGTGGGACAGAATGCTTTGGGAAATAGTGGATTCATGCAGATTAGAGGCTTCTAAGAAAAGGTTGGATAGCCATCTATGGACAGTTTCTTGCCTCATTTGGCAGCTCAACTCAATTATCTTTATGATGCCTTCCAACTCTATAATTCTATTATAAAATAAAATTAGAGGGATATGTTCCTTATAATGGGCTCAGGGTGGGCATATACCTGAGTTGTCTTTCATGTGCTGTTATGCAGCCTATCCATAATGGAGTCTTTTTATCAGATGTTTCTGAGATTATTGATGTTTATGCCTGTATTTTGATGCAGATAATCAATCCGTAATATAGAGAAACACTACCAGAGTGCATTTATCCTATAGGACATAACCCTGAGGCACTCCACTTCAGACCTATTCTAGTTTGAAGTGCAGCCATTGGTGATGGTTCTCCAACCAATTATGGATCCATCTGATGGTGTTTCCATCTATTCCATATTTAATCAGTTTGCTAATCAAAATATTAATCAAAATATTATGAGAGACCTTATTAAATGCTTTGCTGAAAGCCAGATAAATAACATCCACATCTTGTCTTAGAAATGGTGGACGTTGCATGTATTCAAAGTCATGGCTCCTACAGTTGTCTCCTTCTGTATGTCAGGTGGAATAGTTCATTTCTACCCCAATGACTCCCCCTCCAGTTCTAAAAACTCATTCTTATAAATGTTTGTGTCTTTTAGCCTTCTAAGGGGAATTCTTACCAGTAGATCAATTGTGTGTCCACATTTCTAATTAAAACTAGTTTAGAGCAGCTTAATGCTTACAGATCCTAACAGAGGAACCGAGGAACCACATACTGTGGTTCTATGACAGGGGTAGGCAACCTTTTTGAGCCGGGGGCCAGGTTGCTGTCCCTCAGACAATTGGGGGGCTGAAGCACCAAAATAAATAAATAAATAAAAATTAAAAATTAAAAAATTATGCATGCACACTCTCTCTCAGCCCCAGAAAAGCCATGGCAAAACCCCTGTGGAGATTTTGCCAAGAAAACCCCAAGAACAAGTAATAACAACAATAATCAATATCATCATGGCGGGCGGTGGTGGCGGTGGGTGGCGGCGGCAAGACCAGCCTGGGGTCGGTCCAAAGGCCTCGGGGGGCCGCATCCGGCCCCCGGGCCTTAGGTTGCCTACCCCTGTTCTATGAGGTAGATAGGAACAAACATGCCAGTATTTTCACAAAACTAACATCTCTACCACTCTGGAGGTCTATCACTCACCATCACTCCTATCGGTGAAGGGATAATGCTTCCCCTGTGCTAAGCCTCCCAGAACCCCTTATGTGCTGACACATCTCCTTATATGGTATGACTAGTTTCCCACTCTGGGGGTGCCCTCTTGGCTACATGCCTCAAATATCCATTTTGATATCAACTTAATATCAAAAATGAGGGTTGGGGGAGGCTAGACCTTGGGGTAGCATGTTGTTGTTATGTGCATTGGCTTGTAATGCACATCACTGTTCAGTGTGAATCACTGCACAATTCACATCACTATGTGATGTACATCATTCTGCATATCAATGCACAATGTGCACCAATGTATACTGAACACTGAGGCACAGCACAGTCCAATACACTTTTCTGTGTAATGCACATCACTGCACAATGCGCATTAGTATGCAGTTCACATTGGTGTGCATTGTGCATTGATATGCTCACTGGTGCATATTACATGCCAATGTGCATTGGGCACCAATGTTGTGCACACATTGGTGTGCAATGAACATTGGGGACTCTGTCAGTTCTGCTATGAAGTAATGTAATGGCAGCTGGATATGGGCATTATGCAACTGCAGAATTCAAACTGTTGCAGCCATGCCCACTTATGAAGATGTAAGGCCCTAAGAGAATTCTGGTGATGATTTGCATTTTTAAATTCACATGAAATTTCAACATTTGAATTTGGAATGTTCATTTGTGTGTTTCAGACTGTGCAAAATTTCATAGATTAGTCCCCAAAACAGCCAATTACCAAAGCCAAAGATTGATATTTACAGCAGTCTGTTATCAAGGATCCAGTCTATCAGATTGTCCTGTGCAAGCCCATACAAAATGGCTCAGAAACCCACAAACAAGCATAGCTTATCTCTGTTACTTGACTCAGTAGGCCGTATTTGTGTTGACGTTAATAGAATAATGTACATGTGCTTCTGAGAACAGAACATGCCCCAAGGTTCTTGGAGGCGTGCATCCATAAGAGTTTATTTCAGTCTTTTATAGCCAAAACTAAAATACTTCCACATTGGAGCGGGAAATATTATTTTTCTCGGGGTAGCAAGACAACTGTAAATAGATTCACTTCCAGATGCAGTTTCAGATGCATTTGAGGTTGCGGTTGTTGTTTAGTCATTCTTAAACAAATTGACAGCTGTGAGCAGTTCCAAGCCCCACAGGACAATTCACATATTAAACAATCACTGAGTGAGCATTACATTGCCTGAGGCATCTGCCTCTTTGGTTCAGCCACCAAAGGTTTTAACTAATAATATCCAGTGATTACAAGCCTGTAGTTTGCAGGCAATGAGGTCAAACACTTTAACATTACAGACTATCTATAATAATAGAACAGAGAACATATCTGGGGGAGCCGCGCTGGTCATACAGCAAAACACAATGACATCCCAAATCCACAATTCAGCAGTGAATTTGTTGGGCCAACCAAAAATGTACAAAATACATAATGTAAGCTTTTGAAGCTTTGCTGACTTGTTCATCAGGCAGAGCTGTTAAAAATTGTGTGTGTGCGCACACGTGTGTGTGTGCATGTGTGTTTTCAAGTTGCCTGTTGGCTTATGGCAACCCTATGGTGGAGTCTCCTTCTTTGGAGGTCTTTAAACAGAAGTTGGATGACCATCTGTTGGGGATGCTTTGATTTTGAGTTCCTGCATGGCAGGAGGTTGGACTGAATGGCCTTTGTGGCCTCTTCCAACTCTATGGTTCTATTATTCTATTTCATAAGATTTTCTTAGGCAAGGAATACTAAGAGCTGGTTATGCCAGTTTTTTCCTCTGCAATATAGCCTATGGCATTGGTATTCATTGGCAGTCTCCCATCCAAGAAGTAACCAGGACTGACCCTGCTTAGCTTCCAAGGTGGCAGGATCTGGTGCCTTTAGGGTATTTATATGGGACGGGGAGAGGAGCATGTTAGAGTCATAGTCCTACATTTTGTCAAGATGTTAGCAGTTTTTTTTCCAGTTAAGATAGACTGGAGGGATATCAGTGCCATGTGGCCTCTGAGAGACAGAGTTGTAAAATCCAGGCAATAAAACTTCAGCTCCTTTAGTTACAGGAATAGTCCTATGAGGTGCAGGTTAGGGAGCTGGGTATGTTTAGCCAGGACAAGAAAAGTTTAAGGGGTGTCATGATAGTCATGTTTAAGTATTTGAAAAGGTATCATATTTAAGATGGAACAAGCTTATTTTCTGCTGTTCCAGAGACTAGGACATGGAGCAATGGATGCAAGCTACAGGAAAAAAGATTCCACCTCAACATTAGGAGGCACTTCCTGACAGTAAGAGCTGTTCAACAGTAGAACACACTCCCTCAGGAAGTCTCCTTCTTTGGAGGTTTTGAAACAGAGGCTGGATGGCCATCTGTCAGGAATGCTTTGTGAGTTCCTGCATGGCACAGGGTTGGATTTGATGGCCCTTGTTGTCTCTTTCAACTTTAGGATTCTATGCTTGGATTTTATGATTCTTCTGTCTCCCAGGGCCCACACAGCCAAAGAGAAGAGTGGCCTCTGCCTTGATATCCCTCCAAACCATCTTAACTGATAACAACAAAACCAACATCTTGATAAAATACAGGCCTGTAACTCTGACATGATAACGTGCCGGTGATTCTGTCAAAGCCTTGATAGACATTTGGAACACCAATCTCACCAGGGCTATTGACACAATAGTTTAGGAGGATGAAGCGGGTCGGACAACGGCTAGAGTGCAAATGGCGAAAGACTCGTCTCTTGTCAGACAGAACTCGCCTTAGGATTAATCTTGACTCCTATAGGGAGGCTTTACGTGCAGCACAGAAATCTTTCTGCTTTGCACATATTGCCTCTGCAGAGTCTCGCTCGGCAGAGCTGTTTAGGGTGGTGGGGGATCTGACGAAGGTATCTCCTGTGCCGAATCCCCTACTTAACCCAACGACAGCCTGCTGTGAGGCATTTAACATCTACTTTGCAGATAAAATCTCTCAGATAAGAGCCGACTTAGACACCAGCATTTTAGCAGAATCCGTAGACGAGGTATCCAGCAACTCCATTGATGGCACTTTACTGGATCAGTTACAATCTGTGAGTACTGATGACGTGGACAAGTTGCTTGGAAGTGTGAGGAAGATGACTTGCCACCTCGATCCTTGTCCATCGTGGCTGGTCATCCAGGGAGGGGATGCGTTGAAAGTGTTCGTTCGGGACACAATCAACGCGTCCTTCAGGGAGGGTAGTATGCCATCTTGTTTAAAGGAGGCAGCAGTTAAGCCACTCCTGAAAAACCCTCCCTGGATCCCCTGGACAGAAACAACTATAGACCAGTCCCCTTGCTACATTTTCTAAGCAAGGTGATCGAGGGGGCAGTTGCTTCCCAACTCCAAGCAATCTTGGATGAAACTGATTATCTTGATCCATTTCAAACCAGCTTTAGGATGGGATTTGGAGTTGAGACAGCCATGGTTGCTCTGACCGATGACCTCCGCCTGAGCATTGACAGGGGTAGTGTGACCCTGTTGGTGCTCTTGGATCTCTCAGCGGCCTTTGATACGATAGATCATGCCATCCTCTTGGATCGCCTGAGAGAGCTTCGAATCGGAGGCACTGCTTTACAGTGGTTCCGTTCCTTCCTCTCGGGCAGATCCCAGAGGGTGAGGCTCAGGGACAGTTGCTCTTCTAAAATAGAGCTTAATTGTGGCATCCCTCAGGGTGCCATCCTGTCCCCGATATTATTTAATATTTATATGAAGCCGTTTGGTGAGATCATTCGGAGGCATGGAGCGCGGTGTCTTCAGTATGCTGATGACACCCAGATATATCTCTCTATGACCAGATCATCGTCTCAGACTTCAGATGGCGTCTCTCCTCTTAATGACTGTCTTGGAGCGGTAATGGATTGGATGAGGAAAACCAGATTGAAATTGAATCCAGACAAAACGGAGGTACTTACAGTTACAGGCCCGAAACCAGATCTGGGAATACAGTCTCCAGTCCTGGATGGAGTCACACTCTCCTCCAAGGACTGTGTTCACAGTTTGGGGGTACTCCTTGACTCATCGCTCCACATGACTAGTCATGTGAGTGCGGTAGTCAGGAGTGCCTGTTATCAGCTTCGGCTGATACGCCAACTGCGCCCGTATCTGGATAGGAGGGACTTGGAAACTGTGGTACACGCTCTGGTAACCTTACGTCTGGATTACTGCAATGCACTCTACATGGGGCTACCCTTGTGACTAACCTGGAAACTTCAACTTGTGCAAAACATGGCATCCATGTTAATCACCGGAACTTCTAGGAGGGAGCACATAAAACCTGTGCTTAAATCCCTTCACTGGCTGCCAATTAGTTTCCGGGCGCGATACATGGTGTTGGTTTTGACCTTTAAAGCCCTACACGGCTTGGGTCCATCTTACCTTAGGGACCGCCTCTTCCCGTATGATCCCCCCCACACCCTCCGGTCATCTGGGAGGAATCTGCTTCAGCAGATAAATACAAGGCTTTCGCAGACCTCCCAGAGGGCCTTTTCTGCTACTGTCCCTAGACTCTGGAATGGCCTGCCGGATGAGATCCGTCTTATTACGACACTTGCTGCTTTTAAGAAAGCAGTAAAGACGGATCTCTTCTGACAGGCCTTCCCGGAATAACGCTCCAGAGGGATGAGTTTTAACCTAGTTTTAACTGAGTTTTATTCTGTCCCTGATCTTCCTGCCGAATTTTTAGCATTTAGTATTATTATTGTTGTTGTTATTTTATTGTATTTTAATTCTTTCTAAGTTTAATTCAGTTTTAAGAGGGGGGGTTGTGGACTGAGGCAATGTTTTTTAACTTTGTTGTCTTTTAAAATGCTGTATCCCGCCCCGATTGCCGTGTAGAGGGGCAGGCTATAAATAAAAATTTATTATTATTATTATTATTATTATTATTATTATTATTATTATTATTATTATTATTATTATTACATTGTCATTTTTCTCCTTCTCCTGTATGATTTTATAACACCTCTGTCTGATGAAGAAGCCAGTGCAGTTTCAAAAGGTGGTGTGGTGTATTTTTTTTATACTTTTTGGTTGATCCAATATAAGTATTACTGTTTTATTGATTTTGGATATTATTGTATTTTGTTATACAGGCAACATAGCTACCCCAGATATATTCTGGAAGTCTCATATTTTTGCACTATTTTGGATTATCTCATCTTAGGGTTTTCATGGTAAAAGATATTCAAAAGGGATTTGCTGTGCCACCTTCTGCACAGCACTAACAAGTGTTAGCCATGATGCCTCTGCCATTGTGTCTGAGATCATCTGCCAATGTCTCACACACACCCCTCAGTACTGTTGCTACCCAGTAGCTGTTTGGCACATCCTCAGCAAAAGCCATTCTGACATAGGAGATCCTACTAGCAGCACTGCTACCATCAGGACAGCCTCTCACCTAACAGGAGCATGCAATTCCAGCTCCACAGAAAGATAATGCCATTGCTGGAACATGATCTTATGAGCCATCAGAAAAGTTTGCTTTCATTCTGAAATTACATTAAAATTGTACACTTCTGAAAAACATCCACCTTTGCTACTTCTGGTAAACAGTAACACCCTGTTTGGAAGTCTTAACAAGTTTGCTAAGGACTCTGTAAAGTTTTGTTCATTAATCACAGGATCAGTCTGTGGTTGTTTTATTTATTTATTGTTCTTTCAAAAGTGACAGAAAACATTAGGTAAATTCTTTTTAAAGCTTTATGGAGCAATTTTCCATTGCAAAATAATTAATCAGCATCCCAGTCAATGTTCTGGCAAAATCACACTCAGTAAACAAGATGACTGAAGACAGTCCAAAAACTGTAACATTTCCAAGTGCAGACAAGTCCTGTACATGATGCTGTCTTCATTTATCATCCAGCAGCAGCATGCTACAAAATACCAGTTGATCAATTATAGTGCTATATTTCCCTTGGACTACCAGGGTAACATCCTATGGAATCCTGGGATTTGCAGTTTACAGAAGGGTTTTTAGAATTCCCAGCCAGAGAACTCTAATGCTTCACCAAACTACAAACCCTAGGATTTTGTTGGATGCAATAATGGCAATTATAGGGAAATCATACCATGTGGTGTGAATGTGCCCAGTATATATAGTGTCTCTTATCCCTTATATAAAATGGCAAAATCAGTGTTTGCCTTTTGGAATTTTTATTTGAACATTTTCAAGCCATGGATGGTTGAATCTATGGATGCGGAATCCATGGATATGGAAGGCCAATTGTACAAGAGAAAATATAGTGGCTATTCACAACAACAGTTGAGATAAAACAGCCATCCTAGTTTTGCTTTTGGTAAGTAAATATCTGTATTTGAAAATAAACACATATTTCGATTCAAGCCCATAGAAACAGAATCAATTTTACTGCTAAATTCTAGACGCTGATATCTTCCTTTGAACTGACAAGTTTAGTTTTGCAGAACAGAGATTTTCTGGGCACTGGCACAGCAGTGTGTCCTGACAGGCTGAAATATTTCTCCCACTGGGTTTAAAATGTTGACATTTTTTTGATGTCAATTGGATGTCAGTTAGACTGGCAGGAATTTTGTGAAGCATGACCATTGAGAAACAACGCTTTCCCATTCAGCGTGGAGAAAATAAAGGATTGATTATAGGACAGAACCCAGGGGGTGTGTCCTCAGAATATGTGATTCTGACTCAGCCGTATGAAGAATGAGCCAAACAGGTCTTATGAAATGGTCAATCCTCTGGAAAAATCTGCAGCATTTCCTGAATAGCAGCTGTGATACACTCCTGTGACTCTATCACAACAAAAACAACAATGAAGAGTCTAGTGGCATCTTTAAAACTAACAAATTTTCATTTGACATGCACTTTCATGGACTCTAGAGCATTGCCTTGGGTGGCAGCTAATTCACATGCATGCTTGAGTGGGTGAGTAAATCAAAATGCACAATGAGGAGGAGTAACAGTGGAAGTTAACAAGCAGTGGTGCACAGTGGCATACTTAGTATATTTGACATCACGCTGGCTCTGAAGGACTAACCTACACGTATACCAACCTTGCCTCTGCCCTCATTTCTATGATCTGAATAGGGACCTTTGCCTATAGATAAGAGAGGTTTAAAACTTTTCCCATAGCTGCTTTAACCCCTGGATTTCTCCCCTGTACAAGCAAGGGCTAAAACAAAATTTACATACAGTATGTTGTTGCTAACTGATGGATTTGGGAATGAATTTGGGATGGAGACAGCATTTGTGGAGAAAACATGATGTTGTTGTATAGCTTCAAGTCATTTCTGACTTATGGTGACCCTAAGGCAAACCAAGTACAAGGTTTCCTTGGCAATTTGTTCAGAAGAGGTTTGTATTTGCCTTCCTCTGAGGGTGAGACTGTGTGACTTGCCCAAAGTCATTCAGTGGATTTCCATGGCTGAGTTGAGATTCAAACCCAAGTTTCCAGAGTCATAGTCCAATGCTCAAACCACTATACCATGTTGGTTCTCAAAGATTTCCATACCCTCCAACATTTTACAGATGAAAGCCAGGACATATGTGGCCAAGCAAAATCAGAGGAAAGAAACTCTTCTAGAACATGGCCACACAGCCCGAAAAAAAAAACAACCCACAAAAAAATCAGAGGAGATTATCACACTGCTAATAAAATTGGCTTATCTGAGCCCACTTAAAATTTAAAACAGGTGGCATCCTGATCTTATCACAAGGATTTAGCAGATGAATTTGCCGCTAGGGTCCATCCCAGGTCCATCCCCACTCACAGGGGCGCTCCCGTGGCCATTTCCTTAAACTGAAAAACTTCCGGCTTCAAAGAGGCATGCTGAGTGCCCCTGTAAACAGAGATGGACCCAGTCTGGACCCAGGCAGCAATTTCAGTGGCTAAATCCTTCTGATAACATCAGGATGCTGCCCATTTTAAATTTTAAGCCAGCTCAGGTAAACTAGTTTTATTAGCAGTGCAATAATATCCAGAGTGTGATCTGGATGGCAAAAGTTATAAAAGAGGAGTAACACAAAAGCTAAGTGAAGCTGCAAGAGTTTGCCTTTGCCTTTGTCTATTGGAAAGGGCAACATTTCACTCCACCTACCCACCCCACCTTGTAACTTTCTTTTGCATTGTGACCTCAGTTTGCAGCAATTGAAAAAACTGGGACATTTCAAAAGCTGCTGGAAAAGTGAGAGTGTAAAGGATTGATTGGGACTATCCCTGCTAAATCAGGACAGTTAGAGAGTATGTAAACTTCTCTTACATCATGTGCAGTAATCCCAACCTGGATAAGAGGCATGTGCACCTCCTTCTAAATAATAAAGAAAGGGAAGTTCAGTTGCACACTATACAACTTGCAATGTGCGCACTTTGGGGCTGAGGAAAAAACTTTGTTTCTGATAAGACAGGTTCTACAAAAGCTTGTGCAGTAATAAATGCATTAGTCTTTAAGATGCCATGACTTTTTATTGTTTTCACCACTGACTAAGGCAAAACTGAAATGACTCTTCCCCAGACTTTGCATCTAAGGCACTTCTTCATTTTCTGTTAGCACCCCATGGATATCTATTTCTGTCACATTTTAGAACTAATGCTGTTTAATCTTTCAAAGGAAAAGTGAGGTGGAAGAAAGCACCTCCATTCCTCATAAATTTATTGCCAGTCCACTCAATATGAACTTTAAATGAAGGCATAAATCAAAAGCTAGAATGTAAAAGGTAAAAGGAGAATTTCTTAAATGGACAATCTGGATAAGACCCTTAAGTAGTTAGTTACTAAGGCCTGTTTGCACTTTCACTCAGTGCAAGACCCAATCATAATATGAGGATTGCTTGGTACTTCTACAAAGGATTGGCCAGATGCTGTGATGCAGTGTCCCATCTCTGTGCGTCTTGGGGAAGCTGGGGGTAAAGGGGTCATAACTATGATCCCCAGGTGCTGAGAACAAACTGTTTATTCAACTTTCTTAGAAAGCTTCATGTTTTCGGATTGGCAGGACATTCTGTTTTTCCATCCCAAGGAACAAAGCAAAAACAATGTCACATGTTGGACTTTTTCCTCTTTCTTCTTCTCCGCTGTGAAGCACAGTAAGAAAGAAAGTCATATAATAAGACTTGCTCTGTTACATTTTGGTGCAAACATGACAGATAAAGTTCAGAGAAAGCTAGATAGTAACACGCTGCTTTGATACTTATATGTCACTTTTCAGAGTAGCAGCACCAACAAGAACCTGAAAGAGAGGTATTGGTACCTTTACCACATTGTTCAAACACATGAGGTGGTAATGATTGCAACCCTTGACAATTTAAAAAGAGAATTTAATAAATTCAGGCCAGGTGGGGCTATCAATGACTACCAGTCATAAGTTACCACTGGATATCAGTGGCTGGGGAGCACAAGTGGGAGAGTGCTGTTACACTTATGTCTGCTAGTGATTTTCAGCAGGTATGAGTGTCAACTGGTTGGACACCGTATGAACAGGAGTTCAGACTAGGGAGGTCTTCTGTATTATCAAGTAGCACTTCTCTTATATTCTTATACTCTACTGTGAAGCCCTAAGGCTTTTTCCAGATTAAGAGTTTGCACTCCTGAAGGCCATATGTGAAAACTACAGTAGAAGATATTAGGTAATACACAAAAAGATAGAATTCTAAATTCTAATACTTATGTGCCCTCTAACACACCAATTCTAGAAAGAGCTTGGTGTGAATATACTACATGATTTATTACATTTCCACTGAAGGAGTTCAAAATGGGTAGGGGGATGGCTGACCGTCTTAGCACTACAACCTATCTGTGAAGTAGGCCAGGCTGGAAGATGACTAGCCTCTGTTCATCAGATGGGTTTCATAGGTTAGGGAGAGTTGAACCCTGGCCTTCTCTATCCAGTTCTGTCCTCTGTCCAGTATATGGTACAGTATACTGGCAATGGGACAATATCTTTCACCACCCTTGAGTACAGTGGGCTAGCTAATAATAATAATAATAATAATAATAATAATAATAATAATAATAATAATAATAATAATAAAATTTATTTATATCTCACCCCTCTGTAACACAATCGGGGTTGCTTACAACAGTAAAAATACATACAAAACCCCAATCCCAACCCCTTAAAAAGATATTAAACTTTAACAATTTAAAACATATTGACTACATCACAAACAATCACAATATAGCAATCACAATGACACAATCGCAATAGTACAATTACAATGACTGATTGTTAAGGGCTGAAGGGCAGACCTCTGCCTGATCCCCATCCCTCAGCATCTGCAACCAGAAATAGTTGCCTTGCTCTGCTTAATGACAGAGCCAATACTGCACCTGTCCCTCAATAATACACTTGCAATACTCTACCACCACACACTGTTTCAAATCAGGGGAATGAGTTTTCTCCAGGTAGTGACTGACCCGAAATTCTCCGCTGTTATAAATACTAGTAGCCAAAAGACATTTTGTACAAGAGACATTTCTACATGATAAAAATATGAATGGCTATTAAGTGGTAGCTGCATGGTATTTGTCTATTTTTATTGATCTTAAATTGCAGGCTGAAAACAGATAGGAGGTGGTGTCGAGTATTATTCTTACTCTAGGGTGATGGTGAACCTTTTAGGGGGCGAGCGCCCAAACTAAAAGGCCTTCTGGCACCCGGTGTTACCTGGTGTTGGAGGTGGGATTTCTCCCCTCCAGGGGTTGGACTTCTGGGACAGGACTCCCCCCCCCCCAGGGCCTTCAGCTGCCTCTCCAGAGACAGCTGAAGGCCTGGGGGGAGGGGGTAAAAAGAAGAACAGGTGCATGCCTCTTCCTCCTCCTCCCCACCCTCTACATGCCAGGGAAAATAGTTTCATGTGCCATCTCTGGCACGCGTACCATAGGTTCATCATTACGGCCATGTACTGTTCAACATTTTAATAAATAACATGGATCTGCAAATGACACAAAACTGAGAGGGATGGCTTTTGTCAAATATAACAGTGTCGAGTCTCAAAATTATCTTGACAGGCTGCAACACAGAGCCAAAAGTCCATGAGATGAAACTTACCTGAGACCAATGTGAGGTAGTGCATTTATGCATTACAACATCAAAATGCAATGATATTGGATGAGGGGCTCTTGGCAGCATACCTGTGAACAGGATCTAGGTATACCAGTGGATCACAAGTGGACAGGAACCAACAGTGTGATACTGTTGGTAGAAATGTGCATTAGAAGCAATATCAAGATTGCACTCTATTTTGCACTGATCTGGCTACATATAGAGTAGGGAGGGCCATACCAGCCCACCAATCTGGGGAAGACAAAGATTTTTACACACACACACACACACACACACACACACACACACACACACCTCAAATGGCCTGTGGTGCCCTCCAGAGCTTCTGGATTCTAGAATCTCAAGATTGTGTTTAGTGCTAGGTTCCACATTTTAAGAATGATTTTAAGAATTAGGAGCATGTGGAGATGAGGGTGGTGGGAGAGATGGAAACCAATCTATGAGGAAGGATTAGAAAAGTTAGGTATGATCAACCTAGAGAGGAGAAGAAGATTAAAAGCAGATAGATGTCTTCATATATGTAAACGTGTGTCATGAAGAAGCAGAAGCAGACTTGTTCTCTCTTCCTCCACAGGCAGGACCAAAACCAATGAGCGGAAAGTGCAAAGAAGCAGACTCCAGCTAATTAAACATTAGGAAACACTATCTAACAGTAATGAGCTGTTGGCTGAGAAGGAATGAAAGCATATGGCAGCCAGTGGGGGAAGGCACTGTGATACTTTTCATTTTCTGTCCCCACAACAAGCACTTTGGCAAACTCAACAAATTTCAGCAATTGCTTCAGTGCAATCTGGTGTGAACTGGCTGAATGACATCATGAGTTCTCATTGTGCAAGAAGGCAGTAAATGCCTCTTTTTTCAATTACTAAGAAAGCACATATACTGGCATAATGGGAGAATGGCACAACAGGCTTACACCCTAACCTTCTGCTATGCCATAAACCACCCTCTGTATACCCTAATGGGGGAAATAATCCAATAGAAAATCTGGATTCTGGAATGTAAATAATATTTGCTTAACAGTGTTTAGCTAAAACCAGTGTTCTTCCTGGGAGCAAGTGTATACCAAGATTGCTTTGTTCATTGTTTTTTAAAAATTGATCTAGGAAAAGAAACAGACTGGTGGTTTGGGAAGGGACTATTTAAGTGCCAGTCTTTACAAGAACTGTTGGAAAGTTCTGTTGCTTTTGCTTGACAATGAACGTTGCCTTTCTGTGTAACTATTTGCCTCTTGCCCTTGTTCAATTTGCATATCTTTAAATGAGGGCTTAAATGAAATGAAATGAACCCATAAGTTGTTGTCAAGAACCAGAATAGTATAATGGTTTGAACATTAGCCTACAACTGGGGAACAAGTTTGGAGTCTCTGCTTGGCGATGGAAACCCATGCTATGACCTTGGGCAAATCACATTCTCTCAACTTCAAAAGAAGGCAAAGGTAAATCCCCTCTGAACAAATGTGGCCAAGAAAACCTCATGATAAGTTCACTTTACAGTTGCCATAAGTCAGAAATTAAGGCACATAACAACAGCAACAACAAACACATAGGTTAACATAAGTGCATGGAAAATATTTAACTTTTATGCATGTCTCTGTGCTCCTGTGACTACTTCTTTAGTTATGAATTTCCTCATAGTTGGCATTATGTGAGTGGCCACCCTATGCAGACAAGCTGGTTGATCTGTTCAGGCAGTAGGCTAAATCTGGCGATGAGGTCTTTGGGAATAAAGTATCAGCTCTGCTGCTGATTTTTCTGGGTTTGGTTCTGACATCTTTGTGGCTCTCCTTGTGATAGGTTTGCCTTAGGGTTGCCATAAATTGGAAGCAAATTGAAGGTAAACAACAACAACAACATTTCCATACACCTGCTGTACATAGTAAAGCAATATGGCAATAGTGCAATTAGGATTCCCAGATCTCAGGGCCTTCTCCAGTCATCAGGTCAAAAGGGAGGCATCTGAAGGGGAAAGTACTGCCCTGAAAAGCTTGTGTGCCTATACATTTTCTCCACTGTTAGGCTTTCCCCCCTATTTGAGTCATATATTCTGAGCAGCTGTGGTTGAAGTTTAATGCATCATGCTTAATAATACCAGGGTCCATCCCTTGTAACATCACAAGTGCCTGCCTTCTGTGACATCTCCAGGAATGACCCCCTGATCTGAGAATTTCATCTGGGATGAAATTAACATGGCAACCCTAGCCCTAATGCTTTTTGCTAATTGAGATGAAGGAAAATAGTAAATACCCACCCAGGTCACATTATTAAGCACAAAGCTGGTTTACTGAGATAATTTGTTTTAAATGCTTCTGCAGTTAAAAGTCAAGTCTTCCTACGCCAAACACTGGGTTTCTTCTGTAAGGCATTCCCTGCTTATGCAGCATCTACAAAATTTTCAAGCAAATGCCAAGTTCTTCTGGTCTACTTACTAGATGTTTGTCTTTCACTGAAGAGGAGGGTATCATGATCTGTTAGTAGTAACAACAGCAGCTGACCAATCCTACTTCCAATAAAACACTAGTAAAAGAATGTTTACAAGTTTGGGTAGGTTTCAGATTCATATGTTGCATAAACCATTTCCTGATGTTATGAGACCCATTTTTCAATCTCTCTGTTGTTTGCAGACAGCCTTGCAGATTTCTCTTCTCATCTTTCTAATAAGATGGCTCCTTTCATAAAGCAAGGAAAGGCTGGTTCAGATACCTGCATGAAAACTGATTATGGGCCACACATATGTACCCTCCAACATTTCACAGATGAAAACCAGAATACATGTGGATAAGCAAGAGAGAGGCTGCAGCAGTTTGTTTTTTCCTGCACCTTCTGGGAAGGGCAAGATTCTACCACTTTCCTCTCTCTCTTGCTGAGTTAACAGCATGCAAACTACTTTCACAATTTGAATTCATTTTGCAGCAACTGAAGTAAGCTGAGGACAAAGGGGGAAAGTAGGAGAAGCAGAGTGAAACTGGGACATTTTAAAAGCAGCTAAAAAGTGGGATAGCATGGGATTAAGTGGGACTGTCCATGCCAAATCAAGACAGTGGAAGGGTATGTACATACAGTAGCGCCTCCCAATATGCAGGTGATCGATCCCAGACACACACACACACACACACACACGAAAATGGCAATTGCAAATATTCAAAAAGGATGTTGAAAAACTGGAGCATGTCCAGAGGAGGGTGACTAAAATGGTGAAGGGTCTGGAAACCATGCCCTGTGAGGAACAACTTAGGGAACTGGGTATGCTCAGCCTGGAGAAGAGATGGTTAAGAGGGGATATGATAGTCCTCTTTAAATATTTGAAGGGATGTCATATTGAGGAGGGTGCTAGCTTTTTTTCAGCTGCTCCAGAGATAGGACTTGGAACAATGCATGCAAGCTGCAGGAAAAGAGATTCCACTTCAATATTAGGAGGCACTTCCTGACAATGAGAGCTGTTCCACAGTGGAACACACTCTCTCAGAGAGTGGTGGAGTCTCCTTCCTTGGAGGTCTTTAAGCAGAGGCTGGATGGCCATCTCTCGGGGATGCTTTGATTGGGAGTTCCTGCATGGCAGGTGGCTGGACTGGATGGCCCTTGTGGTTTCTTCCAACTCTATGATTCTATGATTCTATGAGCCCCATTGAAAATAATAACAATAATTGCATCCCTCCCCACTTGTCCCTCCTGCGAAGAGCGGGACTGTGGACTTGAAGTCCATGAATGGGGAGGGACAACTGTATATTGTTACATTAAAAATGTAATACCTTAAAATGTTGACAAGAAAATTCTATTTTGCAGAATGGTGGTGGTGATAACAACAAATGAAGGAAATCCACATAGGTGCTGCACTGCCTTATTATGCCTTTATTGAAACATGCAGTAAACATGTTGACTTAAAAATACAAAGCTGTTTCTTCTGTTAATATGATTTCTGAGGAGGGCATGGAGTGTAGATGCTGTGTGCATGATTCAGATTGTTCTGGTTTTATTAATGGGTTTAGAGCAGTGTTTCTCCATTATTTTCTGTCACGCCCCCCCTAGGAAAGAAGAAAACATTCCCCCCCCCCGCACGATCACATGGGCAGGTTTGGCCAATCAGGATAGAGCTACTGGGGCTGTGCTGGGAAAATCTCCCTCTCTCCAGCTGTAATGGGCCCCCCTTTATGGAGCCTTGTGCCCCCCCCTGGGGGGCGCGCCCCACTATTTGAGAACCACTGGTTTAGAGGGAGATGGAACCACAAAATAAAGCACTAAGGGTACATTTTAAGTTCTGTTCCTCACAGATGGTGTTTTATTTTAAAGCATTCCATCATATCTATAGGATGAAAACTGTGGATTAAATGTCATATAAAAAAATGGCAAATTTGTGCCCATGTTACAGCCAAACATTTTCCTCTATCCATTTGCCTTTTGGATCATTTAGTAGTTTGCTAAAGACAGGATTTCTTAGGTGACATTGAGCACACAGCTAGTAGTTTATCATGTTCAAGTTTATTTCATTTCATGTGAGTTCTACCTTGTGTTTACACTTTGTGCATGATGAACCCACCTGCAGAAATGGCTTAAAGGAGCACTGGAATACAGTGGCCAAGGGTGTGTCTAGACTTTATGACTGATGTATTTCTGCGATCTCAAGATCAACCTTTACTATTCTTTAAGCAGATCCACATACAGCTGTAGCAATTTCTCCACTATACAGTTTTGTAAAACAAAACAAAACAAAAGCAAAAAAGATGTTATCACCCTTCTATCCCACAAAGACAAAAGCAATACCATAGCTTGAGACTGAAGCAGCAGTATTATATAAACTCTAGCATGGATTCCAACAATCTAGACAATTTGGCTGCCCTTTCTAACCAGGCATTATTTGTGGTTGTGCATGATTTCTTCCTCTCAGCCTTAAGTCCTGAAAATATGCACTTTCAGAGGCTTCCTAGGCAGGGTTCACTTTATGCCAGGGTTTGGAACACTAGAACACAGAGAGAGAGAAAGAGAGAGAGACTCTGTATCAGCCCAACAAATTTTGCTACCTGGAGCCAAACAACAAATGGCTCTTTCTTCACTCCTAAGTACACATGTAGACTGCCCTCAGCTTTTTTGGTCCCTGAAGCAGAAAATTCTACAAAACCCTTTCCTTAGCTCTCAAATAACACATTAAGCAATTAACTATTTGATGCTGTTTTATGAATCTGACATCTTATTTATTTATTTCCGATCCCATCTTTCTCCTGGTACAGGATCCAAGGTGGCCATGCATCTGATCTCTTTGATTTGGGGAGGTAAGTAGATTTGGGCATGGTTAATGTTTATAGAATACCACACTTTTGTGTGCAGATGTCTCTGCCTGAATTCCAGCCATTAGTGGCTGCTGTTGCCAAGTAGTGAGTATGACCAAATGAGGCTATTGTAAAACCACCCTGCCTCATTTCTGTCAAATATTCTCCAAGCAATTTTCCTGACTTTTTTTCTTTCTATCTCCCTTCCCACTCATTCCCCACAAAACTGTTAAGGAGGCAGAAACAGTAGCTGCACATAGCTGTATTTAGATGGTTAGTTCTAGGAAGCCTCACTCTGGAGGTATCCCACAGTTATAGATTATTGGCAAATCAGCCAGAGACCCTCCTGATCAGTTTTCAGTTGCCATAATGGCTAGGCCTTACTGTTTTTTGCCTTTTCCCTATGCTTCATTAGTTGTCTTTCTTAGATTCCCATTGTCTTTCCACATTCCCAATCTCCCCCAGTGCATATCTTTTTTTATATATTACACTCATGTGTTTCTCTTTCCACTAAAAAGGGTGCCTAAAGGGATAAACAAGAAAATAGAACAACAAAATAACAATATTTAAAACATTAAACTCATCATCTAAAAGTATATCAGTAAGAAATAGGGGAAAAACACACAGCTAAGATGGAGGTAGCCTATGCGACATGTTCAGCCACCTTCTGCCCTGCTATCTATGCATCTCTCTCTTGTTCCTCCTTGGCAATTCCACTTCTTATCCACTTAGTATTCTTACTCATTTCAAGGGATGATATCACTTTGTAAAAGGGTTTTGACAAGCACAATATTCTTGCCCATCATGCCATCCCTTCTCCTTCCTTTTGGTGCCAGACTTCCTACATACCCACAGACCTTCCTCTGCCTCCACATATTCTCTCTCTCTCTAGTAGAGGCAGTTTGCTTCTATGTAAGTCCAACATGGGTTTACGCCCAAACTTTAAGAAACACTCCAAGGTGTGGAACCATATTGTTACAATAGTTTCAGCACCTTGGATAGCTTTTTGAATATTGGATTAAAACTTGGAGAGGATTCATCCACTGACACTGACACTCTTCTGTCCCACATTAATATTATATTACATTCTCAGATTTATCCATACACTGTACCAACATATCTCTCTTGCTGTCTTTCACATACACACACACATGAATATGCACACATTCCATGAGAAGGAGAGAGAGAAGAGAGAGAGCACTTGGCTACTAAATGGAATAGAAATATACTAAATAAAAAACACCCATCTGGCCACTCAATTCTGCAGTGACTCCTAAACAGCTCAACTATCTTTAAATCTATCCCTTTATCTGCACTGAAATATCCATGGACCCTCTACTCCCCCACCCTTACAATCATACCTGCTCCTTGGATTAATTACCATCCATTTTTGCCAAGCTGAGTGTAGGACTGGGGACCCATTCCTGAGTTCTAGGATGTTGTTGCTTTCCTCTTTCCTACAGCAGCCCAAGAATGTCAAGGAAAAATATTGGTAAGAGGGATTGTGCCTCATGTCCATTGCCTCAGTAAAGGAGACTTTCTGACCTATTTCTACACCAACTATACCATACATATCAGTACAATCCTATGCAGTTCTGCACAGAAGAATATTCCAAGGAAGCCCTGTATTGAAAAGGGTTTCCACTTTTCCCTGTCTGTTAACTCTGCAGCCTTCACAACGATGTTATCCCAACTTTCACAGTATATCCAATAGTGATTCTTCCATGACATAAAGAAAAGTTACATTTTGAGCCAGATCCTCTCATGATCCAACTCTCTTTATCTCTGACAGACAGACAATTTTAGATAGTTCAGTGTAGTTTTCCTAACCTTGGAGCCTGCCACACAACATCGGTGTTTATAATAGAAAATGAGCTTTAGCTATGGCTATGGAGAGATTAGCACCATTCCATGATGAAATACTGCACCTTAAAAAAACAAAACAAAAAACCCACCAAGCCAAGAGAATTCCACATCATCCTGCTCCTAGTCCACACAGTAAGCCAAGCTGAATATTCCCAGGAGCAACATGTGCAGCTGTCATTGGGCCACAGGGATTCCCTATCAATCTTTTTTTTAATGAAATGTCCTCTTCCTCTGCCAAGGGGGGGTGTATGCAGTAAAACATTTTTGCATGGTGATGCTATAAAGATCCCTTTGGGTTCCCTGTGACAATGATGAATGGTACATAATGTGTCTTTATGTTGACAGACAGCAAGACTCTCTTTAACATGCCTGCTTGCAGATACCTTTGATTTCAGGATCCCCAACATCTTGCCTTTTTATAGAGTAACAAGGGCTGCCAGATACCAAATCAGGAACTTGGGTTGCTTGGATGTTCCTTAGGAACATAGTGCCTGGGGAAAAAATCTAGGGAAGGGATTGATCATGCTGAAAGCCCATTCGTGCTTGGTGTGGCCCCCCTTTATTTGTTTTTTAAGATTTGACTTGTTGTTTTGAAACTAACATATATATATATAACATATATATATATAAGTTTTTAAAAAAACAAGTCAAATCTTTTAAAAAATACAAAACACACATACTAAACATATTAATAACACATATTGAACACAATGCATATTACTCAGAGCATTTACATACACATACAAATATATTTCATAAAAACATTACCTCACACCTTCTTTCCTCATTCAAATGGTTACATTGAGATGCTATATATATATATATATATAGAGAGAGAGAGAGAGAGAGAGAGAGAGAGAGAGAGAGAGATGCTCCTTGAGGTTGCTGTCTTGTGTACTTACTGGTGGTGGTTGTGGTGAGTGGAAAGCATGCCCATGCACATATCTCCACTTGGGCCACCTCAGAGAGACACCCATCAAGGGGGCACATTAGAGTCCTTAATGTAATGTTCATTACTGCTCTTTAAAACTGTATTTATTATTTATTTTAAATGCATGTCTCATATGTTTAAAATAAATAATAAATAACTTGCAGTGGCTAAGGTAAGTTAGGTTGCATCCCCATTGCTTTAATGGTCATGGCTCAATGCTATGGAATTCTGGGGTTTATACTTTTGTGAGATATTTAGGGCTTTGTCAGAGAGTTCTGGTGCCACAACAAACTACAAATCCTACATAGGATGGGCAGCGCAGATGTAACCTTATAGCTGATAAGAGTATGTACATGGAAACAATATAACAAGTCAAAAATAGGTAAACACTGACATATACACACACCTCAAGTGCCTAAAACCCAAAATAAAAATCTTGGGACACTATAAGGCTTGGGACACTATAGTATAAGCCAGGGACCGGCAACCTATGGCCCAGGGGCCAGTTAAGGCCCAAGTCCCCGTACTTACCGGCCCAGGCAGAAGGTCGCTGCCGCGTGTTTTGGCCACCGCGCGGCCGCGCACGCCGCAGCCACCATTTTGATTTTCAAAATGGCAGCCGCAATGCGTTTGCACATGCGCAGGAGTACTGCACATGTGCAAATGAGTCACAGCCGCCATTTTGGAAATCAAAATGGCAGCCACGACTCGTTTGCACATGCGTAGTACTCCTGCGCATGCGCAAACGTGTCACAGCTGCCATTTTGAAAATCAAAATGGCAGCGGTGGCATGCGCAGAGGCGGCTGTGCAGCGGCGGCGGCAGCGTGCATGGGGGGTCGTGCGCGGTGGGGGGTGCGTGCGTGCCACCATTCCCCCCCCTCGGCCCATCAGCAGACAGGACTTTGCGGGACCGGCACCCGGCTCAAAAAGGTTGCCTACCCCTGGTATAAGCCAACAGGAATTATAGGGGAAACACATACAGGCCTAAATTATGTTGTTAGTCCTAACCAAAGTAGACCCACTGAACCAATTCCACAAGTGATTGAATGAGTTTACTTGGGACTAGCCAAGAAGATGCCAGCCATAGATTCATGACGCATCTTTGTATGAGTCCCTTGCAGTGAAAACTGTAAGTCCTATGGCACCTTGAAGACAAATAAACTTATTATGTCATAAGTTTTTGTGGGATAGTCCACTTGATCAGATAACATGAAATCTTATCCCTAGTTGACAGATTTATATATAAGCAATTGGAAGGAGTGGGATTGTAAACAGAGAGGTCATAGGGAAGTCGAATGCAGAAAGTACATACAAGAGATAGTTACCTTAACAGTGACAGCTCTTTTGTTATGACATAGATGCCTTTCCACTGATGAGCTGATTTATGCATATATTTGCTTAATAACGCTTTGATTCTGTTAAACTAAAGCAACTTTCCCTACAATCAGGCAGGCAGACAGACAAAGAGAGAGAGAGAAAGAAAGCCACAAAAACATGTCAGAACCAAAACCAGAAAAATCAGCAGCATAATTGATATCATTTTATTCCCAAAGATCTCATCTACAGATTTAGCCTATTGCCTGAACAGATGAATGACATGTGAATAAGGTGGCTACTCATATATTGCCAACCAAGAGGAAATTCATCACTGAAAGAGTGGCCATGGGAGCATAAAAGCTTGCATAACATTTGAATGTTTTCTATGCATTTATGTTAACCTATGTGTTGGTGTTGCTATATGCCTTCACATCAATTCTGACTTATGGGAACCAGAAGGAGAACTTATTATGGGAATTTCATGCCATATTTCTTCAGAAGGGGTTTGCCTTTCTCTGAGGCTGAGACAGTGTGACTTGTCCAAGGTCATTCAGTCAGTTTCCATGGTTGAGCAGGGATTCAAACCCTGGTATCGCAGCGTCTCAGTCTAACATTCACAATGCTACATTGGTTCTTTAACATATATGTATACATTTAGAAATAACACTAAATAGACTTGTTAACACATTTAATAGAGAAGGTCACCCTCCTATGTGCTTACTCAGTTACTCACTGGTTTTCATGGAAAACTTCGGGGCTTATAAGTCTTTTCTTGAAAGTTGTGGTTTGACTGGGACACCTTTTGAATAGGGGACCACCTTTGGTGAAGCAAGGCATGCATGGCCATCATATGTCAGTCTGAACCTCTTTGGTGATGTATTCCCTCTTGTGCACATCAAAAACCTGCTTTTCAGCAGATGTGAGAGATATTAACAAAGCCTCTTCCCCAGAAGTCCATTGAGCGGACCCTTCTGATGCTGAACTGAATGAACAGTTTTGCAAATGATTTATGTGGGGTGCTATTTAAGTTTCCCAGGGTGTTAACCCTTTTAAAGGGAAACAAAAATAAGCAAGTCTGAAAGTTAAACTTAGACTTCAGCCTTCATCAGCAGAGCAGCAAAAGTGTGGGGCAGACTATTTATTCAAAATCTGCCTTCCTAAAGCATAAAGACTTACTTCAAAAAATGACAAACATACAGTTTGTAGTTAATAATGACTTTAATAAATAAATACAAGATTTAATTTAATCTTTGTCGTTTTAATTATTTTCTGGTTTAATCTTGTTTTAAGGGGTGGGAGGAGGGATTATGCTTGGAGGGAATGCTTTTAATTGTACTGTTTTAAAATGCTGTAACCCGCCCCGATTGCCTAGCAGAGGGGCGGGCTATAAATAAAACTTATATTATTATACATAACAAACTAAATCCTATCCTAACTGGTGATGGTTTGGGTATAGCAGAAAGAGATTATTTAGAATCCTGAGAGAAAGTCTGTTAAACAGCCTCCAAGTGTTAGTGACAGCAATCACATGTTTAGAAAGAATAACATAGATAGAGGGAAGTCCCTATCTATCTAAGGAGGGAAAGGAGAATAT
This sequence comes from Phrynosoma platyrhinos, assembly GCA_020142125.1. Classification (NCBI taxonomy): domain Eukaryota; kingdom Metazoa; phylum Chordata; class Lepidosauria; order Squamata; family Phrynosomatidae; genus Phrynosoma; species Phrynosoma platyrhinos. The sequence continues at coordinate 284,008,151 of CM034703.1, forward strand.
AATACATAAAATTTCCAACAATTTCTATAAGCATATTTTCTTTCATAAATATTTCCTTTTATTGCATGTGAAAGTGAGGCCATGGTTAAGTGGAGACTTTGCATGAGATGGCCTGGCCACTGTATAAGAAATGTTAGATTGACACATGCCCCTCTACTAAAAGAAGACTGATTTTAACATTTTCCCCAAAAGGGCTAACACCCTAGGAAACTCTAACTTCATACATTTTGGGGTTATAGTTGCCCAAACTCAATTTTTTGAACATGCTTCCTCTAATGACCACTTGGCTGCTGGAGTGCCTTTTTGCTTGTTTAAACAATAGGAGATTGAAAGGCAATGGCCCTGGCTAATCCTAATCCATCTTCTCTAGTTTTCTGACCTCCTCCTCTTCTTTCTCTTGATGACTTTATCCCCTGCTTTTTACATAAAGTATAAAAATTTGGCTGAGGTGGCTGACAAACAATGAAACATTAAGTCATACCATTAGAGAATAATATATTTAATAGTATTAAAACATAAAACAGAAGTGGTCTCTGAGTATCCTCAGCCATCACTGGGCTATTATTGAAGCATTGACACCACCTTCTTTAGAATTATTTTCCTAAGGAATGATTTGCCCTTTTGCAAAAGTTGGTGTTTCCAATAAACCTGCTGAAATCTCTTTTTATTCAAGGGTGGCCAATAGTCCAAGAGGATGGATGAGAGGCTCAGCCTGAAATGGCGACAGGAGGCCCCTTCCTCTGCTCTGTCTGCAAGTTGCCATTTTTCTATGGTACCATTTTAGCTAAATGGGTTAGCACTTGGTGAATAAGTTTGGTATCAGCATATGTAGCAAGAGATGGTTCAGAAGACAGACAAAACATTTATCTTTTCAAACACATATACAGTCATTTGTAGCTTTGACTTTTGCTGTTTTTATTATTTGCAGATTTGATTAATATGTTCTCTCTAAGAACCCCTAGGTCTTCCTTAGAAATTCTGCTCAAAATTGACCATAGAGTTGCACTCGGGGATCTAGAGATTACTAGAGAAAACACGTCTCTAGGCATTTGTAGATTCTCCAGCATGATTCTAGCAATAGCAATAGCAATTGCATTTACATTTCTATACCGCTTAATAGTGAACTCAGCACTGTCTAAATGGTTTATAATCTGTAAGCCAATTGCCCCCAACAAGCTGGATACTCATTTTACTGATCTACGAAAGGGTGGAAGGCTGAGTCAACCTTGGAGCCCTGGAATTGAACTCACAACCTTGTAGCTGCAGTACTGGCATTTAACCACTGTAACTACACTCCTGTAGTCAATTCTATGATTCTATGGTCAATTTTTGGCTGGAGGACCTAGAGATTCCTAGAGAGGTGGTCTCTCAGGTATTTGTTTTTCCACTTTCATGGAGGTTCTGTGCCCCAGTGAATGTGGAGGGCCTACTGTACACACCTTTTAGAAAAAGGCCCTTTTTGCATTAAAAATGAAGCAAATAGCCAGACTTCCTTCTTCCACCTGTATCTTTATATCTGTATGTACAAAAATAGAATTATCTTCATTTTAAATTTATCCATCAGTCTGTGGTTTATGCTTTAATCTTATCAAAGGTAATTTAGTCACAGGATACCTCTCTCAGTATCTCTTTCATCTCAACATAGAAGATATTTTTTCAACCTGATTTCTTAGCTAGCCGATTTCTAAAATGAAGGTGCTGAAATGTATTTTTGAGAAACAATTTTGGATAAAATCCAATGTCAGCTGGCTTTAAATCCATAGTGAATAATTTATGCAATCAAAAATTATAGGCTTCTTTCCTCTCTTGTCATTAAGCCTTGTTTTAGTGGACCAGCAGGGAATAAGACCTAAGAAAGCCAGATGGACTTAGAGTTGAGAAACTGATGCAATGGTAGGCAATAAAGTCATAAGGATCATTTGGGTAAAAGTGGACTGAATTGGAAGTGACATCATGACCAAGAGTATTGGTCTGACATCTGCAACTGGGGGATTATGGTAAACCTCCTGAGCTGAAGGAACTTGTTTCATGTGAAATATCTGGCAGAAGCCCGAACTGTTCCCAGAAGGAATGAGTCCAGGTTGGACTCAGTGAAGGCTCAGTCATCATGAGCTCAGTAAGAAGATCAATCATCATGGATCTGGTGAGGAGAGGAATTTCTCAGTTATCTCATCCTCAGAACATGTTTCACATATAGGACTTCATTGAAAGACAGTTTATCCCCATTCCCTAACAGCAATGTTGGAGGTTGGAGAACAATTTGAAGTGGTATATGGGTAGATGCTGAATCATAAAAGGCTCCTACCCAGTGTAGTGTGTTGAAAAAGATTGGCAAAGAACTAAGAAAACAATGCCCATGTAGTGTAGGGCCAGGGGCCACCTGCATTGGAAGCTGTGTCAGAAGGGATGTGACAACATTTTAGTTGAAGGGACATGGTAACACTTTCTTTGTTTATATTTTCTATTACTGCATCCTTTCTCTGTTTCTTTATTTAAATTTTCTGTTACTGCATCCTTTATATCTGTATGCACAAGAACAAAATTATATTCATTTTAAACTTATCTACCACTGTGTGGTTTATGCTTTAATCCA
>CM034703.1:284010843-284025371 GCA_020142125.1 Phrynosoma platyrhinos
CATAGGATACCTCTATCAGTATCTATTTCATCTTAGCACAGAATGTATTCTTACAACCTGTTTTCTTACCTTGAAGATTTCTAAAATGAAGATGACTGAAATGTATTTTCTAGAAACAATTTTGGATCAAATCTATCTGTTATCAATAAAATTATGATCTGTACTTTCACTGACTTGCATTTATCACAGTGTATCCCTTGAGCCAAAGCTGGGTAGGACTTACATTGATTCAGCCCTCCAGATCACTACACTACTACCAAGGTGTTAATGGACACCAGATGGATCAGAGTCTCAGAAGCTGTGTGTTGTTGATGGGTCTCAAATCATCTGGATTGTGAATCCATCATCAGACAGGTTATATAGAGGTGGAATCCCTATTCCAATGAGCCCTGGAAGACTGGTCGATCTTTTTATCCTACTTTTTCTTCTTTGGAGGCTCTCCACCAGTCAGGTGGAGACCCGAAGCTGACATGTTATCCTTTTCCTTATGAATGTAAAGTTACTAGGAGAAGATTAAAATGAAGGTTAGCATTTAGTATGAATCTGCTTGACCTGACTTCTGTGATACATGTGTTCCAAGATAACTGTTGATGTTGAATCTATTGGTACTACTGTGGTTGCAACCAAGGAGGTGAGTATGGAAATAAGTACTAATATTTTATGTGAGTGATGATCCCAATACTTTGGAGAAAGATGGAATTTTACACACAGAGACAAAGAGGCCAATTTTTTTCTATCTTGTCAGCAATCAGGAAAGAAGCATTCAAATCATAATGCAAACACCCTGTTTCATGAAAACTCTTACCAATAACATAAGACTATGTTGGCTGCAATCCTGCTGATGTTTTACACACATGTAAATTCCCTTATTCATGCAATTGTACTTTTTTTTGGCCATTGCATAACTTCTATATTCAGTTCACATTCACATTTTTTAAAATTTTCAGCATTCTCTCTCACCTCCTTGTCTGTTAGAATAGTTGGGGTTTAGATAGTACAGCATTTCCTGCATGTTAAATTCTTCTGTTTTTCTCATCTACATCTCCTCATTTGCTGTTTCTATCAATTGAAATGAATGGTCATAAAATACCTTTTGTATATCCAAGTAACTAGACCATGTGACCCAAGAAAGGTCATTGGTCATACAAAGACTCCCTGCTTCTCAGTCTCCTTACTCCCTTCAATTTCCAATCTCTTTCTCTCCTGCTTTGCTTCTTCATCAACAAGATGGTGAGTTAAAGACTCTACTTTTTAACCTATTTTTTCATTAGCTAGTTAAGATGTAGATTCTCCATGCATAGATAAATGTAAAAGTCATCAGTAAATATTTTCTAAATTTGTAATCTGAAACTGCCTGTCTTGTTTATTTTGAGTCAGTTTCAGTTCAGGGGAAGTAATGTCAGACTGAAGTCTGCTCCTCTGCTGCTCTCTTAAAAGAAGGCTGATTTCTAACAGTTTTAGCTTTCAGACTTTTCCCCCAAAGGGCCAACACCCTGGGAAACTCTAACTTCCAACATACATAACTGGAGTTCTACAAGTGTAACCATTGCACATGTACCAGTGCATTCTAGGAAGGTGCATAACTACTCACAAGTGCCTTTCCTGTATCCTTTGATTTAAGGAGGCTGAGGAGACAACTACTTCAAATTCCTCATTGCACAATGGGACAGTAAGCAAGTACATTAGCAGGAATGCCATCAACTGTATAATGTTTGTATTCAACAGAATGATAGTAGTGCAACCACCACTTAATACCTGTTTGCAAATATATGCTATGTAAACATGATGTAGGATCTTGGCTGATAGGTCTTTCAATAAGGTGAAGCAAACACTTGCAATGCCCATGAAGCTAGCTTGCCTCTGTGATGGAGATAAGAATAAATAAATGTCCTTTCTTTAGCCTATTTCCATTACCTTTGAAGATAAGAGGGTCACATAAAGCTAAATGGCATTCTGAATGCTTCAGAGGTCCTTTGATTCTCACACTCCTGTCTTCAGGCTATTTGTGTTAACACATAGATGAGAAAAGAAACTTCTAATGAGAAACAATTTTCTTTATTATCTCAAATGTTGATTACATTCCTTGTTTGAAGAAAGTAAATCTCAGATGTAAGCAGCTCTGAGGTTCCTGTCAATTAGACACTGTATTCATTAAGCCTGCTATCCCCTCTAATAAACAAATGAGTTGGTTCCTGGGATAATCTAGGAATGTTGTTATATGGCAGGGAAAAGAGGGGATGCTTTGAAGTAGTAGGATGTTCTTTGATCTAGAGTGTTTGATCTGCAATTGTTTATGTGCTAAATAACTTGCAAAAAGGTATATAAGATGGACTCTGAAATTCCCTGGTTGTCTCACTTGGAATCTCTCCTCCAAAGTGAGTACCTATACCTTCTTTCTGCAGAGGTAAACTGCTTTTCCCCTTGCTCTCTTTGTTTCTGCTAATCTTGGACCCTCTGCTGGGTAATGAATCATTTTCACATGACAGCTTCCATAACAACAATCATCATCATCATCATCATCAATATCACAACGTTCTCTCAATAAAGAGGCTCAAGGCTGCTAACAGCATGTTTAAAATAATATAGATTAAAACTATGCCAAAGTTCAATAAAAGTACAAGTATAAAAGTTATAGCTATTTATAAAGTTTAAATATTAAACATTAAAACATTAAAATCCATTGAAACACTATGCACAAACATTAAGAACAGTTTTTTAAAGCCTGATGGCATAAAGATGTTTTAACTTGCTAACAGAAAGTGAGCAAGGATGGGGCCATCCTGGTCTCCCTAGGGAAGAAGTTCCAGAGTCTGGTAGCATCCACCAAGAAGGCACTCTCCCTTATTCCCACCAGAGGAGCCTGAGAAGGGCCTCTCCAGAGGTTTTGGGGCTCTGATGGGGTCATAAAAGGAAATATAAGGCCTAAGCAGACTGCCAGAAATAGTGCACATTAAATTGAGGCACTGCCCTGGCTCAGTGCTAGGGAGTCATGGGAATTGTATTTTTTTCTGAGACATTGAGCCTTCTCTGTCAGAGAGCTCTGGTGCCACAATAAATTACAGTTCCCATGATTCCCTAGCACTGAGCAAGGGCAGCACCTCAATTTAATGTACATTATTTCTGGCAGTCTGCTTAGGCCCATAGTCTTTCAAATTGTCTAGACGCAAGCCACATTTTTTAAAAAAATTACATCTGTTTTTCTTTTAACACCAGGAACTTTCCACTGTCTCTCCTAATAATTATTAGAATACTGGTAGCATAGAGTCAAGTGGATTGAGACTATCTTGGGTGTAAGCCAAAGGTTTTGAATAACTCAAGGCAAAACAGATAATCCTGGGGGGAAAGTGCAGGTGTGGGAGGTTTATTTGGGTAAAACAGAAGACAGCATAAAACCAGGCAAAAAAGAAACATAAACACAAAGACAGTAAAAAAAAAAAATGCCACCTCTGAAGATGCCAACAATTACAATCATGACTAAATACTAACTAGGTTAATAGTTCCAAGGTAATTCATGTTTGGCAAGTTTGTCTTAGACTGATTTCCAGTCTCTTGTGTCCCCCACATCATGCCATTGCCAGGTAAATTGTGAAAGTTACAGAAAAGCTTTATATCCGACTACCTGAATTAGTTTTGTTTTGCCAAATAACAGTGGGGAAGTTATTCCACATAGTCATCAGGACAATTATGCAAGATGCTGAGAAAGTTTGTAAAATTCCATTGCTGTACTTTGTTTCTCTCCCCGCCTCTTGTAATTTGGCAGAATCATCCAGCGTTCAACTGAATCTCTATCAGATCCGTTTTCATTAACCAAGGGCATGATCCAACCCAAATTACACACTTTAAATTCTTTGATTTTGATTGAAAGTTAAGCACATACTTATTTTCTTGACTGTAATCAAGGTGATTTGTAATCCAAATTGAATTTTTTACTTTAGTCTGATTGTGTAGTAAAACATTTTCATTCCCATAGACATTATACATATGTGGCAGTTCTTTGAGTGAAAGTTATGGAGGTTGCTCTCAGTCCTGTTTGGCCACAGGTTCCCCAAGGATATGGGAACCAGATGTAAAACTACATCTCTCCTCATAACTCATATTAATCATGCTGGCTGGAACAGATGGGAATTAGAGTCAGAGAACATCTGGAGGGCCACAGATTTTGCAGCTTGGCTTCAGGGCTAGACATGAGATACACGTTAGGTAAATTTTAAAAGTCCCTAGGTCTGAGATATAGGGGAATAAGCAAAGCCATTAAAATCCATTTCTGAAATATAATTGGCTTTATACTTGGAAAAGGGCTGAAAGATATGAACAGAAGTTGAAATCAAAAGATTAGACTTTGGCAGGTAGACAATAATGATTTGTAGTCTCCTATAATCAACAAGAGGCAAGCATATGAGGAAGATGAAAGGGTTCACAAAGGGTTACTTAGAATGTAACTTTTGATGTTGTTCTCCCAAATCACATTCGTTTCTGTTGTTCTGTATGACTGTGTTATGTTCTTTAAGTCATCTGATCATGAATCATAGCTGAAAAGGATAAGAGGAACATCATGTTTCCACTTTTTTGTCAGGAAATGTTTATACATTAACTATTAAAATAAAGTATAGAACTACATGGTAAGAATGATCACTGGACTGAATGTGTATTTGTATTTTTTATAGGATAGCAAGTGATGGAATGAAGGTTCCATGTCAGGGATCCCTGTCTTGGCTTTCCGTAGACTTCTCATAAACATAATAGCTGTATACATTCAAGTTGCCTGCTGACTTATACTGACCCCTTGAATTTCATAGGGTTTTCTTAGGCAAGGAAGAAATAGTTTGCCTTTGTCTACCTTTTGAATTTAGCCAATAGGACCTGGTATTCCCTAGAGGTTTCCATTCTAACCACTAAACAGGCCTGACCTTGCTTAGGGTCTGAGATCAGATAGGATCAGGGGGATTTTCACACTACACAATTATAGCACTATGGTTGCACTTCATTTACCATGGCAACATACTATGGAATCTTGGGATTTGTAGTTTGTAGTCTGGCTGAGATTCTAAATGCCACTTTCTTAACTACAAACCCCAGGATTCCATAAGATGGAACCATGGCAGTTAAAGTGCAATGATGGTGCTACAACGGTGTAGTGTGAAACCCCCCCCCCCCCCGGTGTCTTTCCTTCTCTGCTGTTCTCTTTTTTTTTCTTTACTGAGAATGAATGGTATTGACAAGCTGTAATGTTTAGAGAAGGGTGAGTATGTTGGTAAAAGATCTGGAAAGCAAGCCCTGTGAGAAATTGCCTAGGGAGCTGGGTATATTTAGCTTGCAGAAGAGAACACTGAGAGGTGACATGACAGCCATCTGAAAGGTTATCATGTACAAGATGGAGCAAGCTTGTTTTCTGCTCCAGAGACTAAGATCTAATCTGCACTGCAAAAAAATTGCAGTTTGGCACCATTTTAACTGTCATGGTTCAATACTAGAATTTGGAATTTGTAGTTTGCTGTGGCACCAGAGCTCTCTGACAGAGAAGGCTAAACAACTCTGAAAGCTGCAAATCCCAGAATTCTGTAGCACTGAACCATGGCAGTTGAAGAGATCTCAAACTGCATTATTTCTGCAGTGTGATTCAAATTAGAAGAAATATTCTATCTAAAATTATGAAGAACCTCCTGACAGTAAGAGCTATCTAACACAGGGAATGAGTACCTTGGAGAGCAATGAACCCTTCTTCTCTGGAGGTCTTTAAGCAGAGATTGAATGGCTATCTCTCAGGAATGCATCAGTTGTATGTTCCTACATGAATGGAGCTGGATTAGATGGCCCTTGTGGTTCCTTAGAACTCCAAGATTCTATGATCCTGTGATTCTGTGAAAGCAAAATGTTTCATCTGAAGATTCATGGGGAGGGAAAGACTTAGAAAAAGCAAACAGACAGAGAACTGGGACGTTGATTAAAAGAAAATATTTCCATACAGCTTTGCTTTTGAATTAATTAAATATTACATTAAATTCTTTGCAACCACTTTCCTTAACTATAGACCCGGAGGCCCAGTTTCCATCTTCAAGTCCACCGCAACCTTTGTGAGATGCCTTCATAGATCCTGCATGAAACCACAGCCCAGTAGATAAATCTGCTAAAGAATAGACTATTAAATGGCTAACTTGTCCTACACTGGATATATGTCTCTTTTACCAAAGATTCAGGAAAGAGTAAGGACTCTGCTGATGAATCAACTACATCATTGCTTAACAGATCTCCCAAGCAAGTTAGCTAATCTGAATTTTATGTGTTCTATGTGGAAGAGTGGGTGGGGAATCTTACAGGATCATTTTCAATGAAATCACCATACATGCTGAGACTAGATCTTTAGGGCAGAGTTAAGGTTGTTGGCATGTATGTATATGAGTCATGAATCTATGTGACTCCACACATGGACCTGACATTGTTCACATTGACCTAGAAAGAGGTAGCTAGGCAATTCAAAGCAAGGAGAAGCCATCATTAGATAAATAACTTTTGGGGGGCCTAGATCTCAGCCTTTTTGTTCCCCTGTTTTGTAGCAAATGAGTGAGTTTTGTCTTCCTCTACATGTTTGTAGAACCAATTGGACTGTAGAAATCTCTCATTTTTGGGGCTGGCTTTGCTAGTTTTGATTTATGAAATAGGAGGCTCATCTGGGGTAGTAACTCAAGCATTCTCTCTCTTTTCTTGCCATTCCACTTGTACAGGTATCTTGATTTTTAAAGAGCCAAGAGGGTATAGTGTAGCGTAGTGGTTTGAGTGCTGGATTATAACTCAGAAGACCAGGTTTTGATTCCCAGCTCAGCCACAAAACCCACCGAGTGACCTTTGGCGAGTCACACGCTCTCAGCCACAGCAATGTTAAACCTCCTCTGAACCAATCTTGCCAAGAAAACCCCATGATAGGTTCACCTTAGGGTCTCCATTAGTCAGAAATGATTTGAAGGAACACAACAAGGGGGTATGAAGGAAAGGAGGACAACACTTTTCCCCTTCCATATCCAGTCTTCTTCTGCAGAGCCCAAGGTGGATTACGTATGGTTCCAAGGTGGTCCCCCAACCAGGGAATTTACAGGACCAAACCTGCTTAGCCTAAATTATAAGAGTCTCTGTGCTGGTAAGGGCTGAGTGCATAACTGGCAAGCACAGTCTTGTGACTCACCCTGAGATTTCATGTGCTGCACGTAAGTGCTAAGAATGGAATGTGCCAACACCAATACTTTTGTGACAGTAGCACGCAACATGCTATTACACCACTACCAGGTGTCAGTTTTTTGTAAAAAAAATAAAATAATAATTCATTCTTCCTAGCCACAAAAATGTATAGTTTTCAGTCCTATAATGTACCTACATGTATGTAAGCATCAATGTACAAAATAATGGTTGCTTTTCATAAGTATTTGCACAGCACCACTAATTTTCTGCTGAGTGTTACTTTGGGAATGAAAAAAATGGATTCTCTTTGAAATAATGCAAGTATAGGACACGGTGCCTCTGAGATGTGCAGAATTTCCTTTCTGGTGGGAAGCAGTTAAAAAAACAACAACACCCTGACAGACAGGTAAGACAGACACACCCTATGTAAAATGCACCATAACAGTTAACCTACAGTGTCACCTTTCTTTCCATGTTGGCTTTCAATTGTCTTTTTCTGGCAATGAGTTACAAAAGAAGAAATTCTACCTAGGTTATTGACTCGTCTAAATTGGCTAGCGATGGTATACACACAGACACATATATCCATAAGCATAATTATGCCATCACCACCCTCAAATTATGGCACATGGAGTAGGAAACGATTATATAAAATTGCATTCATTGTATATTTGCAGTTGCCTGGAAGAGCTGCCCTTTTGAATGATGCCTTGGTTTCCATAGCAACTGATGTTCTTGAAGAGAGAAGATGGAGGGGGAGGGTTGTATGTGTAGCCAAAAAAGACAAGAAAAAAAAGATACATAGCACCTTATGTTATCACATCCAAACTGCACCACAACTGGGATACTGTGAACATTGCACTGCAAACACCTGTGTTTCCCTTTTGCCTCCCTGGATCCAGTGTTCTCAAGGACGAAGGCATTTTATTTCCAATTTTAGCTAATAATGATCTAGAAGGCGTTACACAAAATCGTATCAGTTAATAGATTCCATTTATACTTCTGGGAGAAAGAAAAGAATATATATTCAAACGTGTGTGAATGCATGCCTCATTTTTTAATTCTAATTTTCTTTCAAAGAGCTCAAACAATCAAGTATGGGGAAGGTTCAGTCCCCTCCCTGCTTTCCCCCAGTTTCTAGTTTCTAGTTTCAGATTCCCTCCCAAAAGAGATTCTTTGCAGCAGTGTAGTGGGTTAGACAGGGAGTGAATGAGACTGCTTTGTCTAAGACTATCCAATCGATTTTGCACCTTACTCAGAACTTGAATTTAGAGTCTTCCGATTGCCCCCCATCCCCATTTCTGTGAAAATGAGATTGCTTCCTGAAGAGATTTGGGAAGAAGCATATAACAAGGAATATCTGCACTCTATTTGTAGTATTGCCCTTTCTAGGTAATTTTATCATTAGAGGATGGGAGTAAATAAATCATGTTTTAATCCACAGACCAGTCAATTGCTCAGTACCCAGAGAATGGTGGTTATTGGTTTGTTGGTTGTTGAATGTTGGTCAGATGTGATGATGATGATGATGATGATGATGATGATGATGATATCTTATGTATCTCTCCCCATGAATCCAGGCAGGTAACAAATACAGATTAAAAAATACAGTGGGTCCTTGGTATTCACTGGGGTTTGATTCCAGGATCCCCTGTAGATATCAAAATTTGTGGATGCTCAAGTCCCATTATATACAGTGGAGTAGTAAAATGGTGTCCCTTATATAAAATGGCAAAATCAAGGTTTTCTTTTTGGAATTTATTTATTTTTAAAAATATTTTCAATCCATGGGTAGTTGAACCCGTGGAGAATCCATGGATACAGAGGACTGATTGTACATAACAACTGATAAAAACACACATCAATTTAAAAGGACAAATAAGACTACAACTGGAATTACTGTTACTGTTACATATTAAAACAATTCACGTTGAAAATGTATCATTTAAAATTCACAATTTAAAAATCATCTGGATGGACCTATTGGAAGAGACTTATAAAACATAACTAAAACATAAGTAAACAAATAAACAGGTCTGCCTGATTAGAACATTACAGTCCCTCTTTTGAATGAATAAATTAGAAAATTCCCAGGGCCACAAATGGAAAAATGCCAAAAAGGAAGGGGACCTGTGACACATTGAGGGTGCTAGCCACAGGCTGACATGAAATGAAAGTCTGTTCATTATAATGAACAACAATGAAAGAGATTTCAGCTGAATAATGAAAGAAGAGTACTTCAGCAATGTTTGTTGTTGTTGTGTACCTTCAAGTAATTTTTGACATACGCCGCCCCTAAAGTGAACCTATGACAGGGTTTTCTGAGGCTGAGAGAGTGTGATGCGCCCATTGTCACCCAGTCAGTTTCCATGGTGGAGTGAGGAACTGAACCCTGATCTCCATAGTCCATTGCTCAATCCACTACACCACATTGTCTCTCAGCAATGTTACCAATTACAGTTGGCCCTCCTTATCCATGGAATTTTTATTCACAGATTCAAGTGTCCATGGTTTGAAAATATTCTCAAATAGTATAAATTCCAAATAGCAAACCTTGATTTTCCATGTTATATAAGGGGCACCATTTTACTCTGCCATTATATTTAATGGGACTTGAGCATCCATGGATTTTGTTATCCACGGGGGATCCTGGAACCAAACCGCAATGGATAAGAAGGACCCACTGTACTTAAAAGTGTGTTGGGTTTTCCTTTGATAGTGGTCTCCAACCAGAAGCTTCATAGACAGAGTTTAAGGGATCTCTGGATTTCCTGCACTGAGCTTTGGGGGGGCAGGTGTAGACTTCTATGAGTCTATAAAGAAGACACAGCTGAATGTTGTCAGTGGAAAAATGTGGGTAATAACTTAAGGAAATTCATGGGATGAATATTTCCCATTTTATTCTCCCTTGATAATCCCAATTGCCCACTTCAGAATGTTGCTTCCAATATACTGGGAGACTTTCAGGGGGCCCAATTGGCTGCAAGAAGAGAAGGGTAAAGGAAACTTTCCTTCTGTGAACTGTCTTAGCAGCACAATCCTATGCATGGGTGCTTAGACATTATGCTGCATTTACACTGCAGAATTAACGCAGTTTGACACTGCTTTAACTGCCATGGTTCAATGCTATTCTGGAATTCTGGGGTTTGTTGTTGTTGTGTGCTTTCAAGTAGTTTCGGACTTATGGCGACTCTAAGGTGAACTTAACACAGGGTTTTCTTGGCAAGATTTGTTCAGAGGAGGTTTGCCATTGCCTTCCTTTGAGACAGAGAGCATATCGCCGAGCTCATAGTCCAATGCTCAAACCATTATGCCAAAGGTTTATGATATTTAGCCTTCATCTTCATAGATCTCTGGTTAGGGTTGCCATAATTCACTACCACAAAACTGGGACAAAATGTAGGAAAAAATGTAAGACAAATGGAGGTCAAAATGTAGGACATTCAAGAAAAAATTGAGGACACAAGCAACTAAAAGCCAAAAAGATTAATAAATTTAAAAAGACATTAATATAAATGCATGTTTCAGTTTTAGTCATGCTCAAGCCCCCCAGCGAGGCCTTACTGGGCCTTGGCAGCGACATAGCCTAGGCACCCCCAAGCCCCCCAGCAAGGCCTTACCAGGTCCTGGTGGAAGCAGTGGTGTGGTTTAGCCCCCCGGCAAGGCCTACCAGGCCCTGGCAGTGGTAGTGGTGGCAGTGCTGCAGGATTTGGGGCTCGGACAGCTTGCCAAGTCTCTGCACGGCAGCTGCACTGGGCCCAGGGTTCGGAGGATGCCTCGCTGCTGCTCTGGATGTCCTGGGGCTCAGACAGCTGGCTGAGTCCCTGCATGGCAGCTGCACCAGGCCCAGGGTCAAAGAGGAGGCCTTGCCACTGCACTGGAGGACTTGGGGCTCAGCCACACACCCCTCCCTCCATCCCTCCCTGAGCTTCCCCTTCCCCTTCCTCTTCTCTATACCTGTCCAGGAAGCCAGCCTCCACCTTGCGCTGGGCCTGGCTTGGCACAGAGTGCAGTGGAGCCCTTGGGGCTGGCAGCCACCACCATCTTAGCTGCTGTCCCATGCGCTGAGGAGGAGAAAATTACTCAAGAGGGAAGGAGGAGGAGCCAAGGCCGAGCTCAGCCAACTATTCCTGCCTTGTTCCGGCACATTTTGTCAATCTCCAGTCTGACTGTAGATTGACAAAATATGGCCTGGAGCAAGGCAGGAATCTGGGATTGGAGGGTCTAAAATGTCCAGCCAAGCCGGGACATTTTTAGACCCTCCAATCTGTGATTGTCCTGGCAAAAACTGGGATATGGCAACCCTATCTCTGGTGCTACAACAAACTACATATCCTAGGATTCCATAGTATTCAAACATAGCAGTTAAAGCAGTGTCAAATTATATTAATTCTGCAATGTGGCAGCAGCCACAGTCTCACTGAGTTACTTCAAGTAACTGTGTATAGGGCTGCTGCTTATTTTAGGAGCCAGCCCCCTTTTCTGTTTCATGCCATCTTCTGGCTAATGGAAAGTGCATGCAGCACATAGGCATTCTGATTATGGAGTAAAAACAGGACTAGATAAGGAAAGAAAGTAAAGGTTTATTGTAAGAATGCTAGTAAGGAAAGGAAAGCTTTCTAAGGGGGCTGAGTTAGCACTGGACAAAGCGAGTTTTGGTTTTGGTAGAAGTGAAAGAATGAGCAGGTGGGAAAAGAGGTGGAAAGATGCCTCAGATTATCAGTTTACATCTCAGATTCCTTAAAATAGGTGATGAGGAGACTTTGGGTCACTGAAAACTACTTAACTATCACTTAACCCTCCCTAAGATGGTTTTAATGCTGAGGAGGAGACTTTGGGTCACTGAAAACTACTTAAGAGATGAGGAGACTTTTGGTCACTGAAAACTACTTAACGATCATTTAACCTTCCCTAAGATGGTTTGAATGCTCTAAATCAAGGGTTGGCAACCTATGGCCCGTGGGCCGGTTGCAGCCCCCCGAGGCCTTTGGCCCAACCCCCGCTGACCCCCGCTGCTGCCGCCACCTCCCCCTGCCGCTGCCGCGTGCATTGCGGCCGCCATTTTGTTTTCCAAAATGATGTCCGCTACTCGTTTGCGCATGCACAGTACTCCTGCGCATGTATGAACGAGCTGTGGCCACCATTTTGGAAAACAAAATGGCGGCCACAACTCGGCACATGTGCAAACAACGGGGTTGGGGGTTGGTGGGGGCCACGCACATGCGTGTGAGCATGCACACCGCCATTTTCCCACCCCTCGGCCCATGGAAGACCTGGAGGCCAGTGGACCAGCCCCAGGGAAGAAAAAAGTGCTGACCCCTGGTCTAAATGGTGAGCATTTTTGCATTTGTAGCACTGGTCATGCAAGTCATAAATATACTGGAGTGTTTGGGCAGGATCCAGCATTGTCCTTCCATTGATGCAGCTACTTCTGGTAGCAGAACTAGAAGGTGCTTGATTTACCCCTTTTCCCTGTACCCCCTCCATGCCCTTACTTGGTCCTGCTTTATAGGAAAGGGAGATCCTCTGGCATAGGGTTCTGGAGAACCACAGAGGATTGCAAGAGGGAAGGAAAATAAGTTCAATCACACTAACAGATGTCTGTTAGTGTGATGTGGGATATAGGACCTTGATTTGCTGCTGTGCACATTTGCTTATCAACATTGCACAAAAGTGTCATTCTCTACATGTGTTTGTTTGGTTCAGGATGAGTCATGTTCTAGCTTGAGTAGGAAAACTAATACCTCTATGAGATGTTCAAACACATGAATAGGAAGCTGGAAACCCCCACAGTGTGACTATTTCAGCTAGAAGCTGAAAACAAACTTTCCTAATAGAAACAGTTGAGCTCATTAGGTGGTTATTTCCAGAAGAAGTACCCCCTCGGGCTCCAGTACATTAGCCTTGTAATGAATTCTTGCAGGAGTGATAGATGCCTATTACATGCCTGGATATTTTCCAATGTGAATTATCTGCAATGTGGTGCCAGTATTTTAAGGTAGGGGGCCATGGGATTTGAACTTGTACAGCACATGGTCTGTGATGGATGGTAGATAGAACACACAGCCTGACTTTAGTGACAAAGCTTAGACCAGGGGTAGGCAACCTTTTTGAGCTGGGGACCGGGTTGCTGTCCCTCAGACAATTGGGGGGCCAAAGCACCAAAAACAAACAAACAAACAAACAAACAAACAAACAAACAAACAATATAAATAAATAAATAAATAAATAAATAAATACATACATACAAAAAAATATGCATGCACAATCTCTCAGCCCCAGAAAAGCCATGGCAAAACCCCTGTGGAGGTTTTGCCAAGAAAACCCCAAGAACAAGTAATAACAACAATAATCAATATCATCATGGCGGGCGGCAGCAGCAGCAGGACCGGCCTGGGGCCAGTCCAAAGGCCTCGGGGGGCTACAGCTGGCCCCCAGGCCTTAGGTTGCCTACCCCTGGCTTAGACACACTTGAAAAGGGAGAGTTGAGTGTGCAACAAATACGATTATGGAAATCTTCCATTAAGTAGGGAACTCTGGCACATAAATATTGAGCTGAAGAAAAAATGAAAAATGTTAACATAGCAACAAGTATGTTCTATGAGAAAATATTGCACTAAAGCTTTTCTATGTATCTGGAGTTGTATGTTTCTGCATCCTTCACATACTAGCCAAGGCCAATGTTTTATGCAATGGTAAATTTCTGGTGGCTATTCTAATAACTGTTTCAAGATGTTAGGGCGATGTTTTGGTGTCCATTTCTGGCTAGGGACAGAGCTCTACTCAACTCCAGCCAGCCTTTAAGCTGTCCCATTGCACTGAAGGAAATGGAAGGTTCTGATTTAACATGGGCCTGTTGGATACCTCCTCACAAAAGTGTGCTATACACACACACATGTGTACTGGCCAATATTAAATGCTTAAGCAGGATTCCAACCCAAAATGTCATCTAATTTTGGAGCACATGTTTCTGCTTTTGCAAACCAAAGAGAGGTAAACAGGGAGAATAGGGGAGAAGGTTGTACAGCCAGCCCTTGTTATCCACTTGGATTGTGTTCCAGGACACACACACACACCCCTCATGGATACCAAAATCTGTGATTGCTCAAGTCCCATTATAACCAATTGCATAGTAAAATGTTATCCCTTATATAAAATAAAATAGCAAGCCTTTGACTGCATCGATCATGAAAGGCTATGGCATGCCCTTAAAGACATGGGAATGCCAATACATCTGATAGTCCTGATGAGGAATCTGTATCAGAACAAGAGGCTACTGTAAGAATAAAACACAGAGAAACAGAGCGGTTCCCAATTAGCAAAGGGGTCAGACAAGGCTGTATCCTTTCACCTTATCTGTT
>CM034703.1:284058644-284076768 GCA_020142125.1 Phrynosoma platyrhinos
CAACAGTGACCAGATGTCCTAACCCTAAAAGGACAAGGACAAGACAATAAAAAATGTAAGACATGACCAAATAAGTCCAAAAGGAGGACACTATGGAATTCTTCCTGGACGGAAGGCTGAAATGGAAGACAGGTCCTGGACATGGAGGATATGTCAGATCACCTTGGTCTCCTGAAGATGGCCAGGGAGTGGAGCCAGGTGAGTGCCCTGCAGTGAGTCATGGCTGTTGGAGATAAATGGAAACATGTGCAGCCATTTGCAGGTTTTATTGCTCACAGCCTTTGCCATCCTCCGAGGCTGACGGGGATGGGGGGGGGGTGGATTCTCCCAAACAGTGTGATGTAATTGCACATCATTTGATTGGCAGTTTAAAAAAAAACACCAAATCGATATTAATGCCAATGTGAATTCCAACAAGGTTAAATTCCTCTGGAGAGATTTGATCGGAGTAAACATAGTGGGAACTTCCATTCAGGTCAGATTCGGTATTGCATTATCAAGTCTCCCCGGATCTACCTGGCACAAAAACGCTAATGTGAATGGGGCCAGTGTCTACTCCCTCCATGCACTTTTTTTTTTAACTCTGGAAAGTCTTGTGGGCTGATTGGTCATTTTTGCTGCTTTTTCTCCCCTTCCTTGGTCTGTCTTAGGACCATGTTAAGGAGGAGTTTTCAAAACTGGAAGTGACTGGAGGATCACTTCTGGTTTTAATAAAAGACCCCCTCACAGGTTTAAAATAGGCCAGGAGTCCTGAAAACATTATAAAGTGCCTAGCTGTCCACTGAGAAGGTACAATTGGCCCTTGGGGAGCAAAAAATTAGCGATGCAGGCAGTGGGTGGAAAAGAAGGAGCAAATGTTGCCCTCTGATGTTCCAGTGATGGGTGAAGCTCAGAGATCTGGAAGTTACCCACCCTTACTTTGGATTGTAGAACCTAGGGCTGCATCTACACTGTAGAATTAATGAAGTTTAACACTGCTTTAACTGCCACAGCTCAGTGCTATGGAATTCTGGGATTTGTAGTTTTGAGGCATTGCAGACCGGCCTAAAGGGGTGGAGTTGGGGCGGGGCGGCCTCATGCCAGCTGCCCCAACTCCATCCCGACACCTTCCTGATGCCACACACCTGTTTGCATGGCGCGCAGCGTCAGGATGTCCTCCTGGCGTGCCAGTACACGGGCATGCCAGTACACACACAAAGGGTGTGCCAGTACACACACTGTGCCAAAAGGGCGTGGAAGAGCCACAGCACTGGCTCTGAGGGTGGCCTTTTGCCGCCCCTAAAAGGAGCGGCATTTTGCCACTCTTTTAGGGGCAGCAAAAGGGAGGATTGGGGATGCGGCGTGGGGTTTCCATGGCCCCAATCCCCTGCTAGCAGGAGCGGCCCAGAGCCACCCCGAACAGGCCATCTGTAGAGGCCCTTTGTGAGACATTTAACCTTCTCTGTCAAAGTGCTCTGGTGCCCTTACAAATCCCAGGATTCCATAGGCTGGAGACATGACAGTTAAAGCAGTGTCAAACTGCATTAATTCTGCAGTGTGGAAGCAACTTAGGACAAAATGTCCTTTCATTACAAAGTTCATGACAGGAGAGTGTCAATCTAGCTGAAACAGCACACAAGGGGAAGACATCAGCAGTTTTGGAGTTGATAAGATCCCCAAAACAGCCTGCTTAGCAACTAGGATAATAGCATCTTAGAGCTGAAAGGGTCTGCAAAAGCCACCTAGTCCATTACATTGGCTTTGGGGCTGCTGCATCATACTATTGATTCACATTACAGAGCTCCAGAGCATAGAATCTGTTAAGGAAGAAACTAAGGAAATGGAGGAAGTTGAAGCAGGAAGTGGAAGAGGTGGAGGGGAGAAAGATGGAGAGGACAAAATCAGTTGGTAAAACAGGGGCTTGACCACAGCAGGGCATGAAGTAGCATCAACACACCACTGATCTAGTGAGAAGACCAGCTGAGACAGAACATAAAGAATCCCAGTGGGCATAAGGAAGAAAATGGAAGGTGGATTGGAGAGCTTGGAAAGTACTCTTAAAAAATAAGTTACTGTTGCACTGTCAAGGATCCCAAAGCTAAGTAGTTAGTGTTACATTTATAGATTTCAAAATTTCTCAAGTACCACTAAAATAGTTACTTTCAAATCATTTTTCAAACCAATTATACAAAAGTCAGAACTTTATAACAAAAATAAATGGGAAAGAATCTGGATGTGTGCAATACACTTGAAAACAATCATTTAGAACATAAGTGTCCAAATATTGACTTTTATTAATTTCTCAATGTTCAGAAGTAATCTAGAATAGAACAGAATATTCAGGCTAGAGTGCCAACCTCTGAGCAAGCCAAAGTAATCAAACTTACCAATCAAATGTGATGAAATAGAAGTGATGGAAGAAACTACAAACTTCATCAGAAACTACATTTTGATACCTATTGTGGATAAAAATTCCATACCTTTTCACAGAGGAAACTTTTCACAAAGGAAAAATGGGACAATATGGCCAAGTAACATCAGTGTGTGGCCAAGACAGAAAAAGCTATTACTGAGAAAAGACATGCACAATAGAAGAGGCTGCAGAAGTTTGTTTTTGCCTGAACCTACTAGGAAGGACAAGATTCTGCTCCCTCCTCTCTTCTTCTCCTGCTGAGTTGAGTGTATACTATTTTTGCTCTTTGAACTCAGTTTTCAGCAACTGACGCAAGCTGAGAACAGAGGAGGAAGTGAAAGGAAAGAGACTACAACATTTTAAAAGCAGCTGAAAAGGGGTTTTTAAGAGGATTGTCCCTGCCAAATTGGGACAGTTGGAAGGTATAAAATTCCATATAGCAGAAACCCAAACCTAAATTCAAATTTCTCAGGAGAAGCATTGCACCTTCAGAGCTTGATGTCCTAAATCAGTGGTCCCCAAACTTTTTCAGGCTAGCACCCCCTTTCTTCAGTGACAACCCTAGTGCCCCCCATGTCTATTTCTATTTCTATGTCTATTTCTTGGCATTAGGTCCACTGTTCTACTGGGGTGGGGGAGAGAGAAAGTATTCTAAGCAAGAGAAATGGCTGCTTTTGAGTAATTTTGCAAATGAAGTACCGTAAATGAAATCCCCACTGGACAAATCACACTCTCCCAGCCACAGAGGAAGACAATGGCAAACCCCCTCTGAAGCAAAGTTTTCAAGAAAACCCCATGATATGTTCTCCTTAGGGTCACCATGAATCAAAACAATTTGAAGGCACACAACAACAATTGCTACTAGCTAGCCCAAGTTCCAAAGGGAACCTGGAGCCCCATAAGTTTGTATTTGGGGCAAGGAAGGTGAAGCTGGGAGTAGTATTGGAAAATGAAAGAGGGATATGCTGCAAATTGGAAAAAGAAGGAGACCCCATTATTACGGGATTGGTATTCGAAAAATCTCGAATTCATGGAAATGGGCAGACTGACGGGCCTCATTAGAGGGATCGATTATGAAGGATTTAAAAAAGACTGGCACCCATGGATTGATTATTTAGCGCAGCGAGGTATTAGATTAAAAATATAGAAGTAAGACTTAATTATGTTCTCACTATGGGTGTATCTCGTTAACATACTTACGATTTATTAATATAGTAATATTTATAGTAGTGGTAATATAAGATAGGTTACCAGTAGGCTTGAGGTTTGCTTTCTTTGTTTTTTATATATATAATCTATATTATGTGCTTTGCTCTTTTTTTTGTATTGTGTAAAAAGAAGCCACTGGGATAATAGACAAACGCATAAAAGTTTGACAAATATACTGAGTGTCCACATAGAAACCCTTTATAGGAACGCGTGCAGAGGTCAAAAAAAGCTGGCGAATGGGCAAGAGCTATTAGACACGGGAAGTCTTTTTAAATGTATTAAGTTATATGATTATCTATCTATATTTCTTTATATATTTATATATTTACAACTATTGTGATATAGGAATATGGACGTAATAGGATTAATTTGTTTTTGTTTTTGTTTTGTATTGTGGTTTTTTTTTTGTTTTGTTTTTTTGTTTTTTTTTCTTGTTTTGTCGTTGTTGTTTTTTTTGTATGTTTGTTTCTTTGTTTATTTTTAGTTTTGTTTTTTTTCTTCTTTTCCTTTGCTATTTTCCTGTTAAAAATTCTTTATTTTTTGGTTATTATCTATTTGCTTACTTTATGCACATACATTTGAATGTTGTATGTATGGAATTAATGATATTTTGTTTTTAATCAATAAAATCATTTTTTTAAAAAAAGGAAAATGAAAGAGGGAGGCCCCTCTATAGAAGGAACAACATTGTCCAAATGGGGTGCTTGGTGAAGAGGGCAGGCGGGCAGGCAAACTCAGCAGGATTTCCACCTGAGGAAGGAAGGGGCTGCATGGCTGCCTGGGTAGCCCAAGCCAAGAAATGTCCCTGCAGGTGCCCTCCTCCTCCACCTCCTCCAGACTTCTCCTGGCAAAGGGAGGGAGAGGGGAATAAAAGGGGGGAAGGAACAGGAACCACAGGAATCACCAGAACATTGATAGTATTCAACACGAAGGGAACAAAGGAAGAGTCTGCCCCCTTCACTTCTACCCTAGCTAGTTGGCTTGAGCTAGTTAGCCAAGGGAAAAGGGAAAAACGAGTGTGTTCCTGCCCCCTTTCCTTCTGCCTTGGCTAGCTGGCTTGAAAGGGAAAAGGTGGGCATGGCAAGTATTTTGGTGCCCAAATAAGGCAGAGAGAAAGGGAAGAACAGAGTCCATTTGCTCTGTTCTAAGGGTAGGCAAAGCTGGAGGAGCCATGCTAGGTCTCTTGCCTCTGGGTTAGGGTTAGGGAATCATGGGAACTGTATTTTATTGTGGCACCAGAGCTCTCTGACAGAGAAGGCTCAATGTCTCAAAAGAAAAACAATTCCCATGATTCCCTAGCACTAATCCTAACCCTTAAAGTGAACTCAATTTGCACTATTACTGGCTGTCTGCAAAGGCTCACCGTTTGTTTCCTGTAGCTCTCCATTCGCCCTCCCTCTGCCCTGTCCCAGAATGGTGTACAAAAGACTTTTCTTGCAACAAGGGTTGCCATAATTCTATTCCACAAAACCTCATATGCAAGTCTGGTGATACAAGATGCCTTAGCATACTGATAGTTCAGACTAACATAATTATTGCAGTTTGACATCACTTTAACTGCCATGGCTCAGTGCTATGGAATTCTGGGGTTTGTAGTTTGTTGTCACACCAGAGCTCCCGGAGAGAGGCTAGACATCTCACAAACTACACATCCCAGATTTCAAGAGAATTGAGCCATGACAGTTAAAGCAGTGTTTAACTGCCTTATTTCTATAATGCAAATTAAACCTATGGGGGGAAGCAGACTGGCGGCACGGGGCCACCCTGGGAAGGTGCGCCGCAGGACCAAAGCATCCCCACGCCTCGATCCTGCGGCGCGCCTTCCTTGTCCCTGAAAGGAGGGCTAAAACAGCACTCCTTTCACAAGTCAGTGAAAGTGCACCTCAAAAGCTTGCGGTGCACTTTCACTAACTTATCCGCCGCAGCGTGTGCGGACGCTGCGGCGGATAAGTTAGTGAAAGTGCACGGCCGGCGGCTCCGAGAGCAACCTCGGGAGGAGGAAGGGGCGCTGAATGTGCGGCTGCCCCTCCTCTTCCCTGCCTCGAGGACGGCTCTATTAGCCATCTGCCGAGGCCCTAAGTCTCTGAATTCTAGCCACTTGGAAGAAATTTAACAAAGTTGGGTTCCCCCCTCCACTTCTATGGGGGAGAGGGAGGGAGGGAGAAAAGCTCCCAGACTGCTATGAGACTAAGGAGCTCTAAATACTGTCTGAAAGGGGCAGCTCCGTGCCACTCCTGGGAGCTCTGGATTGTGGCAGTGGCAGCTTTTCGGTGCTCCTTTGGTGCAGCGTGTGTATAATTATACACAGAAAAAGAATCAAGTTTAGTTCTAACTTGAATCTGACAACAAATATGGAAAACAATGCAGTAGCCAACACATCAGAAGCAATCAATATACATTCCCATACTCACACAGACAAAAAGGAGACATAAAAGATTGCAGAAAAGGATTGCAGATAAAAGACATAAAACGAGAAATGAAAGATTGCAGTAATTATGATAATTACAGGACCATTGCATTGATTTCCCAAACAAGCAAAATTATGCTCAAAATTCTGCAGCATAGGCTCCAATAATATATGGAGAAAGAACTGCTAGATGTCCAAGTGGATTTCAAGAAAAGAAGAGGCACTAGGGGCCACATTGCAAATATACAATGGATAATGGAGCAAGCCAGAAGAATTCAGCCATTTATACTGAACCAGAATGATCCAGTGAATGTAGAGATAGAAATGGATCCAGTAAATCAAGATTTGTTTTATTGACCAACTGTGGATTCAGCAGGTGATCTTGGGCAAGTCACTGTTTCTTGGCCTCCGTTTCCTATCTGTAAAATGGGCATGCTAAGGATATACAACAGAGTACTAAAGTCAGAATCATCCAGGCAATAGTATTCCCCATCACCATGTATAGATGCAAGAGCTGGACAGTGAAGGAAGCATAAAGAAATAAAATAAACACATTTGAGATGTGGTGCTGGAAAAGAGTGCTTAGGACACCATGGACAGCCAAAAAGTCAAACAATTGGGTCCTTGAACAAATCAAACCAGAACTCTCCTTGGAATCCAATATGATCAAATTGAGGCTTTCGTACTTTGGCAACATAATGAGAAGGCATGGATCACTAGAAAAAACAATAATGCTAGGAAAGGTAGAGGGTAGAAGAAGGAGAGGAAGACTGCATGCCAGATTAATGGACTCAGTCAAGGGGGTCATAGGCATGGGTTTGCAGGGACTGTGCAGAGCGGTGGAGGATAGGAAGTCTCAGAGATATCCCATCCACAGGGTCACCATGAGTCAGGGTTGACTTGAGAGCAGCTAATAACAACAACAATAAAAAACGATATACCTTGTTAAGGCTTGAAGGTCACTAAAATCAGGATTGTAATTTACCTTGCTGCTAAGTGTGCTACATATATTCCTAATGCAAAGAGCTATTGTACATGGAGTGGGAACACAGAGATCGGTACTCTTGAAAAGACGTAATTGAGAGATTTGACCTATGGCTTAATAATACATGACCAGCCTGATGTTATTACTAATGCTATGTGTACAGCTACTGTGTAATCAGCATTAAATACATTTGTCTGCTTTTTCATCTATCCTTTCTAAATGGCCCAAAGACTTTCCAGCACTTTATTTCAAAGAGTGGGCATTTTGGCAAGATTAGATTGTAAGACTTTACTCTGGGAAATGTAAAGCTCCATAAAGTGAAAGTGGACAAAGTAAAGTGTTTATCTTCCATATGGCACTTATGAAATAATGAAGCAATAACAACTGTATTCAGCATATGACTAATAGGCTGGGGTTTTAATTTGCAGCACTATCAGGATGAATGTTGAAATATTAAAAGAAGAAAAAGATAGCAAGAAAGAAAGAAAGAAAGAAAGGCCAGCAGTACTTTCAGAATACACTTAAGTTTGTTCGTGTGCGTGCGTTTGTGTGTTCTGTGCCTTCAAATTGTTTCCGATTTATGGTAATCCTAAAGTGAACCTATCATGGGGTTTTCTTGGCAAGATTTGTTCAGCAGAGGTTTGCCATTGCCCAAGGTCATCCAGTGCGTTTCATGGCCAAGCTAGGAATTGAACCCCATCTCCAACCTGGAAAATCCTGTGTTGTTAGGAAACTATAGATCCTGCCCTGCCAAGGATGAAACACAACATTATATGTTTCAAGTAATGGATCAGTTGCCCATTAGCCCCCATTGTTCTCCACCCACTTATAAACAGACCCTTACAAAAACCCATCTCCACTTTGTATAAGAATATGGACAACATGTATTGACTCACAGATATTCATAGCCACAATCAGGGAAGCAAGCTGCAAGCTGAATTTTATTCACCCACTGATTCATCTTATCATCTGTAGGAGAAAAACAGCCCCATCTGTGAACTGCTGATGATTATGAAGAGAGGTACAACGTTTGCTGTAGGATTTTGCATGGGGGAAGAGAGGAACTCTGATGCTTCCTGTCCCTGTGCATCAGCATGGGTGTTTTCAGTCACAAGGCTCTTTGCAGTACTGTATTAGCCTACTGTTTGCAGCACGAGGGTACAGGCTAAAGAGGGAACTAGTGGACCTTCAGATAATGTGGGCCTGGAATTCCTATCAGCCCCAGATAGAGTGGCCAATGGAGATGATGAGGGTATGATCCCACAACATCTGGAGGGTCACAGGTTCCTGATTCCTAGTTTATAGTATCAAGGGCAGGGGTGACTTACTATGGTCCAAAACACACTGCAGAAATAATCCAATTTGAGACTGCTTTAACTGCCCTGACTCAGTGCTTAGGGAATCCTGGGAATAGTCTGAAAGAGTTTGTGGCACTTTGGGCAGGAGCTTAAAGACTGGTGGCAAAATGGGAACATATGTGGCCAAGCAACATTAAAGTGTGTTCAGGCTGGCAATAGTGATTAATGAGGAAGAACTTGCATGCTAGGAGAGGCTGCAGCAGTTTGCTTTTGCCTGAGTCTACTGGGGAAGGCAACACTCCACCCCATCCTCTCCTTCTTTCTGAGTTACCTGAATGCAAACAACTTTTGCACTTTAAATTCAGTTTGTTGTGATTATATTCACTTGGGAAGAAAGGAGGAAAGTGAGAGGAGGAGAAAAAAATGGGTTATTTTGAAAGCATCTGAAAAAGTGGGATGACAAAAGCTTAATCAGGACTGTCCCTACCACCTTGGGTCTCTTCTGGGAGAAAGGCAGCATACAAATGAAGTAAATAAATAAATAAATACCAAATCAGAACAGTTGGAACATAAGTGATGGGCTGAGTTGATATACAATATAGTCCATACTCCTGACTACCTCTCCAGCAACCTTTTCCCAAGCCATTTTGCTCCCAGTGATGACATCCAAGGTAGCCTTCTTTTTCTTTCCATGTCCAAAAGCCAAGGAAATTTGGCAGCTGAAACTTTCTTGAACCCTGGCAGCAGAACAGCATCCTACACTACACCTGAGAGTAGCAGGCTATGTTTAGGGCACAGACTTATGCCACTATAGCACACAGCTTTCTCCTTTAATACCTTGCTGCTGTGTGACAATGGGCCTTCCATTGTCTGGGCTCAGGGACTTCTTTTCAGGTAACAAATGGTCAATGATGTGATGAGGTTAAGTTACATTTTAATAGGGCTCAGCTTCACAGAGGTGAGGAGCCAGCAGTTGCCTAATGAGATGTCCAGTTAGCAGAAGCAAGAATGTTTGAGATCCTTCTCAGGAGAGGCTATAAAAATCTCAGGTGACCGCTTTGTTCTCTAACAAAGAAGAACAAAAAGGATGCTTTGTGGACTGAGGGTCTGACCCACCTGGGGTTGGGGAGGAGCTCCAGACTCCTAGTTACCCCATGGACATCCAGGTCCCTGGATCCCATCTGGTTGTGAGTAGCTAGGGATCTATTTAGCCAGTTTGCATCAAGGCATATGGTTATTTTGATGACCTTGGCTGAAATGAGACTAATCTATAACATGTAACTTTCTCTAAGTGTACCTAAAGAGAAGGTGCTCCTTCATGAAGAGAGACATCTTTTGCTAATGTAGATGTCTTGATAGAATAAAGTCTTTCATTTAAAGTACTTCTTCTCTCACACACTCTTTTCACATGTCTTTGCTTGGTTTCACCTCTGCACCATGGCTGAGGGAAGGAAAGTCTCTGCAGCATCAGAGGTGGAAAGCACAGTGCAAAAGAATCCCAGCAGCATCCCATTGTGTACAAGGGGAATTCAAATCAATGGGTGGTGGCAGTCAAGACAGGTGTCCTCAAGGGGTCCTACTCAGACAGAAGCAGAAAGAAGGGACACACAATGCAATCGCATGCAGCATCCCAGCCTCTGCCACCTGAAACAACCTCACCACTCTGCCTAAAGGTAGGGACAGCCTTGCTCAGCACAGGAGACTGGTTGCTAAATTACTATAAAGTTGGGAGATTGCATCTTTACTGAACATCCCAAATGGTATATACCATTTATATGCTCCCCACTTCTCCATACTGCAAGAAGTTCCAGGGACAAGCTATGCTTAGTGGTATATGGCATCCTTTGAAAGGGAGATCTCTCTGGAGACTTAAGATGTTTTTAATACTTGGTTTATCGATTATTTACTATAAATGAGCCCATGGAAATAACTAGCCTTCTGAGAGGCAAGTGGCCAGAATTTCCAGAAGAAAAGAAGAAGGGAAGCCCTCCTCAGGAAGCATGAACATCTAGTCTTTTATTCCCTTCTTAACAGGTGGAAAAAGAACAGAGAAATCAATTTCTTCTCTACAAGCCTGCTTGGTTTCCATGCTAATCACAGAGAAAGAATCCTTCTCCTGCATCAGTACTTGGAAAAGTTACATTTTTGAACTACAACTTCCAGAATCTGCCAGCCAGCATGGCAAGTTGCCATATTGGCTGGGGATTAAGGAAGATGTGTGGTGTAGTGATTTGAGTGTAGGACATTGACTCTGGAGACCAGGGTTTGAAACCCAGCTCAGCCATGGAAATGCACTGGGTGACTTTGGAGAAGTCACACTCTCTCAGTCTTAGAGGAAAGTAAAGGCAAAACCCTCTGAACAAATCCTGCCAAGAAAACCCCATGATAGGGTCACTTTAGGGTTGCCACAAGTCAGAAATGACTGGAAGGCACATCACAACAACAAGAACAATCTAGAAAAGTAATGTGTCCAGAGGATTGCCATAGCTATCATGGAAATCAGGTGGACTGGAACCAGAGAGGTGAAAGAGTCTATCTCTTTCTCTGCCAGCGTACTCATTTCCCTGCTATGGTTAGTGGGTAAGTTAAAAGGCTATGCAAATTTAGGAAACATGGAGCAGAAGTCAAGAAACATTGTGCTTCTAGCAGAACAACAGACTGGATATGCCCCCCTTCCCCAACACACAAGCATCAGGCAAAATGAGATAAATGCTTAGTGACAATTGCCCACTGACAATAATTAAACAGCAAACTCAAAGCAATACCTGAAACTTAGCTTGTGGCATATGAATGATTTACAAAAGGGTTTGGCAAATGCATATGAGCAGGGGCCAATTTTTGTTCTTCCTGTGTCCCTCTGGTGAAAAGAACAGATGTGTTTTGTTCTGTTCCAACTGGAAAATAATAATAATAATAATAATAATAATAATAATAATAATAATAATAATAATTTATACCCTGTTCTTCAGCCAAAAGGCTATCAGAAATGATGTGATGTTTGGAAAAGATGGGGGAGAGTGGAGGGCCTAAGCCACCATGTTTTAGCAGTGTTTTTTTCCAGATGGTTTTTCATGGTTTTCCAAGCATTCCAGGCAAACTAGGGAATCTGGGTGCTTTGGGGCCCTCCTGAGGAGTTTGCCAATGATGCATATTTTCCCCCAAATTAAAATGGCCGAGATGATGATGATGATGATGATATTTATATTCCATCCTTCCTTTCTGGATCGTAGGGTGCCATACATAAGGGCTGACTGAATGACTGAGTATTTCAAAGTTCACCCACTCTGTATGTAGGCAATGGAAATGATCTATCCAGAAAATAACACAGTGCTCTCTGTTATTTTTAAAAAGTTTTGTTTATCACCTATTCTTCTTTTCTAGGCATTACCTTTCATCTCCACCACCACCACACACTTCTGTTTCCACCATTCTCAACAGTCAGTTGTCATGCTGTGACCACTGAGCATACTTAGAGGCATCACTAGGGATGTGTGGTGTGTGTATGGGCTACACCAGGTGACACCAAAAGTAGGGGGTGACACCACTGTTCCTCAAACATCTGCCTTTTGGTAGAAAAGGGCTGTAGCTTGCATTTCTTTTAAAAAACTGAAGAGATGGTGTATGGAGCAAGGCTCAGTAGGAAGAGAAAAGAGAGGCCTCAGTTTTTTTTAATTAAATTTTATTTTAAAAAATAAATTTTAAATTTTATTTTTTAAAAAATATTCTTTTAAAAATTTCTTTTAAAAAAATCACAGCTTATAAAATTTCCATTTTAACCACATGAAACTATGAACACATAAATACATTTAGTTGTGCATATGATACTGTAATTTAAAGGTATAATTTTATATTATAGTTGTTCATGTCACAACTATTACCATTACATTCAGTGTTATATGGGAATTATGCTTTATGAGTAACATTAGTACAAAAAAACATTACTAAGGATTCTATATGGTGTTATAAGAGGTCGTGGGGGCTGACATCATGAGTTATTGCACCGGATGAAGCCAACCCTAGTGACCTCACTGAGCATACTCAATCTTCCCTGGGCTATTTGAGAAGTTGTATGCTTTAGCCCCCACCCCAATATTTCCATAAACTTTGGTGTTCCTGTGCTCATCCTTCCCTCAGTTGAGTCTGCTCTCTCTCTTGGGTGTGATTAGTTTAAACTTAATGTGCTTGGAAGATTGGATGAAAAGTAGATTAAATGTTGATTATGGTTCTATATCTGTCTATCTGTCTGTTTACTTACCTATTTGTAGACCTACAGGGGAAGCAGACCAGGGCGTCGGAGATGCCCTGGGACGGTGTGGCGCGGGACCGTGGCAGCCGCACCAAGGCGCACCGTCGGCGTCTCTGAAAGGAGCGCTAAATCAGCGCTCCTTTCATAAGTCAGGGAAAGTGCACCCTAAACGCATAGGGCGCACTTTCCCTGACTTATCCGCTGCAGCGTGTCCGGACGCTGCGGCGGGAGGTTGCCCCCGGAGCGCCGGCCGTGCGGAAGGCCGGCAGCTCCGAGGGCAACCTCGGGAAGAGGAAGGGGTACCGCACGTGTGGCTGCCCCTCCTCTTCCTGACCTCCAAGACGACTCTATTAGTCATCTGCCGAGGCCCCTAGTAGAAGGAGAAAAAGCTGGATGGTAGCAGAGGTGGTGGTGGTGATGAAACTGCTATAAACAAGATCATAATAGGACAATTGCAAAAAGTGACACTACCTGAAACATGCCATGTTATCTGACACTACCTCACTGATTCCTAGATTTTTGAATAGAATTTAAATCACTGATACTCCAAAACTTCAGTCAAAAACACCTGGTAGACTGTGAAATCAGAATGATCATCAGCATCAGCATCTTTTTAATTGTAAGACACAAGGGTTCTAACTATGAAATTATACAAAAGATAAAAACAGTAGGTGCAATATATAGTGTAAAACAGTAGAACAAGAACACACAAGAACAAATAATAAGCATAATCACTGGATCAATATTTAAAAATCAACCGATCACATTTCATCCAGTAGCTGAGAATACAAAAATAGTTCAATCTGAGGCTAAAAATCTGGCCCTGTAGGGACCAGAAAGGCCTCACTGGGGAGAATATTCCATAGGTGTGGAGCCACAGCTGCAGATGCTTTCTTGCTTGCCACCCACCCTATGATCCTTTTTCAGAGGAAGTATTTGGAGGAACTCCAAAAATTTCAATTCATAAATCTGACAGATTTGTGTAAAGTTTCACAAGGCATATTGGTCATGTTTGCCCACTGTTTGACTCAGCTTAACTGTCTGTATAGTATCTTACTCTACAGTGGTTATGTGGAAGAACTTTTCAAAACACATTTTAAATTGCCTTAAGGTAAGTCCATCCTGCAGAAGTAATAGGTTTACTGAAATCAAATTATGGTGCCCATTTGGGGGGAAAACACAAGCCATCCAAATAATAAACAATTATTCAGTTTCTTGTGTCAACATGTAATCAATGTATGCCCTCTTCTCTGTTCCAGGAAACCTTCATGAAGCTGAATAATTGAGCTGATTGTAGCACAGAGAAACAGGTATGCACTTGCCTTCTTGGGCAATAAACTATCCAGGACAAAAACACTGCCATTGAAACAAATATATGGAACATGGTTTACAGAAGCCAACAGAGTGCAAGGTTATGATAAGTGGATAAACATGGTTGGCACAATACTGTGCAAACTGTAAAACCTGGTGAAATAATCCAGTATACAGTACAGAGGAGAAATTGAGAGAGCTGTCTCAGTCAATGCACCAGACCAGACCAGGTGACACCACACTATTGTCCAGGTATGCAGAGTTGAGTCCAGAAAAGTTACTTTCTTCGACTACAACTCCTAGAAACCACTAGTCCACATGGCTGGCTGTCGGTTTATGGGAGTTGTAATAAAAAAAACTTTTCCAAATTTAGATACTAAGAAGTCTAAAAGCAAGAGCAGATCCTCTGGCTCTTTATTGCTGATGGCTTTGCATCAAATCAGGGAAAAGTTGGCCTTGCCAGTTGCTAGGGGAGCTATGAGCTCTAGCAACCCTCCTTCCCCACAGTCCTTACACATATACACAGTATTCATGTTTTCCTTGTGTGAATAAGTACATCTTTTAAAGTTTAGGATTGCCTGGTCAGACCTATCCTAGGACCTGAGATTTAGGGACCAGACCTGAGTCCCTTGTGATGTCCCTTGTGGGCCCTATTGATGTCATTCAATATGATACCTGAGGTATCAACCACAACTGCACAGATTATGCCATCCAATTTTATTTTATTTTTTAAAGATTTATAATAGAAATAGCAATATAGCAATAGCAAGTACATTTCTATGCTGCTTATCCGTGTACTTAAGCACTACCTAGGTGGTTTACAATGCGTAAGCCAGTTGCCCACAACAAGCTGGGTATTCATTGTAGCAAACTCAGAAGGATGCAAGGCTGAGTCGACCATGAGTCCCTGGCTGGGATTGAACTCACAACCTTCTGGTTTGTGAATGAATAGCTGCAGTACAGGCATTTAACCACTGGGCCACCAGGGCTCCTACAGGGGGCTGGCTTCAAGATTGAAGAGGCCATGGAGAAACTGTCCTTTCATAGGTCCCTCATTCTACCGTAATACTTTGTCAATTCACCCGGCTAGAGTACCAGCCTTCTGAATGATGCATAGGGCCTTTGCAGACTGCCAGAAATAGTGCACATTAAATTGAGGCACTGCCCTGGCTCAGTGCTAGGGAATCATGGGAACTGTATTTTATTGTGGCACCAGAGCTCTCTGACAGAGAAGGCTCAATGTCTCAGAAAAAAACCACAATTCCCATGACTCCCTAGCGCTGAGCCAGGGCAGTGTCTCAATTTAATGTGCACTATTTCTGGCAGTCTGCAAAGGCCCTAGTGACTGAGTCAATCTGATGTTCTAATGTCCCACAATGGCCTAAGGCAACATTAGGTTGGGACAGTGAGAGAAATGAAATCCAGCCCCCTGGATTTGTTCAGTGTGCTGTCCAGGGGAAAAAATAGTATGGAGTGGAATTCTTACTACAAGAGTGAATCCCTTGCTACATGCACGAGCCTTGGTGGACTTATCTGGTGACATTGGTAGTTATAGACAAAAGCAATGCCATGATCAGGAGCTGGCAGCTGACATTTTAATTTCTCATAATGCCTCTGATATAGTGTTGTAGTAGATGACACTGTGAGAGATTTTAAATTGATTTTAATCAATAGAGCCCATAAGGGAATCACAAGGGACCCAGTTGTCTGTCCCTATTGAGAGATTCAAAACTTTAATTTTTTTTTAACAAAGGGGAGAGAGGTAAGTATCTGTGGTGGGCTTGGTCTGGTTGTTGAGGGCTTGGTAGCTACCAAAGATGGCACATGCTAATGCTCTGTAATCACATTTTGGTTTCTCAATGCACTCATTGGTTTCAGGGACCCTTTCACACTGCACGATTATAGTGCCGCTTTCACTGTCATAGAAAGGATCTGTAGTTTAGGGAGGGACATTTAAACCTTTCAGCCAGAGAGCTCTAGTGCCTCACCAAACAACAAACCCCAGGATTCCATAAGATCTTGGCATGGTAGTTAAAGTGAAATATATAGAAGTTATAATTGTGTGGTATGAAAGGGCCCACACACCATAAACTGCAGCAAATTAGTTACAATGATTTGGAGGATTTGGACCCGCCACAGAAATATATACCAGTAGTTCCTTATATGTTCAATAATCAGAGCTGATCCTTCAATTAAGCAGAGTGAGGCAGCTACCTCAAGTGACAGATACCAAGGCACACAAGTGCTGGAAGGCAGAGCTGTATGAAAGAGACAGGGCCTGCCCTATATCCTCTAAGCTAGCCTGTTCCCTTAGGATGCAGTTAGTCCTGTTGCCAAGCAATTTTCAACTGCCAGTTTAGTTGGCTTCCAAACTAGGTGGGGATGGCACCATTTTGTCTTTTGCCTGAGACAGCAAAATGTCTCTGGACATCTCTGACATTGGGAATAATAGTAACATATCCCAGAATGTCAAGTGCTTAGAGATTAAAAGTATAAGGCACTGTGTATATTAAAAACTGCTACCAAAGTTCTAATAAGGCTCAAGTGTATTCGCCTGGAACAGTCCTCCTTGGCCCTCCATCTCGTTCCCTGAACACCGGGTATGAGGCCACATCAATCACTCATTAGTGACCAGGTATTAAAAGATTCTTGTTACATATAATTCCCTGGTAACCCATATAAGAAGCCCCCTCCTTAATCACTGTTTGAAGTAGCTATGTATACATTTGTTTCCTTTGAACAACCCTCTGATTCAATATGCCGCAGCTACCTGAAGCGTTCATGTTGTTTGATCTGCCAACACTGACCTGTTTTCAGCAAGGACCAGGTGCTCCTGTCAGCAACGCACAGTTTTGTCAATACAATCTCACCAGTGGCTCAGGCGACTATCTCCCTAGAGCCTTACATAACTTGAATCTTCCAAATAGTCTACCCAAATTTGCCTGGTAGAATTCAACACCTATCTTGTCTCCTAGGAGCAAACTTTCTAGGAACACTGGCAGGAGGATCAAAATCCTGCTAAAAGTATCAGACATGGGCAATAGACCTGGTAAAGTCTGGAAATATTTTCTGGATGAAGCTGGGATGAAAGTTTCCACATGAGAAATTTTGATTTGTGCTGATCACTTTGTAGGAGCAACAGAGCAAGAGAAGCAGATTTATTTTCTAGAAGTAGAAAATGGTGCTCTTTTGGAAATAAGTGAAATATGATTGAAAGGAAAGAATATACAGTAGAAAACAAGACAGAGGCCAAAGAAAAACACAGCATTAATTAATTTCAATAGGATTTCTGCTGGTGGTTTTCTTGATAGATTGTGCTGTCCAAGGGTTCTGCAATAGCAATAGCAAGTACATTTCTATACCACTTATCGATGTACTAAGTGGTTTACAAAGAGTAAGCGAATTGCCCCCAACAAGCTGAGTACTCATTTTAGTGACCTACAGAAGGATCCAGGCTGAGTCAACCCAGATTCCTGGCTGGCATTGAACTCACAACCTTGTGGTTTGTGACTGAATGGCTGTAGTACAGGCATTTAACAACTGCATCACCAGGGCTCCCACTTCTGGAAGTGTGACTGACTTTGGGCACATTTTGCTTTTGTCCCTGAGGGCTAATGATAATGAGAGAATTTTCTCCATTCCCAAACATGACACTGGCTAATATCTATTAAGCAATTTCAGAACTTTCCTATGGATTTCTCCATTCTGTATTCCATTTATGAATTTGTCCTTTTAATCATCAGAACATTTTCAAGCTTGGGGTCTTTTGCTCTTGGCTTGCCTGACATCTAATGCAATTCTAGGAACTGATGATCCAGAAAGGACTATGGTCCTTCTCATTGATTATGGTCTATGTTTTCATTATTCTGCATATATACCAAAACAGTTTCTCAACTGGAAAAAAATGGTTGGATGTCTAAGTCTGGATCCAGCACAATATATCAGTACAGTGGGCCCTTGTTATCTACTGGGGTTTGGTTCCAGGACCCCCTGTGGATAACAAAATCTGTGTATGCTCAAGTCCCATTAAATATAATGGCATAGCAAAATGCTGCCTCCCATATAAAATGGCAAAATCAAGGTTTGCTATTTGGAATTTATACTTTTTTAAAAATATTTTCAAGCTGTGAATGCTTGAATTGGTGGATAAAAAATCCATGGATAAGGAGAACTGACTGTATGTTGCAGAAATAAATGATATTGCCTAAAAATCAGGGTGGGGGGACTTGTGCATGGTGCAAATACAGCTATATATTTGCGAAAATATAGGCTCTAG
>CM034703.1:284091972-284105254 GCA_020142125.1 Phrynosoma platyrhinos
CACCTGCGTCATCTCCCTCACCACCTTAAACAGCTCTGTTGGACGAGATTCTGCAGACGCAATACGTGCAGTGGAGAAGGCTCTCTTCGCTGCACGTATTGCCTCCCAATAGGAACGAAGAAAGTTCCTATGGCGAGTTCTGTCAGATAGGAGTCGAGTCTTCCACCACCTGCACTCTAGTCATTGTCCACACCGCTTCATTCTCCTCAGCTCCAGCGTATACCAAGGCTTAGGGGATCATATAGCATATTTGAGATTAACTCTGTGAAAGAAGTTGTAGCATAAGCTTTTGTAGACTAAGGGCTGGAACAGACAGGTAGAAAAGAGTGGCTTGAAGCCACCCCTTCTGAGGACACCTTGGGACTGTGGCAAACACACATTGTGGTCTTGAAGATGCCCTCTGCCAATGGCCCAAATAGGAATGGAGAAGATCCACTCCTATTTGGGCCAGGTTTGGGCCTCCTGGAATGTCTGGATGCTCTGGTGGTGCGTGATGTCAAAATGCCACAACCTTGGAGTGTCTTGAAGCTGCCTCCATCTGGCTGACTGGGTGGCTTCCGGACATCTTGGGGGCATGTGGCATCAAAATGCCACACTCCTAAACTGACCAGAAGCCGACTTTTGCAACCAGTCTGTTCCAGCCCTAGGCCTCCTTCCTCAGATGTAGAAGTAGACTAACCCCCTCAGCAGCCCAGGGCGTCCGGGATGCCCTGGGCCAGTGCACCGCGGGACCGCGGCATCTGCACAGTGGCGCACCGGCGGCATCCCGGAAAGGAGTGCTAAATTGGCGCTCCTTTCAGAAGTCAGTGAAAGTGCGCCCTAAATGCGTAGGGCGCACTTTCCCTGACTTTTCCGCCGCAGCGTGTGCGGACGCTGCGACGGGAGGTTTCCCCCGGAGCACCGGCCGTGCGGAGAGCCGGCAGCTCCGAGGGCAACCTCAGGAGGAGGAAGGGGCGCTGTGCGTGCGGCTGCCCCTCCTCTTCCCTGCCTCAGAGATGACTTTATTAGTCATCTGCCGAGGCCCTAAGGTCCAAAACACATTGCAGAAATAATCCAATTTGAGACTTTTTTAAATACCATGGCTCAGTGCTAGGGAATCCTGGGAAATGTAGAGCCGATGCACACGGTCCGTTTGGGGTGGCAGAGAGCCGCTGCAGGGAGCAGTGGATTGGGGCCACGGCAACCCCACGCCGTGGCCCTGATCCTTCCTTTTGCCGCCCTTAAAAGAGTGGCAAAATGCCGCCCCAAGAACTGGAGCCACAGCTCTTCAGCACCCTTTTAGTGCAGCGTGTTTAAATGCTGCACTGGGAGGATGGCCTGATGCCACACAGTGTGTGTAGGGCCACACAGTGTCAGGACAGCATCGTGGTGGGGTTGGGTTGGCCAGCATGCAGCTGCCCCACCACAACTCCAGCCCGTAGTTTGTTTTGGCAACAGAACTCTCTGACAGGAACCCTGGTGGTGCAGTGGTTAAATGCCTATACTGCAGCCACTCACTCACAAACCACAAGGTTGTGAGTTCAATACCAGTCAGTGGCTCCTGGTTGACTCAGCCTTTCATCCTTCCAAGGTAGCTAAAATGAGTACTCAGCTTGTCAGGAGCAATTGGCTTACACATTGCAAACCTCTTAGGGAGTGCTTAAGTGCACTGATAAGTGGTATAGAAATGTACTTGCTATTGCTATTGCTATTGACAGAGGCTAAATGTCTCACAAAACTACAGTTTCCAGAATTTGCTAACATTGAGCCAGGGCAGTTAAAGCGGTCTCCGACTTGATTATTTCCAGTTTGTTTTGGACCTAAGGCTACAAAATGCTACAACTTTTTTCCTCACAGACTCAAAGGTTCTACAAGATCCCTTTGCATACTGATATTCCATACTAAGGGGGGATGCAGACTGACACTTTAGGCCAGCCTGGGGGTGGAGTTGGGGTGGGGCAACCACACACCAGCAAAACAACTCTGGCCCAACTCCGCCCTGATGCTGCATGCCTGACTGCATGGCACGCAGCATCAGGATGCCCTGTTGGTGCAGCATGCAGACACGCTGCACCAAAGGGATGCAAAAGAGCCGCCACGGTGGTGACTCTAAGGATGGCTTTCTGCTGTCCCAAAAAGAAGCGGCATTTGCTCGCTCTATTGGGGGTGGCAAAAAGGAGGATCAGAGCTGTGGCATGTTGTTACCGTGGCCCCAATCTGCCACTTCCAGGGGTGGCACAGAGCCACCCCTTACAGGCTGTGTGCATTGGCCCTAACATATGTCTATGGAGGGTAGATACTGTTGTTTTTGCTGCAGAACATTAACACAGCACTTCCCTTGAAAACTTTGAAAGATATTCATTGATGTAAGAAAAAAGTATCCAAATTCAATGCCAATTCAATGTGGCAGATGTGCCCTCCACCCCAACACCACACTTCTCAATATAAATCCTTTCCACTGAAACTGCTATTGAAAGAGTTTATATTGTAGAGCAGGGGTAGGCAACCTTTCCCCTTTAACGGCTGAGGGACTTCAGCTCCCAGAATCCCAGGAGATATTGGCCAACATGGGACTATTGGCCAACATGGCTGAGGCTTCTGGGAGCTGAAGTCCCTCGGGCCTTAAAGGGGAAAGGTTGCCTACCCCTGTTGTAGAGGTAAATGGTATTCCTGTCTTATGGACATTTAACATAGTAGGACACATGCGTGAGTAAACCGTTCAAATGCCCAAACCTTACTGCCAAGACAAATAAAGCTGGAATGTGTGCATAAAAAAAAGACTTCATCTTTTCTTTATAATTGTTTGAATTCATTTCCCAAAATTCTGATCCTACCTTGATAGCCTTTTATCTGCCCTCGCCTTTTCCCTCTCTGCACCTATTTTCCCCCTCAGAGTAGAGTGGTGAAGTGGACAGCTCAGGGAGCAGAATAGGGAAGCAATGATTCATACTGTTTCCTTCCTCCTGGGGAACCTCTGATGCTGCTGCTGTCTTGCCTCCTTCACTGACTTGTCTCATTTCCCCAACTCCCCTCATGCTTCTGTCACAACTCCCTCTCATGGTCTTTGTACTTTGCTCCTGCAATTCCTATACATTCACTTGTTCCTTCACCTTGTGACATCATGGCTGCATCTACACTGCAGAATTAATGCAGTCTGATACCACTTTACCTGCTGTGGCTTAATGCTATGCAATTCTGGGATTTGTAGGTTCTTGAGACATTTAGCCTTTTCTGTCAGTGAGCTCCTGTGTCACAACAAACTACAAATCCTGGATTCATTATCATGGCACTATGACAGCTAAAGCATTGTCAAACTGCATTAATTCTGCAATGTGGCAGCAACCCACATCTTCCTCCCTTGCCCCTCATGATGCCTACCTCTTGCTCCTTTCATTATGCCACTGCCCTTCTTCCCCTCACTTCCCTCCTTTGCTTTGCTATCCCTTTTCTTCTACTCACTCCCTTGCCTCACTTGGCACTCAGGTGCATTTAGGATGGCAATCCTTGGGTACAAAAATACTTTGCAATGAAGATTCTATGGATCATCTATCCAGTAGGCCTGAGAGCATTGTTGTCTCCATTTAAAAGAGAAGAGCATAACAGGTTTTATTATTATTATTATTATTATTATTAAACCAGTCTTTCTTTACAGCAATTTACCAAATATTCTCCATATCCTTTCAACAATAAAAAAAACTATAACTTCAGTTCCTTCATATCTTGTGTCAGTAATTATTAGAGTAAATTCCCATCATTCAATATATAATTAATTTTTATATCTATAACATTTCTAAAATTACCTTTGCAAGATCTTACTAGAAAAAAAGCTACTCTACTTCCTTCTTGTTTGTCATTAAATTTTTATACCATATTTGTTATCTCCTTGTCACTCCATTATTTTCTTATCTGGATGTGTCAATAGCCCATGTACATTCTACCTCTGAATTATTAAGCTCCAATCCAATATCTATGAATGAATTTAAAGGCCACATTAGTAATTTAAAGAAAATGTTCTAAGTATTTATAAAGTCATTAATCTCATATTGGTAATCTTGTAAATCCATATTTGGTGACAGCAGTAGTCTAAAATATGAGATCTTTCCACTTCTTTTCCCAATATTTTACTACTGGGAGCCATAACAAGTTCTTCTTAATGGCTGTATCTGCAATCTAGATCTATGGACATTCATCTGGAATTTGAAACCTAGAAAATTGTTTTATATACATTCAGATCTATCTTGCTCCATTTACCTCAATGTTCCCTGTTGATCAGTAGTAATGACAGGTCAACTCTAGTTGGAAAGACCAGGAAATGAGCCACTAGTAAAATTAATGGCTCACTGGGGACTTGATCCTGGATCTCTCCAACACTCTTAACTACAGTACCACAATTGTTTTCTGCTGCTCCAGAGAATAGGACACAGAACAATGGATGCAAGCTACAGGAATAGAGATTCCACTTAAATATTAGGAGGAACTTCCTGGCAGTAAGAGCTGTTCGACAGTGGAACACACTCCCCCAGAGAGTGGTGGAGTCTCCTACTTTGGAGGTCTTTAAACAGAGGCTGGATGTCCATCTCTTGAGGATGTTTTGATTGAGAATTCCTGCATGGCAGAGGGTTGGACTGGATGGCCCTTGTGGTCTCTTCCAACTCTAGAATTCTATGATTCTATACTGATATTAGAAATGTCAGTCTGTAACTTTGTGATACCTTAAATCTAATTTGTTATCCTCTAAGAGCTGTCTAACACTAATAGCTTAGTCTAAACTGAGACTGTTGTGCTTGGAACATATCATGAAAAGACATGACTCATTAGAAAAGATAATAATACTTGATTAGGTAGAAAGCAGTTGGAAAGGAGGAAGACTGCATTACAGAAAGCCCCAGCCCAGAGTTTGGAAGTCCTGAGCAGGGCTGCTGATGACAGGGAGACTTGGAGCTATCTCATTTATAGGATTGCCATTAACTGGAGCTCACTTGGTTGCAATTAAACAACAGCAAAAACTGTGGTGGGCCAGAGTCCATTTTGTCAGAACTATGAAGTATTATGCTCAATTCAAAAATGTGGGTATGCGAGTATAGACAGAAGTGGGGCTGGCTGGCAGGGAGGAAAGGAAGGAAGGAAGAGTGGGAGGGAGATAGAAGGGAAGGGAAGGGAATGGAAAAGAGGGAGTGGAAGGAAAGGAGAGAATTACAAACAGAAGACAGAAGGCAAAGAGCTATGTGTGAAATTACTATGCAGAACAAAATCTTTATCAAGTTGAATTCAATATATACCTTTGATTACCACAATGTATTGCCTCCAGCTAATACCTCTGCCCTTAACATCTAAAATAATTAACACACTAGGCAAGCTTCCAAACCAGCCTACATCTTTGTGATGACCTATAAACAACTGCAGTTGGGAATAAACAATGAAATTGACAGCTTCAAATAGTGCTTTGGGGGTTCAGTCTGCATTCACCCATAAAAATATTGCCTCTCTCAAATCAATTAATTGAAAATTCCTAGGTGTAAGAAAATCTCTCTCACTGGGCCTGGGATTTGAGAATGATTAGTGACCCGCTCTCCACATCCAGTTGCCCTAAAATGACCTTTTGAAGAACATTCCTGTGGTGCAAAAACTTTAATCAGCTGAAAGTCTTTTCATACTGACCACTTCCTTTGTGGTAACAGGGTAGGTCAACACCTCAACTGACTCCCTAGAAATGTAACCCCTGCCATAAAGTGCTCTTTTGTTCAGGGTTGCCAGATCTTTCCTAGATAAGAGCCTGCCACATTCCATGCATACCCTTCTGCTTAGAGAAGATCCAAGAAGTGGTCCCCTGCCCTGAGTTAATCTTCTACCTTATTTATTTATAACCCACCTTTTGACCCCACTCCCAATTCTCATGGTGGTTTATGCCAACAGTGGGCAGACTTCTAGACTTTGTTGTTGTTAATTGCCTTCAAGTCAACTTCAACTCATGGTTACTGAATGGGACACCTCCAAGGCACCCTATCCTCAGCAGCTCTGCTCAGCTTCTGCAGATTCAGGGCCATGTCCTCTGTGATTAAATCTATCCATCTAGTATGTAGTCTTCCATTCTTCCTACTGCCTTCTTCCTTTCCTAAAAGAAATTACCATATTTTCTAGTGAGTCATACCTTCTCATGGAGTCTCTTTCTTTGGAGGTCTTTAAGTAGAGACTGGATGGCCAACTTCCGGGGGTGCTTTGATTGTGTCGTCCTGCATGGCAGGTAGTTTGACTGGATGGCCCTTGAGATCTCTTCCAACTCTATGGTTCTATGAAATCACAATGAAGCCCTTCCCATACCATTCTGTGTATGAGTGTCTATGCAAAAGGAACCTCTGAGCATCTTACACAGAGTAACTAGTTGTTACACAGGCTGAGACCTGGTTAGCTGTAACCATCTAACATAATATAAGGTTTCTGTTCTTTCTGTCCTTCATCTAGAGTCTTCTGATTTATGTTTTAAAAATAACTGCTGCATTTGTTTATGATAAATTGTCCCAGTGTTAAGGCAAGAGGCTTTCCTGGCTTACATTTTAGTTGATAGTTGGTTGATTTCCAATGCAATTAAAAATGGATTCTAACTTGATTGTGATGTAAATTTACAGAGATCTATTATGATTTTAATTAACTGAAGAAAATGACACACACAATATTCTGCAGATCAGAAACCTATACCCCCCCCCCTTTTTAGGTACATTATTTTGGCAAATGCTAGTACTGTAGAGTGCTTACATTTAGCATGTATAAACTAGGTTTCTTTTTCTGTTATTCCTTTAAAGTATGCATAACCTCACTGGAATGAGAGTAATTACTTCTAACTTATCCTGGTGGGATTTAAAGTTTCAAATGTGAACTAGGTTACAATAGTTCAAAGCACATTTTACTGTACTCTCCCTCATTTGCAACAGTGTGTTCATGAACATTAATTTTTAGGATTAAGACTTAACAATGTAACTTGAAACTCATATAATCATCTTGAATGACTCTTTTGAAGACTTTTGTTTAATAAAACAAAGACTACTAGTATCCAATTTTGTGTCATACAAGAATGATGATGATTATTATTTTAGTCCGTTCCAGGCAGTGTTTATATATTCCTGATTCCAAAACATCTTTGTTTCCTATTATGCAGTTGGTGCCTAAAGTTGCCTGATTTTCTTTTACTTCTTATGGTGGATTCAACAAAACAAGAAAAGACCTGAACAAAAACAGTAATAGTCAAGGTTTTGCATGAGGAGAGTAGGACACACATAAGGGTCATTCCTGCTCTATTTGCCTCAGGATAAGGAGGCTTTCATGCTACAGTTCCTGAGAAGAACATTTCACTGGTGTTGGGAGCATGGTGTCCTTGTTGAGTTAGAATGCAAGTCAAAGGATCAGGGAAAATTGTGTCCCTTTCCATTACTGGAAAAATCCCTCTAAAATAGCTTTTCAATGTACTCCTGGACTCTTCCCTTACAGAGGATGTGGACATCTCCAGGCCAACACATATGAATTGGGGGCCATGGTGGTGGTATCAGGGACAACAAAACTTTGGTGAGCAAGAAGACAGGAACCACAAGACATGGCACAAAATATAACACAGAATTAAAAAGCTAATGAAGGGAAAACCACAACAGAAGTCAGAATAAAAGAAAATCAAAAGATATAGGAACGCACCAGAGTTTAGGAAAACCAGGTTGCTCATGCAAAACGTATCGGGAACAGGAAGCCTTCTTATATGCTTTCCTCTCCAGAAGAATCCAATGGGTAGCCAGTGTAGGCAGTGCTAGTCCTGGATTTCACAGAATCATAGAGCTGGAAGGGGTCCTAAGGGTCCTCAGGTCCAAAACACACCCACACCAATGCAGGATCTCCAGCTAGAGTATCCCCAGCAGAATTGGTACTTCAATGAGAAGATCAGAGATGACACTCACAGAGTCAACCTCTGCTCCCATTGCCCTCAACATGAGCACTGGGCTCATCCCCCCCCCCAGGTGTTTTTAAAAATGGCTTTAGTTCTCCTGGCTATTTGCAGCAGCAGGAATCAGCATGGTGCAGCAGGTTGAGTGCTGAAGTAGGAGAATCCCTGTTCAGCCAAGGAAGCCCACTGGGTGACCTTGGGCAAGTCACACTTTCTCAGCCTTAGAGGAATGTAATGGCAAGCCTCCTCTGAAGAAATCTTGCTGCCACTACCACCCACACCCCATACAATAGGGTTGCCATAAGTCAGAGCTGACTTGAAGGCCCCAAGCAACAAAGCTATTTTCACTTTTATCTTGCTGCTGGTTTTAATTTGGTTTCATATTGATTTTAAGTTTTACTGCTGGGTTGATCTTGTACTTATATTCCACTATCTGTGGTTACTGTTTTATTGTTCCATGACATTCGTTCAATGCAGGAGTGAGCAATTCCAGTGGGTCAGGAGACCAATTTCCTGTCCTTGAACCATCTGGGGACTGAGAAGACTGCTAAAAATGCTAATCTTTTGATGTTAAACAGTGCAACAAGGACCTATAACTATTTTAAACCTGAGCCACTGCTCCTGGAGCCCTCCTTTCAATTTGCCTCTCTTTACTAAAATGTGTTGTGGGGAAGTGATCAGGAGCTGATAAAATAATTGTGAGGGGCCACATATGGTATTAGACTAGTTGAATCTCTTGTACACTACCAAGATAACTCTGGTTATGGAGCAATCTGAAAATTTAGAATAGTGGTTCTCAAACTATTCTCAAATTGAGAACTGTGGGGTGGGACCCCCTGAGAGGGATGCAAGAGTTGCTCATGGGAGGACCTGCTTCCTCCTCCTCCTTTTCTATAATTTTTTTCATGTGTAAAATTTACACGTGTTGAGTTAAATATTGAATTTGCTTAAATAAAACTTCTAATTTGAACGATGTTATTTCCTTATAAATTGTTAAAATATGAATATACATGAATGTGGGAATAAAAATACACCAAACAAATTATTTTTATTCATGTACTACATTAAGGGGGAGGAGGGCGATGTCAGCATGTAAAGGGAGGTTCCATGGGTAAAAAGTTTGAGCACCACTGCTCTAAACCAGCACTTAAACTATAGGCACATCCTGACTGATTAAAAAGACCCCAAAGTACCAGGTTTTGTTCCTGTTCTTTCAGCTTTTTGCAGATCAAGACACTTTTTGTTTATCCTAGAAGATTTTCTGCCAGCTCCTGATATGATCTAAGACCTTTTTATACGAGATCCCCAAGTTGGTTTATTTTAATCCAATGTAAAATTGGAAAGAACAAGAACACAATCTGGGACTTTTCAATCATTCTGGATGCATCATAATAGTACTACAGCCCCATCCTACAGCATGTAAAGTAACACTTGTACCTGCCATGAAGCCAAATTGAACAAGCGTGTAGAGAGACAGCATGGCATACTGGAAACCATGGCTTGAATCCCTGTTTGGCCATAGAAGCCCACTGGATGAACTTGGGCAAGTCACAC
Organism: Phrynosoma platyrhinos; assembly: GCA_020142125.1. Taxonomy (NCBI): domain Eukaryota; kingdom Metazoa; phylum Chordata; class Lepidosauria; order Squamata; family Phrynosomatidae; genus Phrynosoma; species Phrynosoma platyrhinos. The sequence goes on from CM034703.1 coordinate 284,101,427, forward strand.
TTTCTCAGTCTCAGAGGAAAGCAAGAGGAACCACAGTCTGAACAAACTTTACCGAGAAAAGCCCGTGTTAGGTGTGCTTAAGAGTCAAAACAACAAAATGCTCATTATTTTCAGGATCTCTAGTCTGCAACACAGTTTTTCAAGAAAAGGGATGAATGAGATTTAAGCACAACTGCTGAGGAAAACATCTGTACCTCAGCATTTTCAGAGCCTCGGCGGAAGTTTCAAGTTCAACTTTCTCTGCCCAGTTCTCAAGTTCTTTGTAGGGAAACCACACACATTGTTTTGTGTTTTTTCCTCTTACAGAAAGTTGCTTCATCAGTTCTGTGTTGCAAAGTTGTATTACAGAGGGACTGCATCTCTCTCTGCCTTTTCCAAGACATCACACTCACATGCAGACATGATTTATGCTCTTCTCTTCTAATCATTCTGACATCCCATTGTTATGTGCTTTCAAGTCACTTCTGACTGAAGGCAACCATAAGGCAAACCTATCATAGGGTTTTCTTGGCAGAATTTGTTCAGTTTGTTATCCTTGTTTTCCTCTGAGGCTGAGCATGACTTGCCCAAGGAAACCCAGCAGATTTCCATGGCTAAAATCCTGATCTCCAAGTGTCCTATCTTTTTGCATCTACTCCCTTTCCAAACTTCTCTGAAACATCTGTGATTTTACTTATTCTCCAGTATTCTTCCTCCAATCAACTCAGTCAGAGCAGTGTTTCAACCTCGCAACAACCCTGTGATAGGATAAGGCGACAGATGTTAGCTTTGCCTAAAGCAAGGCAAATATCATGGCTGACTAGGAATCTGAAGTTGAGTGTTCCTCAACCACATCCAAGTCTAATACTCTTCTTTTAACTTCTCAAGACTGGGGAGATGGCAAGTCACACATCACCAGTATTAAGGGAAACACTTTAAGATGTGATGTGTTAAGCCCATACCAAAAAAACAAAAAACAAAAACAAAACCCTGAAAGGAGCAAATGTGTGTTTGCAAATGTCCATGTGCAACCCTCAGCTAAGATGTGCCAGGGGCCCTGGCTGCCTACTGCTCCTCCTTCCCTCCAGCGATGACAAACCTGAGGGGAGTATCCACACTGCACAGTTTAATACCACTTTAACTGCCATGACTTTTAACCTAAATTCCAAATTTGGAAGGATTTGGAATTCTCTGCAGAAAGTGCTAATCCACTCCCTGCAACTACAACCACCAAGGTACAACTGAATTAAACTTAGTTAGCCCTCAATCCCTCTTTTCAGAGTGCCTTCCCAATAGTTCACCAAACTACAAATCCCAGAATTCAATAGGGTAGAGCCATGGCAATTCACAGTTGCTAAGATTGTGCAATGAAGATAGTTCCTTTGTGATGTGTGACACCATTTCCTCCCCCCTTCTCTCCCCCTGGGATGGGTGTATCCAGGGGTAGTCATGCTGGCCATGTACCAAAGTACAATAACACCCCAAATCCACAAAACAGTGAAACCTTTATTGGACCAATCAAAATGCACAAAATACATGTTGCAAGCTTTTGAAGCTCCACTGGATTTTCATCAGGCAAAGGTGTTAAAAATCATGCTGGAGGGGAAAAATTAGGATGATGTTAGTCACAGGCCTGCATTTTGTCAAGATGTTGCAGCAGTTCTCAGTTCAGGTGGTATAATGGTAAAATTCAAGCAGGCAGCCCCCCCCCCTCCTTCTGGACCATGTGGGTACTCCAGGAAATAAAATTTAAATTCCATTAGCAACACAAAAAGATACTTCTTTTCAGATCCAAGTTGCCTCCCTCCATTGTGAAGCCCCTTTGTTAGGCAGAGAATATGGAATTTCTAAAGAAGCCCTCGGGTTTTTGCATGAAGAAACATATTTTAGGGGCTGTTTTGGTAAAACTTCAGTAATTGTTCCACGCCCTTGTTGGTTTGTGCTACTAATATTGTATTGTCTGCCTATCTTAGATTGCTAATGTTCTTTCCTTCTTCCTCTGACTCTAACCACATGTGCAAACAATATTTTCTGTATACAGGTTGAATAAAGACATTGATGTTGAGATATATATGGGCAGTAGAGAGGAAGACCAGATGATTAAACCTGATCAGGAAGGACACTGGCCTGAACCTAGAGGCCCTGAGCAGGGCAGCGGAGCATAGGCGATCTTAGAGAGGTCTCATCCACAGGGTCCATATGAGTTGAAGTCGCAGCTAACAACAACAAATTTGGTAAAACATGGATGGGTGTGACAGAAAGGAAGGAGAACTAATGTGAAGGGAAGCTTTAATAAGAGATGGCTTGAGCAAGGCAGAGAGCCAGTATGGCATAGTGGTTTGAGTGTTGGATTAGGCCTCTGGAGACTAGGATTGGATTCCTAGTTTGGCCACGAAACCCACTTGGTGACCTTGGGCAAGTCACACCCTCTCAGCTTCAGGGAAATGCAATGGCAAGCTGTTATTCTGAACTAATCTTGTCAAGAAAGCCTCATGCCATTTCCTCCTTAGGATCGCTATAAGTTGGAAACGACTTGAAGGCACACAACAACAGCCAACTTGAGTGATGGACAACCCCTTTGGCTCAGAATCTCACTCTTTATGAAGAGGTAAGGAGAGGTGAGTTTTTCACACACACACACACACACACACCTCTTCTTCTGTGTGTCCTCATCTCATCTCATCTCTGCCCCCCCCCCCCCCCCCCCCACTCCCCACTTTTGGCACCATTTTTGTCCACCTCAGGCAGGGTGACCAGAGGTCCTAACTGCAAAGGAGAACAATTAGGAACCACAAAATGTAGGACTTTCATGAAAAACTTGGGACATTGCATATACACAAAAGCTCAAAACATTCAATATAAATGTAAACTCATGCTTCTTAGTCCTGCTCAAAATGGGGAGGGTATTTTGGAATCCCTCCTGGGTGGAAGGCTGAAATGGAGGACAGGTCATGGCAAAGGAAGAGAACCACCTCTGGTCACCCTAGATCAGGGGTAGGCAACCTTTCCCCTTCAAGGGCCGAGGGACTTCAGCTCCCAGAATCCCATAATCCCTTGGCCAACATGGGACTATTGGCCAATATGACTGAGGCTTCTGGGAGCTGAAGTCCCTCGGCCCTTAAAGGGAAAAGGTTGCCTACCCCTGCCTTAGATCCTGCTCAAAATGGGAGGATAGTTTGGAATGCCTCCTGGGCAGAAGGCTTGAGATGGGGGAGAGCTCCTAGAAAAGGAAGAGGAGGACTTGAGCCGGGGTAGGCAACCTAAGGCCTGGGGGCTGGATGCCACCGCCGCCATGATGATATTATTGTTGTTATTACTTGTTCTTGGGGTTTTCTTGGCAAAATCTTCACAGGGGTTTTGCTATGGCTTTTCTGGGGCTGAGAGAGTGTGCATGCATTTTTTTAAAAAAATAATTATTTTTGTAATGCTTTAATATTTATTTATTTATTTATGGTGCTTCGGCCCCCCCCAATTGTCTGAGGGACAGCAACCCGGCCCCGGCTCAAAAAGGTTGCCTACCCCTGCTCTTGAGCCTTGCTTAGAAGAATGGAGGGCGCTTTGGAATATTCCTCCTGAGAAGAAGGCTTGAAATGAGGGGAAGCCCCTGGAAAAGGAAGAGGAGAACCACCTCTGGTCAGCCTGCTCAGAATGGGAGGACAGTTTGGGACTCCTCCTGGGAAGAAAGAAGCCTTGGAATGGAGGACAGGTCCTGGAAAAGAAGGAGGAGGACCACCTCCAGTCTGCTTGAGTCCTGCTCAGAATGGGATTCCTCCTCAGAATTCCTCCTGGGCAGAAGCCTTGGAATGGAGGACAGACAGCTCCTGGAAAAGGTGGAGGACCACCACCTCT
>CM034703.1:284105354-284131415 GCA_020142125.1 Phrynosoma platyrhinos
CCTCCTCCTCCTCCTCCTCCTCCTTTTCCAGGACCTGTCCTCCATTCCCACCTTCTCTCCAGGAGGAATCCCAAAGCGTCCTCCCTTTGGAGCATGGCTAAGAAGGCTGCGTTTCCATTTCTAGGAGTGTTCCCCTCCGCCAGCTTTTCTTTCCCGTCCAGGAGGGATTCCAAGATGTCCTCCATTCGGAGCATGGCTGTGAATTTCCATTTCTGTTTGGGGGTGCCCCCCATTTCCCCAGGTCTGTCCTCCATTTGGCGGTGCCATGTTGCCCTCCTTTGCGCCCTTTTGCCCTCAGGGGCACCTTTGGGCCGCCTGTCGCCCCTTCCAGACCCACACCTTCCCATTTCCCGCTTATTTCTGTGTGTCTTTTTCCCTCGCAGTGGGGGGGGGGGTGAGCTTTAAAAAACACCTCCCATTTATATATATGTAGGTGATATTTTCTCCCCGTTCCCCCTTGGAGATTTTTATTTGCCCCCCCCCCCCCACACACACACACTGTGGACATTTGAGGAGGCGCTTCTTCACCTCCCTTTTCTCTTTCCTCCTTTCTGTGGCGTTTTCCCCCCTTTTTTTTGCTCCTGTGGAGAGAGCATGGCGCTTGTCCTTTTGTCTGCTCGCAGGGAAGAAGCGGTGCACTTTTATGGTGGCCTGGGTGCATGCCCACAACAGACACCCCCCCCCCCAGAGAACTGGGGCCAACTTTCTAGGTAACGTTTACTATAAACAGTGACCTGGGATTAGCCCGACATTTTTATATCTTATCTCTGTAAAACGCCTTTTTTGCCTTTGTATTATGTGGGCGCATGTGCTCGCCTTCCTCTCCACTCCCTTTCTCCCCCTCCTTCTCCCCACCTCCCTCTTTCCTCCTCCACGCAATGTGCGACTAAACACACACGCACACACACGCACACACACGGCCAAAACACACGTGTCAGCACGTGACTCTCTGTTCCCAAAACCAGCCAGATAAGACGAACCAATCTGGCGTGTCTCCTCTAACTCGATCGCCTCTTCTGGCCTCTTTGGCTATGCCCTTTTTGTCAGGGAAAGGAGGCCCCCAATGTGGAGAGGATGCTCTTGGAAACTTTTGCTGGCAAGGACTGCCTCTCCTGGGCCCTTCAAAAAGTGGCCCCCGATTTGCTTCTTCTTTCTCTCTTCCCTTTGCTAAAACATTGGGAGCCATCAATGTTCATCTGCGTGTCATCCTTTAACAAAAGGGAAGCATGCAGACTTTTTTTTTTTTTGAGTCTGCCACTATCTGAATTGCCATATAAGAACATAAGGAGGAAGCCACTTTGCATGCCTGTTAAGATCAGCAGATGGCCAAGTGAGGATCTGATCTTCTCTTTGTGCCATTGCATTAACTGGAGAATAAAGGGAACCTTACCTAGGAGACCTACCCAACCTGCTTTTTAACTAAAGCTTAATACAATCTAAACTGAGATTTATTTCTCTTTTTTGGAACATCTCGTTTTTGCTCCAGCTTAATGCTACACCGCTGTATCTTTCAAACAGAAATTAGTTCCGGGCCATTATTCTTCGGAGCGCTGTTTTAAGTGCTCTGAAAATAATTAGAGGGCATAAAAAGCCCAGGTGTAGCTGTAGTCGATCACAAATCTTCCTGTTGCTCTTGCCATGGTAGAGAAAGTGTTTTTCCCCCTCACCTTCTTTTTGTCTTTACTGCATAATTTTTTTTTATCCGTATCAGGGAAAGATATTAAGAAACTGTGCCAAGAAAAGTCAGTTGTGCTTAATGTGCTATTTTGGTTCCCTGTACTTTCTCGTCTCAGTGCGTCAAACTGTGTCAAGTGTTAGTCTGGCGATATTAAACAGCTTTGTTTCAAGAGCTATGCAATGGGGCTGTCTGATTTTGGAGTTGGTACTGGCTAAGATTTTGTAGTTCTGGTTTTTCTCCTAGGGTTTTTTTTATTAAATAGGTTATTTTTTAAAAAAAGTTGAGGTCATTTGTGCCTTATGATCAAGGGAGGACCCCCTCAAAAAAAATCTACGAAAGAGCCCAGGCCAAGCCTCTGTCTCCTTGGCAAATGGAAGTGCGTATTTGCAGTTGGGTGAATATAAATCATTTCTCTGGCAGAATTTTGGATTCAGAGAAGTCTGATGGAAACATTTTCCTGAAAGACTTGGCTTGTAAGTCACTGTCTTAGAATAGAATATGAGAATGGATATTTCCCATCCACTGGTCATTGCTATAATAATGGTGACAGCAGCTGAAGTCAAATGCTAAAAGTGAATGAATGGTGTACAGGGAAGTAAATAAATATTAGCTACAAAAGCCCCATCCTTCTTGTTTTTCATTTTAACATCTTTCACCTAGTCAATCTTGCTTTCTTTTAAAGAAATCCATGGCTCTGTTTTGCTTTGCAAGCCCCCCCCCCCTCACCTTAAATTCTTTCTCACAAGAGCTTCTGTCTTTCATTTTCCTTTCCCACTTTCTTTGGCAGTAATCTTCTTAGAGCACTGCCACCCCAGCCATGAGTGATATACCATAACTTTTATCCACCATCCAAAGCAAGTCTGACGAATAGCATCCTATCCTGCAGGGGGCAGTATGTGAGATAGGACAAAATATATGGAGAGAAGGTAGAAAATAAAACAATGTTGCTTTGGTCCTGAGCCATGTCATTGAATGTTCCAATATGGAAATGTAGATAGAACTAGTATAAGAAGACACTTGCATTGGTCAAAACTTGTACTGTTGTTTTATAGTGCTGTCTAAAGAATATTAATTGTATAGACTGCTAGCAGTACTGTATTATGAAATAAACTAAAGCCTGGAAATGTTATTCTATAAGCCAGTCATAAAATAAGTAGTTTTAATTGTAAACTGCTTTACCAGAGACAAATTTGGATGTAAAAGTGGAGTAACCCCACTAAGGCTAAATTAAAGTGGGGTGATATCACCTGGGTATTAATGTTTCTTAGCAATACTTAAGAAAATATAGGATTATTTTTTTTCTCCTCTTTTCTCATGGGAGAAAGGTTGTGGGCTGGGATAGAAGAGCGTAACAGTTGAAGATAGACAGAACTGACTAGAATATTGAAAATATTTGTATATCAGAATCTTGTTGCTTCAGTGAGGCCTGGATGAGATTTAATTCTTGATTTGGATGTTTTGCCAGACTATCAGTGGCATCTCAGATATGGCCCACTAAAAGTTCAGGGGCAAACTTTGCCTAACAGGTGATTACAGAGATTGGATCTCCTGGTATTTTAATTTTTAATGAAATGCAGCCATGTAGGATTGATAGTCTGACTGATGAAGCAGTTGCAGATGTTTATCCAGTCACAGTGACAGCAGCATTCTTCAGTCAAAAACCACATATTGCTTGCTTCTGTTTAGCTTGTAGGGGATGAAATGTTAGATACTGGAACAGGTAGTAGTACTGTACTTCTCATTTTGCCTCCCAAGATTTTCCTCCTTCTGTATGAAGCTCTGAAAACTATTGCCACAGCTGAGCAGGGTGCCAAGATAGCTTTTGTTTCATGTTTATATGTGGGCAGCCAGGTTGTGGTATAGGTGCCACAAGTAGCACAGGCCATGGTTCTGCCTTGCTGTGGAATGTAGCCATAGTGCACTTTTACAGGTTGAGTCTTCCTTATCTGAAGTGCATGGGACCAGACGTGTTTTAGATTTTGGAATATTTGCATATACAGTACATAGTGTGGTAGTGTAGTGGTTTGAGTGTTGGACCAGGGTTTCATTCTCTGCTTGGCCACAAAACTCACTGGATGATCTTGGCACATCACATGCTCTTAACCTCAGCTCGGCAGTGGCAAACCTCCTCTGAACAAATCTTGCCAAGAAAACCCCATGATAGGTTCACCTTGGGTTGCCATAAATTGGAAACAAAACAGCAATGAGATATCTTGGAGATGGGACCCAAGTCTAAATATGAAATTTATTCATGTTTTTTATACACCTTATACACATGACCTGAAGGTAATTTTATACATATATTTTTAAGGTTTGTGTACACTGAATCATTAGAAAGCAAAGGTGTTGCTATCTCAGCCATCCATGTGGACATTTTTGGATTTTGAAATATTTCAGATTTCTGAATTTCAGATAATGGGGACTCAGCATTTCCTGAACAAAGCCATCGGATGCTTCCAGGCTTATTTGGCTAGAGTTAAAATCATCCTAAGGCACTGAAAGCCACATATGAAGAATCCATCAGAATGGCACTATCTTGACCCTCCACGCTTGACCTTCCAGAATGGCACTAGCTTGACCTTCCATACTTGTGCAAAATCTTTTAGCCATCAGTATCTTAATCAATCAGCTCATTACAGCTGTGAATGGAAAGGAGCCCTCTCCTTCCTCCCCCCTTCTTTTCCAGAAAGGCGAGATTAAGGTGGTTGGGGTCATGGAGGAGTTCCAAAACACAGGCCCCTTTCTGCACTATTTGATGTATGAGCTTTTCTGCAAATGTCTGCATATACATATATCAATTAAATAAATGGCTATATAAATAATAAAATACAAAGTACAATAGGCAGCAGCAAAATATTCTTCAAGTGTTTTTAGCTTATAGGTTGCCCTGAGAGCCAGCATAGCGTAGTGACTTGATTGTTTGACTCTGACTCTAAGAAAACAGATTGCAGATCTCCAGTTAGCCATGAAAACCTACTGGGTGACCTTGGGCAAGTTTCACTCTCTCACCCTCAGAGGAAAGCAAACCTCTTCTGAATGAATTTTGCCAAGAAAACCCTTTGATAGGATCTCCATAAGTCAAAGTTGATTTGAAGGCACACAAAGGCAGCAAGCTGCCTTGAGCCCCAATTTTGGGGATAAGGGGTGTTTTTTCCTCATTAAAATAACACAGAATATTGATGATATGAGAATACACTCTGGAATTCAGGGAAGTCCTTTCAGCACTGAGCACTTAACCTGTGTCAGTTCTGGAACAGTTGCTCCATTGAAGTTCCTGCCTTTCAAAACAGATTGGCTAGTGAATCATTGTCTTCACTTGTTGTTCATGGATTTACTTACTTGTTTCAGTCACCTGTATCAAGTTTGTTAAAATGTGCAATGTGAGGAAAATACTCTGTTAGTTTGTTCTTGCTTTGTGCTTATGGAATACCATCTACTTTATGATGTGAACTGAGGCTGCTTGAGATGTGCCAGTGCAAGTGCTGTTCAAAATCTGTTTTCATAGTCAGGGTGCCACACAACTTCACTGTTTCTAAACCAGTTTTCTACATGGAATTGTTGGACTGAGTGGTCATCCTTCACATCCAGGACCATATTGGGCTAATTCTACCATCTGAAAATCCTGAAAATCTAATAGGACATTTTTAAAATGTGTTTTTCTCACTCTGGTAGTGTAAATCACTATAGCTGGTGTAAGGTAATTGATCTACAGAAAAATAAAGATGTGACATAGATTGGGATTATTATTATGCCTCTAGAAAGGAAGAGGTTATGAAATAACCCTGTCCAAAGTCTGTGTTGAATTTATTAAAGCATAAAATTAGACCATTTCAGTAAAGAGAGATATTTTTCCATTACGCTGTGCTGAAAAGTGGCTAGAGTTGTTTTGGGAAATGCCTCTAAATGAACATGAAATTGATATGCTAGTCTGTGGAAATGGTCCCAGAATGCTGCCACTATTTGATAAATGGGAATTCAACTGTGGCTCACATAGTTCAGTTATGAAGTTGGGTGATAACGATCCTTTGGCTGCCTTGTTGGCTTGGCATGTGCAGCATTACTGTGGGTCAGCTTTGGAGTATTTAGAAATTTCATGTACTCAGTGCATGCCAGACAGTGCAGAATCTTGTAGCATGTGGCCAGGGTTGGTTGCATAGAAAATATTTTTTTAAATGATGATGATGGTGGTGATGATAATCATGCTATTTATTTTTACCCCGCCCTTCTGTTAAAAACAATTGGGGCGGCTTACAGCAATTAATATGACATTAGTACAATCTAAAAACCCCAATCCCCACCCTCCCCCATAAAAACATTAAACTTAACAACCATTAAAACCTACTAATTCTTAGATTAAATTAAAATAAACAATAAAAGAATTAGCAGCAGGCAAATCAGGGACACAGAAAGGCAAGGGCGCAGCTCCTGAGGCCGGGATCTAATCATGAATGATGATCTAGTTTTATTAACTTGCAATACAAACCCAACAAACTTATAATTGTACCTATTCTCCCCACTATCACACAGCCCATTTGTAACCCACACACAGGAACTGCAGAAAAAGGAGTAGTAGTAGAAGAAATTGATAGAAAAAGGAGACAAAGGTGGGAATGTGAAAGTGAGGTAAGTTTCAGGAGATATGGAAGATAGAAAAGGACAAATGGCATTAAAATTAGTGCTGGTGTTGTGCCTAATAAATCCTATTAGAACCTCCATTGCTAGCTCCAAATGTTAATCTGCACCCTGTTTTTACTATATATGAACTTCCCCATTATATGTTTGTTTGCATCAAGGAGAAAAAGGCTACTAAAGGAAATCTACTCAATAAACTCCAATAATATTCCTTACCTCATGGGTTCACCACATCAAGGTAGTGTAAAGTTGTCATACTGATAATTGTATCAGTATTAATGTTGTAACTAGACAAATTCTCTCTACCATGCCATCCCATGAACTGCTTCACTAGAGCCAACAGAAAAGGTTTTTATCAGAAAAACTGAGTACGGATGGTGGGTCAGTGGATAAGATATTGGATAACCTGTATAGAAAACCTTGTGCCACATGGATAGACTCAGATTAGGGAAGACACCGGCCTGAGCCTACAGGACTGAGCAGAGAGGGAGAGGATAGGGGGATTGGAGATGTAACAGGGCCATCATGAGTTGAGGTGGCAGCTAAGAACAAGAACCTGTAAAAAAAAGAGAGAGAGATCACCTCCCTCCCTCCCTCCCTGCTTACACAAATAGTGTCCATTGGACATAGCTATAGCCTTCTCTTGAATTGTTTAGTGTCAGAAAGAAAAAAAAAGAGAGACTGGATTTGGGAAATCTCTGATCATTAACAGTCTGGGTGTGCAAGGTAAATTATCCCTTCCCCTAGTAACAATGCAGAACAGCCTTTTTGCTCACTGTCCCAGATTTCTCACTTGGTTTTCCTGCTTCAGTCAAAGAACAGTGCCTTTGTGACATCAGCCAGTACACCAATCCATGCCCTCAGATCAGGATAACATTCTCTGCACACCTAAGAATGGAGTGAAGAAGTCTGAGACAACAAAGGCTGCTGATGTCACTAAGGCATTCCCCTGCACCCAGTAATTCAACAGGGATGAGCCACAGTGAAGAAAGGGAAAGAGGCAGGTACACATGAGGTAAGGATAAGGATAAAGATAAGGCAGTGGACAGAGGTTAACGGCCTTGATGCCAATGGACACAGAGAAAGGATCAGGAAACTGGCTGTGAGAGAAAGAGAGGACTCGACTTGCATACTCATCCAGGTTAATCATCTCATATTTATATAGCTACCTTTGCAGATAACAGGCCCAGCATTTAGACCAATTTTTAAATGGAACAGGAACTAGGGGAAGGGAACATTGCACAGGTGGTGATCATAAATATAAGGCCTCCATTTAGAAACATTCAGAGTACTTTTCTGCTCTTGGAGGATGTGGTGGAGAAGGTTCCCTCTACACTTGAGTTTTCTTAACCTGTTGTCCCACTGGAAAGCTAATCAGGATTGTAATAGCCTTTTTGCTCACTGTCCCAGATTTCTCTGTGAAAGCTGTGAACACTCACAGCAGGCAGGCTGCCTTTTGCTGTGCATTAGGTTGTGGGGATTTAACCGTTTGGGGTGTTTGGAGGTGAGAAATCACCCCTCCAATTAATGGGGGCTAGGGGTTTGGGAGGGCTCCAGGGGGTGCAAATTCTGGGCTGCAACAACAAAAGGGCTGCTACATATGAGAGGGAAGATTTACATTGTGCAATAATCATGTCAGAATTAATAGGGAAAGATGAACGTAAGAAATTAGGAACAAGGAGGTCAATACTAACAATTCTACTTTTAAAACTTTTCCCTTCATATATATATGTGTGTGTGTGTGCATGTCTGCAGATGTGCAAGTATGTTAACATTTTCAAATAGCTACAGCAAATGAGAAAGCTAGTGTTATTTCTTTCTACCCTCTCAATCACCTTCACAGGTTAATCCAGTGCTACTCAAAGTGGTGGGTCCTGCATTGGTGCTGGTTCCTGAGCCATTGGCTGCTCAGACCTGATGAGTTTCCAGAAAAGAAACAAACAGTTGTAGCCATTAGGTACAAACATGGTGTTGGACACTGGCAGGGGATACTAGTTGCCCACACCAGATAGCCTGAGAAACACTAGCTCAGACTAAGAGTTTTAATTTGACCAAGGGACCTCAGCATCATGTGAGCTGTGATTTGAACCAGTTTCATATTTCTGAATCCAAGACTCAATTCACTGACCCACATGACTGGTGGAAAAATGGAGGGGCTTACTAGCTGTACAAAGGGTCCCTGGCTACATACAAGTTGCTTTGGTGCAGCAGCATAGTTCAGCTATGCTAGCCAGCTTTCTTGTTCCCAGGTGTGTTAGCCAGTCTTTGGTTAAATGGGCCCTAGGTGACAGAAGCAAATATATTAGTTTATGCAACATAATAGTAATTATCATAATATAGTTTTGTGTGCCCCTCAAGGTGCATTTATGTTTGGGTCAACATCATTCTTCTCCCATTATGTTCTTGCTCTGGATTCAAGCTCAAGTATGCTTACATGATTTCTTATAACAGAGAATGAAAATTTTGCCTTGTGGCAGGTTTAAGCTTGTTCACATATAATTTAATGCAGTCTTTTGTGTCTTCTCTGCCCCCTCTCTCCAGCCCACTGTGCTTTTGTATCCAAGCAAAGTTAGCTTGCATCACTCTAGGAATTGTTCCTTTAAATGCAGCTGGCTTTGTAGATGCATTTTGCCTCAGACTGAAACTACTGCTTGCTATGTAGAAGCATGTGTCTCTGTCCCTGCTGTAAACAAGACTGTAAGCAGTGTTTTCTTCATGTGCACAAATGGGATAAAAATATAATAAATACAATAAAATGTAGGTTTGAATGTGAGTCTCCACATCATTCATTTACTGTTGTACAATGTATGAAACAGTTCTACTGTTCACTAGATGCAATGCACATGAGTTCTCTTCCTTTTGTGGTGTAAGAATATTGATACTAGTTTCTTTACCCCCTTCAGTTGAAGCTTGAAGTATCTAAGTGCTCTGAGAACTGATGCACCTGGTTTTGTTTATTTGAACCAGGATTGGGTAAATTGCAACAGCCCTGGAGGCTATTTTTCTGCCCCGGGAAACTGAGGGTTGCACAGAAATGCCCCCTTCCCTAAATGAAAATAAGACAAAACTGGAAGTCCACTTTTGGTTATGAAAGATGGAGGTTAAACAATGTAGGGAAGCCCGGTATCCTTTTTAAGAGGTGAGTTGCAACCCCTGGAGCCTTCTAAGAGGGGACAATTCACCCTTTCCTACCAGACAAAAAAGCTGCTTTGTGGGATTTGGGGCCACAAAAGCAGCCTTGGGGAGCTGCATGCACTTTGCCCACTCCTGGTATATTACTGTAAATTACTGTAGCATTCTTAAGTATCAAAAAATTATTTGTGATATTTGAAGAAATGAAATACTTAAAAAACAATGCTAACAATATTAAAAGTGTATCTAGACTGCAGCTTTAAAGACAGGACATGAAAATTAACTTACTTTTTTTGCTTATGCTATGAGGTTGACTTGTTTAATTCAGTGGAAGTTACTGTCTCATGTCTTTTTCTGGTCAGCTAAAGTTTACCATGATTGCCTCCCCCTGTCTCTGCTTTCTTAGATGTTGTCTCAGAGTTCTTCTTTGGTCTAGGTTTCATAGACTTTTATTATAAATTAATTATTCTTTTAAGGTGAGATAGCTTAGTGAACAAGATAAAAGTAATATTGGATCTTTGTAATCCTGATTTGATTTTTTTAAAAAATCATTTTTATTGTTGTTATCTTAGTTTTATCATCACCACCACCACTTTTATGTTACCATAATTACTATTCATTCATTAGTTGACTGAAATATTTCAAAAGTTGTTCTGAGAACTTAAGACCTCACAATATTTTTCACTCAAAGGTCATAGGCCCTTTGGAAGGATAAGAATAATATCAACCATTTTTGCTGCATAGTGTTTATAAAGACCCATAGAATGAGAAGCCAAGCCTAGCTGCCTCTTTTGTGATACAAAATTGTGTCAAAACTATTCCAGCTCTTTTAGTTTTATATACTCCCCCAAGTTTTATAGTATGATTCTAGCTGTAAACTGATGAAGAGGAATTTAGAATTGCCCTACAGTCTCAGAAAAATATATTACCTTCCTGTATACAGGCAAAAAAGAAGTGTATTTCAGTTTCATGCAGCTACTAGCAATCAGCAGTTTCACCCTGGTTTATACAGGAAATTGCATACTTTTTCACTAGAAGCTTTCTCTAGAAGACTCCATTCAAATCCAACGAAAACTTGCTTTATAGCAAATTAACTGTAGCAAGAACTTGGACCAACTCAGTTTACTGACTAATAATAATAATAATAATAATAATAATAATAATAATAATAGCTGTTTAACTATTTGAATAAAACACCCAAAAGCCTAATTTTAATTTTTGGTCCTAAGTAGAAGGTCCAACTGAATGGAACTGACAAAAGTGCCAATTTATCAGGATCCCATTGATTCATTGGATCTATGCTGCTTAGGAGTAACAATTGGATTTAAACTGACAAAAACTTGTTTTCAGCTGGACATCTGGGGCAGACAATACCAGTTTTAATAACCTCCCTTCCTCATCATTTGCACTACAACACAAGTTCCCACTGTTTTACAGACAGAAATCAATTCTGCTTACTATACCACCTGTTGTAATATTGTGGTGGTAGTAGCAATTCCAGGATGGATCCAGGATGAGGTACCTGTAACTTTAATCCTTAACAGTTTTTGGAGCAGAATGAAGTACCAAAGTACCATAAAACATGTAACAGTCCCTCACATTCCAAATCCCAACTTTCAGCTGCAGCCATCCCCTCCTAACATAGCCATTCCCTCAGTAGTGGAGGGAGGGGAAAGGATGTGGAGAGACCCTATCCTGGATCCAGTCTGGTTGAGGGAAAAATCCTAATGCACGATATTGTGGTCAACACAGGAGTGGATAGGGATGGGTTACTGATAATTTGAACTCTCTTATAGATCAGACCATAAGGTAGTGATTGGATTTTGGAGCAACCAAGGATACTGTAGTAGAATTCTGTTAGAATTGCAGAGTTACAGGTTCTTAAAGAAATTTGGTATCCCAGGATACATTAGGCTTCATTCTCTGGTCCTGATCTCTCATCCTTTCAGACTTGAGCCATCTCCCTGCCTTCTTCCTTTGGAATTTGCAGTAGAGGAGACAGCAGGAGGACATTTGCCTTCTAGGGCTAACCGGGAAGTCAAGAACCACTGCAGATGTTTCTTACTTAATCAAACTGGGTTCCTGGCAGGAAAAGGTTGTGCAACCCTATTTTTGCCTCCCCATTTAGTAGCTTATATCTTGTTTAAGGGGGGGTCAAAGCATGGGGCAAAAGCCAACATTATAGTTTAGTGGTAGAGTACATACTTTATATGTAGAAACTGGCTTCAAGTCTGGTCCTTTGCACCTCTACTTTAAAAAGGACTAAGCACAAGGTGACACAAAAGATAAGGCTTCCATCTGAAACCCTGAGGAGCCACTGCCACTCAGATAATACTGGGTTAATTGGACAAACTGACCTGGTGTGAGACAGCTTCCCTGGCATAAGGCAGTTCCTAAGCTGATTTCCAGCTTTTCTTTGTCAAGCTTGAATGTTCAGAGTCCCTGCTGTAGGACGCGATGGGCCTTTCAGTTCTAGGAAAGGGCAGGTAAACATCAGGGGTCCTACAAAGATCCATAAACAAAGGTGATGGAAGAGGATTAAAAGCATTTGTATGTTAGGTTAGAATGATGTTGAAACTTTTATTTTTATAATACATGTTACTTTGTAATCTGTTGATTTCCTAGGCAGTTTGCCAAATTTAGTGCTGGCACAGTTTGTTAAAAGTTAAAGTGGAAAACAAGAGAAAACTGTTGCCTGATAAAAACAGCCTACTCTATCTCAAGTTTTTTAAATGGTCTACTTGTAGTTAGCAGGATTGTATTCATTTTTTTTCCTCCATGAGTATCTTATTTTTTCCCATTTTTTTATTTTGTTTTATTTTATTTTATTTTATTTTTTCTTTTTCTTCTGAAACAGGAAGAGAAAATCCATTCTGGAGAGACTCTTCTTCATGTAAGTGTTATTTATGCTCATTAATGAAAATAACAAAATATTAGGAGTGTAGTCTGAATCTACAGAATACAAATGGTCACTAGCTGCCGATAGAAGGAGGCTTGCAGAAAATGCAGTAATGATAAATACTCAATATCTGGTTATCAATTGGTTTTTATTATATTGTTATACAGTTGTTATTAATAATGCCATAATTATTATGGTGTGGATATCCACTTCCTCTTGCAACAGCCTCGCCTTGCTGGTATAGAGAGGATGATCTGTGATCAGCAAGTGTGCACAACCACTCCATGTTGGTTTAGTGCTTCGTTTTGCATAAAGTCTAAACAACTTTGTGAAGCAGGGTTCTTGTTATTTCCATTTTACTGAATTAAGTGTGAGAAACAGTAGCTTGCCCAGTTTAGTCATGACTGTATAATAACAGTACTGTAATGATAATGATAAGGAAAGGAAGCAGCTGATTCTTCAGTCTGATACATTACCAAGTTCCATAAAAGCAAGCAGGTAAGTGCTGTTGCTTCAGTTTTAGAATAGGCGACAAAGAAGAATGCAGTCCTGAGCCCATTTATCTCAGAGTATCCTTCACTGAACCCTCTGGGAAATATTCCTGAGTAGTCTAGGATTATGCTCTTAGGCTGAAATCCTAAATACACTTACCAGACAGTAAGTCCTATTGAACTTGGTGGGACTTATTTCTGAGTAAACAGTTTTAGGATTGTGATATAAGCCATTAGTTCAAGGCTATAGAATATAGCAAGAGCTAATAATAGATTTCTCTGCTGGTGGTTCTGTGCTAAGATATGCTTTGTTTTTCTTGGATTCTAATATATAATCCAAGTTACTAGTTCTAAAGTATGTGTATGTTTGTGGGAGAGAAAAGGAGATTTAGAGAGAGAGAGTAGCCCCAGACAGACATTTTAGGCTCTTTCCGTGATTCCTTGCATTAGTTGTTAATGGTGTCAGAGGTAAGTATAGAGATTTATCCCAGCCACGTAGAAACACCAGCAATAAATCAGTCTTCTGATCTGTGTGTCACAGTAGAGCTTGAGATCTGGCAAGCTGTTGATGTACATGGCAGGGGAGTAGCTCACTAGTGTTTAACCACAAGGCTGTGCTAGAGAGCCAGTTCCAGTACCTATGAAGTGATCCATGCTGTTTTTGCATTTGTTTAGAACAAACCAGGACACATTTATTTATTTATTATCTAAAGTTATTTCCCTTCACTCTTCAGCTGAAAAACATCACAGGCTCATTTACAGATCATGGTAAAATTAAGGCAGTTGGGCTTATACTCTGGTCCAAAAGACACAACTAGAAGAAGGAGCAATGAGCGGGGAATGCCATGTTTTACACCCTGCTCATGGATCTGGCTTGCTTATAGACTTCAGCTGATTGAAAAGAGCTCCTTTAGGTGAATTAGTAGGTTTAAATGAGCCAACCTGATAACCATGACATATCACTAAGTGCTTTTGACATTCATTTCAGTTTTAAAACACTTTTACCATTCAGCTTGGAGGACTACTATTTGGTAAAGAAGACTAGAGACCCATTGGGCACCGTGATCTTGTGACCCAGTTCTTCAGACCTTAGCCTATGTGCTTGAAAACTCATTACATGTGAGGGTTCAGCAAAGACAGTAGTCCAGTAGTCCACTTAGGTTTAAGTGTATTATTTTGATAAAACAAAATAAGCAGCAGAGATTAAAAGTCTGGCATTATTTTATGTATAAAGTCCATTTTATATTACATTTTTGCATGCCTAACTTAGGGCCTTTGCAGACTGCTAGAAATAGTGCAAATTGAGTCCACTTTAACTGCCCTGGCCCAGTGCTAGGTAATCATGGGAATTGTATTTATTTCTGAAACATTGAGCCTTCTCTGTCAGAGAGCTCTGGTGCCACAATAAAATACAGTTTCCATGATTCCCTAACCCTAACCCAAGTGGACTCAATTTGCACTATTTCTAGCAGTCAATGTTAAGGCCAGGGATATTATCATTAAACAAATACTGAATATTTTTAAACCTTTTAAGAAACCATAATTATTGAATTGGTTCATATGTAGCAAACGTGGTAATAAATATCTTCTTGCTCTTGTGGAGCTGAGGTATCAGTTGAGCTTTTAGAATAAAAGAAGCTTCATTTTTATAATATTTTATATAGAGCTATTTGTACAGGGAAATTTCTTTGTAAATTTACCTTGTCCATATATTTTGAATTTTAAATTTATCAGGATATTCAGCTTCAGATTTCAACATTCCCATATAGACATAATATATAAAGCAACCCAGCTCATGAGCATTATTGCCATCTTTTTAGCCAGTCTGATAAAGCTTTATCTTCTCAAATGGATAAAACTGATAACAATGATGGCAGTGACAACTGAGTGCAGAGGTTTTGGTGGATGTTTCCTCCTCACCCCATACTTGACCATCCAAGCCACATCCATGCTAAAAAGGAAGGGGGAAAAGGCCTAGGACCAGGCATGCATGCATTTATTCTAGAGCAATAAAATGTACACTACTTGAGAGAAGGAAGAGGGAGGCTCTCACAGAAGTCCCTGGTCATTATCAAACTGGCTCCCACCAATGAACAATGGAGGAATGAGGGTGTACTCTTTCCTTAAGTCCAGCTCCAAGCCACATTCATTCTATTTTGTCAGCAGAGGCTTGTGATGGGCTACTGAGCAGATTAATACATAGAGAAAGGTTTCCTGTCCCCTCAATTCCAGCTCCCTCTTGTGAACCAGTGGCCCACTGCAGCTGGCAGGGATCCCACATAGAGAATCAGTGAGACCCAATGAATTACATATATAGCACCACATAGCCTATCTGTATGTTTGTATCTATTGAAAGACGGATATTCACCCATCTATCAGTCCATTCCTTCATTTGAATCCTACCTTTCTCCCAGATTGGGACTCAAGGCAGTTTATAAAAAGGTGTAAAATATTATAAAAACACATATAGTTAAAAATACAAAAAATTAAGTTTAAAACATAAACATAATTAAAACCATTTAAAATCTTACTTTAAAACAAAGATTAAAAAGAATACATCATCATGAGAAGCCCAATTGTTAAAAATCAAATCTCAATGGCCTGCTGGAAAGTAAAGTTTCTTTTTTAAAATGTATCTATTTACATTAAAAAGGGATCTCAGTGCCACCCCTGGGAGCTCTGGATCGGGGCTGTGGCAGCCACACTCTGCAGCCCCGATCCGGCTTTTTGCTGCTCCCCAAAGAGCTGGCAAATGCTGCTCCTATTTGGGTGGGAGAAAACCGCCCTTAGGGCTGCTGCGGTGGCTCTTTTGTGCCCCTTAGGTGCAGTGTATGTGGTCACCCTGCCCCAACTCCACCCCCAGGCTGGCCCTTTAGGCTGCAGTTACCTGCAATAATGTCTGCATAACAAAAGCAGGAAAATAAAACTGCAGGAAGAGGAAAAATAACCACATTAGTCATATATTTCTATAAAAGATGTCCAAATATAAGTCCATTTATAAATTTCATGTATACAATCAGCCTTCCCTGACTATGAGTATGCCATCTGTAGATTTGAGCATCCGCAGATGACCCTGCCCCATTTACCCCAGTGGCAGCAAATGAATGTGGCCATGGCACCATTAAAATCAATGGGACTTAAGGTCCTGCAGTTTTTGGCATCCATTTGGGAGGGGGATTTCTGGACTGGAATCCCCATGGATACGAAGGGCCTGTACATCATTGTTGTAAACATTATTAGGTCTTCTATCCATTGGATCACAGATGGAGAAAAATCATCTTTCCAGGAACAAAGAACTACCCTTTTAGCAGTCAGAAGGGCATAAAAAAGCCACTTCTGTTGGCCTTTTATTAATTTTCAAGAAACAGGTAAATAATTCAAAGAAACATGCATATCTCTAAATATAAAGGAACTGAATTGGAAAAGAAAAGTCTACCACCTAGAGGACAACAGAGAAGGGGCCCTCCTAACTTTCCTAAAGAGGGTGCTCCAAAGTGTGGGATTAGCCAGAGAGAAGGTCTTCTCCTTCTCAATTCCCACCAATGACCTTTGAAGGAGGTAGGACAGAGAGAAGTGTCTCCCCTGCAGATCTTAAACCTTGGGCAGGCTCATATGGGAAGATACAGTCTTTCAATTTGTGTGTATACATTGGAGAGGTGGAATAGTTACTGTAGTCAAGAGATAGGTTTTCTCAACAACTTGTATATCAAATAAATGAAAAATTTGATCAAATTAATTCTGTTTACATTTTAATGCAAACCAGCCAGAACTGTACATATGAAATAAACAAAATCAAAACCAAATTAATTTTGTTTGCAATTTTTTTGCTAACTAACCTGATTCAAATTTCCCTTAATACATAAAACAGAACAGATTTTTTTTTAGTTTTCACACTAATTTGAATTTTGTAACATGGATTCTCAGATTAAAAGCTGCACAAATATATAAGCCCTCCTTATCCACAGGTTTTTTTTATCCATGGATTCAAGCATCCACAGCTTGAAAATACTTTAGAAATATACAAATTCCCATGAGCAAACCTCGATTTTGCCCTTTTATATAAGGGACACCATTTAATATGCCATAATATTTAATGGGACTTGAGCATCCACAGATTTTGGTATCCACAGGAGGTTCTGGAACCAAACCCCAGCAGATACCAAGGGCCCACTCTATGTGTTAGTGGAAATACCTACAAAAGCACATACATTAGGAGAAATGTGTACATTTATGATACACACATAAAAAACATGCCATTTCTTCATGCCTGCTTCCCATGGATGTACAAACTGTGGGGAAAATGCAGGGCACACAGTATACCCCTTTACTGTGGAATGCAGGAATAAAACTGGAAGTGTTGATACTCCTTTTTAATTGCACATAGCCTATGAAAGTTCACCTTTGATGTACGCATTTTTTTTCTTTTCTCTTTAATATATGAGACACCGCACTTTGGTACCGTTTGACTTCTGCAACATGAATTTTAAAATAGGGATTAAATGAGCTCCAGAGGGTTGAACAGCTCTATTGTTAAACACCAGACCTGTTAAAACGTCTGTGTTTTGTACAGTTAGTTGGGGTTTTGAATTCTTATTCAGTTCCTAGTTGTTGTTCTTTTTAAAGATAAACTAAAATCCTTTTTGGTAATATTAATTTTGAGGAAGCAGTGTGCAGTCCTCCTAAAGGACTTTTTGAAAGAGCATGGATCTGGGTGCTTCAGATGAAATTGAATGGTTAAGGGATTGGCTTTACTAGGATTGTATCTCTGGATATAGCAAAGCATGCAAATTATTTTGAAGTGGATTATTGCATAGAATGGAACCCTTTGCAGGGGGGAGTGGATCGCTTACTGCCACCATCAGCCTCATTTGTGACTATAATGCTAAGAAGGAGCCATCTTACTGTGATCATTTTGCGACAAATACTACCATCATTCATTACTTTCTATCAGCGCCTCACCCTATGGAGGAACCAGCACTGCCCATCCACATTGAGGAGGGGACAGACGTTCCAACTGGTGAGTGCAGCTAAGGCGGGATGCTTGCAAAATTGGGGGGCGGGAAGGCATGTTGGTACATGGAGCTTTGTGCTGCATTTGTGTTTATTCATACATCTTACAAATGATATCCAGAAACATTTAAAATATTTTTCTTCCTAATATGTGCTGTATTGGCAATTTCATCTTTCTTGATCAGTAGAAAAGTTGTACCATAGCCGGACATCCATTATGATGTTGCTATACACTAAGCTGTCCAAACGTATACAGGAAAAAGCTTGGAAAAGTCTGGGAGTGGATGGAGTAAAGCTATTAGATTATCCCAGCTAGCATGACTGTACTTGCTGTATGATTCTGGGACTTGAGAGTCCATAACAATGACGTTTCCAAGCTCTGATCCAGAGTTGCTTGCTCTCATAATTTTATTGCCAGTCTAATGACTGTAGGCATTTTTCTAGTTATTCAAGGTTAAAAAGAATGGGCACAGTGCAAAAAATATATAAACATCTTGGCCCATGGATTTGAATGAGTCTTAGGAATACCAAATTTTGTTTGGATAAAACCCATTATTTTAAAAACATTCCTATAGAGTTGTAGTTTCCTTTAAGTATAAGGAAACCACAATCTACTCTTCTTTGTTTTCTGACTATCGTAGTCCCACATAGATGTAGCAAAAGTTAATAAGAAAAGGTTGTTCACCTATCACAGGAATTTGATTTAGAAGACCCCCATCCATGCACTCATGAATGCTTGTAGATGGCTTCCATGCTGTAGGGTGCATCTGAATTAATAAGGATCTGCCTTGCCCACTGTGAGGTATTTCTGTATATACCTCAGTATTCCCAGAAAGTCCCTTCTCTTTCATATCAAATGCACAGATGGGAAGTGGCACATCCACCCATTGCATGGGGATGTCTTCTAAATTCTTTAGGGTTATAGAGGCCCGAAGCAGACGGGCCAGATAAAGTGACTTCTGGCAGCTCCAGGGGTGTGCAGACAATACATGCCACTGGAGCAGCTGGCAACTGCTCTGAGACCACCTAAGGCATGCTCAAGCCTCTGGAAAAAAGAGCAGAGAAAGTCTGTTCTTTGCCATCCACTGTTTGCCAGTGGCCCATTTGGGACCACAACAACACCCCACTCTGACAGCAGGCTGTGCGGTCGCCACAGTCCCAGGCGACTCAGGGTTTGATTGGGGCTAGAGTGGCCACAGGTTGCTCCAAGCCACCAGTCTGTTTAACCCCATAGATAAAAAGTAGATAATGAAATGAGAAGGCTTAAAACAAAAGGAGCCTCTGAAGTAGACAGTTGTCATTTGGAATTCACTGTTATTAATCTGGAAAGTTGATTTCCTTGTGTGTGTTTTTCCTTGTGATTTACTCAACATCATCAGCAGCCACAGTTCTGGTGACATGTGCTGCTAGCCAATTGGAAGCTACTTCCCTATGGCAACATTTTCTGTGGTTTGGATATTTGTGAAGATCAGGAGACTTGTAGATGGGGTCTCAACCATGTTTATTGTACAATAAATAAAGTCAAAAGTTTTGAATACAATTATTTTGTCCTACATTCTCCAGGTCTGATCCATATTAATATGATGGTAGCTGGAATCCTGTTGGTTATTCTCAAGTAGGGTAGACCCATTCAATTTATTGTTGAATGGGGAGTCAACAGATGGGTAAATCTTCAATGGCTTTATTTTAGTCAGGACTTACAATATGATTTGGGCTCTTATTCACCCTCCTCAGACAGGATTATGTAGCTGTTCTTTAGACTAAAAGAAATTCACAACTTGTCCAAGTTTAGGGTTGCTTCATATTAAATATTAATGCATTTTCACATTAAACAGAATATGGTTACTTGGGTAATCTACTACTTTGTATTCATCCAGATCTTCTTCTTCGTCTTCCTTTTTCTTTTTTATTTTTTGACGCTCAGAGAAAACAGTTTAGACAGATTTTTCACTAATTTGCATCTACAGCATTGTTCCTGCTGGAGAGCATTTTATAGGATCATTACACTTATTACAACACAGTGAATACTATAGTGACCCAGCCACTATTTGAATGTGGCTAAGATTTTGCAAAATTAAGAGAAAACAATGAGAAGACAAGCTCCATATGCTCTGGGATGGCCAACTGTTTATTCAACATTTAAAAAGCCCAATGTGTTTCAGCCACAATGAGAAGGGCCTTCTTCAGGAGCCTTCAAAAGAACTCAGTGGAGTTGTAAACACACTCCAAAATCCAGCAGGACCATAGCAGGACCGTAGAGATTAATCTCTAAAATAGTTAACCATCACAGAGCACATGGAGCTTGTCTCCTCATTGTTTCTTGCTTTTCTACATGCTTTTCAGTTTTCTTTTCACTATCACAAAATTAAGAGAGAAAACAGGTAGGGATGCAAATTTCTAGAAATTTGGGGGGAAATGTTTTACTGTTTAAAGAAAATTCTGAAATCATTTTTTCCCATTTTCAGTTTTTCCAATTTTTTTGGGGGGGAGACTTTGGGGGGAACAAACACTAACCACTTTGTTCACTGAATCTTTCTAGTTTTTACATTTCTACACAGATAGGATGGGGATTTAAAAGCTTGTGTCTGCCTTGTTGTAATGGTAGCCCTCCCATCCCAGAAAAACCCACCTGAACTCACTTTCATACCAAAGATAAAGCAGGCCTTTAGTTGCTCATACCCAACCCATAAGTGCAGAAAAAAGTTCAGAAAAATTGTTTTTACTCAACCCATCAGTGCAGAAAAAGAGCAGGAAAATAATTGGGTCTTGCTGCAGAATTACCTTATTCCAGTTAATTCTGCTAGTAGACTATCCTCTTCAGTTACTTTTTGTGCATGTGCTAAGCAGCAGTATTTAAATTTTCAAAATTAAACACAGTAGTTGAGTATTATATACTTTAACCTACAACTGCAGTCCTCCCTCCATTCTCGTAGGGGTTCCATTCTGGACCACCCCCCCCCCATGAAAATGGAAAATTGCATGTATTCACAAGCCCCATTAGCTTGAATGGAGGTGCCCCCTCCATTTGCCCCTCGTGTATAAGCAAGGAACACGGATCTCGTATATAAGCAAGGGATGTGGGGGGTGACTATAGTGTGTTGTACAACATTCACTTGAAAACAACAAAAAGGAAAAACAACTTCCTTGAAATTTGCTTGATTATTTTGTACTGAGTGTGGTGGTGCATCAAGAGGTTAGAAACAAATGCCTTTAATCAATCAGTCAGTCAGTTCCTCCTTGCTTATTTGTCAGAAACTTTGTTGCTTGTGAACCTACTTCACAAGCAGCATGCAAGAGCAGAGACTAATGTGCAGGACAAATACTAAATCATTAGACATGTGATAAAAAATGAGAGCCAGCAAAATATATGGTTATGTACAAATCAGCTGAATTTCTTTGAAAATAACCTTGGAACATAACATTAGATTCATATGGGTGTCATATGGTGCATAGTCAGCTTAATAATAGAATGAGGGATTTTCATTCTTGGTTTCCATAATAATTATATCGCTCAATTTACAAATAATTTTGTAAGTATTTTTCACTTGAATAATTGTAAAATTTCAAAAATCTTCTATGTCTTTTTTAGTGCACAATAAAGCGTGTACCCTTATATTTCTTTAAATTTCTTAAATGTTTGTTTCCCTGGTCACTAATTTATATCACTTACCCTGATGCTTTTCATCTGAAGCTATATGTAATTTAGTTCTTTTATATACACTGTAGAATAATAATTTGTTATTTCATTCAAGATGAAATTCTATTGTTTTAAATCTATGCTAAAAACTCCATTTAAGTCAGATAAGGTTAGCGTCAAAGTGATTTTTTTTTAATTCTAAATTTTCATTGACAGTATCCTTGACTTTCTTAAAAGCAACATTCAAATTCACCAAAACTCGTCCTCTACCTCATCCTCTGGTCCCCTTTGCCTTGCCTTCATTCCTTATACTGTAAATTATCTGTAAAGAAATACACATTTAACACCATAGTTGCAGATTTTAATTTAATTCTAGTGATTTATAAAAGATCTTGCCATAGCAAATGCCCATATTCATATAGCTCCTTTTTTTTCCTTTGGAGTTATGAACATGCAGATATTTTCCACTTGATTTAATTTTGTTTTCTGGTAGAAAGCAAAAGAACAGGAATCAAAAATGCAAATTGTACCAAATATACTAAATACTGAGTGAGCACAATTGTTGATGTCTCCAAATTAATTGTATGGTTCTGCATGCTTCTGGAGTGTGAAATGCCTGTATGCAATTAACACAAACTAATTATAAACAACAGTATAAGAATCATTATCTGAAATTACTTGGCATTTATAGAAAATATAATAAATTGAAATCATCTTCCCTTCCCTTCATGATAAACTTTACTGGCAGGTATATCTCAAGCTGAAAGTGTACAATAGGTTTTGTGTTTGCAAGTGCTGCTGAGCATGATAAACAGAAGCAGGTTGTATTTTGTTTTTTGGTTTTTTAAGAGAAGTATTTTATTTTTCTACTAGTCAGGAGAGACATTAAGGCGTTTTTAAAATCTATCAAATGTAGTTTCTCCCCTGTCCAAATGTCAAAGGTTTGTTGGAGATACTATACATAAAATTTCTGATTTAAAACTAACCTACAATCACACAGTCTTCAGGAAAGACAATTGGAGTTATACACAGGGAGATTTTCCTTTTCATAGCATTCAAGGAAGCTGGATCAAGGTGATCTAAAGTCACTGCTACTGAATGACTGGTATTTCGTGACTGATGTGTATGAAATTTCAGAATCAGTGGTGCCTACAAGGTGGTTCAGATGTAGGGATTGTCCAGTAGATCGGTAGGCCTATCATAATGTGTTATTATTACTGATATTTTTTAAATATAAAGAGAAGAACTGTTTCCCAGCCTCGTGCACACACACACACACACACATACATACATACATACATAGAAATATAAACTTACATAGAAGGCATAGCCCTTTCCCCCTCCAGTTTTCTATTGCAGCTGTCCTTCCTTTCCAGGGGCACTGTAAATTCCTGCCTCCTTCCCCACTCTTGCATGTCCCTTGCTACTCATCTTCTGTTTCCTCTGGTGTTAAACAGTACTTTCCATCCTTGGTCAAGCTTTCTCTTTGTCCACAATAAAAATATTAAGGTATGTTTATAGGAGTTCTTTTGACTTGGGAGAGGAACCTGTGGTGGAGTGCAGTACATGTCAGGGAGGAGGACATTACCTATACAAAGTTCATTTTTTGGTTTAGACTTCCAGAATATTACAGCCATGGGCATGCTGGCTGGTGGATTGTGGAAATTGTAGTCTACAAGAATTAACATTAATATTTTTGAAAGAGATCATCTGCTCACTTGGGATGATTGTTAAATATATCCTATATACATGAGTGGTTAATTATATCAGTGGCTTAGAACTTTAGACTGAGGGTTTTTTTCCTGTTACATTTTGATAAATCCTGAATGGAGAAAAAAAGAGAAGGAAAAACCACACCGAGTCCTCTCATAGGAATGCATCGCTTGAGATTTACACCATGTCAAAACCATCTAAATGAGAGAGCATAGATAGATCAACTCTCTTTATCTCAGCAGTATTTCCACACACCAGTTCAATAACTTAGAGTTATAAAACTCTTGGTAATTTAAGTTAGTCATCATGATGCTGTTTCTGTTAGGAATCGGAGGCAGTTGATGGGATGTGGAAATAAGGGAAATGGCCTCAAGCAAAGTCATTTTAGGTCACATGCCATCCCAAAGGTCAACTTGTGAATACTGTTGATTTAAAACTCAGTGCAACTACAGCCTCTGCATCTGGTTCCTGGACTTAGTGTGGAAACATGAAACTATGGATAACAATGAGCTTAATTGAAATGAATGGCTTTCTGAAAATTTGACTATACATTCATGCAGGAGGACCTAGAGATTCCTAGAGAAAGAACCTCTCTAGGCATTTCTAGGTCCTCTAGCATGTCTCTGTGGTCAGCTTCATCTGGAATCATTCCATAGAATTTCACTAGAACACCTAGAAAATGCCTAGGAACACATTTTTTTCAGACATGGGTAAGTGAAACTGTAGGTATTGGTCCTGTGGATATGGAGGCTGTACTGTTCTCAGAACTGGGACAGGAATGTATCTGGTTAAACTACAAAGAAAAATTCGGACACTTGGATTATAGATTTTAGAGAGCAAAGAGCTGCCTTTCATTTCAGGCTTTTCTGTGTACTTTTGACAGCCACCCTTCAATGAGTGGGGAAGGAAGAATACAAAGGTTGGACCAGTCACTGAATCAAGCTGTTCTGTATCTATTCTGAAGTACATAAAACTTATATTTGTTATATTTTGGCATGAGCATTGCAAATTTTATACCATTCTGTGTGCTGTTTTGTAATTTTTAAAATAAAGGATTGCCTCTTTCTGGATGGTGTTTACATGGCCACCTTGTGTTTTAGTGCCTTGAATCTGTGATGCAGTGAAATCTCTTTTCTAGCATACTGTACTCTGATGTTTCCCAGGAATTATTGTTGTCAGTGAAGCCCACTGTATGGTTGTTAGCAGTGCCTGAATTGCCCTTCTGCATCAACTACTGTTTAGGCAGAAATTATTCTTTTTTCATGGTTTCAGCCCACCAATGAGTAACAAGTATCTTTAGGCAGCTGTACTGGTAAAAAGATTTTGAGAGTAATTGCTTTGGACTTACTTCAGGGGTGGAAATCATGTGACTGTCCAGAAGTTGTTGGACTGTAAACCCCAGCAATCCTTACTTTTGCTGGTCAGCTTGGGCTGCTTGTGTATGTATTGTCCAACAACATTTGGAGAATTGCATGGAACTCCCTCCCCTGATTTACTTGCTACACTGTTATGTCTAGAATGGAGCAATATCAGCACAGAGTAGCATTTGTTCACATTGTTGCTCCTGTTTTTTTTTTGTATGAATTACACTTTTTTTCATGTGTATTTCTGCTGCACAGTAGAGTAACATTTTTCACTTTTGCATCTGGAGTGGTGATGTAGTCAAACCAGCAGTACACCAAGGGGAAAACTGCAGGAAGCTGATGATCCTTTCTGGATTATTGTCAGTCATTAGGCTTTTAGTTAGCTCACCCCCAGGGGTGTTAATTGAGATCAGAAGTTGGTTTGATATGAACAAAAACAACCTTTGACTGGAACATTTCTCATTACCAATACATATAGCAGTATATAACAGCATCTACCCTTGTCACCTGTAGACATCATTGTTTTGCTGCCCTTTTAGCTTATGGAAATAATGCAAGTCTTGTGCCTAAAAAAGTGTTGTTGCGGCTCTGTACAGCAGTAAAAAGAAAGCCAAAGATTAAGAGATGGCTTAGATATTGATACACTCAGTCCTCTGTATCCATGGATTTTTTTATCCTCAGATTCAAGCATCCACAGTTCGAAAATATTTTAAAAATATATAAATTCCCAAAAGCAAACCTTGATTTTGGCATTTTATATAAAGGTCACCATTTTACTATCAATTGTATTTAATGGGACTTGAACATCTATGGATTTTGGTATCCACAGTTGGTCCTAGAACCAAACCCCAGCGGATACCAAGGGCCCATTGTACTATGACAACATCTGACAGCAGATGTCTTCCAAATACTCATGATTCATAGAATCCATCAAGGTGGAAAACACAGAAGGTTACAGAATGCAAAAGTGATTTACATAGTGCATTTTTGATTCCATTTAATACAATCACCTTTTCTCAATAATTCTTGTGCTTTTTAAAGGGGTGGCTACACTTGTGGAGAGCACAGTTTTATATGAGACGTTGCCTGTAAATGGATAATCAACTTGGCTTAATAAATCAAGATAATCTTTGCATGTTGTTCACTTGTACATGGTGTGCCTTCACATTTCTCTTTGCGAGAGCTAGAATTGAACTAGAAAGTTTCTAATTAAGTGTGGTTGTTTTTGTTGTCTCAAAAGGGAAATTGCTTATACTGGAACAAGCCAGGGTTTAATACCATAGTTTGAGATCCTGAGTTCTTTTTGAAGTCTTACCCTTCTTACCTTAATAGTCTAATTCTGGGAGAGTATCTTATACAACTCCAGAAATTTCTGTTTGAAGTGTAGCCCGTGAAGAAGGCCAATTATGATAGAGGTTGAAACACATTTGGTTTTTTAAAGTAAGAAGAAAATAATGAAGTGACCATCTATCAGCATGTGGGGCCTGTCTCCTATTTTGCTTTTT
>CM034703.1:284144196-284165427 GCA_020142125.1 Phrynosoma platyrhinos
TATATAGGATTGTACTGTTAAAAAACAATTGAAAAGTGCAATTTTTAAAAAGGGATTGATGGTAGTTTGTTTTGTATCAGTGATGTCTACTCTGTGAGCTATCTCCTCTAAAACACTGAAAATAGTTGTAATTATTATGATTGTTATTATCATATGTAATATATTAATTATTTACAATACATTTATCATTCCGTATCATACAGTACTGGGAAATTACATAGAAGAAAACAATAATAACTAATATCATTAAAAATCTGAATTTTCAACATCATAAGGCAGTCTCTTGGAAATGCATATCTTACTCTGAAAATATATTGGCATTTATGTAACATCTAAAGTTCTGAATATTGATCTTTGCTCTAATGTAACAGTTTCATGAAGTTCTGATGGACGAGCATAGGAAAGATTTCCTAGTAATATTTGTATACCAACATATGTCTGTTGTTTTTTATTTTGTTGGGTCATACAATTTTTCTGATTTTCCTTGTGTCTGTGTCCTCTTACAGGTGCATTTCTCATACCTTATTTCATTTTTCTGTTTGGGGGAGGTCTTCCTGTGTTTTTCCTGGAGGTGGCACTTGGACAATACACCTCTGAAGGAGGAATTACATGCTGGGAAAAGATCTGCCCTATTTTCACCGGTTGGTTATTTACTTGCTACTTTCTTCATACAGTTGGGACCAAGTTATCTATTAGATTCAGGAGGCTATGAAGAGGAAGTGCAGTTAGACTACACATGATTGTCAGTGACCAGGGTTACTGGGGCAGGGAAACCATTTTATCCTAAATTCCAGTGGTGTCCCTGGTGTACATGCCTTTAATATCACCATTTAAGTGAATGGTTAACTTACACTTTTGTGGTGGAAAAAGTGAATTGCTGGGGGATACCTATCGTTACTTCTGATAGCTATTTTATAGTGGAATGCATGGGTTAATGAACTACATTGGTTCTGAATAGATTTTGGAATCAGTTTTCATTACTGTGCATGATTAGACCAGTCATGCAACAAGATTCTGGAGAGCTCCTTGGTTTCATCAAGTTCTTACTGCCCCGTTTTCTTCTTTTATGCCTCTGTTTAGTGAAGTGTTTACTGGTGTGCGGTCACATCTCTGTGTTACGGTTTTTAATATAAACCAGATATTCTCAACAGCATTCTAAACTGTCAGTTCAGTCCTACACAGTCTTCCTTTCCAGTCCAACCAGGAGAGAGAGGCCTTGTTTAAAATGGATTCCTGTATATAGAGAGCATGGTATTTTATAGTTCACATTTGATGAAAAACCTCCTACTACTTTGATACATGTAAGAGGAGGGAAATTGTAAGAAAAAGGATGTCACAGAATTTAAAGTTTAGGGATCAGAATATTTCAAAACAAGACACCAAAACAAATGATTTGTTAATCTCACTTACTCCTCCTTGATATGGTGAGAGCCAGGCTTTGGTAAGTGAGATGAATCCAGATATGGAATACAAGAAAAGGTGAGCTACCTGTGCCTCCAGCTGCTTCCTTCATCTCAGAGATGGAGGGAGGAAGTAGAGTCATAGAGAGCTTCCTTTTGCACTTGAATGTGTTTGAAGCTAGGAGTGCCCTTTGGTGGAAAGGCAGGGTGAACTAACTCCTCTTTATCCCTCCGCTTAGCCCTGAAGGGAATGGGCAGAGTGTTTACTCTATCTCCAAGGTGAATTCTGAGCTTGGACTGCCTATTCAAGCACCTCTTGGGCAGAGGAACTTTGAAGTATTGGAAGACAGAAGATCATTTTTGTGTTCCCCTGCCCCCCCGCACCTGAGTCTGACCTACATTTGAGACACAGCACCCAAATCAAGTGTGAACGACCTGTGTTTAAACCAGTTTGTGACCCGATTCAAGTGTAAACAACCTGTGTTTAAACAGGGTTGCAAACCGAAATATACTGTAGTGTGAATGGGGCCTAAGTCTATGTGTGTGCATGCACTTGTAGACACTGGATGTATAGTACATATTTAAATACTGTGAATATATATTTACATAGCCATAGAGAAAGATATCAAAGGTATATCAGTACTGAAAGGTAGAAGATCCTGATAAATTTAAGCCTGTGCTGTTCTTTTGAACAGCCACCCTCCTGAACACAGGGAGCTCTCTGGATTATCTTCTCTTAAATTTGCTGGGTTTTGTTGAATACAAAGTAGTTCCTCAAAGGTCCTTGCTGGGAAATATTTCACACCAGGAAAATATGGGAGGACTGCTATGGTCTAAGACAGCTCAGTGGTTGTTAAGAAGCTGGTACATTCACAGGTCATTAAGTTGTTCCAGGACAGTTTGGTGTTTTGTAAGTGGATTGCTAGATTAGACCAGTTTCCCCCTGCCCCAAATACTTATTTGGAAGCAAGTTCCCTTCAGACCAGTAGGACTCTCTGCCAAGTGAATGAGGCCAGGATTGGGATGATAGCTAAAACCCTATGCCAGTGTACACTTTGTTAGTGATTTTGACCAATGGGGGACATGGCCTTAACAGCCTGTGACCCTGTGTTTGAAAGCCCAGCAGAGCAGTATTTTTAAATCACTGATAAAACAGAGTTAAACATTGATCTTATTTTACAAATACAGGCATAGGACCTTTGAAAAACTAGAGAGAGTAAGAGAGGGAGAGATGTGTGCAAAATTACAGTTTTCTCTTTGTTGACCTTCTCCAGTAAACGTCATGTCATCCTCAGCACAAACACTTGGCATTTTCACTAAGCATGTTGTTTTTAATGCTGCTGTTGCAGCCACTACTGCTTGTGGAGTAAAGGCTGCGGTCCTATAAAGAATTAACAGTCTGCAGTCCTATAGACACTTCAGTGGGAATAAGTCCCACTAAATTATATATTCTTACATCTGACCTTAGGTGCACAGGATATATGTAAATAGCATGCAATTATAAAGCTGCAGTTGGATACACACTTTCTTTTAAGCCCTTTTGGATTCAGTGAGGCTTACTTTTTCCTAATGGGCAGTCACAGAGAGGAGAGGGGGCAAGCCCCACAGGGCAGGATCAAGTCTAATGGTTTTAAGTTACAGGAGGTTAGATTTCAGTTAAATATTAGAAGGAACCTCTTGATAGTAAGAGCAATTTGACAGTGGAACTAATTACTTATAGGGGTGGTGGGCTCTCTTTCTCTGGACCCCTTCAAAAAGAAGCTAGACAGCTACCTGCTGGGGATGCCCTAGCTGGATTTTCAGCATAGAATGGGGTGGGTGGGTTGGACAGTGGCCTATGAAACCACTTCCAACTCTTTGATTCTATAATTCTCTATTTCTATGAGTGATCATGTGTAAGATTGTGCTAAGGCTGCAAACCTATCCATGCTTTCTTGAGGCTAAGCCCCATTGAACTCATTGGCATGTACATCTAGGTAAATGTGCACAGGATTGTGCTGTCAGAGGCATAGATGGCATAATCTGAGTATTAATTGCATTTCAGTCAAATCAATGCATTTTGTTGACTTTCATTCACTGTATAATTGTCATGCTAAATTAGGCCAAAGGTTTATAGTCCATTATCTGTCTCTGACAGTAAAAATGTCTCACAGGAGTCCACCTTCAAGGCTTGATTAAGATAACTACCTCTTTTGATTGAACTTTGCCACTGCTAGAAGCAGGAAGGGTAAAAAATTGTTTCCTCTAACACAAAAGAGTGGCTGTGTTCAACATACAAAAGCAGGATGCAAAGAGCTACTTTGACCCTTTAATTGGAGGTCTCTTCCTATGGTGAGATTTTTTTTAAAAAAAAATTCTGGACAGTAGAATTACCCCTTTTTCAAGAAACACATCTCAAATAGCTTTCCGTGGACTTTTGATTGCAAAAGCAGTTTGTCCTGTGACACAAATGGAATATTCATTTCAGAAGGCTATTCCGGATGTTGCATTGCATGGAGATGGGAATCTTGTTCTCTTTTGCATATGACCATCCTTATATATCCCCACATATTTCAACAGAACTCTAAAGCTGATGTGCAACACCTGAAGAATACTTTAGAACAGGATATAGAAGGTCTGGTCTTCCAGCTTCTGTTGGCCCCAGCCAGTTTGGGTAGATATCCCAGATATTATGGGAGCTGTAATCCTAGGGACTGTCAGAGATTCCCTGCTCCTGCTGTAGATACACATGCTCATAAACTACCAAGATCACATGTTCATCTATAATATATGGATAGCCTTATTTATGTCTATTGTTTCTTATGTTCCTTTCTTCTGTCTTTCCCCTCTTTCCATTAGGAATAGGTTATGCTTCCATAGTAATTGTGTCACTTCTGAATGTGTATTACATCGTCATCCTAGCTTGGGGACTGTACTATCTGTTCCAATCTTTTACAAGTGTCCTACCTTGGGCTTACTGTCACCAAGAGTGGAACACAGAAAACTGTGTGGAAGACACTGTCCGGAAGAACAAAACAGTCTTGCTGTCACTGAATACCACTAACTTCACATCTCCTGTCACAGAGTTTTGGGAGTAAGCAAGTTTAATTATATTTGTTCTGTTATTATATTTGATCTCTTTTTTTTTTGCTTAATATTTTGTAAAAAATATACATAAAAAGCACCACTGTCTGAAATTATGAGGGGAGGTATGACACACTACTTAGTCCCATTGGGCCTCAGAGCTGTATTTTCTTCCCTGATATCTAGCAGAGAAAAATGTGCCTGATCCCTCTCAAGACACACAGTTGATATTTAGCTGCACTGGTGGTGTATTGATAGGAGAACTGAGTGTTTAGCCCCACCACTCTTGCTGTTTCTGTGGTTAGCTTAACTGACGTTGGTGATAGGGCTAATTGTGTAGACCTGCTGGCTTTTCACTAGTCACTTGCCCTACTCACAGGAGTGAACACTGCTACCATGATTGCATTTTAGCCATATTCAGATGAACTCCTCATGCACAGAATCAATCCATAGCCATACCTCATTTTAAGAAGCTTATAGATGAGTTAGGGCAAGTTCAGAGATGGCCAGTGAGGATAATATCTCAAGAGCTGACAGAGAAGAGGGGATAAGTTTGTTCTCTGCTGGGATCAGGTCCATGGGTCATGAAGCCACTTCCAATTCTATCATTCTATGATTCTGTAATCTTGTAGGAACATGCAAGAGGTTCTTCTTGGTAGTTGCTCCCAGGCTTTGGAACTCCCAAGAGAAGTTAGACTAGAACGTTTTGTAACATCCCTTTGGTGGCAAATACAGTCAGCCCTCCACATTCACTGGGGTTAGGGGCACAGAACCTCTTTGAAAGTAGAAAAAACTGCAGATAACTCTACCCTGCCCCCATATCTTAACACACACAAAAAGTATAATCCACAGATTCAACCCACCATGAATTCCTTGTGGGGTTCCTTCACAAGGAAGAAGTGGGCAGCTGGCGAGGTCTGCTGCCACCTCAATTGCTGTCCTGTGTGTATGTGTTGTTTGCCTTCAAGTTGTTTCTGACTTATGGCAACTGTAAGGTGAACCTATCATGGGGTTTTCTTGGCAAGATTTTTGCAGAGGAGACTTGCCTTTGCTTCCCTCTGAGGCTTGAGGGTATGTTTCAGTTTCATGGCTGAATGGGAACTGAACCCTTCTCAGAGGTATTTCCCATTTTACTCCTATATGCCCCTAACTTTTTTCCTCAACTTGTCCATGGGTCATATCAAAATCCATAATTTTGGCTTTAAAACCTGTCCTCAGGTTGACTAATACATGAGTATATACTTGTATGGATGGAAAATGAATCCTAGGAGCTGTGCTCAAATTTGTAACCCAAGAGCTCAAGTTGGATCATTATTGCAGATGTACCTTGAATTATACATATAGCACACACTCTCATCCCCAGAAAACCCTGTGATAGAGTTGCCTTAGGGACACTATAAGGCAAAAAGAACTTGAAGGTATATAACAACAACATAATCCACCTAGCCTGAGCAAGATGAGAAGATGTAGCTTGTACTACAAAATTGTTAAATATGCTATTAGCTATACAGAGACTCAGTTTTCAGGAAGAAAAACTGTAGACCATATGATCATTTGGAATGCCTGACACATACAGGAACAGTGGGGGGGGGGGAAAGATTGGTTAACCTATTATACTGGAAGGACAACAAAGGATTTTGAATCTCACGTTAATAAAAAACTTTCGGTAACTGCATAACTATACTGTGTGTATTAATAGATCAAAGTAAACTGCACAGTGCTGAAAACTAACTCATAAGTTGCACCACTCATTCATCCTATTTGGTTTAACCATGCTGCCTTGCAAATAGGTAAACTTCTTTGTCATGTTTTAACTGAGTTTGGTGCAGTGAAGACAGCTGCTTCATTTAATGAATGAAACAAACAATATGTTCTGTTAGTGTTTTAGTTTTGAAAATCAGGTGGGATGTATCCATTTATCAATAGTGACTGATAACTAAAGGAAGTGTGGCTTTATTGAAACACTCAGTTCACATGCTTAAGTGACATCCTTTTCATTAACAATGCAACTGATTATACATTAGAGGCTGTCATTATAGCTCATTTGAGTTAATGGCCTGGGTAATTCTCATGCTTGTTTGAGAAGCAGTCACAGGGGATAAGCATATCTGGCTTTATTTCCAGACACTTAGCTCTTGGGATTATATCACATGCTTACTTCTTAGTTGTAAAGATTTGATTTCATAGTATATGACTGCAAACATAATACTGAAAGGGTAAGAAGCAGAGGACAGTCACCAATAAACAAGAGCTTTTATTGTTCTCTACCACCTAAAGCTTACAAGTGTTTAGGAATCAGCAGATGTACAGTTGTCCCTCCCAGTTCGCGGACTTTGAATTGACGGTCTCACTCTTTGCAGGAGGAAGATGCAGGGAGGAATAAAATGGCAGTGCATGCACATGCACATGCACGGTCCCATGTCCCATTATTTTCAATTGGGCTCAAATATTTGCAAGCTGCCATTTTCGTATGGAGGGGTCTGGAACAGATCCCCCGCGAATTGGGAGGGGCTACTGTAGTTCATCCAAAATCCAGGGAAGCTCATCACGTTTCGGATATATAACACAGAATAAAACTTTCTTTTAAAAAAATATACCTCAGGCCCACGTGGCCTTCTCTTTACTCTTAAAGGCCGCCATAAATTAAACAAAATAATTTCGCTTTTTCTCTTGAGTGAGATCCTTGGGCAAATTGAGCTTATTGTTTATTGCCACTCACCTGTTCATCTTAGATGAAATGGAATGCTGTTCAGAAGTTGAACAACTCCTCTAATTCTCTGTTACTAAAGTTGAAGATTGCACATCATGTTGCTAAGATAGAAGAAACACTTTGGTATTCAGTCCTTCTCTGTGGCAGACAACATAAATTAGAGTTGTCAGTAATATTAATTTTTACATAGCTGCATAAAAAGCCATGTAAGGTTTCACCTGCAATGCACAGTCCACTTAGTCTGGAATATTCTTGAGTACTATAAGATTCAGTAGCACTCTCATCACTAGACTGCATTTCCAGTGGGTAGTACATTTTGTCTAATACATTCTAAAGTACAATAAGTAAAACAACATTTATATCTATTTTAGGCCACTTAGGATATGTTGTCCATGCCACATGTTAATCTGTGGCAAGCAGAGAGATCTGAGTCTTAAAGAAATTCCATTTTGGAAGAAAGACGAGGTATAACCCCACTAAAATAAATAAATAAAATAAAAGGAGAAGTTTGTTTCATAACAATGCTGGTATTGCCCTACAGAATCTGGTTAGGATTGTAGTAAGACACTATGAGCATTTTAATCTCCTCAACAACCATGTCAAGACAAAAATTCAGGAATTGTCCATTTCAGGTAGTGTAGCACTGAGAACTTCATTTAAGAACCTCTGGAATTAGGCCTTGCAGGAAGGGAAGAAAAAATCAATTCAAGAGTCCCAGAATAAAGAGAAGGTTTTTAACAAATCAAGAATTACCATTCTCAATTTATTGGCAGACCCTCAGTTTAAGGTCACATTATTCAATGTATATTTGCTAAAAAGAAAAAAGAAAATGTTTTAGTGTTATTACTAAAAATATAACACCAGATTTACATGTATAAATATAAGAAAAATATGTAACAAATTAAGTCAGTTGCATTTAGCCCATTTGTTGATTAGGCAACATTAACTAAAATTTAGAAAGAACTGAATGATACCATTGCTGTTCTTTGGAAGACTGCTTCTTGAGGAACAACTGATTAAATTGTTTCATTGTTATTTTTGTCGCTTGTATTTCTTTTTGCTCTTTTCAGGCACAATGTATTGAGTTTATCTTCAGGAATTGATGAGCCTGGTGTTGTCAAATGGGACCTGGCTCTTTGTCTCCTCCTCATTTGGGTTATATGTTTCTTTTGCATTTGGAAAGGTGTAAAATCCACAGGGAAAGTAAGTGTTCATTGCTTCTTTTATAGTGATTAAGTTTTATAGTGATTAAGTTTGTCTTAAATATAATCTCTAATCATATTAAAATCATTATTTTCAATCAATCCATTGATAATTTTGTAAATTATAAAATAAACAATGTAATAGCTATTTAAAATAAATACGCAATTCATCCAACATCTTGATGGGATGCATCAACTGCCATATGATGGCAGATTTTTACCATAGAGCTAAAATGGTGTTCACTTATCTTTAGTTCTATTAAAACAGGAAATTCAGAAACTAATTTAACTAAAATTACAGAATAATATTCTTAGCAAGCCCAAAAGCAATTTTTAATTTTTCAACTTCTTGTTTATCTAAGTATTAGATATTTGTTACTTAGGGGGGAGGCAGACGAGAGCTTCCCAGACGCTTTGGGCCGGCGCGCCACGGGGACGCAGCCTCCGCACCTCGGCGTGCCGCGGGGACGCAGCCTCCGCACCTCGGCGCACCGGCGGCGTCCCTGGAAGGAGCGTTAAATCAGCGCTCCTTCCTCAAGACAGGGAAAGTGCGCCCTAAAAGCGTCGGGTGCACTTTCCCTGTCTTTTCCGCCGCAGTGTGTCCGGTCGCTGCGGCAGGAGGTTGCCCCCAGAGCGCCGGCCGTGCGGAGGGCCGGCGGCTCCAAGGACGACCTCAGGGAGAGGAAGGAGCGCCGCGCGTGTGGCTGCTCCTCCTCTTCCTGGCCTCAGAGACGGCTCAATTAGCCATCTGCCGAGGCCCTTAGTTTCTTTAATGAATGTTTGAGTTCAATCCATTGAAAACCTGAGTAAAAAATCACAGAGTTCAAGAAGTCTACAAAATCTGGCTACTGTGTTATACTTGTTTTTTCAACTTCACAGTTATTGAACTGTGGATCAACTGTGTTGAACTGTGGAGTCCATGTCTTGCAATTGTATTGCTGAGTAGCATTATTTGATTGTCCACATTCATCAGCAGGGTCAATATACTTCTGCAAGATCCTTTCTCTGTTTTTTCTTTTTTTTTTTTCTTTTCTTCTTCCCTTTTTTTCTCTTTTTTCAATTTATATATTTTTTTCTCTTTTTTTCTTTTTCTTTTTCTTCTTTTCCTTTTTTTATTTTCATTCTTATTTATTCACGCAACTAGAAATATATACTTTGTAATACATATTATGCATATAGTGTGTATAACTTCTATGTAATTCGGTATAGTTGTAACTGCATATTTTTTTTCAATAAAATTTTTTAAAAAATATATACTTCTGCAAGATCAAGCTTTACCCAGTGGTAATATTTAGATTATTGTTAATTGTTACTTAATTTTAAACATATACAGAAGAACAAAGTATAATAATTTCTTGTCCCTTGCTCAATAATTTGATGTCATGGTTATTGTAAATATACAAAGGTGCTTTGACCATTATCCCTCTGATCCTCATTTCATTATGTGTTATAAAACACCACAAAGAACAGGGGTGCGGGTGGGATTTGCTTTATTTATAAGCAATCTTTGCAGAGTTTGGAAAAATTACTTTTGAACTACTTACTAAGCAACTCTGATAGACTCCATACAGAAGAACTGTGGGACTCATAGTCCAAAAAGTAATTTTTTCCAAACTTTGATGATCTGTAACTTAAAGAAGCAACGTTCATATCATGCTGTTAGTCCTGGCTTGGCATGTTTCTTACACATTAATGCCCATCAACATAATATGCTGGATTCACTACAATTGAAATAATTTCTCAGTAACAATTGGAAATCAAAATCTGATTAAGTTTTGAAGTGAAATATGCTAACAAATAAGGCTGCAATCCTATACAGGTTTATCTGGGAGTAATATTTACTGAACATTTTTGGCCTTGCTTCTGAGTAGACATACATAAAGCTGTACTGTAAAAACAGGACAGAATCCAGTTATGTGTTCCAGTATTCAGCTCTGCTATAAGTGGGATTTTCTTCTCTTCCATCTCCCTCTGTCAGCAAAAACTTCCACCGCATGGTTTCCCAGTTCTCTGGAACATGAATTTAGAGTTCATGGAGATTTCAAGAGGGAAGGGAGATGATTCTGGCAGAAGCTGTAATGCGCTGTACATGGGGCTACCCTCGTGCTTGGTCCGGAAACTTCAGTTGGTACAAAATATGGCAGCCAGAGTGGTCTCGGGAACATTTAGGAGAGACCACATAACTCCAGTATTAAAATCTCTCCACTGGCTTCCTATTAGTTTCTGGGCCCAGTATAAGGTATTGGTTATTACCTTAAAGCCCTCAAAGTCCAAGCTGTCTTCAGGACCACCTACTCCCATACAATCCTCCCTGCACACTCCAGTCCTCTGGGAGGAATTTGCTCCAGCCAATGAAATCTAGGCTGTCAGCAACATTCCAGAGGGCATTCTCGATAATCGCCCCCAGATTATGGAACGGCCTGCCAGACAAGATCCGTCATATTACCAGTTTCAGTTTAAGCAGCTTTAAAAAAGCTGTGAAGATGGATCTCTTCCGGCAGGCCTTTCCTGACTAGATTCCCTGGCCCCAGGAGTCCACCTGTTTTTATCATCCTAGTTTTGGCTCTCCCACTGTTTGTTGTTAGTTGGCTATTGTTGTTTTTTAATTTTTATTGTATTGTTGTGTTATTGTATTTTTGATATGTTATGTTAAGGTTTTAATTGGATCTGTAGTTTAATACTGTTTTAATGGGGGGAGGGGTGGGGGATGTTTATTTTTAGATTTGTATGGATTTTAATTCTTGTAAGCCACCCCAATGGTTCGACAGAGAGGCGGGGTAAAATTATTATTATTATTATTATTATTATTATTATTATTATTATTATTATTAGATATGGGATCCAGGAGATACACAGCACTGTTCCTAGTTGTGGTATTTACCATGAGTTTCTGCTTAGCAATTACAAATTAATAGCATGTCAACATGATTTATATGTTGTACTTTTATATCTTTGTTTTCATATAGACAGATAATAAAGGTAGGGGACAAATTAAAAAGCAGGATAGAAGATCTGGTGGTTGGGGATTCAGAGGAAATTTCTAGACTATCTTTTATGTTAGCATTCTGAAAATGGGAATGCCTGTCTGATTTTCCTAAAGAAGGGCAGGAAATTACACAAAAAGGCTGGTATAGTTACATATTCTGCTTTTACAGATCTGAGTGGCTACAGGAGTTGTTATGGTGCAGCAGGCTTTGATATTTGCCAGTTAATCTCCCGAGGTTTGTTTGAAAGGCAAGAAAATGTATTTCAAGAGCTTTTATCTAGCTAAACCAATTTAATGGAAACAAAACTGTATTAAAACATAGAAGCAGAACTGTAATTGCCAGGTGGCATCAGCAGAACCTATTAGGAGAAGAAAGGAAATAAATAAATAAATAAATTTGGCAAGCTACCACAGATTCCCAGAAGGCATGCACATGCTCAGTTTGTTAGAACATACATCCAGAAAAAGGTCATGGGTACAGTCCTGCTTGAATAATCTTGTATGATTTCTGCTTTGTATTTGGCCTTCTGTATATTTCAAGGCATTCACAGTCAAATATGCTCAGTTTCTCCCCTCCCTTTTTTTTGTTTGTTTGTTCTGGAGATAACATGATACTGTCTAAAGAAGCAGACCATATTCAACTGGTAACTGAGGTCTGTATGGAGCAGACTACTAGACATCAGTTCTAGTCTGCAGTGAATTCTTGTTTACAAACCTCCGTTTGTGCCACACTAGCTCTGTTTTGATGTTATGCCTGCTGAGGAAATGCAACACATGCTAGAGACAAGGGATCATGAAAAATGCCCCACCCTCCAACTCCAGTCCCAACCACCCTGCACTGAGCAGGACATTCAGAAAGGGGTGGCTACACAAGTTACTTTAACAGATGTAGAAGCCTTCACACAGTCTGGAATCCTGGTTTTTCAGGCCTCTTGATCATGTGGAGGCTTTTAATTGGATTTTAGTGAAAACATATAGAACCCCCTCTTCCCTTCAGATATTCCCACTCAACAGATGAACAGGGGAGCTAGCTTGTACAGGATTGTTGGGTGTAGCCAAAGCAGACACCCCTGCACCTGTGATACATGTTATCATCAGGTTATAATGTTTGAACAGGTCTTCTGTGAAGCTGTTGCGTGAATTTACACCCCTTCACTACTTTGAATTAAGAATGTTTGGAGAAGTGAACAGCAATTGCCTAGCCTTTCACTGAATTCTTCATCTCCCCTGTGACACTGAAATGAAGGGCAGGCAATATCATTGTCAGTTCCTAGTGGGAGTAAGTGACACATTAACAACAACAACAACATGGAATCTTAACTAGATTTTAGTTAAGCACTTTTATCTTTAAATATCACTACGAAGCTTACAATCAGGACTGTCATATCTTCCAAGCCTTGGGAGAAATAGGGATAGCAAACCACTCAATTTATTTGCAGCTTTATTATTCCAGTTGCCGCTGGTGTTTTCACACATGACACTTTAACCAATTTAAAACTGTGAATTATTTGGGCTCCTGTTGTGAAAATTGTTAATACAGAAATCAGACTAGCAATGCCTATTTGCTTGCCCTATTATATTGGAGCTCTTTCTAGTGTCTTTCATGTTAATGTCTGGCATATTAGGCTTTGGTACATCCTAGTTTCCTCTTCTTCATGTGGATATTAATTTGCAAATAGCTGAAGAGATCTGCATTGAGAAAGTATGCAAGAAAGAGTGACCCTTTATACAAACAAGTTGTTTGCATTAACAATAAAAAAATAGAGGAGTGTGGGGACTGTAAAGAGACATATGTCCAAAACTAAAGTCAGAAGAAACAAATTGATCAAAAGAAGAGATAACCTACTACCTCAAGCATGATGGAAAAACCATGGGTGCTGTTTAGGAGGTGCACTGAATATTGAGCTCCAAAAGCAAACGGGGATAGGAGAATTTAAATAGGGGTGAATCTTACTGTAAGACTCAAAGTCCAGGTTTATACAAATTAAAGCCTGGCTTTTTATTACCAAAAGCGGTAATCACCTCCTTTTCTTTTATTATTAGGTTGTGTACATAACAGCAACTTTTCCATTCGTCATGCTTATTGTACTGTTAATTCGTGGTGTCACTTTACCTGGAGCTGCAGAAGGCATCAAGTTTTATCTTTACCCTGACATCACTCGTCTGTCAGATCCACAGGTAGGTTACTAGATACTGGAAGTGCTAAAAGTGCTTCCTGTATTTTAGAACAAAATGTGAGGTGGATATTAGGATGATTGTACAATAGATTTTCTCATAGTTTTAAGCAATCAAAACATAATGGAAGATGAAATTTCCCCCTTCTTTATCTTGTCAAAAAGGTTGTTGTTGTTGTTGTTGTTAATGTGTTAATGCATTTTCCATATATGTATATCTTTTTATATCAGAAGGATTCTGAGGCTTGTAGACTCTGTCCAAATATAGCATCTCAGCTTTTTTGTTGATAATAGGCTGTGGACAAGGTAAGGGAGATAATTTTTGCGTCAGTCTTTAGTTCTTAAAGGCAACAAAGTTATGGAGCAGCAAGTAAAACGGTAAGAAGCATCTGTGAGTATTTGTAACTGTCCATGTTATATGGACACCCTTGGGGAGGACAATTAAAGACTGTAAAATGAAATAGGGAGAAATGGTTTTTGTTGAAACCTCATTTCATACAAATACTTGGAAGTTGGGGAAATATGCAGTGTTCCGCTAAAAGACAGTGAATGTATTGTATAAGATACAAGAGTACAAAACAATTGTGGTATAAGGGGGGGAAAATGGAAGACAGTATATATTTACAGGGCAGATGAAAATATCTTGTGTACAATCCAGCATGAATAGAGTGCAGCACTGAATCAAGGGGTGTTCTAAAAAGCTACTGCTTCTCTTCCTTTCACATCCTTCAAGTTTTTTTTTCTGTCAGTCTAAAGCAGGGGTAGGCAACCTTTCCCCTTTAAGGGCCGAGGGACTTCAGCTCCCAGAATCCCAGGAGCTATTGGCCAACATGGGACTATTGGCCAACATGGTTGAGGCTTCTGGGAGCTGAAGTCCCTCGGCCCTTAAAGGGGAAAGGTTGCCTACCCCTGGTCTAAAGGATTGACAAATGTGGATATTTGCATATTGCTGGATAGCAAGTTCCAGGAGCCCTAGCCAGCAAATCCAATGGCAAGAGATCATAAACACTGCAATCTAACAAAATCTGGCATGCTAGTTACGTACCCTTGGTCTAAGCAGATGTGGTTATACATATGGTTATACATAGCTGTAACGTCTACATGAACGGGTAGGAGGAAACTATTACCCCCCCTCCCTCCCTCTACCTACAACCCTCCCTTCCTCTTTCCCTCCCTTTTTTAAATGAAGTCTGGGATCCTTAAACTGCTAAATTGAATCTAACATCATCTTGCATGTATATGACTCTGTTGGTGTCTACAAACTGGTTAGGTACCAAACTGTGACTTTACCTGTGCAATGCTCTATTGTTTTTGTTGACCATGTTTTTCACAATGTTGTAATCTGGCATTGATGTTGGTTAATGCAGCAGGGTGGTGTTTTTAGTATTTGCTAAAAGTGTCCCTAATGAAATTGTTTTGAAAAGTTTTTTGATGTTATGTCAGATGAGGTGGGGAAATGTTTATATCACCAGTAGAAGATAGCCAGAGCTGGTGCTGGATGCCATATTCTAACCATG
Source organism: Phrynosoma platyrhinos (assembly GCA_020142125.1). Taxonomy (NCBI): domain Eukaryota; kingdom Metazoa; phylum Chordata; class Lepidosauria; order Squamata; family Phrynosomatidae; genus Phrynosoma; species Phrynosoma platyrhinos. The sequence goes on from CM034703.1 coordinate 284,159,249, forward strand.
CCTTTTTTCATGTTATCTTTAGGTCTGGATAGATGCTGGCACGCAGATCTTCTTTTCCTATGCAATCTGCTTAGGTGCAATGACTTCCTTGGGGAGCTACAATAAATACAAATACAACTGCTATAGGCAAGTGTCCTACCAAAGGGGTTTAGTGTGTTTAGCTTATTGATGTGTAGGGAACCGTGGGGGTCAATTTTTTTCTTCAATTAACTTCCTCCATGACATATGTGTGACTTAGGGACTGTTTGCTGCTGGGATGCCTGAACAGTGGTACCAGTTTTGTGTCTGGCTTCGCAATTTTTTCCGTCCTGGGCTTCATGGCACAAGAGCAAGGGGTGGACATTGCTGATGTGGCAGAGTCAGGTACGATGGTGTTGGTGGCAGTGATGGTGGGCACTGCCACCCAGTGTGTGAGCAAAGTACTACAAACTAAATCAGTCCAGAGAGAGAGAGAGAGAGAGAGAGAGAGATTTTGACAATTAAAGAAAGTACTCAGTACTTCAGGAAACAAAAGTCTTAATTTATTCAGTGAGCATTGACAGTTTGACTTACAGATTTTCAAAGTGTGCTGAAATATAAAATAGACTTGAATGTGAAAGAAACACTCAAAACCTGTATCAAAAATAGGTAAAATGTGAACACATGTACCCCTTGTGGTTACTCTTCCCTTCAATCAAAATCATCGTAGATATGGTTTCTGGAACCTTCATAGGCCCGCCATGTGAGATGATAGCTGTGCTAGAAAATGCCTGCTTCCCCATTCCCTTTATGCAGCATTATCTCTATCCTAATGCAGAATCTGGATGGAAGTGATGATATCTGTTTAGACACTGGGGTGGGGCTGCTGGAGAGAGAGATCAATTCCCAGTCATACCGTTGAAACCCTAGTCATGTGAAAGAGTCTTCAAACCAGCTAGCCCCTCTTTCTGCACTGAACTATATGCATGTGCCTGAAGCCATGCACCACACCTTTCTATTTTTGGGCAACAGAGTGAATTGCACCCACCAACAGATAAAGGGTTTTTTCCTTTTTATTATCCTTATGAAATATTTAGATAGTCCTGGGCTTCATGTGGCCTGAAAAGATCATGGCCAAGATCTTACATCACTGACATAGTTATAAATGCGTAACTAAATGTTATCTCCTGATCTGACATACCCCTGCCCCCAAAGCTGGGGTACAGCAGGATGACATTTCCAGACCTCCTCCAACTAGAGATCCACAGTGTGACAAGGAATTGTGAAAGGCAACACACTTCTGGCTGTTTTACTGGAGAATAATAGTGGGTGAGGGCTGGAAATATCTTTCAGCTTTGCCCAGATTGTCAGTAGAACAGACCTCCATTGCTCAGTGCAGCTGAGTTCAAGGTGGAATTTAGGGGGCATTTATCATTATGGTAATAGTGTGACAATCTTGAAAATCTAATATAACTTTATAGGGAGCAGTTACAGACCCATAACTCTAGGTTATGGATCTGAAACTGCAATACAGGATGCCAGCCAATATATCCCCTAGCCCTATTACTTTTGAACAAACCATACATGCCATTTCCTGGGTCTTCTTTATATCACTGGGTATCATTTGAGCCAACTCCAAGTTGTCATTTTTGCCTTTGTAGGTCAGATGTGCTAGATACGCTAACAGCTCAGTTTATTGCAGTTTATGTGGATGTACTGAAATCTAAGACTGGCTGTCAGAAATTTTGAGAAGTAATTGAAATGGCTGTAGCAACTGTTATTTGGAAGATACTGCTGGCCAAAACTGTTATGCTCCAAGAGATACAATTTTTCCTTGCAGACTTGAGAAAGTCTAAGGGTATATCCACATACTACACAAATATAGCCACTTAATATTTTAACTGACATGGTGGCTTCCTATGGATTTGTAGCTTTGAAGTACAGGGAAGTGCACTAGAGAATTCTAAGCAGCTCACTAAATTACCAGTCCTGGAATTACATAGGAGGAAAACACAAGCATTTAAATGATATAAAACGTCATAATTCTGCAGTATGAATACACCCTAGGACAGCTTGCAAAGGCAAGAATTATAAAGCAGCATTGAGCATGAAATCATGAAAATGCTGTGGCCTAGTGTTAATGTACACTTAAAGCTGTAAATTAAGGGCACTCAGGTGAATGTTCTGCAGGGAAAGCAAGTACTGTAGTTTTCATTGGAACTTAGAAAAGATACTTTTTCAGTACAAATCTGAGAATACTTCAGCGAAAGAATAGTAACATTTCCAAGCTCAAATGTCCATGCTATAATGGTATATTCCCCATATTCGGTAGGTTGGCATTTCTTCCTGCAGTGCCATTTTAATAATGTTGAGCAATGCCAGTGGATTTGGTATTTTTGCTCCAATTCCATCTTTGCTGTCTCTTTTTAATATAAATTTACAGTTTGGGGCACAATTCTGGGGACAGAGGAAGACAAACGGGAGAGCTGGGAGTATCTGTTAACATAATTTAATATCTTGGTGCATAAATTTGCACATTTAGAATTAAATTATTATGGGTACAAGCCAACACAAAGTTAAGGGTCACTTAACCTTCTTGATTCCAATGTGTTTATGCATGCTTAAGACTATAATCCTATGCACTCTTCTCCAGGAGTAAGCCTCATAAAACATACTAAGACATACTTCTGTGCAGGATTGCATTGTTCCTGGTCATGTTGTAGAACTGCAGAATTGAATCTACATTTTGCTTGTCTTATTCAGCCATCCAATTGAGGGCAGGTTTTTTAAAAAAGGTTACAAAGCCCAATCATAACTATATTAAGTCAGAAGTTGTTCCTATTGAATTTACTGGAATATACTTATTAGTATCTAGTAGCTTAAGTAATGTTACCGTATAAATAAATAAACAAATGAATTAGTAATGAAATAGTTGGCCTGATTGAATTCCATCAGCTCTTTGGGAGAGATTGATAGATAGACAGTGGACCATTTGAGACACACATCCAAGACATCAGTATTATTTTTTTTGCTCTGACCCAGTATTGTATACATGAAGTAGTTCTAGCTTTAAGTAGGGTCATTTTGGAAAGCTGGTCTTTCCAGGAATTTGTTTGGGAGAGAAGAGGAAGCAGTGGGACTAGATTCAGTTCTCTCTTTCCCTTCCTGAAGAACTGACTAGCGAGATTTTCACTTTTTAAAAAGAGTTCTGCCCATGCCACCCCACTTATTTGGTCGGATAAGGGAGTGGTGTGCTTAAAACTCATTTTCACAGGTGGTTCCTCATCTAGCAAGGGATGTTTGTCGTTGACATAATTTTAAATATGCATAACATTAGGTGGGGTGTGCCAATGCAAGTTAGTTCTATCTCATATCCATTGAATTTACTAGCATATGATAGTTCTGAATCATGTAATTCCCGTTAATTTCAGTGCCATTATCTGTGACAAAGCTTTTTGCTGGGCCAAAGTCCATGTGTTTACTTTTCAAAAATTAGGAGTGAGGTGTCAGATGCTTGTACCATTTTTCTTGTACCTCTCCACTTTTTATAATGGAATGGTAAATGGAAAGTAGCAGAAGCATCAGCAATGAGTGATCAAGTGATAGTCTTCAGAGAATATTCTCCTGCTGTACTGAGGCAAGGAAAAAAAACCTAGCAACCAAAAGGGTGTTCTAATCTGGCTCTGGAACTTTCCAACACTTGAAAGTAGTTTGTTTACACAAGCAAAGGCTTGTATGGGCAGTGTTGATACAACATTCCCCTTTACATTCAAAAATTGTAGAGGTGGCACTGATATAGAACAAGAATTATCTTCCTGTAATGTATTATTGTTTTGCAATGTATAAATGAACTTGGTTTTGATGTTTAGTTGGGCATCCTTAGGATAATCTGTCAGTGACTTTGTCATTACTAATCTGAGCTAGGGGACATTAGCCTTGTTTCAGTCAACATGTTTTCATAATTAAAGGACAAGGGGCTTTTATTTTGTACTGCAAATGTATATTCTTTAGTGACTACATTAAACAACTGCAAATGAATTTATTATAGACATTAACTGGGGTAAACCATTAACATGATGGAGCCACAATCCTACCAAGAGAGGGTCAGTGACTGACCATTCATATGATCAGTTATTTTAGTGGAAACTGTTAGGCCACTTCCTTTGTTGCAGTCTGCAAATGTTATTTTGCTGTCATTGATCAAACTGTGGAGGTTTACACCAGCACAAAATCTAACCTGCTGAGTGCAAACCCAAACCCTAGATTGGGTGGGCATGTTCTGGAGATAAAGGATCCGAAAAAGCCCAGTAGCCTGCATCACTGATTTTTGGGTCTCATCTCTCTGGCTGTTCAAGGGAATTATAGCATTTGTTTTGGGGTTTGGGAACCCCAAAACAACATCAGATAACTCCACAAATTGGTTTTTCACATTGAATATGTGTTATATTTTCCAGCACCAAACCAACTTTGGGGGCTGAAAAAACTTGGGGCTGTGTGTATCAGGACCTTTGAAGAGTTTGTAGAAGTCCTGAGGGCTGCACTGGACCCCCCCCCCAAAGGTCCCATACAGCCCAAGGCTCACCCCTTTCCACCCTTGCCCTAGAACTAACTTTTGGTTTTTGCTTGTCCATGTGTTGCTTGCTGAGTCTTTTAAAATTTAAGAGGAAATTGGAGCACAATTTCCTCTCTGTTCTTAAAGGCAACAGGAATCAATCATTCTGTAATTCCATCTCAATTACTCCGAAAGCCACTGTTCTATCATATTCTCTTTCTGAACCATGTCTGTGGAGTTGAACCTATTCTTGGCATGCTTAATGCAGATGGTGAGGCTGTCAATGGATAACCAATGGCTTTTGGATTTGATTATTGAAGGTCCTGTTTTAATTATGCATGCTTCTTTGTCAGATAAAGGATCCGAGTGAATTCCATTCTGGAATCTTCAGTTGGGTTTGGGTTTATCTGAACGGAACCAAGCATTCATATTGTGAGGGGGGTCTTGTGTTGAAGGATGAATAGCTTATTTACTGCATCTTCTCCCTTTGCCCCTTCCCTTTTTTCTCTTTTTATTCCTCTAGGTCCAGGTTTGGCCTTTATTGCCTATCCAAAAGCTGTGTCCATGATGCCACTCCCAACTTTTTGGGCTATCCTTTTTTTTATTATGCTTCTGTTGCTTGGCCTGGACAGCCAGGTGAGTAACCATAGCACAAACATAGAAGAAGTGTGCAATGAAAACCTGTACTTAAATTGGTAGTTGTTTCCACTCCAGGTAAAATATATCATAAAGATTATAAACAAACAATCCAAAAAGGTTGCTTATCTTTCTAGCAGGGCAGGAATGTTCTTGTCTGCTTTTTGCCATAGAGATCCATGGATTTTTATAGGCAGTTTAAATATCTCCTGTTGATCAGGAAGATACAGTGTGTTTGGCCACTACTATTATATATCAAGGACTTCAAGAATTCATTAGTACTTTGTTATCAGAATTTGAAATAAGGGAATTTTTCAGAACTGGGAGTTGACTTGTTCATTTTAAATCAGTCAGTGACACTTTAATGTGTATTTTCTGGATGGGGAAAATCTTTTCACTGCTCAGGGCTTCATTTCCTTTAGGCTAATCTCCCTGGGGTCTCTTGCCACCAGACGGGTAGATAGTAGTATCAAAGGTAGGTAGGACCAGATTCACATACTGAATCCACTTGCCACCAGACTGGTAGATAGTAGTATTAAAGGTAGGTAGGACCAGATTCACATACTGAATCCACACACTCCCTTCCACTAATTCTCACACACCTATCAATACAGAATGCACTCCCTAGTCACATCTCACTAATCAACCTCCTCTCTTCATGATCTCTTCCTACCACTTACCCCCATTTCTGGTTACTCAGATAACTGAAACAATTGGTGGAGAAACAATTGGTGCCTCTAGGCTTCCATCCTTCTCTCTTGCCTTTCTCAAGGGACTGGGATTCAAGGAGAAGGAAAGGCTTTGGCCTTTACATGTCTGTTTGGGAAAGCTTGGTGGGCTAATTGTAGCCTGAGGACCAAAGGTTCGTCATTGTCCTCCATACAGAAATATTTAATATTATGGCAACCCAATTGAGTCTTCAGGCAGTCTCCTATGCAGGTCAAATCCAGGTTACACCCTGATGTGCTAAGGGTCAAAAAATTGACTTAAGGGCCTCGGCAGACGACTAATAGAGTCGTCTTGGAGGCCCCGA
>CM034703.1:284173957-284184978 GCA_020142125.1 Phrynosoma platyrhinos
GTCTTCCCTCTGCCCTGGGAGAAGCCACTGTGACTGCTGCTTACTGATGGGGAGGGGAGGGCTTCAGAGATGCACCTGGTTTCACCTCATGAGGGAAGAAATGACAGTGTCCTCCTGGATAGAGTGCACCTTCTTTCTCTTCCACTTGGATTGAAGACCAGTGGCTTCTTCCTCCTCTGGGTCACCTTCCTCTTCCCATCCCCACCAGTATAGAGCAGCAGCAGAAGACATCTCCCACATTAGGTTTGACAGCTGCTGGTGGGAAGATTTGGATGGGGAGCAAAGAAGTTAGAGGATGACCCTTCCACCCACATATGTGCATGTGAGCCACTAACAGGATTCTTGCCCAAGGCCTATCATCCCCCTGTCTTTTGAGATTCTGTCCTATCCTGAAGAGTGCGTTCATAGCAGTCTCAGGCAACTGGAAACCTGTTGGGTCAAAGGCCTCAGCTACACATTATTCAGTTTGTTGTAGGGGTTTATTTTATAATTGTCTTCAAATAGTTGGTAAGCCACTGTGTAAAAGGTAGGATATAAAGTAAAAAGCAGCTCTGTGTGAGGAGGCCCCATAAAGGGTTGGAAGCTGTGAAAGATCTAATATGAGACAGGTCAGTCTCCTGAATTTTACTTTTCCTGTCTTGGTTATTTCTACAAGGAAGGACACCCTTTTCTGGACTGAGAAGGGATAAATCCCAGACTCTTGTACAAAAATACAGCATTCCAATGCATACATCAAATGGCAGTGATTTGGTAACATAAATTGTCAGGGCAAGTAGCCTAGGAGCACATGTGAATGAATGTCCTTTCAATGTTTTGCTGGTTTTCTATTCATGTGACATAGTTAGGATGCAGCATGCACTACCTTATTTATTCCTGAACATGCAGGGAAACATAGGTTTTGAATAGTGACTTAAGAATCATAATCACAACTGGGACAGCAAACTTTTTTTTTTTTTTTACATTGGAAGTAGTGTTAGGTCCAGCCTCAGAATAGGGGGTAATAATTATCCCTTTCACAACCAGGGTGGAGAGTAGAGTGAAAGTGGATGGGTTGTGAATTTGGGAGTGGGGAAGGTAACAATTGAAAGAGATCCTTCCTTTCAGCAGTTTTTCTGATAAGATTTAATGGTTGTGGAAATGTTCACATTTGTATGTGCATTTGAGTGTAGAAGGAATTTTTACCTGTGTTAACAAAGGGGGGTTGCAGACTGCCAGAAATATAGTGCAAATTGAGTCCACTTTTAGGGTTAGGGTTAGGGTATCATGGGAACTGTATTTTATTGTGGCACCAGAGCTTCTCTGACAGAGAAGGCTCAATGTCTCAGAAAAAAGAAAATAATTCCCATGATTTCCTAGCACTAACCCTAACCCTTAAAGTGGACTCAATTTGCACTATTTCTGACAGTCTGCAACCCCCCATAGTTATAGCTGGATCAACATTTCACACAAAGGGAAGTAGTGCTTTGTTTGCCTTTGCCGACCATCAGTGCAGCCAAATCTAATTAACTTTGTGATATCACACTGAGCTTTTACTGTTTTAACCTCTGATTTCCTGTATTAATCAGTGAAGGATAAAGAAGCAGACTCTTTTAAAAGGTTTAAAAAAATCCAGTGGTGCAAAAGGTTAAAGGAACCATGCAGAAACTCCAATACAAAAAAGTTTTGTGAGATACCTTACACCCTCCTCAGAGGAACACTTTTCACCTCAAAAATTGGTCACAGAGCTAGTACTAAGGTTATATCTGAAGCAGGGAGTGCATCCAAAGTAAGTTTGTTCTCCTCTTGTGCTTGAATTTCAGGCGCTGACAAATTTTATGATGCCATTGAAGATATGATTGGTTACAGGCCTGGTCCCTGGATGAAATGGAGCTGGATTGTAATTACACCAATTCTCTGTGTGGTGAGTATTGAAACATCTTGGCTAAAATGTGGTTAAGTGTCTTCCTGTACATTGCAGCAAAAGGCAGGATACATATTTGTGAAAAAAATCTTTTTCACTTTCTTTGTTTTGTCAGTGGAGAACTGTAAACATTTAAAAAAAACATTAGAATGTGACCAGATGATGCTATTACAGTACCAGCATTTTAAGTTGGACTACAAATGTGAGCCTACTTACTAAAAGACAAGCTGAACACTGTAGGTCTGAGTAACCATGCATTCAAATAAATGGCCTGTTACACAACACAACGCTGTATTCTTGGTAGGTGAAAACAAATCAGTGCTATGAATATAAAGGCTGTTTTTTTTTATTTGTGGTGTGTAGTAATGCCACTCAGGTTAGATTTTCACACTCTGCTGGACATCATAATTGTTTACACTGGCTTCAAAAATAACACTTTTTAAAAAACATGGGTGGAAAAATGATCTGGAGAACAAAATTGGAAACTTCTGTACTGTTTGCAACAGAACTCTTAACAACAGAACTCTTCAGAAAGCTCCAGACTTTCTGTAAAGAAATAATTCAGCATTGTATGAATATATACATGCCCATCTGTGGCACTTTAGTTCTAGGACACAGGAAGTGGTAAGAGGCAGATGCATACATAAACAGAAAGAATGTCATGGATATAGTTTGTTCAAACCTCCAATAAAGATGTAGTCTGCTCAGTTGTAAAACTTACGCATAAAGAGGTGCAGAAAACAGTGTCTCAGACTTTAAAAAAGAAGGGCTTCTTTTTTGTGTCCTGTTAGGCAGTTGCATCTCTGTAAATTAACTTTCATCATGGAAAGTTGAATAGTTCCATCACACAGCATTTGTATTCTCAGGAGGGGAACAGAAATATAGCTGCTTCTTTGGAACCATTCTGCAAACAGAGCCACCATAGTGTCATGGGGAGGCACATTGTGCATATTGAAGCATCTTCCACAATGCCTTGTTGTACAATGGTGCTTCTCTGTGTGCAACAGGACACCATGCAGGATGCCCCGATACAAATTGTCACAGTTCTCTAAAAGGGTTGCAGATAATGTGTGAGACATAGATACATCATTATAAAGCTACTAATGCCTCTAATGTCAAATCTTGGGCATATGCTTTTTGACAGGGATAAGAAGGAAGCAAAAATATGTCATAAGCTGGAGTGCTGGTTACATTAGCTGCTGGTTAGTGTCTGCTGGGTGGCATATGCTACTACATATGTATTATTATAGAAGGAAGTGCGCCTCTTTGTACAACACCTCTTGCTATGGATTGACAACAACAGCCAAAGGACCTATGGGTGTAGCTCACACCCCCATCCACTAATCCACTATGGGAGAGCTGGGTGCATCCTGGCTCCTCTTAACCATTGGGAGAAGGATCAGCCTTACAGCAAGGACAGAAGCTTTTCTTTCTTCCTCTGCTGTGCAAGGGCAACCAGACCATGCCCAGGTGCACCCACTTGGAATCTGTGGCTGGTAGCATGGAGCTGCATCCGCAATGTCTTTGGCTCTTTGTATATTCCTAAAGAGGAAATAGAGAAGGAACAGTTGCTGCCACCAGCCCAGAGAGAGGGGCAACTATGCTGGTGGAGACCTAACACTTTGCTAGCATGTTATTAGATGTTGGCCACTATCATCTTCAGTTTCTTTCTGCCTCTGTAAACCTATGCAGAAATTCACAACTCCTACAACATGTTCTGAAGCTGTCTCTTCTTGTTTTCTTTATTGGCACAGGGGTGCTTTATCTTTTCTCTGGCCAAGTATACACCACTGACCTACAACAAAGTGTACATCTATCCTGAGTGGGCAATTGGCCTGGGCTGGATTCTTGCCCTCTCTTCTATGATCTGCATCCCACTTGTTATGGTTGTCCGCATTATACAGTCAGATGGCTCTCTCATTGAGGTAAATACAAAAGAACTATGAAGTACGGAAATCAGTAAAATCAAACATTGCCCTACACAGGTGACTTTCATAGCAGCTGTCTTCCTGGCCTCCATTTCACTGCTTTGCTGCATAGCTAGAGGTTCTAGTGTACTCCGGAAATCTTGTACTTGTAACAGTGATTTCATAATCATTCATTTCAGCAGAGGTGGCCATTTCATAAGCACTTACATTTATTCCATAGTGCTCCTCGGTCCATAAAACTGGGTATAATTGGATTTCTTTGTTAAAAAGAACCAAGTTTAGTGTAGTTAATCAAAATGTTTGTCATTTAGTCATATTTACATTCTGGAGAAGAGTGCTGGCACATGTTAAGTCTACAAAGTAGAAAGCTGGAAAGCTGCTGCAAGTAAGGGCCTTTGCAGACTGCCAGAAATAGGCACTAATGGGCATTACCACAACTTGGGAAAGTGACTGCCTTACTCAGTGCTAGAGAATCATGGGAATTGTAGTTTATTGTGGCACCCGAGCTCTCTGACAGAGAAGGCTCAATGTCTCAGAAAAAAATACAATTCCCATGATTCCCTAAGCACTGAGCCAGGGCAGTTAAAGTGGACTCAATTTGCACTATTTCTAGCAGTCTGCAAAGGCCCTAAGAGGTCCTTGTGAACAAATACTGACTGGTTTCAGATTGCCAGCCTTTTTAGCAAACATTGCAAACTACGTGACTAAAGCCATCTATCCCCAAGTGAGTCTTTGCAGATTTGTACCTCTTTGGGACTGAATATACAGGGAAATATCTCTTAATTTTCCTCCACATATTTGAATGCTTGTTGAGCTGCTATATCAAGTCAGTTTAGGTGATGCTTACAGCTTGAAAATGTTAGTTTGTGACTACAGTTCCCAGAACCCCCAATCCTTGGTATCAACTCGGGTTTGGTTCCCTAGCCCTCCATGTATACCAACATCTGTGGATGTTCAAATTATATTAAGTACAATGACATAGCAAAATGATGTCCCTTATATAAAATGGAAAAATCAGGTTTTGCTTTTGGGAATGTATATATTTTTAAAAATATTTTCAAGCTGTGGATATTTGAATCAGTGGATAAAGAATCCATGGATACAGAGAGCTGGAATTTAGCAGCTACCTCTGATTCTAGAATTAAAATTTGCACTATTTGCACTCGTCGCGGGAAAGGTTGCATGAGACTCTGGGGCTCCATTTTGGATTCCAAAATGGCACCCTGGATGAGGCCCGGCACGGCCGAGGGAGCCCTCCTGAGGGGGCCCTGCCACTGTGCGCATGTGCGCGCAACGTAGGGGGTGTGGTGTCCGGCATTTTTTTTAAAAAATGGCAGTGCACCCGCGCACGGGGGCAGCAAGCATGCATGCGTGCAGACTGGCCCCCAGTGTCATCCCCCCCCACCCATTGGCAAAAAAGGTTGCTGACCCATGGTCTATATCCATCATGACTGGTACCTGGTGAAAACTTTTATCCTCCACAAATTTCTGTAATCCCCATTTAAAGCTGCCCCAGACTAATGGGCATTACCACAACTTGGGAAAGTGAATTCCATAGTTTATGCCCTGTTCAAAGTACTTTTCTTTCATTCAGAGTTTTTATACCCTGCTCTTCTACCAGAGCAGCTTACCAATTGTTAATTACACAATTCCCTGCCCTCAGGCTTACAATCTAAAAAAGACATGACACAAAAGGAGAAGGGAATGACAGTGGGGAAGGGGATCAAATCCAGGGGTGGTTCTATGGTGGAGCTTTGCCTGCCCCTTCTCTCCCTCATTGGTCAGGATGATGGCAGTTGGAATGGAGGGAGGGCCTTTTTTCTGTTTCTGGGCTAGGCATGATGGAGCTTTGCCTTGACCTTACTTCATTTTATTTGTCATTATTCTCCTTATTTCAGTATCACTGTGTTACCAAAGTCTTAGTTTATTTGAGCCACAGATTACTATAAAGGTGTTCCAGTAATGGTAAGATTTACACTTGTTCCTCCACATTTGCATCTTTGACTTTTGTGGATTTGATTATTCACGAATTTTATTATTATGTTCTCTCTAGGAATATCTAGGTCCTCCAGCGCAACTCTATGGTCAACTTTAACCAAAAGTTGCACTGAAGGACCTAGAGATTCCTAGCGAGAACACTCCACTAGGCATTTGTAACTCCTTCAGTGCAATTCTATGGTCACTGTCTGGCAGATGTTGACCACAGAGTTGCACTGGAGGACCTAGGGATTCCTAGAGAGATGTTCTTTCAGATAAAAATATAGTGTTTTTGGTATTTGCCATTTTTCCACATTCTTGGGGGCCCAGGGCCCCTAACCCTAGCAAATGTGGAGGGACGAGTGTACATAGAAGCATTCCAATATATATGATACCTTTCTGAACAGTTCCTCACATGGAATCTGCTTCTTTTACAACTGTGGTACTAGAATTTTTCATGTTTGCTATGACCGTGAGATCTTTCTCTTGACTAGTTATCACCTAGTCTAAGGGCCTTTACAAACTGCCAGAAATAATGCAGCTTGAGACCACTTTAATTGTCCTGGCTCAGTGTTAAGGAATCATGGGAACTGTAGTTTATTGTGGCACCAGAACTCTCTGACAGAGAAGGCTCAATGTATCAGATAAAACTACAGTTTTCCTTGCCACTGAGCCAGGACAATTAAAGTGGCCTGAAGCTGCATTATTTCTGGCAGTCTGTAAAGGCCCTAAGTCTGATTTAAATTAGAATTATTTGCCCCAATATGACATACAAGTACAGGCCATTGTGCTTTGTTCTAATTTTCACATATCCTTTTCTCCCTAGAGAGTGAAGGCTGTTGCTGCACCTCGTGAGATAAGTGAGTGGGGCAGAGAAACAGAGATTGTTACTCCATTCTGCCCTTCTAGCGTGGCCAACGGTGATCTCATCAAGCCAACTCATATCATCGTGGAGACAATGATGTGAGCTCTCTCTCTCTATGAGAGGAATCGCCTGCTTTAAAACTGCCGTTTACTAACCATAGAATTCTCTCATAGGACCAGGTTTACAGAGCTTTATATTTGCACTAGGATTTATTTTTATTTCTCACAGAGAATGTTATTTTTGTGTGTGTGTGTGTTTTGGTTTTTATTTTTTAATACTTTGTAAAGTAAATCACAGCAGATGCCTCTCACTCTAATTAAGAGGCAGAGCTTTCATATCAAATTAGGCACACAGCAGGAATTTCCTATATTTCCCCCCACACAACATATCTAACTAACTTCTACTCATAATACCACCTTACCACTTGCGTTGATTTTTCTCATCAGCAGTATAATACAGACCACCGTCCTATATGTACACTTTAGGGTCTTTACAGACTGCCAGAAATAATGCAGCTTGAGACCACTTTAATAGTTTTGACTCAGTGCTAAGGAATTATGGGAACTGTAGTTTATTATGGCACCAGAGCTCTCTGACAGAGAAGGCTCAACATCCCAGAAAAAAATATAATTCCCATGATTCCTTAGCACTGAGCCAGAACAGTTAAAGTGGCCTCAAGCTGCATTATTTCTGGCAGTCTGTAAAGGCCCTTACTTGGGAATCTGCCCCTGAACCCAATGGGACTTATTTCTGAGTGAAAAAGTATAGGATTCAACAGACACTTTCATATATGAATATATGCAGGTACAAGTTTTGGATTTCTTTGGGTGCTGGTGTGGTTGGGAACAGGGTAAAATAAAAAACTTACAAAAAGCAACTCTCTCGTTGGAGAAATTTGCTTTTTTTAAAAAAGAGAAAAAATGCATATATTATTAGAGGAAACTGGTTTTCAAAGGTATAGCACTATCTTCCTTGGTTAAAGTGAGAATTTAAACAGGAAAGGAAGGGTACATGCTTTTATGTTTGCTGTGATCCTTGTATGGATCTATTTGTGTGTATAATTGGAAAAGCTGCAATATGGGTCAGGGATTGGGAGCAGTTACGAACCAAGGGAACAATGCAAGCAACAGCCATCTCTAGAGAACAGTTCTTATACAAACAGTCTGTAAAAATGTGGCAGAATCGTTCTGACTTGTGAGACATGTAGCCAGGTAAGATCTGCTCAAGGGAAGCTCTGCTTCTTCTTCCATCAAAGGACTTCTCTCCTAAGTCATTCAACTAGATTCTATATCTAATATCACAAGACTGGCATTCTGTTAGTAATATGCACAAGCATAAGTATGTTTTTTCCCCCTCGTCATTGTAGAAGTTTGTATTCTCTTTCTCCGTAATATCCAAAGCCCCACCAGGACTCAGAGCAGTGCTGTGATAGTCCCATCCCCATGGCCATTCTGTTATCGCTGGAGAGCAGAGGGAATCATAGAAGTGTCTGGCTATGGGAACATAGCCAGAAGCAGACCAATTACATCATCCGCTGACTTCCAAAGGATCTCTGTGGAAGGTATCCTCAGTCTTTATCTGACTATGGCAACAAAGGCAGATAGTTCTCTGATCCTCTTCGCTCTCCACCGGCAATGGAGGTTATCACAGTGCAATCATGAATACTGAGCAGAACTCTCACACTACATGCTACACATGTAGGGTCTCTGCTGACAAGTGTAGATTTCTGAAAAAGCCCTGAGTACAGCTGGCTTCCTCTTCAGTTGACATCATAGAAGGGTTTCTCTGTAAAACCAGCATATTCCTGAACCCTTCTTACCATATGCAGGGACATGAGAGTGACCTGTCAGATCACTCAGGTGATTTAAGAACATAATGTGGGAATTGGCCTATTTGTAAAAGACTGTATTTGAGAAATTAACTGGTTTTCACTTGAATTTTCTTTGAATTTTAGGCTGGGGTCAAAGAGCAGGTAGATACTGCAAAAGTGCTGTATAATTCAAAGTTCTGTTTCAAATCACAAATTTGCCAACATTTATCATTTATCAGGGCACGAAAAGGAGTGTTGGGCCTGTATCGTAGAAGTCAGATAAGTCAGATAGTGATCAACACTGACTCAGATACAGAAGCTATTAAAGACAAGATACTGAAGGACAACACGTGAGAGAAAAGGAGTATAGAAAGATAGATTGCAGTCTTCACAGGCATAAGCAGAGCCATCATTTCCCGATTAATACTGAGGTGAGGAAGCACAAGGAGCTGAAGTAAGCTACAAAGGCATTTTGGTTTGGATGAGGCACGAAACACCTGGACAAGATTTTTATCAATAGTCTAAATTTTAAAATAACAATTTTTTTCTGAAAAATTTAAATTTGGACAACCTGTGTTTTCTTTTTTGTTATCCTCCATTTTCTGTGTTGGATAAAGGTTTTAGCCTTTTCCATGTGGACATTAATCGTGGGATATGCTTCCCCCCCATTTAAAGTGAGTATTGGCACCAAATGAACATGGTCAGGATTATAAGACAGAAGTGGAAGCAAAGCCTTTTATCCGTGCTATTACTCCCTGGTTAACCTGTCAGTGACAGATACTGTAGTTTAAACTGGAACCATACCAGTATTTGAAAACATTCCTAAATGTATTTTAAGAAACCAACAACAACTTAAGAAACAACATGTCTTCTATGCTTTCAGTGGCCACTGCATGTTAAGTTACACACATGCTTGCTAAGTTAGGTTAGTTTTTACATAGCATGGAAATAATGTTAAATAAAAAGGACCAAAGCACAGTTATTTGCAAGTGTTGTGTATACAGATGCATACGTTTATATAGTGAGTGGAGTCTGTGATATATTTTATATGAAGGAATTAAACTTTCAATATACACCAGTGGCAGAGATCAGGGTGCTTTCGTTTTCCATTAACCAATCAACTGTGAGCTCAAAATCAAACACTTCCATCATCAAATCCTAGCCCAAAAGCAATGATGGTCTTCTTGCTGAATTATGGCTAATGAAAGGTTAACTCTGGGTAAGTAAGGAACTCAAGGGAAAGCTACTGTTTTCCATTAATTTTGTGAGGTGTGGAGGGCATCTGTAATCCAAACTCTTAATGCAGTCTGAAGCAAGGCTCCAGTTTAGGTTAATGAAGCACAGCCAGATCAGGCTTGGCAATCATTCATATGATTGAGAAGCAACAAAGAGTCAGCTCAGAAGCAGTTATTAACTGTTAATTTCCCTAACTTCTCCAGTACATTTTGTACTAAAGGTGCTGCAATATTTTGTTGAATGAAGAAAGAAGTTGAAGAATAATAACAGCTGCTAAGCCAAATGCAAATGTCAGTCCAGGGGGTATATTACAAACTAGCTTTCCTCAGTCTTGGCCATCCTGGCTGTGGATGATGAGAGTTGTATTCTACCAAATCTAGAATGTACCAGGGTAGGAAATGCTGCTCTAAACAAACAGTATGGGAAGATAAACAAACCAGAGAGTCAGTCCCACACCTTTAGAACCCCAGCTAAGAAAGCAATATCCAAGTAGGACCAGTCCTGTTGTTAAGCAGAGTGAGGCAGCCAACTCAGGCGACAGATGCCAGGGGCAGTAACAACAAGCACACAACCATTATGCTTTGTAGGAGGACATAGCTGTACATGCTGTAGAGCCTGTCCTGCACCCCCTAAAGTAGCCTGCTGTCTTCTGCTACAGAGGAGGACACTAACCCATCCTCACAGATGAAATGCAATTCAGCTGCCAATCCATTTCACCTCTGTAAGTAAAATGAGATGGGTACCATGATGACTCAGACAGCTCATTTTAAAGTTATGTTGTGCCATTAGAATCTGTTGCTTCCATGCTAAAGTGAAAGGGTGTTGTGGTCCTGTACATAGTGATCTTAAGAAGTATTCTGGCTAGTTAGCTTACCAGTTGTGTGTGTGTGTGTGTGGGTGGGTGTAAAGCCTGGATCCCCTTGTCATTTAACATGAGCCCCTGTCAGTCATCCCTAGGCTTTTCTTGTTTGTTTTAACAGGCACACTTTCACATCACAAAATATCTGAAAAATAGAATGTGGTAACTCTTGAATGTCAAATTAAATTCTGCCAAATTAAAGGGCAATGAGTGGGGGTTGGGTGGGGTAGGGGGGTGGGGTGGGGTGGGGTGGGAAAAGTGTAAACAACTGTTTGTATTTTCTACTTATTTATGATTGCAAAGAGACTGATTTTTTTCTAATTTACTTTGTAGAAATTTGTGGCCTATTTTATCTGTCATTTGTAACTAAGAAGTTAAATATTCAGTATTGTGACTAACTGTTGGTGAAACTGGTTTGGATATGAGGGGGGGATATTGTTGCGGGG
>CM034703.1:284207626-284225619 GCA_020142125.1 Phrynosoma platyrhinos
AGTCACATTTGAAAAGTAATGTAATGAAAACAATGTATGTGCTTGGGAACAATGATAGTTTATTGGTGTCACAAGTAATATTTAGGTACTTGTGTAAGTTACTTTTAAGGAACATGAAGAGGCACTTTAGAGGCAATTCAGCTTTCACTGTTTTATGCCATTTATCAATCCTAGAGAATTACTCTTTCAACAAAATAAAAGTAACAGATTTTTTTTTTAAAAAAAGTAGCATTCCAAGCTCTACCCTCAGCTAAAATGGCCAGTGGCTGTGCTGGCTGGGTATGGTGGGAGCTAACTACATTTTATTTTTTTATATACAATCTGCTTTAATATTGTAATAATTTAATGCTGTTTTAATATAACACTTTTCTGTTTTTAATTGTAAGTTTTAATCTTGTAAGCTACTCTGAGTCCCAGTTTTGGGAAAAGGGCGGGATATAAGCAACAGCAACAGCAGCAGCAGCAGCAGCAACACATCTGGTGTGTTGCAGGTTAATATAAGTCATCTTCTTCTGTTCTTACATCTGATCCACTTGTATCTCTCCTTGGCAGATAGGTTAGATTTTTTTTTCTACCACACAGTTGGTTACAAAAATGTATAAGAAGGTGGAGGACTCTCCTTAGAATGAACAAGTTTACTACAATCTCTTGCATTCTGTTTTTACCACAATCCCTTGTATTTATTACCTGAAGGACCCTGTCATAGGGCTTGAGTCCACAGTGATCAGCTGGTCCATCTGGACGGATCATATTCACATAAACACCCTTTTCCAACAAGCCATCTGAGACGCTAAATCCAAAGTCTTCAGTCTCTGGATCCTTGTAGAGAGTCATCTATAGGAGAAGATATGTCTAAGGAATGGTAAGAAAAGTCCTCATAGAATGGACTCAATGCACAGAATGAGGATCTGCCAAGGATCTCATAGTGAAGTTTTCAATAACTTGAGCAATTGAAATGCCCACTGTGTCCCTCTGCCATCTTTGTCAGACTGATTCCTGAAGAGACAGGGATTCAAATCCTTGTTCAACTATGACATTGAAGGAACATACTAACTCTCAACCTGCCCTCATTACATGCTAATAAAAAACAGGGAACAAGAACACAACTCAAGCCATTTTGACCTATAAGGAAGAAAGGCAGGATACAAAAGCAACAAGCAAATGAAAAACAATTTAGGAAGTATTATGAGAGGAATTTATTTTTCACTGTTTATATTGGTCATATATATTTTACCCACAATTAGCAAGAGATGAAGCTGCCTTTGGTCTTGTGCAAGAAGAAAAGGGAGATTCAAATCAAATCAATTCAAATTAAAAAGTTAGCAACAAAAAGCTCTACTTGTGGTGACTGTGAATAACATTCTTAAGGTGAATACATGAAAGACAGTTTATAGTACTCGGATGAAATGGCGGGGTACAACATGCTATGTGTTCTGTAAGTCTTTTTGAATATATGTGACAACTTGATCAGGCTCATGAGGCCCAAGGGCTAACTTTTCCTCTGGAAGCCAAAACAAGCTGCTGAACTTGCTTCTGTGATAACAAAAATGATCCTCCTTTTAAAAATCTGAATAGGACTCTCACGATGTGTGCACCTTGCTAATAGCATCCTGGACACCTCATGGAAGTGTGAGGCACACAGAGTACACATGCCTCATTTACAAGGCTAATAGCATTGTGGGATGACTTTCCAGAGTCAACCAGGAAACATGGCACACAGAAGACCAGTGGTTCCCAACCTTTTTTATACCCATACCTTTAGAAAATATTTGGTTAATGTACACAGACCCTAAAAATGTAGTATCACATTTAAAGATGGAGAAGTCTAATTTCTAACTTCTTAACACAAACTGAACCACATATAACACTGTGAATGAACAAATTGAGCTTTTAAAAAAATAAGCTTTAAACGCAGTGCATAAATTGAGCAATTAGATTCTTTTATTCAGAAAAAATGAATGATGACTTGTGTCTCACCACTCAAGGACAGAAGCCACTCTTCGTTGCACCCCCTAGCGGTGTGGGCACCCCAGGTTGGGAAGCCCTGCACAACACTTATGTAAAGTTTTGACACGTATGTGTGCATGTCTGTGTGTGATGGGAAGAAAGAGGTGAAAAGAAAGGCCGGGGGGGGGGTGCTCAAGGGCCTGCAAAAGCAAATGGAGGCTGCAAGTAACCCATATGTGGCCTATTTCAGAACTGGACAGTTCAAGCTTGAGTACTGAACTGAAGAGTCATTAAGCTCCAAAGCTGATTCAGAAGGCCATTTCACAGAAAATGGGTGCAAGCCCTGAGACCTTGCTAAGTATGCATTTATCTAACTGGCTCCAGCTGGCTATTATGGCTATTTCAAAATAGCACCATTCATTAGCCAGAGAAACCTGAAAAGAACTCTGGCTCTGTGACCAGGTTTTTCTCATTAGCAAGGGATGGATAATCTTTGGCCTTTGACTTCATTTCTCTCAATGATTTACACAAAGGAGGATTCTAGTGTCAAAATCTGCCATCTTTAGATGTGCTGGAACCAGATTTGGGGAGGCTCCAGGCAGCTTCAATTTAACCACAATTTAGGAACCATCTCCTCATTATTCCTGTGTTACTGGTTGTCTACTAGTTGTTGTTGTTGTTATTATTATTATTATTATTATTATTATTATTATTATTATTATGTCTATCCCACCCCTCTACTGAAGTAATTGTTCTCTTCATTTGAACCCATTCCACATGCTAAAGCCTGTCCTCATTTACAAATAAACAGAAAAATACACACAAAATCCCCAATGACACGCAGGTGTGTGTGTGGCTGTTAGCTAGAATATGCTATGGAATCTTAAAGAGGCAGAAAGCAAACAGTGAACATTTTTCCACCTATGGTGGAGTTGTAAAGAAGCCCAGAGATATTGGAAAAGGATCCATAAATTTATTTGTGATATTCTAAACCTAAGTATTGAATATGAACCAACATTATTTTTATTGAATATGATTAATGGAATTAGTAATAAAAATGAGAAAAAGTATAAACATATTATTTTATATATGGTTTCAACAGCAAGAATTATATATGCTAGAGAATGGAAGCAAAAGAGAATACTAAGCAACATAGAATGGAGAGAAAAGATGAGAGAGGCAATGCAAATGGATATGTTAACAGCACTATAAAAAGGGGAAACAGAAGAAGAAGTGGAAGATGACTGGAAATGCTTTATAGAGTTTTGGGAACTAGAAAATAGTAAGACAATAGAGGAGAAAAATTAATACTCTAATAAATATATTATTATGAGGTTATATAAGAGCAAATAACTCCTGAAGATTAATTTAAGTTAAATTATTAGGTATACTATAAATAAAACTCTAGATATATAATTAAGAAGGATAACAACCTTAAATATAATTACAAAGTTTATGGTAAAGGTAAATAATTACCAGGAAGTTAAGTTAATTTTTTGTTGAGCTAAGATAAAGCAATAGTAGTATGAGGATTGTATGAAGAGATGTATGTAGATGTATGTAGAGTTATATGTGTTATTTGTTTGTTAAGAATGTTAGATTTGGATATGTGAATATATGTATATATGTATGTTTATGTGTATGGGATAGGTGGAGGGGAGGATTAGGGGTTATGTATGTACGATTTGTTGGTGAATGAACTGTATGTTTGTATGTATTTTTGCATTTTTTGTTAATAAAAATTAAATAATAAAAAAGCAAACAGTGAAGCAGCCAGAAATGTAAGATATTGGTATATGCAATTTATTACAAAAATAGGCAGAATTGACAGTATTGGGACAGAACCTCAAAACTTCCAAACCCAGTATAGATGGAACACAATGGCAAAACAATAGGAGTAAGGTGAAATTATTCTGCTGGGCAAGGAAAAACTCTCTTAGAAATGGACAGATGAATAACCTCTCAGAGCAAGCAAACAGACTACCAAATAATAATTTTTTTAAAAAAACACACACACAATGCCATGTAAACTATGGAGTGAAATTACTTCTCTGCTTCTAGGACATGAAGCAATGGAGTCAAATTACAAAGAAAGAGATTCCACCTAAACATTAGGAAGCACTTATTTACTGCAAGAGCTGTTTGATAGTGGCACAGAGAGCAGTGGACTCTCCTTATTTGGAGACTAAGTACAAGATGGATGGCCTACTCTCAGGAGTGTTATAGTTGTATATTCCTGTATGGAAGGGGACTGCATTGAATGGTCTTTGTATACCCTTCTAACTCTATGATTATATGAAGATGACACTACTATTGTGTGATTTTAGATTTATATTTTTAAAAAGATGCAGCCATCAAAATCAAAAAGGTAGTTGAACTTTCCTGATACAGCTTTCCAGAGGTTCCTACATGGTGCTTTCCTTCACTAAGGCTCTAAACAAACCAGTCAATAAGTTGATAGCAACAGCAAGCAAAGCAAAGCAGCTTTATTTACATACCGCTTCATACCGTGCTATGCAGTGTCTAAGTGGTTTACAACTACAAGCTCATTGCCTCCCAACAGTTGGGTACTCATTTTAGCGACCTCGGAAGGATGCAGGCCTGAGTCAAGCCTGAGCCCTGGTTAGTACTGAGCTCGCAACCTTGTAGTTTATGAATGAGTGGCTGCAGTACAGGCATTTAACCACTGCACCACCAGGGCTCCAGGAACCAAACAAGGAGAGAGCTGTTTATACATTCTGGGTTCCTATGCCTACTGAATAGTGGGTATGAGCCAGACTTTCTGTCAAATAATGAGCTCCTTTTTGCAATAACTCAGCATAACAAAGTTAAATTATGGTTGCAACATAATGTCATTCTTTTGGAGGTTAAATGGAACTGTTTAACTCACTTATTTAGGGCCTAAGCAGACTGCCAGAAATAGTGCACATTAAATTGAGGCACTGCTCTGGCTCAGTGCTAGGGAATCATGGGAATTGTATTTTTTTCTGAGACACTGAACCTTCTCTGTCAGAGAGCTATGGTGCCTCAATAAATTACAGTTCCCATGATTCCCTAGCACTGAGCCAGGGCAGTGCCTCAATTTAATGTGCACTATTTCTGGCAGTCTGCTTAGGCCCATAGTTATCTTTCTATCAGTAAGTAGCCCCCTAGATGAGGTTTGCACCAGAGAAAAACAGTTTGTAGTATTCACACAGTATGCATGTCTGTGTGTGTTTCAAAGAAAATAAAAGGAGTTACTGTTGAATAATGAAACAGTTGAGCTACTTTTCAAAAATTGTATCCAGAAAGGCAGCTATGTAGGAACTGGAACTAATTTCTTTATTAAAAGTGTATACTTAGTGTAAAGCTATACTTTATGTGAAATGTGTACTTTATAAAACAACTTGGCAAAGTTACTTTTTTGGTACTACAACTCCCAGAATTCTCCAGCCAGCATGGCCACTTGGGCATTTTGGAAGTTATTGCCCAAAATGTAACTTCCCCAAGCTCTGCAATAAAACCCATTTTGCCCTATATGCCTAAGCATCAGTTAAGCTTGGTTCCTGGACAAATTAGAGAGTAAAAAGTGGAAGGGCAGGTGATCCCAGACTATTGACTATGCTGGCTTGGGCTGATGGGAACTGCATGCTAAGCACATCTGGGGGGCTGCACATTATCCTATCCTCTGCTAGGGAAGTACCTATAAGTCACAGCGAGGCACCTCCTTTTAGTATCTATCACCTGCGCTACTCAGATGTAGAAATGTCCAGAGGAGGTTTCTCCTTTTCCTCTCCACTTTCAGTTCTTGGCTGCTGAGAGATGAGAAATGTACTGGAAAGCAACAACAAGGAGGAAGAGGGAGGCCAGGGTTTTGGCTGTGAGCCTTGGGAGGTGCTGAACCTCACTGACCCCGATCACAAGCTGAAAGGCAGCAAGGTTGTGAACTAATTACTCATCTAACACTGGGAGGTAAAATCAATATGGTTATGCAAAAGGTCATTTGGTCAGGCACAGTGTACATATCTTTTGCTAAGTCACACATTCTTGTTGCAAACCAGTGATAATGTAGCTGTAGGACCAGCTTGGCCAAGATACAAGAGGAATTAAGCAGCTTTCCTGAGAAATATCCACAGAAATAGTCCAGGGGAAAATGTTCATTCCTTTATCTATTAGAAATTTATTCCTTTAGGGTGAAAGTTAAGGATTATGCTTAGCATATACTTAGAAGAAGTGCTCACAAATGGTGAAAGATGTCTGTTTGTCATAGCCTGGGTTTTGTTTTCTAACTGGCCATTGGATTGTAAACACTGTCTTAATTTGAAAATCTGATTGTTCAGGTTCAATAAGAAAAGTGTTCATTAGAGGGACTGGGTATCTAGTTTGACCCCTAGAGGTTTTGTTCTCTGATTCTTATGTATAGGTTTCCCAAAGCGCTTGGGGAACATGGGGATAAGACACAGCTGGAAATTGTGTATCTCTCTAAGTATTGTTGAACTACAAATTCCAATTGGCCCTACCAGCATACTCAATGGGGAAGAAGACTGAGAGTTACATTCCACCAATATCTAGAGATCTGCAAGATACCCACCCTTAAAATAAAGAAAACATGAAAATAGACTGAGGAAGGAGACGTAGGAGTAGGGAAGGTGATTTCCATGTGTGGTGTAATTATGTGGGGAAACACAATAAAATAAAGTTGGCTTTTCAATCAGGCCAAATGTTTTCAGCTCTTGCTAGAAATACACTATAAATCTTTGGCAGGCCTGGTCCATGTGCACTGTTAATGAGGTACAGTAATTCTTTTTCCTTTAATTTGTGGATGTTGTAATTCTTTTCAATATATTGTCAAGGTTTTGAGGTTTTTTTTTAGCAAACAGAAAGTCGAGAATAAATATCCTAAAGAACACAAGATAACACTATCATAAGCATTATGTAGTCTGGGAAAGTGGGGAGGTAAAAGAAAAGAAAATATGGGCATTGGATATTAGGGGTATTTTCTTACATTTCTCCTCCATAATAATGGCTGAAAGGTTATGGCAATACTTGTTTCATTAAACATGTGCTAGTTGTACAAAACCACCCACCCTACCCAACATCAAAATCAGGGAACTGATTTTAGGGTAGTATAATAAATGGGTAAATTTAATATTAATCTTACTTTAGTAAGAGTGGGAGGTTGTTTAGCTTTTCAATGATCCCTCTTAACCTGACTCCAGAATGAACCCTTTGTTATTTAAACAGTGAGTGTTTGATTTTTAACTAAATGTTTGAAATGCTTCCAGCCACCCAAAGGCTTTTAGGAGAGGCAGAAGGAGCATTCTTCTGTACAGGAGGTTAATGGGTTGCATGCCATTGCTACTAGGTGAGATTAGATATTCCTGATAACTGCACAGCATTTGTATGCTGCATCTCAGGGTTTCACAAGCCTTTCAGAACTTGTGGTAAATAATAAAAAGAAGGCACACCCATGGATCCTTTGTTTTCCTCCCTCCCCCCACCTCCAATAAGATATTTGGTTTGCTCTTAGATGACCCTGGGAAGCTCATCATGCTGTCTGTGAAATTCTCCTTCTTTGTGTGCATCACTCATTTAAAAAAAAATAATTTGTGGGTATGCACTCACTTATTTGCAGTCATAGGCATGCTCAATACTGAGTCATACCCAAAATTTGGGGATTATCTTTTTATGGACTATGACTGTGAGTTGACATGAAGGGATGCCATGTAAAAGATGGAGTGAGCTTGTTTTCAGGTGCTCCAGAGACTGCAGCACAAACCAACAGAATCAAATTACAAGAACAGATTATACCTAAAAATTAGGAAGAACATCTTTACTGTAAGTGCTGTTCAACAGTGGAATAGACTGCTTCAGAAAGTGATGAACTCTGGGAGTCTTTAAGCAGAGATTGGACAGCCACCTTAGAATCCTTCCAGCCAGTTTTCCCAGCTTTACATAAAACTTCCAGGGATTGAACCTGGCTCCTTCTTCATGCAAGCTTCTGTGACTGAGCTATGGCTTATGCCAGTTATGCTAGGTGTATGTAAGTGCACTACAAGATTGTTGTGGGAAGATATTATTCCTCTAAGTATGGAGGCTTCTGTAGTCTTATGCTTAAACATCTCTTCCAGACAACTTAAGAGTGTAACTCCTGACATACTTAAATTCTGAAACTGTCCCCACCCCCTCACCATCCAATTCTTACAAAGACCATTCAAGTCATGTGAGATTCATCCTGCCACAAATTTTACTTCAGGGCTTGGCAAGCCCTCCAGATATTCTCAGACTGCAACTCCCAACAGCTTAGCTGGTATAACCCAAGGTGCAGGATGATGGCATCTGAAAATTCTGGAGGGCTGCAAAGGTCCTATTCATTTAAAAAGCCATTCCTCAGCATATACACACCTTGTGCAGTTCAAGAGGGGTGGGAGACATGATTTCCTGGATCTCTTCCTTCATCATCTTAATATCCAAGTTCCTGTCATTCTTCTTGGTGGGAGTGCCATTGCTGTTCCCTTGCCCATCGCCTGAGCTTTTGGAGTTCCCTTTCCTTGGTGGGCTCAGTCCTGATTGGTTAACAGAGTTTATGATCAACTTGCCCCCATCAAGGCCCAGATTGTGTACACTCCCAGTCATGATAGATGCCTACATGGAAAAGTAAGACAACAACAGCAACAACAACAACAAATAAAAGAGTAAGGCCCAACACAACAACAAAAACAAGAAGCAGCTGTGAAGTCAGTATTGGTACTGACATGTAAAAAGTGTCATCAACAACAAAGCCATGGAGGGGGCAGATTCTTCCCTAGCAGATTTCATGGGCTGGATGACATGAGGGCATGTGGCCACCATCTGTGCCAATTTATTGTCCCTGGCTGAAGTACCAAATGGAGGCTTTCTTCCTAAATGGCATCAGGGCATGTAGCCATCTACCATTATGGGATCCCCCGGCTGAAGCACAAATGAAGGTTTTCCACTTGGAGCTTTCTCTGGGGGACCTGGCTTTGGTCCTCCCTTCCATTTTCTGCATGGCGAAAAGGGAGAAGGAGCAACACACTACCAGCCAGTACTTGCAAATGGTGGCTGAGATCACAGGTAACTTTGCACCTCTTCCCTCTTTTTCCTGTCAGGAAAGGGAAGGAGGTGGACAGCCTAGAAGAGATAATGCTCACTGTCTCCAGCTGGAGTCCATGGATGTCATTCTCACTAGCCTCCTGGGGCAGTAATTGTGGGAGGGGGCAGGGTTTGCCCAGAAATGCCTTCTGGCCAGATGATGACAATGCAAACCAGTTTAGGCCCATGAGCCAGGGATTTGTTTCTCTGCCCTTACATCTTTCTTTCTCCCATCAAATTCAGATAGTACCATCAGATGGTAGCCCAGTCTGTCCACACTCTTGTAAATTACTTGACTTGCCTCCCTCTTTCAAAAATAAAACAAAATAAAAGCAGAAACAGAAAAATACTACTGGTGAAACAAAAAGATTCAGAAAGAGAACAGTGTTCAGTTGCTCATTTCAACTCTGCTATGGGATGCTGCTGAACTGCAATTTCTTCTCAGCCTCAGATCTAAGTGGATTTGCCTATGCAAATAACAAACTTTTTGCCACACAACACAGTTTGCATGAAACTGGTACACAGTGTCACAGTATTGTTGCAAAGCAGATGAACTCACTATGCAAAGGGGTCCTCTCTTTGGGTCAGATTCTAATGTGACTCTGACTACTGAAAGCTGCTAGAATATAAATCAATTTTCTGCAAGGCAGAGGATGAAACACTCAGTTTCTGCCTGAAGTGATGTCTGTAGAGAGTTCTTAGCATCAGCAGGAGCAGCAGCAGTTGTTTCAACAATGAAGTACTTTACAAGGAATAGCAGGAATACTTTTTAATTAGATTTTGGGGAGAATGTGTACAACTTGCTTGTGTACTTGTTTTAGCATTCTTCTGTTATCCAGTCAGTTTGTACATCCATGAAAAAGAATGCACACTATAGACCTCTAGGGATGTTTGAAAGGAAAGACACATTATTAGGGCAGCCCTATCCCAAGGACTAATTGTGACTACTCATGTAAGGAGAAATGTAAAACATCATGTAGATACAACCTTTGGTCCCTCTTCCATCAAAACTACATAAGTAAAGCCAAAAAAGTGTCAAGATGCAGCATAACTATGTATCAGTTTCTGGGGAGCACAAGCACCCATGGCCTGTTTGTGAGCTTCCCACAAGGCAACTAATGTGGGACAAGGTTGGTCTGCCCCAGCATGTTTTTTTTCTTACATTCAAATGGGAAAACTTACTAGAAGTGGTAGCCAAAGAACAGCTAAGCCACCTCTTTTTTCACAAAATTAATTTACCTCAATTTCCCTCAAAAGTTCAGACTGGCCGCATGTTTCCAAGTCCTCCAAAGCTTCTCCAAAAACACGCCAAAAATTATCCTCATGTGCGGTCTCAAGGCCATTTTGGCGGTTGGGATATCTGTTGTAACGTAGGAACCAAATATTGTCAGCACTCTTCTGGAGCAGGATGGAAGCCTCAAGGCTACAGCAAGTGGCTCACCAGTAAAAGCAGAGACTTGGCAGAGTCTTCATATACAAAAGCAAACAATATGAACTTTTCAGGCAAGAAAGAGAGTCCAAATACAAAGCCTCCATGCACTTTCACTAACAGGGCAAAAGTCCTTCAAAAGGAAGAATTAAATTGGTGTAGTAATGTCAAGTTCAAAAGGGTAAATAAAAAGTGCCTGTAGGAAGATTGTACGTTTAGGAAGACGTTTTGGTGAAATAGAGAAGTAAAGAAAAAAAAGGATGCATTATGGGTAACCCAGGAGCCTCAGAGACTGTTAGTACAAAGGCGGATGGGACAGAGTTCAGATCTGAGACACAGAACACCTGAGAAAAGAGAGAAAAACACAGAGGGTAACAGACATGGTGAGAGAATGATAAATACATTAGGTCTCCATGGGAGTCTATAATGTAAGAAAAGATGTATATAAAAATGATTTTTCCCTAGACTAGGCAAACAATTATACAATCTAGATAATTATGTACAGAGGACTGAACAGGACCTATATGCAGTCTGTATAGCATTTACATTTCTATACTGCTTCGTAGTGAACTTAAGCACTCAGCAGTTTACAACATGTAAGCCAATTGCCCCAACAAGCTGGGTACACATTTTACCGACCTACGAAAGATTGGAAGGCTAAGTCAACCTAGAGCCTTCTGGGATTGAACTCACAACATTGTGGCTGCAGTACCACCATTTAAACACTGCGCCACTCAGGCTCCTTATATATATCTCATCTCTTATTTTCATGGGTTGCTCTTTCAATATGTCTGGTTTTGATTTAGTTGTTGGTCCCTTCTCATGATATGAGACAGGGAAACATCTCTCTTGAAGGAGTGAACAGCACTAGACTTGGTAATATCCACTCCTTTGATGCTAAACAGCAGGCACATCTTTCCCTTCTTTCCTTAGATAACTGTTTAACTCTCCCTATATTCTGTCACACCTTAGTGGAATCAACATACAGAATCCAGGATAGGGATATGCAATCAGAACCAGACTTGATTGCTCAATGCCTTGAGTTTAAATGGTTTGGTTCATACTATGGAGAACACATGGATTTAGTTACTACCTGAGTGGCTTTCTCTAGTGCATTATAAAAGTGAATAGCTACCATATTTTTTTTTTTGTGGGGAGAAAGTGAAGCCCTGCTACAAGGACTTTGTAGTTCAGAAGGTAAAATCTGTCCTTCACCCTGAATATAGGGTGCCTGGCCCTTGTTAGAAAGGCCACACAGTGAGGTGGCCTTTTGTAAATCTGATGTTTTGTCAGCACTTTGCATAACAGCAAAGCCTGCTTCACATTTCCATGGGGGAGCTACTCTTTTGCATGTTTTGGTGTCACTTCTTAGATCTCTACAGGGTAAACAACAATTAAAGATGAACTCAAGTCATATGAAATGGTTTTGGAAACTCATGCCAAGGAAAATGATTATTGTTTTAATGGGTCAACACTACAAAGAATTGTGACACAAACAGAGGGAATGTTGAGTCAAAGGTTGGGTTTTTAATTTTATTTTATGCAATTATTCTTCCATCATCACCTCCTTTCCTTCCTCCCTTTGATGCAAAGTACTTTGGATCATGATTGCTTTTTGTTTACAGGCCTGTTTGCCAATAGGGCCATTGCTCGGAATTCTAGTTGTGTAGCTGACAAGCTACAGCATATCAGATGGCCAATATGTAGAGTAAAGACACTATGGTCAAACAAACTTGCCAGTCCTCTGACTGGACTGCCTTGATCAGGCTGCTGAGGCATGCAAAACAGACCTATGACAAGCATAGAGGACATTTCCAGATGAAGAATCCCTGAGGTATCGGGGAAAACTGATTCCAAATATCTGACACTGTGGCATTCCTAGTGTTGGTGTTACCCAGTGCAGGTGCCGGGGAGGCAAAGGCAGCCTGCCCTGCCCTGCCCTGCCCTGCCCTACCCCCCCAGCCACCCTCAGAGATCAGCCCAGAGCAAGCCAAGGCACCAGGGAAGATAGAGGGATAGGCATCTGTGTGCTTACCCTCCTCTGTTGTCTTGTCTCCCTTCCCTCACAATAGAAAGAGGGATCACCTGGGTGTCACCCCTCCTCTCAGGTGTTACTTGGTATTTTCTGAACCCCTCGTGCCCCTCTAGTGATGCCACTGATCTGACAACTTGGTGGCCATTCCAATCCCCACTAGACCTAACTAAAAAATAAGGAATGCCAGCCCAAATAGCATTGTCCAAAGCTTAATTAATCTGGGACTCCATTTCAGTTCAACAAAAGTACAGACAAATCTGAATGGTTTCAGGAGAAATTCCTTTTGGTTTGCCAAGGAGATATCTAGATCCAAAAATCTTTTTGCAAGTTTGGAGGATGAAGCTTAATCAAATTTGGCTTAACAAAAGAATGTGATCTGTTCTGTGTAGAAAATAAAAACCTATTTTTCAAGTATCATTCAAATATTCAAGCCAGTGGCTGGCTAGAATCACCTGCAAAGAACATCATACTTCACATTTGGAAGAGCAATTCTTCTGGCTGGATACAACATTCATTTGTTGTGTGCCTTCAAGACTTATGACAACCCTAGAGTGAACCTATCACAAGGTTTTCTTGGCAAGATTTGTTCAGAGGTTTGCCTTTGCCTTTCAGTGATGCTGAGAGAGTGTGACTTGCCCAAGGTCACCCAGTGGGTTTCCATGGCCAAATGGGAATTCAAACCAGAGTCCTAGTCCAACAGCCAACTACTACTTCATGCTTGCTCTCCTACAATATTCAAAAGAATCAACTAATCAGCCCCCTTTGCTCTTTTTAACCCATTTCTAACATCTTGCCAGCACAAAAGGTAGGGCAGAACAGAAGAGAAAACACTGCCCTCTGCATTCAGTGCACATGTTAGAACAGGGATGGGAATCAGGTGGTTTTCCAGATGTTGTTGAACTGCAGCTTCCTGCAGCTCTAGACTCCACAGTTGAAGTTAAAAAATTGTAGGGTCACATAAATCCCACCTCAGTTACAAAACTTTTACCTTTACTTTTACCTTTACCTTTATATTAGGAGTAGGATATCAGGGCTGAGCAGACTGGCAGTAAGCGCTGGCCTGGGGTGACGTGGGGTTGTGGTGTTTGGACGATGGATGCCCCGACGCCACCCCCAAGTCGGTGTCATGCCGCCTGCCCAACCAGATGGTGGGCAGCATTGCAGCACTCCTGCAGCATGGCAATTAGATGCTGCATGCCACAGGAGCACAGAAGAGCCATGGTGGCCACAAAAAGGGCAGCTTTTTTCTGTCCCAAAAAGGAGCGGCATTTTTCTGCTTCTTTTTGAGCTGGAAAAATATTAGATTGGGGCTGCAGTGTGTGGTTGCCGCAGCCCCAATCTGGCACTGAAAGGGGAGGCACAGAGCTGCTCCTTCAGGGTGGTCTATTTTGCCCTGGAGTTTCATGGATGTATCACTCTGTTAAAGTACTGTAGATTAGCAATAAACACAAAATCATGTAAACCCATGTTTTTTTATTGAAAAAAAGCAAACAGATTTTGCTTGATTTCAAGAGAATTTGGAGATTCTGTGGCATATTCCCTCTCACTAAATTACTGCTTCCATAAAGTTCCCTAGACATCATTCCCTAAAACATGTGCACTGAAATGCCCATATGTGATGCATTTGCAAAGACAGTCACCCCTTGATGATTACAAGTTGCATTACAAGTTAAGTGCATTGCCGTTGCATTTCTGCCCCTTGATGTTAATTTAGCACAGAAGTGTATGCACCATGGAATTTCATTAATACTTCATGTAAGCATTTTGTGTCAACAAGGAAATGAACCAATTGCATACTGATGCTGGTAGTTCTAAAATACAGTTCTTTTAAATAGCTAGCAATAGAAGGGAAAAAAAAACATTTTCCATTGTCTGTCAACCATCACCATCACACATAAGACATGCGTGCATGCCCCCTTCTTTTGCTATCAATAAGAATGCATGTTTAATTCCATCCCTTCTCATTTTTTTTTTACAAGCTCAACATACCTGCTGGGCTTCTCCCAGTCATCCTCACTGAAACTGCCATCCATAAAGGGGTAACTCTTCCTGGGATCCCCAGGAGGGGTGCTGCTCTTCTGTCTGCTGGATCTCCACTCATGTGGATGAAGAGCAATACCAACAGCCTGAGGTAAGTATGTACCTACTGAGATTGGATGGAGAGAAAAGATAGATAGCAAGAGGATGATTGCTTTTGATTTTAGAAAGCCATATATCTATATCTAGAAGAAAAATAATCTGATGGTTATTTCAATCTGATGGTTACATCAGCTGATTGGGAAACACAGGTCCAAAACACACTACAGAAATAATCCAGTTTGAGACTGCTGTAACTACCTGGGCTCAATGATAGCGAATTCTGGGAACTGTAATTTTGTCTTCTCTGTCAGAGAGCTTTGGTGCCACAACAAACTACAATTCCCAGGATTTCCTAGCATTGAGCCAGGGCAGTTAAAGTGGTCTCAGACTGGATTATTTCTGCAGTGTGCTTTGGACCATAGATTCCACTAATGCAATACAAACAAACAGACTTTCAGTATCAAGGTTTACTGTTGCACTATTGGATAATTTTAATTATGTGCCACAATCAGACCCTCTACTGGATCAAAAGGTGGTATGACAGAATGAAAGGAAGGAAGGAAAGAAGGAAGGAAGGAACGAATGGAGAGAAACAGAAAGAGAAAACACAACAAGGGTTTCCCCATCTGTTCAGACTTTAAAAGGAGAAAATATTACACCCCTCCCTCCATTTTCACGGACTTTGGGTTTCAGTCCTTTGTGGATCAGCAAGCAGGAAGGGTTAAAATAGTGTGCACGCCCATGGTGCACACACAGAGCCATGTCTATGGGGCTTAAATATTTGCAGATTTCCATTTTCGCAGGGGGGTCCGGAACAGATCCCCTGCAAAAATGGAGGGACAACTGTACTTCTCTACCAGTTTACAAACTGGATTAATAGGGATGAACTCTTCAAAAGTATACCCTAATTTACAGATGGATTTTTCACTACTGCTAGGTATCAGTTAGTACTGTGAAAACTAAAACTGAACTGAATTGGTTTGCCTGTTTTTCTCAAAATAATATTTATTTATAATGTTCTTTCCACTAAAGGGTGGTACATCAGAACATATACAATCAAAACGAAGATAAAACATCACACTATAAAATGCTAAAATATTCAGATCCTAATATACTAATATGCTAAAAACAAAAACAAACAAAATCCTCATCAGTCGCTACCCATCTTGGCCACCTTAGGCATGCTCAGCAACTTAATCTGGTGAATTGAAGAGGAAGGTTTTCAACCTTTTATGTGTGGATTGAAATGGAAAAGACGTGACTACAAGAATGTTCCTATACAGACTTTAACTCTCTGGGCAATCATATTAGTTAAAGTAAGTGGAAATTGGTTTGAGAGCAGTCGTTATCCCATGTCTTCACAATAGAGTGACCGGGGCTGTTTTTGCTATTGTGCTCTCTTATGCATTGCCCCTTATCCTGCCTCCATGTCCTATGCCCTATCCAGCATGCCTTTCACTTTTATTTTGTTTTTAGTTTATAATGCAATTTTGGAGTTATTCTAATGCAATATAAGTTAAAAATAAAAGAAATTAGAAAAAATAAAGGGAATCTGGCTGCTTGGAAATAGTAAGGGGGAGGAGAAGACACTGACACCACATGACTGCCAATATTGCAACTGTCATGGCAGTGACGTTTCACACATGAAGAGTAATGGGACAGCAATGTGACTTCGGAGCTTATTGATGCATTTCTCCCATCAGTGAAAGGGATGCCCTAACCATGCTTGGGAGATACAGCAGCTAAGGGTTGGACATCATATGGTAAGTATTGCCAAAGTACCCATTTTACAACTATAATTGCAGTTTAAATGCTGTGTGTGATAATCTCCTCTATTTTATGTCGTCTCCAGCAGCTGGGAAGAGCTTGAAAAGACTAAGATGAGCTTTGCAAAACAAAGCAGGAAAGCAAGGGTTAATTTAGAAGAGAAGAACAGATGGGGTATGTTATCATGTTAACCAAATGTTTTCAGATATCAGGAAAACTGAAAAAGTACATTTTAAAGGCATATGGTGTGCTTTTTAAAAATGAATCTTTACTGCTTCAGAATGTTACCCCAAGGTTGAGCCTCCCTCTGCACCTCCTCTTTTTGATATCAGTTTGATATCAAAGGGATGTTTTAGACAGGTAGCCAAAAGGACACCTCAGTATAGGAAACCAGGCATATCATATACCATATTTGGAGATCCTGTTGGCTCAGTATGGGAGAAGCCAGGGCACATAGCCAAGCTAGATCAATTAAGATCAAAATCTGCATAATCCCTTCACTTATAGGAGTGATGGTGAGTGACAGACCTTGGGTTTACACATGAACAGAAGTCCAGAATTACCTCCCTCTGGGAATGACTCTCCTCTGTCAAGGGACATTCATGGTGATTGTCCAGCCATTTGCAGACTTCCAGTTCTATTCTTCCCTCCTGGAAACTTCACCTTAATCCCAAACTTCCCTAGGATATATTTTGGCCTATAAGTATACCTGGTCAAGCACTCTGTCTGTATCTCACCTGACTCCTCAGCAATCTGTCCAACCCAGATCTATCCAACCCAAATCTACAGGCAGTTTACTGAGCCACTTTCCTTTCACAGAACCCCTCGACTGGAACCTCTGCTTCTGGAATCTCACTTTGCAATCCTAAAAATCACTACCTGTTACCACCTTTTATATCACTAGTCCTTATAAGTGAGAGTATGTGCTTTTGTGTGAAAGCTGATCTCCCTTTTGCTATTATAAATAAAGCTACACCTGGACCTTGCATTTTGGAGTTGTGTTTCTTGGAAAACGGTATGCACAGGCTTGTCCCCTCATTTTAGTTGTCCAAAGCCCTCTCAGCAGCTTTAAATGTGCTAATAAAATTGCCCCTATTAAATATTGGTTGTGAGTGCCCTCTGGAACACTGGTAACAAGAGGAATAATCACTCCTTTAAATGACAGCACTATTGCCACATAAAAAAGAATAAAAGAAATGAAACAGTAATTGTAAAAAAAAAGCAACCTACTAGGTGCTAAAGAGCACACAACTGAACAACAGCAGCAGCAGCAACAGCAGCAGCAGCAACAGCAGCAACAGCAACAAATCATCTGATGATTTTTTAAAAATATCAGATTATGATTCAAACAATGTGTCAGGGACAGCCAGGTGTCTTTGACATGTGGCGACATCTGCTGGAGGGGGCGGCTCATCCGGTCCTGGTCCACACCGACCATAGGAACTTGGAACATCTCTAGACAGCTCGGAAGTTGTCTCAGAGGAAGAAGCGGTGGGCCCTGTTTTTTGGCCGCTTCGACTTCCAACTTCAGAATGTTCCTCGGGCCCAGAATCGGCAGGCCAACTCTCTCTCCCATAAGCCAGAATACGCCACGGACCCGGAGGGGGAGTCTACGTCCACCTTGCTGAGCCCAGAGAATTTTGC
>CM034703.1:284227305-284244488 GCA_020142125.1 Phrynosoma platyrhinos
AACTGGCAGAAGAGACGAGATGACAATCTGTGCCTCCATTTCTTTCATTCATGGCACAGATCCTCATCTGCTCTCACTGGCTACTTCTAGCCTAAAACTTCCCATGAATTATTTGTTCTTGTTTCAACAAGAAGAACAACAACAGTTCAGTATTTTTATACAACATTTCTAGCATTCAAAGCACTTTACACAACTTTCTTGTTGCTACACATAGAGAGATTAGTATTATTTCCAGTACTGCAGACGTGAGACAGAAGCAAAGAGAAACTTGCTCTAGGCCTTTTAATGAGTTCATGGAGAGGGGAGATTCAAGCCATAGGGCTGCCCATTTCATTTCTTTCAAGTCTCTTAACCCACTATAACGTATCTCCTCTACCAGTTAAGAGTCACCTGTTTTCACTTTCCTGTTCAAAATTCTTCTTGTGAACATGCTGACAAGAACAGATACAGGATATTTTTATGCATCATTTCTTTGCCTGAAAGGGCAGGGGATAGTGATTATAAAATTTATTTATTTATTTAAACTTTTATTTAATTATACTTATTTAATTATAACTTTCAGAACCCCTAGGGACACTAGGAATTGTGAATTGAAAAGTAACCTTTATAGTCTCTGAAGTGTTTGTACTGGGACGTATTTTTCATTTTCTGGACAGAAGAGGTTGTCAAGGAATGTTTATGAAAAGCCTGGACAGCACATGGTCTCATAATGCAGTAAAGAAGTTTGCAAACCAAATGTGAAGTATATTTTAAAATACAAAACAAAAAGCTAAAGTCTGGGAAAGTTATTTCCTTGGACTTTATTGCTGTGTGCCTTTGAGTCATTTCTGATTTGCAGCAACCCTAAGATGAACCTTTAACAGGGTTTTCTCGGCAAAAATTGTTCAGTGGGGATTTGCTTTTGCTTTCCTTTAAGGCTGTGAGTGTGTGACTTGCCCATGGTCACCCAGTGAATTTAATGGCCGAACCAGGATTCGAACCCTGATACCCTAGTGTCCTAGTCAAACACTAAAACCACTACACCACAATGGCCCTCCATTATTTTCCTTGACTGCTGGAAAGGCAGGATATAAATGTCATAAAAAATAAAATCAGTGGAATAATCAAGAACACAGTTAATATCATACTGCATTTAAGGTTCACACACACACACACACACACACACACACACACACACATATATGTACTAGGAAACATAGGGCCTTTACAGACTGCCAGAAATAGTGCAACTTGAGGCCACTTTAACTGTCCTGGCTCAGTGCTAGGGAATCATGAGAATTGTATTTTTTTCTGGGACACTGAGCCTTCTCTGTCAGAGAGCTCTGGTGCCACAATAAACTACAGTTCCCATGATTCCTTAGCACTGAGCCAGGACAGTTAAAAGTGGCTTCAAGTTGCACTATTTCTGGCAGTCTGTAAACCCATAGACAGCTTGGCTTGAGCAATTATTGAAATGCCCTAACAGGGAACCCCAAAAGTAGATTTTGCATATTCCACATGGCATACATTGTATGTCACACAATCTCAAACACACACTCCAAATTTGGTGTAAATCTGACCAGTTGTTTTGGGGGAAATTATTGAGATGCCTCACTGGGGATCCACCAAACGTGAACTTCACATAGGCCACTTCTTGTTGTTATTGTATGCCTTCAAGCCATTTCCGAACTATGACGGTCCTAAGGTAACCCTATCATGGGATTTTCTTGGCAAGATTTGTTCACAGTCAGACCACTCCAAACAAATCTTCCAAACTTGGTGGAAATCCATCCAGTCATATATATGTGATATGGTAAACATACACATATACAAAGAAAACCTTGATTTTACTTATATAGATAAATTTGATAATAAACAAGTTAATATTAAGTTTAATATCAAGTATGAGTGGGAGAATTTTGGTGAATGTAATAATATTTAATGAAGAATTAAAATTAATTATGTCTGATTTTTAATCTGTTTTAAATGTGTAGCTAATTTTATGTATTTTGAATTTTTAAAACATGTCAAAAACAAAACAAAAACAAAAACAATATCCTTCAGCACTTAGCCAACTTACCCCCCCCCCCAAAAAAAGAAACTCACCCCTGGCAACTGCCCATTCCTGTTCAATATATCAAACACATACTGCCAAACCATCAATTGGTAAACCACTCTGAAAATGCTCATCAAAGGGCATGACAGAAGTCAGTTAAAAGCACACATTCTGATGACTTTTTCTGATTACATGATTATTATTTTTAATTTAGTACACTTTATTCCCTCAGAAATGAATGTACAGATTGCTCTTTGGCAATTGACAATAGTCAAAAGGGTCAATTTTATTCTCTCAGGGTACAGTTCAGATGAAAGGAACTTCTTCCTCACTGTGATCCATGTATTCACCTAATAAAGAAACAGGAACTCACCCTGGCTTCCATAACCTGCATCGATGCCAGAACCATCCCAGGATTCCATAGCACTGTCCACACTAGGGATGGTGGTGGAATAGATCTCAGAGAGTTTGCTAGTTTTCTGAGAATCCGTCAAGTCATCTTCTGGGTCGCTCACTTCATTCATACTTCCAGACTTTTTTGGATAAATCCCTGGAGGTCAGAGACAGACACACATATAATCAAAAAGTGTTATTGAGACATATTTCCAAATATTGTTGCTGTCTCATTTGTTTTTTAGATTATATTCTTTTATAGCCAGCAGCTAACAGTGGGTAAGTTTCAAAAACTGCAGAAAATATAGGATCTTTCCTTAGCACTCTGACAAAGGTAGTTACTCTTCCTTCTCCTTCATCCTGTAACTGCCCTGGGTCTCATCTTGGGAGAAAGGCAGCATATAAATGTAGTAATTAATTAAATACATTTGGGGGCCATACAACCTTCAAGCTGTTCTATTCATAACTGAAACAAAGACCAAGGACAATAGGTTTATAGGCAATGAAATGCACAAATCACATCTCCTGCCAGTATGTGATCATAACTGCATTTGCTTGCAAATACATTTCACTAAAATCAATTAGAGACTTATTTCTGAGAAAATGGTTTTCAGATTTAGTGGTAGGGAAGTGATTTATTCTTCACTCGATGCTTAAATCCTCATCATCTAGACAGTTTGCTCTTTGACCTTACAACATCTCCTGAGATAAAGACTGTTCTTGAAAGAAAGGAAGGGGAGAAAGCCCTCCTTAAAGTAGGATGGATGAAATTGCTTATGATGATTAATTCAAGACGACTGTGGAATTCCAATTTTGGATCCTTCCAACTTGGAATGATAAATGGGAATTAACCTTCACCCCTCCATAACCATTTCACTTCAAAAGTTGCTTGCAGAGAGAGCTCCAGAGGTTATCTGAGGAAAAGAAATATTGCTAAGAACTCTAGTCAAACCATACCAAAGAGATACTTCTTGCAAATGGCTTAGGCTGTTTCTGGAATAGGCTCAAGTGGCTGAGCTATGAGTGCCGATCACCACTGGAATGTAAGAGCCATTTGTGGAAAGGTAAGCGATTCCTCAACCTAACTACGTCCAGTGTGAAAACTACATTACAGTTACAGAAAAAGAGGAAGAGTGCACTGAGCTGTGAGTGGGAAGCTAGAGTTCAAGCACTGCTCAAACAAATAGAGCCATGAGTGTGCTGCTTGCCTGAAGTGCTATGCACCAGTGTTCATCTTGTACATTTGTAAAGAAATACATCCTAGATTTCTAGTAATCTCTCAAACTCTGCTCCTGAAATGATCAAGGAGAGTGTAACAATGTGTTTATCATTGCTGAATATACATTGCCTGCAGCTCTCAGAATTCTAGCCACAGTTATTTTCATTGTACCTTCTACTTCCTGTAAAAACTGACACCTTACTCTCCTGCTGCCTCCATTATACAGTTGATTCAGCTGTTACCCCTTTGGCCTGTCACTGACTACTAATGAGGAGATCCCTTAGAATCATAAAATTGGAAGCAACAAGCCATAATTTAAGAGTTGGTTGGCATGATTATCAATGGTATGAGAAAGTTAAGGCACATGCTGAATTTAGAAATAATTGTATTAGAAAAACTCTCCTATGAGTTCGGTATAAGTACAAACAGAGAAATTTCCCTAAGAAAATACTAGCCACCTCACCACATGAAGCTTTTTTTTTTTTTTTAAAGAAAAGAGTAGGTTAAAAGCTTTATTATGATCTTTTGTATCTTGAACAAGACAGCTGGAAGTTTAAATGAAGGGATAATTGTTATGGAAAGCAAAGATCTTAATCGTATGCAATTTAAGGACAGATTTAATGAAGACAAGAGAAATGCAGCCATAGATGTAGAGAAAATGGGTTTTATTTAGAGTTGTGTAAAGATGACGACCATGTAATTAAAAAAGTGTATAAATGGCTTCTGAAATTAAAGATAGAAGATCAGTTTGTTAATGGGTATATGATAAACTGGGTCCAGAATTTTGGGCATAATGTTCATATGGATGTATGGGCAAAAATGTGGCCTAAAGATAGAAAAATTACACTGTACAGTGATTTAAAACAAAATCTGTATGATTATGTATAGATGGCATCTAACTCCAAATAAGTTGTCCCAGAAAGTTTCAAAATCAATACTGGTCCTGTCAAACTAAGGTGGGCTACTTTTTTCATAAGTGGTGTAAGAAGGCAAAAAGTCACTGCTCTAAGATGTACATGTTAATCCATTTTTTTAATAAGTAGTTTTTTTCATGAAACCTACTGTGTGACCTTGGGCAAGTGGTATGCTCTCAGGGTCAGTGGAAGGCAATGGCAAACCTGTTGCCTTAGGGTCACCATAAATCAGAAATGACTTGAAGGGACAAAATAACAACAACAAATTATTGTTGGATATTATGGATAAAGAACTGGAGAGTAAATATGGATTAATTCTTCAATATACGACAACAAGCAGCAAGAATATTGTTTGCTCAAACTTGAAAATGGATTGAAGCATTGATGCTGGAAGAATTGATTGTTAAGATTAGTGAGATAGCCCATAAATGGCCAAATCAATGTGGATTCTGAAGAATGAGCCGACTGAAGACTTTTTTTTGAAAGACTTGAAACTGTTTATGGATTTTTTGAGCAATAAGAAATCTAATGATGTAATAATCTGTGGTTATGGTTTTTAGTAATTTTAGTAAGATTATTTAGTTAGATCTGTAATGGTAGAATAATATATTTTTCCTTTCCTCCTTAATACAGTCAAGATGGGGGCTGTCAAAGCTCTTAGTATACCCAACATACTCTGTGCTGTATATGGGGTTTCCATATCTTTGTATTTTCTTATCTGAAGCAAGGCATGTCCTTAAGACGCCACAATGAACTTTAAAACACCAGAAAACTTTTCCATGGGAAGGACACATAGGGCCTTTGCAGACTGCTAGAAATAGTGCACATTAAATTGAGGCACTGCCCTGGCTCAGTGCTAGGGAATCATGGGACTGTAATTTATTTTGGCACCAGAGCTCTCTGACAGAGAAGGCTCAATGTCTCAGAAAAAAATACAATTCCCATGACTCCCTAGCACTGAGCCAAGGCAGTGCCTCAATTTAATGTGCACTATTTCTGGCAGTCTGCAAAGGCCCATAGTGGAAGACACTGATGGACCCAGATAATACCAAGACAAAAGCTAAATGGTTTGCTGATTGCTTCATCTCTCCCTCGCCCGCCCCCCAGGCTCTCTGCATATCCTCTCCCACTAGAAAGAAAAGTGAAGTGAGAAAGCCCACACTCCCTACCTAACCCTCAGAGTGTGGTGGAGTCTCCTTCTTTGGAGGTCTTCAAACAGGCTGGATGGCCATCTGTTGGGGATGGTTTGGTTTTGAGTTCCTGCATGGCAGGGGGTTGGACTGGATGGCCCTTGTGGGCTCTTCCAACTCTATGATTCTATTATTCTATCCGCTGCTGTGTTCCCAGCCAACTTACCTATCCATCTATTTTGGGGTTGCCCTAAATCCAATGGGTGTTTTTGTTACTCCAAAGTTAAAGCCATTAGCTGTTCCCGAATGCCATTATCAATTCATTGGGAAGACCATCAGGTCTTTGTTGCATTGCAAGATAGCACCTAGCACACTTTGAATCTAAGATCTCAGGTATAAATGTCAGTCCCAAACCTAAGCTTATACCCAGTGCAGCCAATATGTCTTCAAACCATTGTGTTGCCCTTAAACACCATCAGATGAGGTCTGACCAAAACAAAATGGAGTGGTACTTTTACTTTCCTTGATGTAGATACTATATTCCTGTTGAGATCACCTAAAATTACATTGGCTTTATTGATCATGATATCACATTCTTAACTCATGTTTACCCTGTAGTCTCGTAAGACTCCTGGATCATTTTCACATATATTGTTGTCAAGGCATGTATATAACTGAGTATTTCATTATTCCTGCCTAAGTGTAGTACCTTACATTTATCTCTGTTGAAATTAGATTTGTTAGTTTTGGCCTGGCTCTCTAACCTGTTAGGATCATTTTTAAACTTGATTTTCTGGGTTATTAGCTCCTCCTCCTAATTTGGTGTCACCTGTCAATTCAACAAACATGCCTCTTATTCAGTCATCTAAATACTTTATAAAGATGATGAACAACAGATCCTTGTGGCACCTGACTTGTCGCTTCTCACCAAGATGAGAAGTTGTGTGCTCTTTCGGTTCACATTGTCCACAAATAGCATTCATCTGGCTGCAGTACTGTAAATGTGAAAAAGAAGAGGCATCCACTTCTGGACCTCCAGTGTACTCACTGGATCTCCGAGAAGATGACAGCTCCTCCTTTTTGCCAGCCACAAAATTACAGCTCAATAGTGACCAGGATCCCCCTTCACATTGATCCCATGGGGGTGCACTATCGGCTGGGGGCTGAACACAAGGCTGAAAGGGAATCCTGGTGGAAGAATGCTGACAAAGATTGACACTTTATCAGCAATCAAACAGAATGTTGGCTCTGATTTCACTGTAGCTGGGGAGAAAGATAAAGACCTAAATACCATAAAGGTACCAGTATCATCTGATCTTGGAAACAAAGCAGCGTCAGCTCTGGTTAATACTTGGATGGGAGACTGCCAATGAATATCAGGTGTTGTAGGGTATATTTCAGAGCAAGGAACTAGCAAAAACTTGGAGAGAATTCTGAGAATTACTTGCCCAAGAAAACCTTATGAAATTCATGGTCACCATAAGATGACAGGGGACCTGAAGGCTCCCACACATACACAGGAAGGAAAGCAGGATGGACTGTGACAGGAAAGTCCTCTGCACTAAATGGGTGGGTGTGGTAGATGAGGTTTAAATCTAAATGGCATGCAGGGATGGTACTTTAGTGTGATCCCACCCACTTCCTGGACTAAATCATGAACAATCAGTGACTGCACAGATATTCTGTCAGTTGTCCTCATTAAAGTAAAGAATTAGAATCCTATTTCTCAATCTTATACCTGAAGATCAGTCAAGACTTGAAAATGAACTTCACTCCTTTCAAGACATTGGCTGAAATCCTTAGTCTGGCAAGGGAGGCCGCTGTTGCTTCAGAATTTCAAAAGCAAGGAATGCAGCAGAGCCAAGGAGTCTGATGTGTGATGTTTGACTGACAGGTGGTTGGCAGCAGAGGATGCCTATTAAGTTGTTCTCCAATTGACTTTTCAGCAGTTCTTTTAGACATTTAATGCTGCATCAAAGGGGAGCTGATTGAAGGGAAGCATTAAAGAAGGAGAGAAATGCTATGCAGAAAGAAATAAAAAGGACTTTCCACTTTGGCAGTACTGAAAATCCTCTTTAAGTTATAGGATTGAAAGATTTTGTTGTTGTTGCTCCAAAGAGAGAAACAGTTCAGAATTGAGTCAGCTCCTTGCATCAGAATTTCAAGTGAGTGCTTGAGCTCACACCTGCCAGTGAGTCACCTGCTGATCTTTTTGTCTTTCCTTTCTTATTGTTTCAAAGATATCTCCAGGGGAAACAGAATGTTTTCCATAAATGGCCTAGACCTACATGATGTTGGCATTAACAGAAATGGCAATTTTAATATGGTAGAAAGAGAATGAATTTTGTCCATGTATTGCTTGATTTCAATTTTAGGTGGGCCAAAAATCAGGTCAGGTCAATG
Organism: Phrynosoma platyrhinos; assembly: GCA_020142125.1. Taxonomy (NCBI): domain Eukaryota; kingdom Metazoa; phylum Chordata; class Lepidosauria; order Squamata; family Phrynosomatidae; genus Phrynosoma; species Phrynosoma platyrhinos. The sequence goes on from CM034703.1 coordinate 284,235,400, forward strand.
CACAAAACATTACAAAATACATGTAAAATATGAACAATACAGCAGCAGCAACAAGAAGAAGACTGAAATAATAATAAAATATAGCTACGCACTTGCAACTACATTAAAAAAGAGTCTCTTCAGCACAGTCTATCCTGCCATACTGATCTATACTCTAGTTTGGGTACAGTGCCAAATACAACAAACAGATTTTAGAGGGCAGGAAGTAAAAAGATTGAGGACTTACTTTCAGTTTGCTTCTTGATCTTCAGAGTCACAGTCTCTCCAGCCATTTGGAGAAGATGGATGGCTTCACTCAGTGGCTTCCCCTTAAGGCTTACATTATTAATAGCTAATATCCGATCTCCGACATGGATGGCTCCAGTTCTAAAAAGCAAGTGAAGAAATCTGTAGCTATTGGGCATGACATAGTTAATTTCATTTAAAAGTCAAATACCTATCCAAAATAAAGCCATTTCACCAATACTTGAAGACACTCATGTTCAGTGAGCCAATTTAATGTAACAAATTAAATTTAATTCTGTTTTAACGCTTGATCTTGTTCAGAGTTTTACTATATTCTTCTTTTATTGAATAATACTCTGAGCCATCACAAGTCCCATTTTTGGGAGAAAGATAAGTTATAAATCCAAGAAATAAATAAATGTGACATGACACAATCTAGAGCAGGGGTCGGCAACTTTTTGTTGCCGAGGGGTTGGGGGGGGGGGAATGGAGCCGGGGGCTGGTGGAGCCAGGGGCTGGTGCACACATGTGGGGGGCACCATTTTGGAATGCCCAACAGCGCCAGCCCCGTTGGGCCTTCTCAAATGGTGCTCTGCGTCACACATGCATGCGCACGCCAGTGGGCGCCATTTTGGAAGGCCCAACGGCACAGGAACCATGCAAATTCTCATGGAGCTGGCGCTGTTGGGCATTTTAAAATGGTGCCTGTTGGTGTGCGCATGCGCTCGCTCACTCCATTTTGGCGTCCAAAATGGCACCTGTGCTTGCGCACGCATGCGCACGATGGTAGCCGACATTTTGGAATGCCCAACGGCGCTGACACCAGCGCTGACGGGCATTAAAAAATGGCACCCGCCGTCATGCACATGCGTGCGCAAGCGTGGGTGCCATTCTGGATGCCAAAATGGCACTGGCGTGCGTGCGACAACAACCACCACGGGCCAGTCCAAAGGCCTCCGCGGGCCGCACTCAGCCCGTGGGGCGAAGGTTGCCGACCCCTGATCTAGAGCACAGTGGTCACCAGAAGGAATCAAAATAAACATATAACTACATGTACTTTAGCAGCTATTCATTCACACTGAGTGATACACTATGGGGACAGAAGTTCTGTGTGTGCTTGCAAATGCTCTTCTCCCATCAAGCAAGTGTGGGCCTGTCAGTTTGAGAGAAAACAAGAACTGGACCTACAAAGCTCTTTCTTGATACATTCTCTGCCCTACACGAAAACAAACTGAAAAATCCAAATATACGAAAGACCCATATGTACATGGAAACATCAGTGGGACTCTGGGATACTTCTTTGCGCTCCCTGTCCTTTGGCTTAATTTGTTTGTTTGTTGTTGTTGTGTACCTTTAAATCATTTCTGACTTATGGTGAGCCTAACACAACCTTATCATGGGGTTTTCTTGACAAGCTTTGCTCAGAGAGGCTTGCCCTGCCATTTAATCCACATAAGAGGTCAAACAAGAGGGCAGAAAAGTGATGTCAAAAAAGACAACAACAACAAAGTAACAACTGGATGCAAATTAAAAAAGGTGTCAAATAGCAGTTAAATAAAATAAATGCCCAGTGACAGTCAAGTATTTTTCTTCTCACTTCTCTGGCTGCACTGAATACATTAATTCTGAAATGGTACTGAAGTTACAGAATATGTGGTTCAGTCCTCTGTACAACTAAGAAAGCATACTCCTCTCCCATGAATATTTACTTCATTCTTTTATTAAAATATTTATATCTTATCCTCTATCCAAGGATCTCAGAGTGGTGTACAATAATGAACTTAAGTGCCACAAAACACACAGTACAATGAGGATTGCACCAAGAGTGTTCCTTCAAGCAGTGGCTCATTCAAGTCAATGGGTTTCTGTTTCATTTGTGTTAGGAAGAATTTAGCAATTCCTGTAAATGGAACTAATGAACTACTATGGAGCAGTGTATTTATATGACTCCTGAAAGTCTATGGCCTTGGGAACACAGAGATGAAGATTGCTTCTTGTATAATCTAAGGAAATGCCAGAATTTCCAAGTTCTCTCATGTGACATATGGTTGGAGCCTAAGGAATGGCTCAGCTGTGGGCTGTATGCCAATGGCTACACAGATAAATCATGTCACATCTTCTATTTATATCCCAGTTATGCTATTCAGCTAGCTACAGCTGCAGCAGATATTCAGGTCTATGCATGCAATGAACTGCAATGCCAAGTGGGGGTGGGAATGGTTGAGCACTTAAAAGAGTCTTTATTCATTTTATTTCTTACATTTATGTTTTGCCTTTGGTGTATTCATCACCCACTGACTTTCATAGCCAAGTGGGAATCTGAACCCAGGTCTCCCCAGGCTGAGCCAAGTGCTCTAACAACTGTGCCAGGAATGAGAAAAGTGTGTTCCAAGCGCTGCAGGTGGCTCCACAAGTCATTGTAATTTTTTAGATTATTATTATTTTATTTCTAAGACAGTATAACAAATTATCAGTAAGGTTATACAGATAGGTTGTTGTTTTTAGTCACCAATTAACTTTGGAATATGACACCACTAGGAATGAGAGACTTCCAAGAGACTTTCAATGATCAACTGCCCTACTCAAGGCTGTGGCTTCTTTGAATGTATCAAGCTATTATGTGACCATCCTCCTTTCTTATTACCTCTTACTTAAGCAAGCAGTATTGTTTTATCTAGAAAACATATCCAAGAGTAGCCATATTGGTGAAGACACTACATTTTTGCCACCACAGAGGAGTCCTAGAGAAAGAGCCAATGGACTAGCACTTTACTATCTGAGGTTTCTACCTTGAACAAAGGTAAAACTGTTATTTTGTTTTAAATTGGGACTGTATTAGCATGCTTACCTTAACAACACCTAAAAGTTTTTCTGATGCAAAACCAAAGAGGCTTCCTGATAAAATTCAGTGTTCTCTTCCTAAAAAAGGGGTTTGTACTATCACAGAGGATTCAAGACTAACTGGATCTTGAAGGCAGAAGCTTTCGGACTTGCTAATCAAATTTCAAGTTTATTTCCTGGACTGAATCTCCTAGTACCCAAATGGCCAGGAGGAGGAGGGCCCCACCTGCATGAATACCCTTCCATGCCATCTGACTGAGCACAACAACCACAGAATCTGGACCAAATGCAGGGCTATGACTAACATTGTCAATTTCCCCCCTTCCTTCTTCCATATCTTTAGCATCTTTGCCTGATGAAGAAGCGAGTGGAGCTTCGAAAGCTTGCAACATGTATAATGTGCATTCTGGTTGGCCCAATAAATGTATCACTGTCTTATCCAATGAGATGCCATCTCAAGGCAAGTTCAAATTACAAGAGCCTCAGTCATCTTAGTGTCTAAAACCCTGCTTTGCTCTAGCACCAATCTATTTATCTTTTAAGGGGTCCACAGTCTCCTTAGAACTCTCTTCCAACATTTCAAATAAGTTCATCCTCTTCCTGTCAGCTATCTTTATTGCCCGGCTTTCACAACTATACCTGGAAAGTAGAAATGCTGTTACAGTAAAGTATAACTAAACAAGACCAAGAGGTCTTTTGCACAAAAGTAGCTGTTTTATTGCTCCTGGAGGGTTCCAGGGGTACCAGTTTTGCATTGGAGGGGTGCCTCCTCAAACCCCCTCAGATGTAAAATGACAACAAAAAAAAGTAGGAGAAAAGAAATTGGAATTAGACCCAAAACTGCTTCCAGTTTCCATTTGTTTTGAATTTTTTTTAACTTTTAGGCCTAGTGTGGCCTGTTGAAGGTTCCTACAGGCCAAAAATTAGCCACTGGAACTTCTGAAGTTGCCCATCCCTTTACTACCCTAAGTTACACAACAGAGAAAACTGATTTTTGCTCACGCCTAGCTTGCCTGCTCTACACATGGTCTGCAGAGGATAACAATAATACAAAACGATTCCTTTTTCCATGCTTATTCTGCTATTTTAGTTACCAAGTATGATGGAACTGGGTAAGAGCTGCTATTCAGGCATATTTTATCTTTTCATCAGAAAAGTGTTTCTGTTCTCCCTTTCCTTTCCACATTCTTTTGTGTGTATATTGCTTTTGCTTACAGCTTTCACAGACAAAAGAACACTATCTATTTTCAGATACAGAAAACAATCTTTCATGCCAATCTTTCAAATCATGTTTGTTAGAATTTTATTCAAATAAAATAAAACTCAATTTAGGGAATGGCTTTTTTTCTTTCCTGTATCTTCTTTATCTTCTTTTTGATTCAGTACATTGACTTTCCAGCTATCCAGTAGAGGTCACTATAGTATTAGTAAAAAAGCAGGAGGAGGAGGAAGAAGGGGAAAGAAGAAGATGTAGAAATAGCAGCTTAAATGTTTTGCTTAGGTATTTTTCCAGTGATATCCTAGGAAAGATGAAAACCCTCTTGAAATATTAATTTTTGAGGGAAAGACAGTCATACAGATAGGAGGAGGTGGAAGATACATATCTTTGACAGGACAGCTGTGCATTAAAGAATGATGTATGATCCTTCCAAGAGGCATTCTTAGTGGAGATGAGGGGAGATGCCAGTTGCCATGTTGGATCTAGCCATATTTATTTTTTCCCCAAGGAATATCCCTTGGGATAATACTGCATAAGTATTTTGGCAGAGGAAAACTATAGGGCTGCATGGTAACATTTTATTTGAATTCAAAGCAGAAGATGAAACTGTCGGCCGCCTTGAAAAGTAAGTACACCCATCCCTTGAAAGTGGGATGATATCCAACTTCCGATATTTTCCTCCAATGTTCACAAGGGAATAAATGACCTTACAGCAGGGTGGGGTGGGATGAGGACGGGTTGCTCAGCCTTAACAGTGAATTTCTGAAATGCAGCCTTGATCATGGGTTTCCTTGGAGAGCCAGCAAGGGACAGTGTAGACACTGAAAGACTATGGAAGATTGTTTCAACACCTAGGACCTTGTCACAGTAGCAGGGCTCATGGATCTTAGGTGGGATGATTCTATAATTTCTATATCCAAACCTCCTCACTTCTACAAGGGTTCATAGAGACTGCACGTTTCCCAAATATACTGTCTAAAATGTATGGAACCAAAATTTATTAGTAGCTTTTATCCTGAGAAAATGGAAGAATTTTCCCCTTGCCCCATGTGGAAAAGAAAACCACTCTGCAAAATTTCTTCCCAAATTCCACAATGCCATTTATGCACAGCTCTCATGACAGTTATTTTACCAGCAATGGAGCGGGCATTTGTACTCCAAGCATGTCAGGTGATCATGAATGGCAAGGTCTTTTCTTCAGTGACATCAAGACACTGAGACACCTTACCAAAATAAGTTTGCCTGATCCTACTGCAGCTTGCAGTTAGGTAAGCAACAAAATCCTTTTCCCATCAACAGATATTTAAAAGAACAGTTTTATAAATCTAATTTTTGACTGTTATTATGTGTTTGCATTGATTAAATTTTTTTCGTTATAGATTTAACATACTGCTGGCTTTCATTATGTTTTAGTTATTATTTTAAAATCTTGTAGTTGTGCTTGTCAGCTTGGATAAATACTGCTGCTTGCTGTTTATAAAGGAATAGGAATATTGCGTATAAATAAATTCATAAATAAGTTAAGTTAGCCAAAACATTTATGTGGCTTAATTTAAAATAATAATAGTAATTGAGCTTCTTGCTTTTAACAGCTTTGAACTTGCTCAACTATGTCCAGTATCCAATCACAATAGAATGAGTACTGTATCCAAAGGAAGCCTCTTATTTTCCATAAGGAACTTAAGACTGCACCATGACAGCTTAGAAAATTTTACTTTCTTTTGAGATCAAGTGCAACAAGTGTGTGTGTATTTGCACACAACAAAATGGTTGTGCAGGAAGAGCTACTTTTCTCTTTTGCATGTGCCATAAAATTCAATGGGATGCAGGCAGGAGAATTTCCTAGTGGTTGACATATGTGGTATCACCTTGGACTCTGCCCAGTAGAATGCAAACTAAAACACACCTTTCTGCCAGCCCTCGTTTAGTCAAGCCTGAAATAACGATTGGGTCAAAAGGCTCCTCTGTCCCTGAAATAGTTATCCCCAGGGGTCCGCCATATCTTTTCAACTCCACTGTGTAGATGATAGCACCAGTTGTTTCTTGTTCATCTGTTACAAGAAAAGAAGATGCTGAATAACGATTATAGAAATCATTCAGGCAAGCATTTAAACTCAGAATGTTTCCCAGCCAAACACTATATAACCTTTAAGCTTTTGAAACTCTTTGTAGGAACATTTCTGGGCACATAGACATCAAAGATTGCATGTGAGCACATGGATGCATTAATGAAGTGAACAATGCTTCTCAGTTTGTTTGCTAGCCTTATTACTATTGGAGAATATTATTAATGTAGCATGAGAACAGCTTAGTTCAAGGTTTTTGTACCAGAATTATCTTCATCCTTCCTGATCTTCAATTTGACAAGTTCTTCACACTGCTTTAAAATCTGCACTGCATCCTCCATTGAGCAGTTGTCGAGTCGGATATTATCAATGGCTAGCAGCTTGTCTCCAGGCTCTAAGGTACCAGTCCTGGGTAAAAGGAAGAAACAATTGTGTGTTTAACACAATCCAGAGTGTAGGGAAAATTGTTCTTTTCAAGTGCTTCTGTAGTACTGATGGCAGTATGATGCTACAGGGACATTTGTTTGGGATAACACAAGGTGAGAAATACATGTGTGGGAAAATACCCATTTTTATTTTTAAAAAAGCCTGAGAATATTATCTAATTTCAATGAACATTCATCTACTCCTGAAAAGTCATATAACTTCTCTATGTTTCGGAATAAGTACCTTAAACAATAGAGAAAATTCTAGAATTTCACATTATATCATGACCTCTAGTCAGAAGTACATGGGAAGTATAGTGATACTGACAATCTATTTTGGGAATTAAGTTCTAACCCCCCATACTTCTCCGATGTTATTATTGGGTACTGACTGCCCTACACACCAGTGGTACAGCATCCAAAGATAATATAGGGAAATTGTCTAATGACAGCTCATTCCAAAAGTTCGGTGATCTGTTTTCACATATGATATTACTGCCTGTACTAGAATCAGAGACATAGGGCCTTTACAGACTGCCAGAAATAATGCAGCTTGAGGCCACTTTAACTGCCCTGGCTCAGAGATAGGGAATCATGGGAGCTGTATTTTTTCTGGGACATTGAGCCTTCTCTGTCAGAGAGTTCTGGTGCCACAATAAACTACAGTTCCCATGATTCCTTAGCACTGAACCAGGACAGTTAAAGTGGCCTCAAGCTGCATTATTTCTAGCAGTCTGTAAAGGCCCATAGCTGTGAGTCTGGAGTATCAGTATGCAAAGGGATCTTGTAGCACCTTTGAGATTCAGTGAAAGAAATTGTAGCATTAGCTTTCATAGACTTGAATATGAAGAAGTAGACTTAGGGGCTTTGCAGACCAGCCTAAAGGGCTGCCCTGGAGGTGGAGTTGGGGTGGGGCAGCCACATGGCACCTGCCCCGACTCCACCCCAACCCCGTCCTGATGCTGCATGCCCGTTCATGCAGTGCGTGGTGTCAGGACACCCTCTTGGCGCAGCATGCACACATGCTGCACCAAAAGGACACTAAAAATCTGCCACTGTGGCTGAAAAGGCAGCATTTTGCCACCCCTGAAAGGAGCAGCATTTTGCTGCTCTTTTCAGCGAGGCAAAAAAGGAGGATCAGGACCCTGGCATGCAGTTGCAGTGGCCCCAGTCCACCACTCTCAGTGGCGGTTCTGTGCCGCCCCTTCCTGGCTGCGTGCATCGGCCCTAAGTCTATGAAAGCTAATGCTACAACTTCTTTTACTCTGTCTCAAAGATGCCACAAGATCCCTTTGCCTACTGTACTAGAATCAATTAAGCTTAAGGATTCCACATCCTTACAAAATACTCACAGTAATCCAGTGAGATGTTCTTCAATAAAGGAGGCAAAAACAGATGCCAGGGCATGACATACTTTCCCCATCGAGGTATCAAGCTATGATTGCTACATAAATATTGGGCACAGAAGAATATACAAACATCTGAGAGCTTCAAGAAAAGTGGAAAATCTTGGGAGGTATAGTTTTTCAATCTTGCCTTCTGGGAAAGGGCTGTTGTTCAGCATTAGACTACATGCTTTGCATCCAGAAGGACCTGGGTTCTACCTCAGAATCTCTAGTTGAAAAGAACTCAGATGGTAGGCCTGGGAAAGTCTCCTGCTAGACAGTTTGAACATATATTGCTGGAAATAAAGTTGGGTGAGATAGATTAATGGTCTAACCCACCATACGGCAGCTTCATATGTGCTTTAGATTGTCAAAATAGGAATGAGAGACAGTTGAAATTCATGATGTGCAGGGTTTCTCAGTGAAGAATTGGATATTAGCAAGAATCTGTTGTAGCAATGAACTGAATAAAAGTATGGATTTCAGTTAGTTTATCCATGCATTTCTTGGTAAAATTAACATATTGCCCACATTTTCCAAACATACGCTACTAGTAGTTTATGGTGCACTCCATGAAAATTCCCCCCTTTTTTGGCCATGCATCAATTATCCTAAATCCATTCTATTCATATAAAAAAAATGCTTGACAACTATCATTGACATTCAAAACAACTCCGATCTCAAATTTGGTTAGATTTACAGTACATGTGTTTCTTTAATTACTTCCACTCTCCAAAATATGGCATCTTGTTCAGGCATCTTAGAAGGGATGCCTCTTGTAAAAAGGGACCTGACAACCCTATACAGAGTAGCTAAGTTGACCCAAATCAATTTTACTTTTTTCTTGTAAAAAGGGACCTGACAACCCTATACAGAGTAGCTAAGGGCCTCGGCAGACAACTAATAAAGTCGTCTCCGAGGCAGGGAA
>CM034703.1:284248524-284265653 GCA_020142125.1 Phrynosoma platyrhinos
CTGCCCAGGAACTGCTCTCCTCCTCCTCTCTAGCAGGAACTTGCCTAGGAGAGTCTAGAAGGCTCTGAGAGGAGTTGTATAGAGCTAAACTGCTACCTCCATACCCTTGTGACTCACAAGTGTGACTCACAGAAGCTCCACCCCCTATAGTATCTAGATCAAGGGAAGTAATAGTGGCACTGTATTCTGCTTTGGTAAGGCCCCACCTGGAATACTGTGTCCAGTTCTGGGCACCACAATTCAAAAAGGATGTTGAAAAATTGGAGCATGTCCAGAGGAGGATGACTCAAATGGTGAAGGGTCTGAAAACCATATCCTATGAGCAATGACTTAGGGAACTGGCTATGTTTAGCCTGGAGAAGAGATGGTTAAGAGGAGATATAATAGCCCTCTTTATATATTTGAAGGGATGTCATATTGAGGAGAGCACTATCTTTGTTTTCTGCTGCTCCAGACAATAGACCTCAGAACAATGGATGCAACCTAGAGGAAAAGAGATTCCACTTTAACATTAGGAGGCACTTCCTGACAGTGAGAGCTGTTTGAGAAAGGAACACACTCACTTGGAGAGTGGTGGAGTCTCCTTCTTTGGAGGACTTTAAACAGAGACTGGATGGCCATCTGTCAGGGATGGTTTGATTTTGAGTTCCTGCACAGCAGGAGGTTGGACTGGATGGCCCTTGTGGTCTCTTCCAACTCTATGATTCTATGATTCTAAGACAACTATGGTTAGCCCTCTTCATTCCTCCTGAGTGACATAACTTTGCTTCCTCCCAAATTTCTCCTGTCCAGTGTTAGAGCACCCCAAACCTGTACTGTAGGCAGAAAGCAAAGAACAGAATTAGGAAGGGGGGTACAGTGAATAATCCACATGGAAATTAAAGCTCTATGAATTATGATCTGTTTGTCACATCTGGCAATCTTCCTCCATGATGATGTGTTGCCTCCAATCTTCTTCGAGGCTTATACCATGCTGTCCTGCTGGGAGAGGTTGGAAAAGAGGCCATTACAGTTCTCACCATAATCATTGCCATCCAATGTTCTCCTTCTTTGCCTTGCCAACCCACTCATCTGGCACAATCACATCCTGCCTCTCCTTTTGTTGTTGTGTCAGCCCCAACTCATGGAGACCAGCCCTCCCCTTCTGCCCATCTTCCACTGCTCTGCTTAGGCTCTGGGCACCCCTGCTAGTGGTGGATCAGGGCCGCGGCAACCCCACCCTGCAGTCCCAATCCTTCCTTTTGCCACCCCTAAAAGAGTGGCAAAACGCTGCTCCTTTTAGGGGTGGCAAAAGGCCACCCTGAGAGCCAATGCTGCGGCTCCTTCATGCCCTTTCAGCCCAGTGTGTCTGCATGCTGCACCAGGAGGGTATAGCAGTGTCAGGATAGCATTGGGGTGAGGTTGGAGCAGCCAGTGTGTGGCTGCCCTTCCCCAACTCCACCCCCAGGCCAGCCCTTTAGGCCAGTCTGGAATGCCCCTTAATCTCATGACCTCCCAGGTTGAGTCTATCCATCTTACGTGTGGTCTACCACACTTTCTACTGTCCTTTACCTTTCCAAACATTAATGTATTTTCAAGTGACTCGTGGCTTCTTGTGATGTGGCCAAAATATGACAGCCTCAGTTTCGTCATCTTGGCTTCCAGGAGGATTGCTGGTTTGATTTGTTCAAATACTTATTTGTTTGTCTTTTGGACTGTTAAGACTCTGACTCTGTTGATTGCAAGATTGGCAGGTTGGCAAGGTTCAAGGCCTGGGTGCTGCATGATGGGGTGAGCTCCCATCACTAGTCCCAGCTTCTGCGAACCTAGCAGTTCAAAAGCATGCAAATTCAAATAGATAAATAGGTACCACTTTGGTGGAAAGGTAAACAGCATTCTGTGCAGTCATGCTGGCCACATGATCACAGAGTAGTCTCTGACAACGCTAGCTCTTCAGCTTAGTACTGGAGATGAGTATCGCCCCCTATGGTCGGACACGACTTAGCAACCTTGTCAACAGGGAATACCATTACCTTTACTTTTAGGACACTTCTCCAGCACTACATCTTGGGTTGATTCTTTTCCTATCTGTTTTCTTCACTGTCCACCTCTCAGTCACTTGCTCATTTATATTCCCACTCTCTTATTTTCCATACTTTGTTAGTCTGACCCTTGGTAGTCTGTGCCCCTTGCCACTGCTTTCTCCACATAATTAGTTGGACACCATATTCCAGCTGCACACTGGTGTAACCCATACAAAATGGCTGCATCTGAGAACTCCTCAGAGCCAGGCACTTGGAGCACTGGTGGCTTCAAAGAACAAGTATTTCCAGAGTAATGGAAGCAAGAACCCTCTGAAGCAGGGGTAGGCAACCTTTCCCCTTTAAGGGCCAAGAGACTTCAGCACCCAGAAGCCTCAGCTATGTTGGCCAATAGCTCCTGGGATTCTGGGAGCTGAAGTCTGTGGCAGATAAACATAAGTACTCCTCCCTAGACTTCAAATCCCAGGTATCCACAGGATTGAGCCATGGCAGTTAAAGTGAAGTCATTGTGCTACAACTGTGTAGTGTGAAAGGGCCTTTGGCTTCTCATCCATGGAAGCTACAGAAAAGTAGCAAATTGCACACATGTTTATCTCCATTGAGGGGGAAAATTCTTTGCAGGTGTGAAAATCTGAAAAGATTGAATATTAGTGGGCAAAGAAAGTTATATTTGATTAATGATACACAAATATTATTCACAACATGGAGTAAATCCAACATTGTGCTAATGGGATTTTTGCTTGATCAACATTTAACTGAGGTCTAAATATTCAATGGGATTAAAACTCCAATTAAACCAAATTTTAATGGAACCCATTATTTCCTTTGTTTTCTGGCTCTCATATAAAACACAATAGCATATTTCTATATTGTTGTTATTGCTGTTGTATAACTTGAAGTTGTTTCTGACTTATGGCAACCCTAAGGTGATCCTATCACAGGGTTTTTTTTTTTACAAGATTTGTTCAGCGGGCCTTTCTCTGAAGGTGAGAGGATGTGACTTGTCCAAGATAACCCAGTGTGTTTCTATGGCTGACTGGGGATTTGAACCATGGTCTTCAGAGTCATAGTTCCACACTCAAACACTACATTACACTAGCTATATTAAAGTTCTTTAAATCATGGCATTTCTAGAGATTAATAATTGGGCATTTTAGAAATATAAACAGGTTTCAGACCAACCCACACTTCCAAGGGGCACTCCTCTTTTACTGTTACTAAAATAGATAATAAGAAAAATCTTGACTATACAAATAATGCACTAACTGGTTTCACAGGTCTTTCTGATATCATAAGTTGGTGTGTTGTCTACCATAGCTTTGATCATGGTGCTTAAACACAAATGGCATTAAAAAATTATTTTAGGAATCAAGTATACCACTTCTTGGAAGTCCTAAAAGAAGAAAGGATTCAACCTTAAAATGATGTCTGTTTCTTGTCATAGCAAAACAGTGAGAAGTAAGATGGCTGATGTTCTTATTTACTTGTCCTGATTTGCATGGGTCTCTGAAATCTCTGCAGGAACCAGACTACCTCTGGTTTAAGGCATGATGGATGAAGTGTCTCAAAACACATGTCCATTTTGTGTTTTAAATAGGATGCATAATAACTTGGATTGGGAAATTATTCCCCTCAGAGGAATTTAAGCACATAACTTACATGCACCAGTGACTCCACCAGTTATAAAACACCTTCTACTATTGATTGAGACAAAGCAGCATTTGGGAAATGTGTAATTAAAAAGAGTGTAATACTGCTATAAAGCCACATTTTAGAAAAGAAATACTCATAACAGATGAAAGAATGATTTAAAAAGAGAGAGGAAGAACCCAAGGCTAGCTGAGTGATGGGGAACATGGAAGACCAGTCAGTATAAAAATGTTCCTACTGTTAACAATAACTCTCCATTAATTTAAGAAACAAATTATAAATTAAAATGTTATCCTAGCAGGATATCCTAGCTGTAACCATTTGTTCTCCAAATCTTTACACTCTTAGTCAAGACACAGAGCAGACCAATTGATACAGCTATTTCTGAAGGGAGAAAATGTTTAGGAGTCAGATTACTTTTCATCTAGTACCAATTTGTAGGTGCTGAAGGCCTCTCCAATCCCAAGTAGTAAGGGATTCTAAACAGTGTTGCTAGTTCAAGACATAACTTCTCAGCCCTTTCACAAAAAAACCCGACATGCCTGGCTTCTCCCTCACCCCACCCCAAAAGCTGTCTTAATTTCAGCAGTTTTATTTAGGGCAAGAAAAACCCTTTTTCCCTTCTTCCTGCTATTAAATAATTGGGTGCTAAGAATCCCACTTTGGTTATTATGGATGAACAAGGTATACATGTTTGTAAGGAAAACAGGGCATTGCCCACTCACTTTGGTCTCCTATAGTTCCTGGGCCTGTCCTTCCAGTTCCCAGCCTGGCAGGTTGAGTGGCACATTCTTTCTGTGTTTATCTGAATGAGGATGGATTTGTTCACAATATAACTGGCTCTATTCACATAATAACTGTAAACATACAATTCCCTCAATTGTATGTTTGAGGGAAGTCTCACATTCAGGTGAATGCAAATGGAAGCATACTTCAAGTCTCCTTTCTGAAGATAAGAGTGCCAGGGCTGGCATGTACAGGAACATTGACAGAGCTGTGATGAAACATAGCCTCATGTCTCTTATATACATCTATATACCTCGTTTGGGCATAATAGCTGAACAGGACTCTTGCTTGTAAAATACATCTCATTCAGAGAGATCCCTGTTAACCAATCTACCCTTAAAAATAGACTAGACCACATGGTAAAAAAGGTAAAAATTACCAAATGAAAGTTTTATCACATCAAAAGTAGAACTAATGAATCAATCATAACCCTCTGAAAAATTCAAATGTTTTTCTATTGCAAACATGGCTTTAATGATCACTGGATATAATTATGACTTTTAAAGATTACTGAACAAAATAAATAGTCCCCTGAAGCAATTTCTGGAAAAACTCCAAGAACAAAAGCTTTTTTTTTTTAACCTAGACATAGGTGAGTCTAACCAGTTACTATTTTCCTATAGCGAGAAGATGCCTATGTACCACATAACATCTCAAAGTACAGTTATTGACTCTCCTCACTGTGAAACACAATACATCCTTTTGCCCAACTGCAGATACTTGTTCCATCAAATATACTAAAAGCATCCTCAGCAGCCATAGTAATGGTGCCTATGTAGACCAAACAGTATCATTCACACATAAGACGGAAATATCAGTTTACTAGGGAGATCATCAGGGGTTGTAGAAGTATAAATATTTAAAGGGTGGGGGAACATTAGGGAGGAAGAAACATAAAAGCAGCCCAAAGGAGACTCAATGTGTTAAGCCATCATAGAATGTCAATTGATTGTTCCTAGGTGACATAAAATAGAGAGGAGGAAGAAAGCAATGAAGAATTGTGGAGAAAGACATAGCTTACTAATTGAGATACTGAGCAAAACAATCCATGCTGCTATATTTTGTTGGAAGTCCCACTGGTACTACATTGCAACCATGAGGCAGATCTACATTTAACATATTCTCAGTAGTTATACCTTCATATAATATCCTCTTCTATGCTTTATAATAATTATATCCATATTCTCAAGAGTCAGCTACATGTGGTTCAATTTTATATTCAGTCAAACAATAGTGACATATCCATTCATCATTTTTTTGTACACACAATCCAGAATTTGAATGTCAGATAAGACGGTCAATAAATCCAGCTAGGAGATAACTGGTATCACTCTAAGTAAGGTACACACTTTGATTGTTTGAAAAATGTAAATTCTGAACCCAAAACAAAACAAAAAAAAACAAAACCTTAATTAGTTGGATTTATTGAGATGATGGAAAAGCAAGTTTATAAATAAATATCCTGAGGGTGTCATACCAGATATGAAGCTGGTTTGAGAATATTGTGTCTATATGTGGGTTGTGGGCAGGGAGAAGGATAGCAACTGAGGAATGGCACAGGTTCATGTACAAATAGCAGAAAATGGCATAGAAATAATCCTTTCCCAAGTCTGTATTTCAGATTTAAATGTGCTTGCTTCAAACAGGGTACAGGATGTAATTTCTAGCCAATTCCAAAGATGCTTCTGATGCTTAGAGATCTCCTTCAAAAAGGGAATATGGAAGAGGGAACATAGATATTCAGTTTCAGTTTCCAGCCTGGAAATAAGCTCTATTGAAATTCCATAGGGATGGTTTGAGCATCTTGGGAAGTCCCTCTCTTTGACCCTTTTGAACAAGTCAACACTGCTTGTAGCCAAGAAAAGTAAAGGTCTTCCTCAACCTGACATCACTGAAGAACAGCTTGGCTTTGACATGCTGTTAAAAATTGAAAGCACTTCTGATCTCCTGAATTTGTGTGCATCTGTTAGCCAGTGATAATCAAATGTAGAGAATCTTGTTAGAGTATTACTCCATTATGAAAAGAAAAGAAAGATAAAAGGTCAGACCTAGCAATACTTACAGCTGATGGTAATTCCAAGCTCCACACCTCTTTTCTTGGGTAGCTTCACATGAAAGGTACCACTGCTGGGAATAACAGATTCTGTAGAGCAAAGTAATCTGTTAGGTGACATGACTCACAGAGAGGGGGCAAAGTTCTACATTATTGCTTTGCTGGCTTGTATTCTGCATAGGGGGTAAGTGCTCTTTCATTCTTGCCAATTCTCACATAAAGATTAAGGGGACAGGGCTATTATGTCTGTGGGCCTCTCCCATTTCTTGGCTTTGGCACATGCAGACCTCCATGCCAACACTGTGCACTACTTCCAGAACATTAACAGTTGCAGGCAGTCCCTGTTAGCAGTCCTCTAAATTCTCATTTATTATAATTAGCTATAATTTAAAGAAGAATGGAAATCATTACAGTATAGTCAGATGCAGCCCATGGAAGGTCCCCACACCAAACCTCTTCTGCTGCTCTTTCTAGTCAATAATTGGAGATAGGAATACATTTAAGCTTTCAATAGCCTGCATGGAACTGAAGTGAGCTTTGCAGGCAGGAAAGCTATTGTACTGAATATTTCCCCTGAGCTGACAAGCACAGATATGCTTTATATGCTTCATAGAGAAATGCCCAAATTGTTAAAAGATGCATCTAGCTTTCCATCCAGCTACATCTTAATTCTGCTTCTCAATTCTGTTTTTGCCTCCCTCCCCATGCCCTTGACTTCACTCACTGTTGGAAAGCATCCTCCAAAATTCTTCCCAAATTGGAATTTATCTCCCTGGCTGGAAAAAGGTGCTTCCTCCCATAATTAAACTAAACCTGCAGATATCTGTTCCAATCAAACCTGCTAATAGCAATCTCAGCAGTCAAAATGTTGCTGCTCATCTTCTAAGTCTAATGAATGAACTAACCCAATTTATTCTCTTTTAAGAAAGTGGAAATACTTTCATTGCAAAGTAGTGGGATATGCCTAATGGCTGTAATTCACATTTATAATTACAGCTGGCATTGTTTTGCACATTCCATTTACTACTTTAGTGCAGGTATGTATGTGACATATTTTTATTAGCGGCAAATATTTGAATGCTTTGGATAGTTTCATGTCAATATTCATAACAAAAATCCCATAGGTTACTGCAGTTTTGAAAGAAACTGCTGTGGGCAAGTGGTTTTTCACCTTGAAAGAGGAATGTTTAAAAGTTTTAAACCTTGGCACCACAGGCAATAAAACTGAGAGAGAGAAAAAACAGGGGCTTGAGATGCTAAACCTAATAAAGTTTTTATGTTGTACAGTCCTGAATCAAACTGTTTTCATTTTTACAACTCCAAAAAGAGATCCCTGACAATTATTTGTTGATAGCAGTGCACAGAGAGTGGTGAACAATTGAGAGAATGTAGCTGAGGGAGGAGCAATTTGCCAAGCTTCAGTGCCAGGTAAAATGGCTGAGATGACGTGTTGCCAGGTTACAGATTTATTATATTGGATACATTCATTTTGTGGTTGTGAATATGTGGAGCCTTTTGGTGGATTTCTAACACCTTGTCTACCAAATTAATAAGACTACTCAGTCTTAAAAATGTTGTCATGCTTTTTTTATTGCCCAACACAAAGGTTGCAGTATCAATTAGAAAAAGGGAGATTTGGATTCAAATCCTCATAGCCCCAAGGATCACTGGATGACTCTTACTAGATGATTCTAAAGTGTACAAGGAAGTGATGAGGGAAAGTCTTTGACTGTAGTTTCTAAATCCAGTTACCAAGAAACAACTGAGATCAAGGCTTCTTGTTCCTTGTCTAAAGCTTCAGATTCAGATCAATTATCACCAGTTGCTATGAACTGCCTTAAATTCACAGATGGGTGTTCACACTATGTTATAAACCAGTTTGCAAACCAGTTTAAAAGTGGGTAGTTCACACTGGTGCCGGGTTTTGCACACCCAAATAAGGGTGGACCCAGGGCAAATCCCCCTCATCATGGGTTTTCCGATATCGAGTTTTCCCCCATGTCTTTTGAAAAATCCTGGGTTTTATCAGGGTGCCACCAATGTGAAGTTACCCATGATCCCATTTGGGGCATCCTGAAGGAAGGGATTAATGGGTAGAATATGGGCAGAGGGGCGGAACATACCTATCCCATTCCACAGGTCTACCTTGAGTGGCGAGCGCCATTTTTGTGCTTGCTCTTAGTTGCCGGCTCTGAGTGGGGTTTCATGGCAAGGGGTTCTTCAAGAAGCTTGCCCTCCCCATCCTCTGAGGCTGGTGGGGGGGGGGGAATCCCCCCAAGGAGAAACACTTATGGGAGTTGCATGGCAAGGGGTCCTCCAAGAGGCTTGCCCTCCCCATCCTCCAAGCCCTGGTGGCGCAGTGGTTAAATGCCTGTACAGCAGCTACTCACTCATAAGACCACAAGGTTGTGGGTCCAATACTAGCCAGGGCTCAGGCTAGACTCAGGCCTGCATCCTTCCAAGGTCGTTAAAATGAGTACCCAACTGTTGGGGGGCAATGAGCTTACAGTTGTAAACTGCTTAGACATCCCATAGCGCGATATGAAGCGGTATGTAAAAATGAAGCTGCTGGCAGGGGGGATCCCCCAAGGAGAAGCTCTCATGGGAGTTTCATGGCAAGGGGTCTTCCAGGAGGTTTGCTCTCCCCATTATATGAAGCTGGCGGGGAGGATCTCCCAAGGAGAAGCTCTCATGGAGGTTTAATGGCAAGGAGTTCTCTAAGAGGCTTGCCCATCCCATCCTGCAAGGAGGAGGCGGGAGAGTTTCGCCCAAACAATGTGACGTAGACGTGTATCATTTGATTGACAGAACAAAAATAAAAACCTTGATAATAATTGAATGTGATTGATAAGGAGGCTCCATTTTTAATCAGTACTTTGGTCAGTGTGAACTTGACAGGATTAAATTGCACTCGGGGTAAATGTAGTGTGAACTTCTATTCGGATCAGATTTGGCATTGCATTAACGAATCTGCCTGGATCTACCCAGCACAAAAAGACAAGTGTGAATGGGGCCTGAGTTAAGGGGTTTCTTTTAAAGAAAATTAATTCCTCAAAGAAGTAAAAAGTAGAGTTTGAGATTATAATAAAATAATCATTTCCATACCTGCCACATCAAATTCAATCTCCAGCACAACCTTGTTAGTAAGGGCTGCATCCCGCAAAAGCTGGTTGGCTTCTTCCATTGTCCCATCTTCTGTTGCAATGCTGTTGATAGAAAGTACTCGGTCTCCAACTTGTAAGAGCCCGCACCTGCAGTCCAGAGTGGTGGAAGTGGATGGAACAGGTTAGGGAAGTGAGATGTGCACAAATCAGGAAGTTCATTTTTTAAAGAGGTCATCCAGAGAAGCAATGGGAAACAGGTTAAGAGTATACAGCTTGGGGATGCTCAACATTAACAGAGGTATTAGTCCACTCCATCTTAATGTGCCCAGAAACAATTCCAAAATTGTAAACTGGAAATTGGAAATAGGAAATTCCATTGTGAAAAAAATATATTGCTGTCACCTGTAGAAAGCTCCATTATAATTAAGATCAATGGGAGATGTATAAAACTGATATTTGCCCTTGGCTCAAAACCATGTTAAAAATTTACATGAAATGTGTCTGAACCTACTGATAACCTGACCAATGATACTATATCTATGAGCTTTTCTGATTAGTATGGAGGTAATATCACTAGATTCAAGTCAGTGGGATGACACTTCAGTGGCTCAGCTGATTGGGTAATCATTATCTCTTACAATTTCCTTTCTTGAAGCCAGTTACACATGAGTGCTGCTTAACAGTGCTTAAAAACCAATATTCTTGTAAGCCATGTTCCCAATATAGCCTTGACATTGCAACTAGAACTAACTTGTAAGGTGCACAGTTGCAATGGAAGACCAAAGAAGGGGTGAAATAAAAAGCCTGATGGAAAGAAAAGAGGAGTCAAATTTCAGGTGAAGATCCTAGCAGTACAAAAAGAGGCAACCAAAGAGGCTCAGGGTATGCTTGCATGAATGGGTGAGTTCTCACAGTACAGATAGAGTCAGGGGTGGGGGTGGGCAGAACAGGATGCAATGAAGATATATGTTGGACAACCTAGCAGGAGATGAATGGTTGATACCAGGGGCCTGGAGGGTGTGTGTGTGTGTGTGTGTGTGAGAGAGAGAGAGAGAGGGCCTTTGCAGACTGCCAGAAATATATATATAGATAGATAGAGAGAGAGAATGAGAAAGAAAGAAAGAACAAACATGGGGTGGTGGGGAAGTGAGCTTTTCCATCCCAACAAGTTACACTTCTAGGCTGCAGGCAGGCTGAGTGAGGACAGATCAATTGGTCTTTGATGCTCACATTATATGCAAAGGAGTTGCATGTATCTAACATTTGGTCTGCTGGTTAAGAATTTTGCAGCCTCTACACTGCAAGAAATGTAGTTACTTATTTCTTACATGTTTTTCCTCAAAGAAGTTCTTGTATTGCATGGGCATTGTATCAAATATGCAAATACAACATTTTCTTCAGAAACTGTTATCACTCTGTCAGCAAATTAACTGAGGGACAATAAGTGCTAAATAGAAGGTGGTTGTTAGGATTGATACTAACCTGGAGAAAGGGGGTGTCTCTGTGAACTTGACTGTCTATTTAAGAAAATTTTAAGAAAGTTGTCAATGCACCAAAGGACTTTCTCCCTTGGGTGTTTCAGCTGGACCTCTCAATTTATGTACTGATAGCCATCCCTTTAATCCATCAAAACTTCAAAAGCTCTGCTGTTGGACTGTTGGACTAAGAAAACACTACTAGGCACCACTTCTGGACCAAAGCATTTTCTGTATGTAGCTATGGATTTTGCTTTCTAAAGCAAGTGGCTCCAACACCTGAGGGGAATGTGAGCAAAGCAACAGGACCTTAGTGTGCATTTGAATTATGTGAACAACTGGAGTTCTTTGTATAAGCTGGTCCCAAACTGTTTCAGGCTGTCACTGTTATTGGCTTGTGAATCCTGTCTCTCTCAAAAAAAGCAAATTTGGTGGATTCAGGAAGCAATATCAATCCCACAGAATCTACACTTGGTCACATCCTATTCATTCAGTGGAAAGGTGGCAACCAGATGTTGGAAAGAAACACTTCTGGTTACTCTCCAAACCAAAGATAGGCAATTGATATACATCCTGTTTAGAGGCAAACCGTGCTTCCTGGAGGCTTCTAGGACTGCAGTTCTCATGGTGATGTGCACCTTGCATTTTATTTGAGTGAGAAAATGTGATTTTTGTGATGAAATAGTCAAGGGCTGAATAATGTGATCTGTCTGTTCCATTAAATCACATAGCAATGGCATACTGCAAGGAAATAACTCCACATAGACAAAGGATCCTATGTATTCATCAGTGGTTAGAGAGGCAGCACCAACCTTCTTTTCTTTTGTAAATTTCTTCCTATTTAGTTATTTTGAATGGCTGGGGAAGTATTTGAAAAATTGCAGGAGCTGTTGTTTGTCAATTTGAAGTATCCCTATTGGAGTAGGAAGTAGCCATTGTATTAACTCTTTTTATAGCCACTCAGTGGAGCTTCGAGGCAGTATTGTCTAACCCTCTTTGGATCACTGATCAGGAGGAAGAAAGCTGGTACATTATATCACTCTGCCCAGAAATTGAAAGTGAAATGTTCTATGTATTAGAAAGTTTTAAAATGTCAAGTCAAAAGCATTTATCTTATTAGTAAACTGAACTGATCTAACAAGATGTTTCATTCCAATATACTGCAGGTTTGTAAGATTTTGTGAGGTGAAACCTGAACCACCAGATTTTTCTCCAAATAAAAGCATGGCTGCAGGATACCATGAGTAACTACATCTAAAAAAAATCAACATACTGAGACATGGTGTAAGAAATCACAGCCCATTTTTCTTTCTGCCTTACGCTTAAATGGTCTCTGCCTGTTTTGTTGCTAAGCTCATGGAAAGCAAAAGGATTCCCACAAAATACTTTTATGTGGCCCAAGAAATGTGAGGAGTCCTCCTCCTCTTCCCTCTTGATATCTACTTCAGCAAAGTTCATGTAAATGATGAATATGCATAAAACACTTGCCATAAGTACAGTGTCAGTTTGAAAGCTTACCTCCAAGAAAAGTTGTGAAGTTTTTTAAGGTGGACTGTTTTCTGATGCTAGTGAGAATTTCAACTGAGGGTTAACAGTAGCATTTACCATTGCAGTTTGGGCTATGGATATCAGAGTAACTCATCCCATTCAACCATCATTGCAACAAAACCATCAAGAATTTTGTTATAAATCCTTGGGCTCAGATATCAGGCCTTTCAATACATGGAAGTCTACTATCAGTCCAGCAAGCCACCCTTAATGTAAGACAGCAACAGGATTCCATTAGATCCTTTTATAAAGTTGCTGGATCTGGTACAGATCCTCAGCATGAGAGACTCTCATCCTGTCATTTGCAACTGAACCCTCACATGATCGCTACCATTCTGATCTCTGATTCCATGAGTTGGGGCTGCCATGTCTAGGCTGTGGTGAATCTCTTTGGGATTGTATTCCAGCATTTAAAATGCTATCCAATATGCTGAATCTGTTTTGGGGATAAGATTCCAGGGTAGACTCCCTGCATTCCTGCCATGAAAGCTGTCAGTTTCCACTTCTATAAGTTATATTTGATAAACAATGGTAAAGATCCCACCAGCAGATAATGTGAATGAGACAGGGCAGGTCTGTCTACAGCTAGAATTGTTTCAGTGGGGCAGGCAGAGCAGGCAACAGATAGACAAGAAGAGTCCTGCTGAATGAGACAATAGCCTAGTCCCTCAGCTTCCTCCCACAAGTCCTTTCCCAGATGCTGTGAGTTCTTATCTAAATGAACAAGAGGGATATCTGAGGCCTCTGAATATATCACTCCAGCTGCAAACAGCATGAAAAATGAGTATATACCTCATTTTTAAAACAATAAAAATAGTAAATTTATCCTCAAATGACATGCAGCTGCATCTCTCTCCCTGCCCATGATTTGCGGGAACACCTGGCTTCCTAGCTCTTTTCATTTCTCCCTTTGCTCAAGACTATTTCCCTCCCCTACCTGAGCCCTTTTTCTCCCATGAACTATACTTTCCCATGATGAATGAAAAAAATCCAGCTGTGATTGGACGGTCAAATGGTGAACAATAAAATGTTTCAATAGTTCTTCTCCTGCCATTCTTGTATTTGGACTCATAATCACTGGGGCAGCTATTCACATAAAGTTATCTGATCAGTTGATCGTAATATATTTTGTACATTTGAACACATAAAGAAACAAACCCATAAATTATTGGGGAAGGAAATATGTAGCCGCACATGACACCCAGATTAGGTCTCACATATAAGTTTGGACAGTTTTAAACAACCTCTGTCGGGAGCAAGAGACCACTGATATGCCACTTTTCTTGAGAAGAACCAGTCACAAGGTCTTTCCAACAGGACACCAGATAGGAACCAATTAATTTCTAGAGTTAGTGAAAACAAAACGTTGAGTTCCTTCCCTCTGCTAACTGAAAGGCACACTAAATTAGTTTTCTAAACACAGCCTGATGAGAATCACTGACCTGAAATGAAGTATCCTTGAGGGGAAAGGAATCAAATGGCCTTTCATTTGCAGCCTCTTTGGTCATGCTGTTACAGCAACCACAACAGCTTTCCTAGCTCTGTGATCAATTTCCAACTACCTCTGGCAATTTACATTGTGAACTATCATCCTTAATTTTGGGGGAAGGAGGGCATAGTGGCAAAAGCAATTAGAAAATAATACTATTAAGATGTTACAAGAACAATACAGAAAACTTACTCAGACCCACTTTCATTTAATATCATTACTCTCTTTGCTGAACTAAGTGCTGCTCCCTGAATCAATTTATGAATCATTTTAATGTAGAAATGAGGGAGAAGAGGTCAGCATCCATTTAAATGAGATTTTAGCACATTTTCTAGATGTGCTACTGTACAGGCGTATCTATACTTGCTAGAATTCTGTCCCTGGATTCTCCCCCAGTATGCCCCTTACCTTGCCCTCTTCCCACAGAGACAGTGGGTAGCTGACTTCCCACGTGGTCCCCATTCATCACCCAGTGCCACTACTGATTTCAGAATGAGGTGCCAAGCCATTCTATCAATGCTGCCTGCCTTGTTCTGACTTCAGAACAACTCACACCCACAGTAGTAGCACTGGGTGATGAACAGGGACTGCAAGTGAAAGTTGGCTGCACATTATTGCCGAAAACCTACGGAAAACCTGCAGCAAAGTTCAATTTTAAAAATGTGGAGAGGAAGCCTCAAATCAGATGTAGGTGTCATACAGATAGTCTGAACCAATTTGGGGTTTTGGCTCCATGTTGTGTAAGGAGGATGCAGCAAGCCTGGGGGGAACTTGGGGTAAAGCACCCTTGCAGACAAGGCCTACCAGAGGTCTGGGTTATATACACAACTATATCCACTGCACCATCAAATTCCTATCAGTTTTTAAAAATTAAGTTTCCTTTTCCTTTCTTTTCTTCTGTCCAGGTTGATTTAGGTTAGAGGTGGGCAAAGCGCACCCCTGCAGCCTCTTTTGTGGCCCTCAAGCCTTCCCAGAGGTCATTTTTTTTCCAGTTAACAAAACTGTTCCAAAATGCCTCCAAAATACCCTCAAGGGGATGTGAAGGGCATTTCACCATGTTTGAAGGCCCCCAGAGGCAAATAAATAAATAAATAAATAAATGTTTGCATTTTTTATTAACATTGTTTAACCCCAAAATGTCCTCTGGGGGGCACTAAGCACATTTCCACCATATTGTGCAGCCCCATGGGTCAGTAATCTGCCTAGTGTAATTGACACCTGGGGAGATCATTTTTAACACCCCTACAAGGCAGAATCAACCTGTCAGTCATGGTCCTTTGAAGAACTGTAGGTTTCTGTAATCTCATCCATACTTTGGAAATGTTAATATTGAGCATCAGAGACCACTCATCTGCCATAATCCAGACCATTCCCACTATGTTGGTTGGTTCCTTTCTCTCCATGATTAACAACTGGCTTATTTACTTTTCCCAACTTGAAAAGTTCAAAGAAAATATACATACACAAACACTGATGACTACAGGAAGGGGAAAGTAATGGCACAGTTGTTAAAGAAAATTCAAATACTTGTGAAGGCAAGTTTTATAGTTGTTTTACCGTCTGGTTTGGAACAATGGATCGGACTGATCTTGTTTATCCAAAAGAAGTCTCAGATGTTTGGATGTAATCAGCTTGGAAAAGGACTACAACACCCAGAATTCCCCAACCAGCATGGTCCCAGTTGATGCTGGGAGCTATAGATCAGAGTGTAGTTCATTTTATATAGATCAGGGTGTAGCTCACAATAAAATCCATATGCTGTATGGATTTTATTGTGAGCCGTTTAGATTGCTGTCAAGAAGTGGGATATAAATTATTAATTATTATTATTATTATTATTATTATTATTATTATTATTATTTTCAGATAATTATGGTTAGGCCTGCAGCACTGAGTTGTATGCGTACTTTCCTGGGTAAAGATATACAACTGAACACAAAAGTTAGAATCGTATAAGCATTATATTCCCCATCAGCATGTATGGATGCAAGAGCTGGACAGTTAAAAAGGTGGATAAGAGGATAATCAATTCATTTGAGATGTGGTGTTGGAGAAGACTGCTGAGCCATGGCAAGCCAAAAAGACCAACAAATGGGTCCTAGAACAGATGAAGCCTGAGATTTTCCTAGAAGACAAGATGATTAAATCGAGGTTGTTGCACTTTGGCCATGTCATGTGACGGCATGAATCACTGAAAAAAACAATAATGCTAGGAAAGGTGGAAAGAAGCAGTGGTGTCACTAGGGTTGGTGTCATCCAGTGCGGTAACGCTTGGTGTCACCACCCCCAACTGACCTCGTCCCATCCAACATCAAACAGAATCCTTGTAATGTTTTTTGTACTAATGCTACTCATAAATCATAATTCCCATATATCACTAATGGTAATGGTATTTGTTAAGAAATAAACAACTAGCAAGATTAAAATTATACCTTTAAATTACAATATCATATGTACAGCCTATGTATTTACATATACATAGTTTCATGTATTTAAAGTGAAAATTTTGGTAAAATGTGATGTTTTTAAAGAAAACAATAACATTTAAAATTGTTAAATTTAAAATTTAATAAAAATATTTTTAAAATATATATTTTTTTCAAATTACAATTTTACAATTCAGATTTCTCCTCCCACTGAGCCTCACCCCACTCACACCATCTCTTCAGTGTTTTAAGGGGATGCAGGTGAATGCCAAAAGCAGATGTCTGGGGAGCAATGGTGTCAATCCCACCTTACAGTGTCACCTGGCGTGGTCCGTACCCCCTGCACCCCTTAGTGACACCACTGGAGGAAAGTGAGAGGAAGGCCACATGCTAGATGGATGGACTCTGTTAAGGAGGCCTGAATCTGCAGGGCCAAAATAGAGAAGTGGAGGATACGGGGTTTTGGAGATGTCTCATCCACGGGGTCGCCATGAGTTGAGATTGACATGAAAGTGGTTAACAACAACAAAGCTGCAGTGAATAAAATGAGTCGAGATTTCCCTGTGGAACACAGTTA
>CM034703.1:284265753-284276535 GCA_020142125.1 Phrynosoma platyrhinos
TATGACTGAGCTGTGCAAAACTGCCCATGGGCAATTACTTTCCTTTCCCTTTTCTTTTTAAACTAAAGCTTTAATCAGCAGACAGAAAATCAAAATCAAAAGTAAGGGACCTCTCCTTCCTACAAGGATGGAGCACAGGGATAGATCTCAACAGCTCATTAACTATTGGAAAACAGGAGGAAATGAGTCAGTTTCTAAATTTTAGAGAGCTAGAGGTAATTTTGGGTTTTGGACTAGCCAAACTGAATAGTTTTGCTTAGTGATTAGAGGGGATGAACTCTCACAGAACATCTAAGCAAAGTTTTGTCTTCAGATAGTATAAAATACTTTCCCTCATTGGTAGCCATTTAGCCCTAGAAAAAACAAAGGCCTTTTGGCTTTAAGAAAAATTCCAAAATCCATTCTTGTGTAAAACTGTTATTAGGATGTGGACAATGTAATCAAGTAAACTCCAGAGCCCTGTTCAGGTGGGCAAGAGGGCTGAATGAAGAGCTCTCACTTAATATTGAAGACATGGTGCACTTTCACACTACACAAGTATAGTGCAATAATTCCACATTGGCTATCATGGTTGTATCCTATGGAATCCTGGGATTTGTAGTTTGGTGCAGCTCTAGGGGATCTCTTGGCTAAGAATTCCAAATGGCCCTCCCTACCATAGGATGCAGCCTTGTCAATTACAGTACCATCAAGAACTGCGTAGTGTGGGAAGGCCCCCTACTGTCTTAAATAAACTGTCTATAATTTCATTTGCCACAGTGAGTATTTCTCTTCCCTCTGGAAAGTTCAGGACAAGGGAAGGAATCAGAGGATTGTCTGCACTGGACTGAACTTTGGAGGTGCTCCAAGTGCTTCAGAAGGACTATGTGATTGCCAGGATGACATCTTGTGCCTTTCCACAGCTCAAGAGAATGAGTGGGACTCATCTGTGTGCCCCTGTGCTTTGGAGGAATTCCAAGCATCTCTGAAGCACTGCATGAAATAGATGAGCCACAGCTCTCATCTTGAGACAGAAGCTGAAGAGGTGGAAGGGCCATCACAGATCGTAATGCTGCAATCCAGAAGTGCTCAGAACATCAAAGATGTCTACAGCCCTTACTGTACTGAAGAACCAAAGACGGTTGGCATTTGAGGACTCCTGGTGGTCTCATAAGACACCTTCTTGTGTCCCCTTTAATAATGGGGATGAGACAATTGAGAGCTAGCATTCTGATACAAAAACACATGTATCACTATCAGGAATGGCCAGTGCTATTTACTCTGAAGACTTGAAGACACAGCTGACCTTCATTTGTGTGCTCTGGTATTTGTGTTGGCTCCTAATAGTCAAAGGCTCCTAATAAGACTCAGTCTTGATTCTATTTCAGGATTGCTTCTTTTCAGCTTTGCCATGAATTGTGTATCATATAATGGGTGGAGTTTAAACCAAAAAGCACTTGCTGCTTGATAGAAAGGGGAGTAGTTGCTTGCCTAACCTAAATTATTTGTTCCTTAAAAGCAAAGCAAAACAAACAAACAAAAGTGGGATGGAATCTCCCAGGGGCATTTGGAGAAATGCTTTATAAAATATGGGTAACTGATCAAGTGGTTTCAGATACTGTGAATTCAACACAGAACAGATCTGCTACTGATGACCTGGTAGAGATTTAATGTATGTTATAAACTCAGCATAGATTAAATCCCTACCATTGCTATCAGTAGCAGAGCTGCTCTGTGTTGAAGTCACAGTATTAGAGTTACTCATATTTTATAAAGCATTTCGCCAAATGCCCCTGCTGTGGTGTAGTGGTTTGAGCATAGAACTAGGACTCTGGAGATCACGATTTGATTCCACACTCGGCCTCGGCCATGGAAACCTGCTGGGTGACCTTGGGTGAGTTACACCCTCTCAACCCTAGAAAACCCTGTGATAGGCTCACCATAGGTTGGAAACAACCTGAAGTCATGCAACAAGAACAACAAGTTTGTGACATACAGAAGTATAGGAAGAAACTGCAAATAAAAGCTTTGTGCATTATGCAGTGGGGATCTCTGCATAACACTATGACTGCTTTGATTTGTTAAAAGTAAAAATAATAACATAATGTTCAACATTCATCATTTCAGTAGCTGAGAAGAATTTAAAATGGAATTGCATTTGGGATACCCTGAAAGAAAACATATACATTTCTCATTTAGCAAAAGACTGCTGATGAAGCAGGCCCTTCTCTTCCTCCTCCCTCTGTTGAAGTGGTGCTGTCTAGAAACACTTTGCTCTCCTCCCACTGACCATCCACCATGCATGAATAGGGACTGCTGGAACAGGTTCTCCACACGTGTGCATAAAACTGGGTCAACAGATTTGTCTCCACAGGCACCAACACACCCAAGGCTTGTGTGTGTGATAGTGCTGAAGTGGAGACCACAATCAAGTTTGCCATGTGAAGTGAAGGTGAAGACAGAAAACTGATCTTTGTAGTTTTTGCCTCCTGGAGGCAGATGAGTGCAACAGCAAAACAGTTTTTTTTTTTAAGAGCATATATCTGCGTGCCTTAATACAGAGTTTTCTCACCAATTTATTTGTCACAGAATATGATAAGAGAAATAGATCCACAGAGACTGTCAGATGGACAGGGAAGCACAGAGAAATTGGGAAGAATATGTTAAGTTACCTTTTTTTTTTTTTTTTTTTTTTTTTTTTTTTTTTTGCTGTTCAACTCCCAAAATCCCATGCTGGCTGGGGGAATTCTGGGAGTTGTATTCCAGAAAAGAAATTTTAGTTAGGCTGTTTGGACTGCAAAATATGGCCATATGAGATTAAATATCTCTGAAACTGATATCTAAACTGCTTAGCCAAACAGTAACATTCAAATTTACCTAGTTAATCTATCTAAGAATACAAATATTAAAAGCTCCAAGGGAGAATTAGGAAGAAAACAAATTGGATTAAATCTAATTTGGTTTTTGCCTTTAATCTCATATTAACCAATATCCACTGATCCAAGTTGCCTATTCTACCTTACTTGAATTTGCACAGGGGGGGAAATCATTAATAAAAGCTGTGCATTTGCAGTATGTGGAGTCTTGTAAAGTTTTATCTATTTACTTAGCTACATATTTGCAATATTCTCTCCTGGCTTTTTATAAGAACATATTTTTAATGTGGCGAATAGTGAAACAGAAAAGTAAAATAGTATAAGCAACTATGATGATACATATCTATAAAATTAAGAAAAATAATCAGAAAAATATGTTGAAACTACTGCTTAACAGTAGCAACAGTCATCCATGCTCCAGTTATACAATGTCTCCACTACTGTAACACACAGTATGTGGAACTTTGTTGTTGTTGTTAACCACCCTTGAGTCATTCTTGACCAATGGAGACCCCATGAATGAGACACCTCCATTACTCCCTAACCTCCGCTACTCTGCTTAGTTCCTGTAAATTCATATCTGTAACCTCCTTAATGGAGTCCTTCTATCAAGCATGTGGTCTTCCTTTCTTTCTACTTCCCTCCACCTTTCCTAGCATTACTGTTTTTTCCAATGAATCCTGCCTTCTCATGATTAGGACCATTAATGGCTACTAGTCAGGATAGTTGACAGCCTCAGGCTCTTTAGTCAACTATACAACATATGTCTGTGGTGAACATCTATAGTTTCCTGAATAAAGCTTTTCTGATACAATACTGAAAGCTTGGATTTCTTAATTGAAGTGTTTCAGTATGTGACAGAAGGGCCCACTGTAATAGTAAAACAGAAATCAGAGAATTGTAGAGTTTCAAAGAATCTTAAAGTTCACCCAACCCTATGGTCATTGCTGAAATACATTGCAAGAAGGCAGCAACAACATCTCTGGGCAGCCTCTGTTGAAATTACTCTACTGGTGAACAGCTGACCTCCTTTCTGTGCAGAATGCTGCACTGTGGAACAGTTCATATTATTAGGATTTCCACTATACTTGAAGGTGACACAACAATTACACTCAAAAAATTCTATAACAAACATAAAAAGAGCCATGCTACATTAAAATTACAGTCTATGTACTCCAACATTCTGTACACACAGTGTCCTACCAGATGCCCATGGGAAGCCCATACTTCTGGCTTGATTTTTGCATAAAGGGTACAGGGTGTTATGAATACTGGAAGTTTTCCAATTTTGTGGTGTGTATGTATTCCCTTCTATGGCCCTGAATGGACTCAACTGTGAGTAGCCATGATCCTAGAAGTGGCAGATCACAGACCCAGGGCCCAAATCAAAAATCAAACAGATAGTTTGTGAGCTGCAATAGGGAAGGAATTCACACTTCCAGAGACAGGAAGGCTGGGTGATCAAGCAGGAGAGAGGCCATTTACAAACCCATCCCCACCTTTTGAAGCCCCTATCTTGAGTGATCCTTACCATGTAAGATTTAGCCTTTTAATGTATCTTTGCCTTGGGCTATTTTTGCCCTATATAAAGACCTAGATTTCTATTTTTTCCTTGGGCTGGATAGAATTTAGGGTGACTCCACATCACTCAGAGTTCTGACTAGTTCTGACTCGTGGCCATTCCCCTGGTGCATTCTAAGATGGCCAATTCCAATGCCATGCTATCCAATTAGACCACCCGGAGACACCACATCGATATTAAGTATCACCATTAGTGGAGTCTATTGTTTATTCCAATACTCAAACCCTTTTATTCCTTAGCTTTTGTGTGCATGCGCACATTTGTGTGCACACATTTGTGTGCTTGTATTTGATGTGTGTTTCCCCTGAATAAATTACAATTAATAAAAAGAATTCTGCCTCTGTTAATTTCCATATCCCCCCCCATCTTGGTATACATATGGAAAATGGTCTCACAGGCTGTTTGTAGCTCAGCCCATTAATTAAAAATTAATTAATTAAAATTTCCCTAGAGAGATCCATAGCTACAAAGGTATAGTCCTCTGGTATTGGAATTAGAGCAGGTACACAACTATCCTGACTAGTAGCCATTAATGGTCCTAATCATGATGTAGTAAAGGTTATTTAACCCTATACCTCATTCTGTCTTCGACAGAGTAATCCACATACTTATCATGTAGTATACTCCTGATAGATAAGCCTATTACCAATCCAGATGTTAGCAAACTATTATAACCAGAATGGACATGGTTTTCCAGACAGAAATGGTGACTAGTGGTTAGGGTAGAAATGTTAGAATAGTGGTCTAGTGTTGGG
Source organism: Phrynosoma platyrhinos (assembly GCA_020142125.1). Classification (NCBI taxonomy): domain Eukaryota; kingdom Metazoa; phylum Chordata; class Lepidosauria; order Squamata; family Phrynosomatidae; genus Phrynosoma; species Phrynosoma platyrhinos. Next base: position 284,270,946 of record CM034703.1, read on the forward strand.
CTGGGACTTGGGAGATCCAGGTTTTAGCCACAGAGCTCACTGCATTATCTTGGCCAGTCACTCTCTCTTAATCTGTTCTACTTCACAAGGTGGGGAAGAGGAGTGCCATGTTCTCCAGCTCAGTGCAAGAAGGACAGGGTATAAGCATGTAACTAAGAAATAATTATTGAAGCAAAATTGGCCATCAAATTTCTGGGTTCCCAACCATGCATCTAAATCTTTGAATCTCCAGTAGGATTAAAAAGAATATTTTAAAATATTCAAAAAATAGTCAGAAAAGATTTAACAAATGTTGCGAAATCCTGATGAGGAGAATCCTGAACTGATGAAAATCTTCACAGTTTGGGACTTATTCTGTGCAAAATTTGCATGTTTTTTTGTGTAGGAAACAGCATTTCCTATGTAGAAAAATGTTATTATAATTTTAAATATTATGTTAAATAAGACTGTAATTACTAGAATATAAAATATATTGTCATTTGCTGCACAGAAAATGCTGTTTTCTGCACAAAAATACCATGTGCAAATTTTGCACATAATAACTCCTGAACTACAAATATTGTTTGAAAATTGCACACCATACTAGCCATATATTGTGAGCTTAATAATACCATAAAGCAGAAGAACCAAGTGATTTATTGAGCAGTCAGTAGGCTATCAAATATGGTTGATCATAAGGCACAGAGCCCCCAAATAAACAATATGCATAAAGTATATACATCAAGACAATACACTGAATTGAATTGCAGTCCATGGGGTATAAATTGGAGAAGTCATACTTGGTGGCCCTCAGTTTCTACATTCAAAATAAATCTTTTCTAGCCAAGCACAGCACAAAAATAGTTGGATCCAGGTTAAATTATTACAGTGAGGTCACCTTGAATTCAATGTGAAAACTTAATAATGAAGAACTGGTGCTCTAGTGTTTTCAATGGGATCAAGGTGTAGCCATTATACCAGGGGTAGGCAACCTAAGGCCCGGGGGCCAGATGCGGCCCTCCGAGGCCTTTAGACCGGCCCCAGGCCGGTTCTGCCACCGCCGCCACCCACCGCCGCCCGCCATGATGATATTGATTATTGTTGTTATTATTTGTTCTTGGGGTTTTCTTGGCAAAATCTCCACAGCGGTTTTGCCATGGCTTTTCTGGGGCTGAGAGTGTGTGCATGCATATTTTTTTTAAATTTTATTATTTTTTTAAAATATTTATTTATTTATTTATTTATTTATGGTGCTTTGGCCCCCCAATGGTCTGAGGGACAGCAACCCGGCCCCCAGCTCAAAAAGGTTGCCTACCCCTGCATTATACTCTGCTAGCAACCTATCATTTCGCATAATGGAGAATGAAGAGAGAATAATGAACATGCAAGCCAAAAATCCTATAGGGCAGGCATAGGGTGGAGGAACATGTGACTCACTTTATTCAAGCATGCTCATGCAACAACATATTGCTCTTGCTTAGGACTTTGCAAGCACATCTGAGAAATCAGGCAGATTCCAAGGTGCCTGAGATTACAATCTGTTTTAATAACAATATAGTGGTCAAATAAACTCTACAAAGAAATGAGCAAAAATACCACCTGCTTCACCTGCAAACTGTCTGGCACAGTGACTAAAAATGAACATAACAGTGATCATACATTTCAATTTTCTTATTACTGCTGAAGAAAAGGTTGACAGTGCTTTGTTATCGTTTGCTTTCAAGTCATTTCTGACTTACGGTGACTCTTAAGTGGCCCTATCATGGGATTTTCTTGGCAAGATTTGTTCAGAGGTGGTTTGCCTTTCCCTCCCTCCAAGGCTGAGGGAAAGTGGCTTGCCCAAGTTCACCCAATGGTTTTCTCTGACCGAGTGGAGATTCAAACCTGGTCTCCAGAATCATAGTCTAATATTGAAAACACTACACTATGCTGGCTCCCAAAGGTTATCCAAGAAAAATACAGACAACAAATTAAAGCATAGAAAATGGTCCTCATTCTTATTTCTTTTCTAAAGAGACATCGGATCTCACCATAATAACCCATTTACATTTATGTATATAGTATAACACAATAGATTTCTCTTCCCAGTATATTTCTAATTTCCAGCCCACCTTTCTTCACTGTGTATCAAGTGTATTCATTTGCTAATGGACCTGCATTAATCTAACACTTGAAAGCAAAACATTTCTTGTGCTTGATTCAGCTTATGTTTTTTTTTAAATTGCATCCAACATTATTGTAGATATTCTCATTTATTTAAACAAGCATGTGTGTGCATACACACATGAGCACAGACACAGGAACCATTCTTTTTCCAAAGATAAAGGCTTGTTGCTGTGTTTAAGAAAACTCATCCTGTATCAGGTCACATCTTATGCCATAAAGCAGAGCTTGCTTGGGTGATCTGAGCTGTGGGTCTACCAAGAACATTACAGTATAATGTTAACTAACTGTGATCATTTCATAGGAGGCTCCTTTGGTTGTTAAAGTCTGAAATGAAACACAAAGATGACAAAAATCCAGATATAATTCCCCCACCCCACCCCATTATGTCATTCAGCATAACAAAGCAAAGTAGCAAGCCATGTTAAAACATACATAGGTAGTCCCTCTGATAAATATTCTATGTCAGGCATGAGCTTCCTATTAATACTCCCTTGATGGATGCACAGGATGCAAAGTCAGGAACAATTAGAATTCAGAAGAAGGTAATAAAGAACTGATGTCTCTGTGGGGGGAGACACCTCTATTAACAAAAGAGAACACTATCAACATCCGTTGAAACCCAAGAGCAAGGTCTCTAACCTTTCTGCTGGGCTGTCAGGCTCAATAAATCGAATAAGAGGTGGAGAAGAGAGTGTTTCAGTAGCAAAGATACCCCCCTGCAGCTGTAGTCCAAAGCCATTCAAGGGGTCTCCTCTTAGAATCACTTCTGTTGTTTCCGTGTGAACAATCTGCCCTCCAGGACCTATGGTACTAGAAGCCAATGACACTGAAACAAGATACAGTTATGTTAAAACAATACTTATCCATCCAGAACTCATGAAACAATATTTGCAATGGTGCATCCTTTTAATTACATGATAAATGTATGTATGTAAGTCAGCAGATAACCCATTGCTGTGATTACACTGTCCTCTAAAAACAGCTTCTGTTAGATCACAAAGAACAGAAAGGAACAGAGAGTGATGAAGAAAGACAAACACCAAATAAAATGGTCTTCATCACTAGGCAGGTGTTCCCATTCAAGTGTTTTCACAATTTGCTGGAAGTGGAATTAAGACTTAAAATGGGTATACTGTGTAGAGATTTGTTGTTGTTGTTGTTGCTGTTGTCAATTGACATCAAGAAGGCTTCATCCTATGGTGATCCTGTGAATCTTGTGAATGAGAGACCTGCACAACACCCTGGTATTAATAGCTCTGCTCAGGTCTTACAAATTCAGGGCCAGGGGTGGGCAAACTGTCCCCTTTAAGGACCGAGGGACTTCAGCTCCCAGAAGCCTCAGCCATGTTGGCCAATAGTCTGGGATTCTGGGAGCTGAAGTCCCTTGGCCCTTAAAGGGGACAGTTTGCCTATCCCTGCTCAGGGCCATGGTTTCCCTGAATGAATCGTTTTATCTGCTATGCAGTTTTTCTCTTTTTCTACTGCCTTCCAATTTACCAAGCATTATCTTTTTTCCTAACATGTCATGTTGTGTCATGCGATGTCCAAGGTATGATAGCCTCAGTTTACTCAGTTTGGCTTCTAGTTTAGGCTTCATTTATCCCAATGCCACTTATTTGTTTTTCTGACATTGTGTGGGGATACTACCCAGCATTTAAAAGCCCAGCAGTCAAAAGAGTGCTATATTACCCAGCAACATCATTCCCTTTGGCCGGGATCAATCAAAAGTAAGTTTTATTCAGGAAATATCTTTTTAGTTACTCATTTCCTCTCAATTTTTTCTTTGTTAAAATATTGAAACAGTGCCATTTTAAAAATATGAAACAATGAAAGGAAATCTGTAACTAAAGACTTCCTGCTCCATTTATAGGAACTTAACTGACAAACATTGGCCATTTACAGAAAGACTGAAATTACTCAGTAATCCATCAGTTGTGATCAGCTGGAACCAGTAAAATAGCTTAAACTTGCAAAAAGGTATTTAATTTGAAACTGCAGGAACCCTTGAAATGTTATAAAAGCAGGTTTCCTGTCCATTGTGAGAGTGGAGTTGGTAGTACAATCTACCAACCTTTATTATTTCACTGCCCCCCATTTCAGCCACAAATCAGGTCCTGGGGGGGGGGGAAACATGAGGGGGATGTAAAAAAGAAAACCCACTGGAAGTCAGATTTTTGGAAACTATGACCTCCACCTAGTTTTAAAGCTTGAGGGGAAATGAGAGATGACAAATAAGAGTTCCTGGTTTCTAGATTTGGGGGTTGGGGAGGAAGGCAGACTGAAAGGCCTTGGGGTGTGCTAGAGATCCCAGTTGCACATGTCACAGATCAAAGAAGGACTGATAGCCTGCCCGCTCTTCTTTTTGTGACCAACTGAAATAAAACAAACATGAACAGAGAGAGACAGAGGAAATCAGAAAGCTATTGCAGAGACCACAAGTAATCCTGGGAAATCTCAAACACAACGCACCAATTCACATGCTTCCAGAAGTACGTGCAATTCTTACATGAGCTTTTGTGTTCTTTCTTCCTCTGTCTTCGCCTCATCATGGTGGCCCGTGGGCTCATGGGATGATTGCTCCGAGGTAGAGTATTGGAATTCTGGCAGGCAAACCCTGATGTATTCAGTGTGGGAGATGCAAAGTTGGCAGCTACAAGAGCTGGACAAAATACATGAACCAGGTTGAGTGTGCTCATATATTCCTGTCATTAACATAACTTGAAAATGAATACTATCTAAAAATCTTCCCCTACCCCCTATTCTCTCTGCTTGAATATTATGCAATTACAAAAAACTGCCAAATTCCTGCCAAAAGGGGTTTCCCCAAAGCTTTCATAGTAGAGAGTTCCCTAACCCCTCCTCACTCAGATTATTCAATGAAGGAATTTAGTGAAAGATTGTGCTCCTACACCACACACCACTGTCAACCTATCGACTCTGCATACAATGGAAGTGACACAGACCTAATTAGGGTCTAGTTAGGGATGCCATATTCTAGTCCCTCATATCTGGGCATCTAATTTGCATATTATACAAATTATTATGATGCAATTTATGAATTTGCATTCTGATTATGCAAATTCAACACAGAATTATTGCACTTTTTCTATCATTATGTTTCACCCTCAGTACTAGTACCAAACGGAGAGCTCTTTTTCTTCTTTTTCTCCTCTAATTGGTGTGAAGACAAGGAGGCCTTCAAGCAACCCCAGAGAGCAATCCCTTTACTCTTTTAAGGCTGTTTGAAAGTGAAGCTCCACCCTGCTGCCTAGCCCTAGGTCCAAGTTCCCAACACCATCACCACACAACACAGAGCTGTCTCTGCTCCTCCTTTCCTTTCCCACCTTCTGCGCCTGTTGAGGGAACAGGGGAGAGAATGGAAGAATAAGGTGGCAATGCTATGGACGTTATCCCATGGGGCCAAAAGCAGCAAGAATCCACAAAG